>CM038147.1:489046338-490261338 GCA_021437245.1 Aegilops speltoides | reverse complement strand
GGAGTGGATCCTACGGGGAATCACGAAGAACACGCGGAAGCACAAAGGGAAAACACGGGGAAAATGAGAGAGAATCACTCAACCAACAAGGAATCGATCACACAAGTGCTAGATCACCACACACATAAGAGATTCATGAGATCCAAAGTCAACAAAGGTAAGGATACAAAGGAACCGTTCTTGTCCGAGAGGAGGCCTTGATGTTCTTCCCTAGAAGGGGTCTTGAATCCGCTTGGGGATCTTCTCCGAAGAGGTCGTGATCTCGAGGAGAAGTATCAAAGTGGATGAGCAAAGGCTCTCACACAAATATGAGCTAATCAATGCTAAGTCCCAAAGTGAGGAGAGGGGTCCTATAAATAGACTAGGGGCGAAGGGGTACATGGGCTCAGCCCAACCTGCAGCAGTATTGGCGGATGATCCGGAGGTGGGCCGGATGATCCGGGCTGGTCCGGATGGTCGGGTGGAGGCCGGATGAGCTGGATGCCCGGCTGGTGGCGGCGAGGGCGGATGTCGGTTGGAGGTCAGACGTCCGGGCGGTCCGGATGATCCGGGCCTGGGTCCGAATGATCCGGCTTCAGGTGGGAGCTTCGGGTGTCTTCGGGGTGAGTTAGCCGGATCATCCGGGCCGGGGTCCGGATCGTCCGGGCTCTGTCCGGATCGTCCGGGCCGCCATCCGGATCGTCCGGCCATCCTGGGCCTTGGTGCTTTTCCTCTCCGTCTTCATGCATGTCTTCCGCTTCCGGTTCTCCTTGCTTCCTAGCTTCTTCACGGTTAACTCCTTGGTACCTGAGTATGCATAGCGTTTCCGTTTGAGGTAGTAACCATGTCTCATGTGAATCGAAAGGGAATTGTGAGAGGAGTGATGTCACCTCGGTTTCAAGAGCTCTTGCACGTGCTCGAGTCATAGGTCCTTGTGGGGTTGGATGTGTTGATGTAGAGTCCATGGGGATGATGGAAGGATGCTCGCATCATCTCCCTCCTTGAAAGGATCCGACCTCGGATCAAGATCTTCATCACCATGGAAAGGCGAGAGGTCTTTGACATTGAAGGTGTCGCTCACGTTGTACTTGTCGCTTGGTAGGTCGAGCTTGTAAGCGTTGTTGTTGTAGCGTGCTAACACCTTGAAGGGTCCATCGGCTCGAGGGAGAAGTTTGGACTTGCGTTCGTTGGGGAAGCGTTCCTTGCAAAGGTGTAGCCACACGAGATCACCTATGTTGAAGATCATGGGTTGCTTGTTGATGTTGAGCTTGGTCGCTAGTCGTTGTACTTGGCGCTCGATGGTGTTTCTTGTATCCTCATGTATCTTCTTGATGTAGCTTGCTCGTGCACTCGCATCCATGTTGGTGCGTTCTTGTAGAGGAAGAGGTAGTATGTCCAATGGTGACAACGGGTTGAAGCCGTAGACGACCTCGAAGGGGGACTTGCCGGTCGTCGAATGTCTTGCACGGTTGTAGGCGTACTCGGCGATGGGAGACATGCTTCCCACTCCTTGATGTTCTTCTTGATCAACACGCGAAGTAGAGTGGAGAGAGTCCGGTTCGTCACCTCCGTTTGGCCGTCGGTTTGTGGATGGTATGCGGATGAGAACAAGAGCTTGATTCGAGCTTGGCGCATAGGGTCTTCAAAAGTAACTCAAGAACTTGGCGTCGCGATCGGAGGCGATTGTCTTTGGTACTCCATGGAGCATAAGATTTCCTACAAAGAGATCCATAATATGTGAAGCATCGTCTACCTTGTTGCAAGGAATGAAATGTGCCATCTTAGAAAATTGGTCCACAACAACAAACACGGAATCCTTTCCATTTTGAGTTCTAGGCAAACCAAGTACAAAGTCCATGCTAATGTCTTCCCAAGGTTGATAAGGAATAGGGAGAGGCATGTAAAGACCATGAGATTGACCTTTAGACTTAGCTTTGCGACATGTAGAGCATCGGGTTGTGAAGCGTGAGACGTCTCGAAACATCTTGGGCCAAAAGTAGTTCTTGGAGAGCGTGGCGAATGTCTTATCTCATCCAAAATGTCCCATGAGTCCGCCTCCATGAGCCTCTTGCAAAAGGAGCAAACGAAGAGAAGACTCGGGAATGCATAGTTTGTTAGCTCTCATAAGATAACCATCCTTAATGTAGTATTGTTCCCAAGATGTATGCATCAAACATTTAGCATAATGAGGTGCAAAAGATGGATCACTAGCATAGAAGTCTTTTATGTGCTCGAAGCCAATAACATTCAACTCAAGTTAGGTGACAAGCGTGCATATGCGTGAAAGTGCATCGGCAACTACATTTTCCTTACCCTTAATGTACTTGATCACATATGGGAAAAGATTCGATAAATTCACTCCATTTGGCATGACGCTTGTTCAACTTAGTTTGGCCTTTCAAGTATTTAAGCGTTTGATGATCGGTATGGATGACAAACTCATGAGGTCAAAGATAATGTTCCCAAACATGTAGTACACGCACTAAAGCATACAATTCTTTGTCATATATGGGATAGTTAAGTTGAGCACCGGAGAGTTTTTCACTAAAATAAGCAATGGCTCGTTTTTCTTTCATCAAAACTCCGCCAATTCCGGTACCACTTGCATCACAATGAACCTCAAAAGTTTTGTCAAAATTGGGCAAAGCAAGAATTGGAGCATGAGTAAGCAAAGACTTGAGCTCATCAAAAGCGTTGGATTGCAAAGATCCCCAAACAAAAGGAGCATTCTTCTTACTCAAAGCATGGAAAGGAGCGGCTATTGTGCTAAAATCTTTGGCAAAGCGGCGATAAAAACCTGCAAGACCAAGGAAACTTCGCACTTGTTGCAAATTGGTGGGTTGGGGCCAAGTTTTAATTGCTTCAATTTTAGTTTCATCAACATGGACAACCTTGGAATAGACAACGAAACCCAAGAAAACCACTTTGTCAACGCAAAAAGTGCATTTTTTTCAAGTTGGCATAAAGACTTTCCTTTCGAAGTGTTTGCAAAACAAGCTTAACATGATCAAGATGCTCTTTCATGGTTTTGCTAAACACAAGAATATCATCGAAGTAAACCACAACAAAGACTCCAATATAAGGTCTAAGCACATGATGCATAAGACGCACAAAAGTACCGGGAGCCTCCGATAAACCCATAGGCATGACTAACCATTCATATAAGCCAAATTTCGTTTTGAAAGCAGTTTTCCATTCATCACCTTCTTGTATGCGTATTTGATAATAGCCACTTTTAAGATCAATTTTTGAGAAAAGGTTGGCTCCACTAAGTTCATCAAGCATATCATGTAAGCGAGGAATGGGATGCCTATAGCGAACGGTGATAGCATTTATAGGTCTACAATCGGAACCCAAGCGGAAACTTCCATCGGGCTTAGGCACAAGTATAATGGGAACGGCACAAGGGCTTAAGCTTTCACGTACATGACCGTTGTCGATTAGTTGTTGTACTTGCCGTTGAATCTCCTTGGTTTCTTCGGGATTGACACGGTATGGAGCTTTGTTTGGAAGTGGTGCTCCGGGGATGAGGTCGATTCGATGCTCAATGCCTCGTAGAGGAGGTAGACCCGAAGGTAGCTCATCGGGGAAAACATCTTGAAATTCCTGCAAAAGAGATTGAAACACCAAAGGTAGCTCGTGAATGGTGTTAGTTTTTGGTTCTCTATCCTTGCACGCAAGGACAAAGTGCATCACACTCGATGGGTTCTCACACACTTCTCTCATCTCACTTTTGGTGGCAAATAGTATGAGGTTTTTCTCTCTAGGCGAAGAGGCGCTCAAGTTTGGCTTGTGGCTCTCACTCACTTTTTGGTGGCTCACTTTCTCACTCTTCTCTCTATGGTTAGTGGCTTGCTTGTCGGCTATCACTTGACTAGGAGACATGGGTCGTAGCACATATTCTTTTCCTTTCATCTTGAAGCTATAGTGGTTTGTACGCCCATTGTGGAAGACACCACGGTTGAATTGCCATGGTCGACCAAGGAGGAGGTGGCAAACGGTCATTGGGACCACATCACACTCCAAAGTGTCCTCATATGCACCAATTTTGAAGGATACTTGGACCGTATGCTCAACTCGTATAGTGCTGGAGTCACTTAGCCATTGAACCTTGTAGGGGTGTGGGTGCTTCTTCTTGACCAATTGAAGCTTGGAGCATAGTTCTTCACTTGCCAAGTTGTGGCAACTACCTCCATCGATGATGACCTTGACGGATCGTCCATTGATGCCGGCCTTTGTGTGGAAGATGTGGCATCGTTGGTCTTCTTCTTGTTGATGTTGAAGAGTCAAGACCTTGGAGACAACAAGAGCGGGGCTCGTATCTTCATCACAAAAGACTTGATCATCTTCGTCCTCGTTCACGCGCCGGTGCATGGCCACTTGCTCAATAGCTTCCATTTCATCTTCACTCATTGAGTCGTATGTGCCATCGTCGTTGAGGATCATGGTGTGCTTGTTGGTGCATTCATAGGACTTGTGGCCTCGGCCGCCGCAAGTGAAACACTTGAAGGAGCTTGTCTTGACGGTCTCATCGGTTGGAGTAGATGATGAAGCACGCGGCTTGAAGTTGCTGGTAGTAGGAGGAAGACGACTTGAATTTGTGGAAGTTTTCTTGTAACTTGACTTGTCGTCGTTGCTTGGAGAAGGCTTGGTTGATGTCGAAGTTGGAGTAGTTGTTGAAGCTTGGTTCTTGGAGAAGCCGTAGGTCTTGGAGGAGTACTTGGCGTACTTGAAGTCATCTTGCACTTGACGTTCTGCCTTTGTAGCTTGATGCACAAGCTCAATGAGGTTGGAGTAGGGTTGGAAGTCGGCGATCTTCTTGATGGGATGATTGAGTCCATTCAAGAATCGTGCCATTGTTTGCTCATCATCCTCCGTGACATTGGCTCGAATCATGGCAATCTCCATTTCCTTGTAGTATTCTTCAACACTCTTTGTTCCTTGCTTGAGGAGTTGTAGCTTTTTGAAGAGATCACAGTTGTAGTAGGTTGGCACAAAACGTGCTCGCATGACATCCTTCATTTGAGCCCAAGTGGTGATTGGAGGTTCACCTCGTGCTTGTCGGCGCTCAAGGACTTGTTCCCACCATATGAGCACATAGTCTTGGAACTCAAGTGATGCCATAGCGATCTTCTTCTCTTCCTCATAGTTGTGCAAACGAAAGATTTTGTCGACCTTCAATGCCCATGAGAGGTACTCTTCAGGATCATTGCTTCCATTGAACTTGGGCATTTTGAACTTGAGCTTGCCATAGCGTTGCTCTTCATTGTGTTGTTGGCGATGGTGATGATGACGCCCTTGACGTGGAGGGTAATCATCCTCATGGTGCTCTTGGCGTGGAGGAAGTCCATGATCAACTTGCTCTTGTTGACCTTGAGGTTGAGGTTGAGCTTGAGGAGCTTGTGAGGTAGCTTGACGTTGGACACGCGCATGGTAGTTCCTCTCTTGGATTTCTTCTCGAAGGGCTTCCTCTTGATTGCGCCGTTCGCGATTGCGGTTGGCGATAGCTCGACTTGATGCTTGAAGGGCACGTTCGGCCTCACGAGCTTGTGCTTCTCGTTGTTGTTGTTGAAGACGTTGAGCCTCGGCGTCTTGTTGCTCTTGGTGTAGACGCGCTCTTTCTTGTTCTTCTTGGCGACGAAGACGTTGTCGTTCTTGAGCTTGAGCAAACGCTACTTGGTTTGATAGAGGACGAGGAACTTGCTCATCGACTTGCTCTTGTGAATGCTTGGCATGTAGCGGGTTGCGAGATGCATGACGGTCTTGACGCGCGACTCGTCGAAGAGTGTTCGATGACGGTGTACTTGAGCCGGAGAAGGAGTCGTCGGAGTGTCGACTTGAGTGGCTCCGTCTTGAGTATGACGATGTAGAAGGAGGCCGGTTCACCAACAAGGCGCGGATCTCGTCCATTCTTGCATCGTTTTCTTGCTTGTGCGCGTCGAGCTTGTTGTCGAAGTAGTCTCTTGTACGTTGCTCGGAGAGTCGCAAGTCGGTAGCGAGGTTGTCGATGCGGTCGTTCATTGCTTGTTGCTCTTGATGCAACGCTCGTTGTGCGCCAAAGAGGTGGCTCTTGGTGACGTAGGATGACATGTCGTCGTCTTGCTTGATGAAGAGTGGGTTTGTAGAAGTACTTGGCCTATCCATCATTTCAAGCAAATTGTGAGTGGTAGAAGGAGAAGAACTAATACCAATGTACCTTTGACCGATGTTGAAGATGAATCAAGTCCACTCAAATGCGGACAATGAAATAGCACTATTGGTACCAATCCTTGTCGGTTCTCACACCTACACAAGTAAAAGCTTTTGGTGGAGCTTGGTTAGGATGGTGGCACAAAATTAATTGCAATCGTTAGTTTGATTCAAAAATGTTGAAAAAGATTCGCAAATTCGCAAATGCAACAAGTAGACCAAGCAAGTAATGGTACACGGAAACACACACGCAAATAGATAAGTGGGATTGTGCAAACCAAAAGTGAGCCAAAATGTGGAATCCACGAAAATGCTCTTGTTGCACAATACTAGAGAGACGCTAGCACGATTGCACAATAGGCGGATACGGAGCTTGTGCACAACCTACTAGGCAAAAATGCAACGATCTCTATCCCAAGTATGATATATGTATGGTATTTCGGTGCTATGATCCAAGATGATCTTATATGACAATCTTAATGTAGTATGATGCTATGGTTCTTGCTTATAAGCTCTTTGCTTATCTTTTCTCTTTGCTTAAAAGCTTGAGTGGCTCTTTCTCTTTTGAGCTCTTTTCTTATGCAAACTTCACGAACCAAGATAGCAATTGTGTATGCGATGACAACTTTGTGACACACAAGTTGATTCTGAGATATGCACCACAATGGTATGGTATGTATGATATGGAGTATGATCACTAATGTGCACAAGTCACGTTGCCGGCAATACTCAATGGCTAGTCTCGATGGGTAAGCAACGCAAAGATGGGGTATGATGGTTATCAATGCAATTGCAAGGTATGACAAAGATGTCGTCGAAGTTACCGTCTGTAGCGAAGATGAGTAGTCGACGAAAATGAGCGTTAGTTGTTGATGTCGCACCGCACCTAAATAGCCGAAACACAATAGGACACGGAAATCTCAACTCAAATTCTCGAACCCAAATTCAAATGGTAGTACGGAGGTTGTGTCGTGGGATTTTGGCAGGTGGAATTGGTGGTGGTTGAAGTGGGGGTATGTAGGCGTAGGTGGTGGTGGTGAAGAACTGCAGAAATGCAGTTTCGGCAGAGGAAGCCGGATGATCCGGGCCAGGAGCCGGATGATCCGGGCACGTCTGGATGATCCGGGTCAGGGTTTGGATGATCCGGGAAGGTCAAACGCGGTCGGGAACTGCTCGGGATGAACTCGAAAACGGCGAGAATTTCGACGAATCCGCGGATTTTGGATGGATTTCGAGGGGGAGAAGGTGGGGAAAAGCAAGATCCACGAGTTACACAACGAATCCACGGATCAAAATCAACAAAACATCATCAAAACCAACAAATCACAAAAAAAAATTGGGGCTATTTTTGGTGGGGATTTTCGGATTTAGGACGAAAACAACAAAATCAAGCTAGAAAACACGGGGTAGGGGCTCCAAAAACGTGATCAACGTGGCTCATGATACCATATGATGTAGGGTGGAACCCTATAGCGTCGATCTTTCACGTTTGGAGTGGATCCTACAGGGAATCACGAAGAACACGCGGAAGCACAAAGGGAATACACGGTGAAAACGAGAGAGAATCACTCAACCAACAAGGAATCGATCACACAAGTGCTAGATCACCACACACATAAGAGATTCATGAGATCCAAAGTCAACAAAGGTAAGGATACAAAGGAACCGTTCTTCTCCGAGAGGAGGCCTTGATGTTCTTCCCTAGAAGGGGTCTTGAATCCGCTTGGGGGATCTTCTCCGAAGAGGTCGTGATCTCCGAGGAGAAGTATCCAAGTGGATGAGCAAAGGCTCTCACACAAATATGAGCTAATCCAATGCTAAGTCCCAAAGTGAGGAGAGGGGGTCCTATAAATAGACTAGGGGGCGAAGGGGTACATGGGCTCAGCCCAACACGCGCGCGCAGGCGCTGGCCGGATGATCTGGGCTGGTCCGGATGGTCCGGGTGGAGGCCCGGATGAGCTGGATGCCCGGCTGGTGGCGGCGCAGGGCCGGATGTCCGGCTGGAGGTCCGGACGTCCGGGCAGGGTCCGGATGATCCGGGACTGGGTCCGGATGATCCGGCTTCAGGTGGGAGCTTCGGGTGTCTTCGGGGTGAGTTAGCCGGATCGTTCGGGCTCTGTCCGGATCGTCCGGGCCGCCGTCCGGATCGTCCGGCCATCCTGGGCCTTGGTGCTTTTCCTCTCCGTCTTCATGCATGTCTTCCGCTTCCGGTTCTCCTTGCTTCCTAGCTTCTTCACGGTTAACTCCTTGGTACCTGAGTATGCATAGCATTTCCGTTTGAGGTAGTAACCATGTCTCGTATGAATCGAAAGGGAATTGTGAGAGGAGTGATGTCACCTCGGTTTCAAGAGCTCTTGCACGTGCTCGAGTCATAGGTCCTTGTGGGGTTGGATGTGTTGATGTAGAGTCCATGGGGATGATGGAAGGATGCTCCGCATTAAAAGGTCACCTCCCGCCAAGTCATTTGAACCGGCACTAATGGGCGCATTAGTGTCGGCTCATATGCGAACCGGTACTAATGTTTCTCGTATTAGTTCTGTTTTCTACTAGTGGTGCTTCCTTACATGGTTTATATTCTGAACAAGCCAGGAGCCTCTAAGGACCGAGTTTGCATCGTGATCAAATTCAAAGCATGCGTTCACTGAAACATGGAAGCAAGTTCTATGAAGTAGAGAAAAAAATGTACTCAAAGCAAGCACCCTTGGAAGCATGAAACAAGTTTTCTACAGAAAGAAAACATGTAGCTTCATCGCATTACTCGCCCAGAAATTGTTTCATACCAACGGATGATTGCTTCAATCCAGTGAAAAATTATATCAGTATATTTTGTTTGCTACGCATAGACAATACAACGACCAAAAAATTGTTTCAAGTGTAATGTGGAATTGTTCCCAGCAGAAAAAAAACGTTTCCATCAATCATACATTGCTTCTTGATATATTAGAATCTGCTTCTGAAGATAATATAATTTGCATCCAAAGAAATCAAAATTTTCTTAAACTTGAGCCAGATGCTACTATGCTAGCACATTTTCTCTTCTCGTCACCAGCCTCTAATCTTATCCACCGACGATCTCCTCGCTGGGCATGGCACGGCCACGTGCTCCTTTGTGACTTTCGCACCACCGTAAATGACGCACATACAGCTTGAGGCTATGGCCACCACATCATCAAGGGCGGCGCCGATCAGAACTCACAGATTGTTTGATCACCTACATTTCAGAAAGTTTATATATTGGTTCAACTATGGAAGGAAAAGCACCATTTCACAAAGAAAATATGGAAGCAAGTTATCATGTGGTGCAAAACTGTTGCATATTAGAAGCACCGCTTGCACACATAAATTCATTACAATGTCAGACCTAACACTGGCGGCAACAAGAGCAAGATGAAAGTGCAGACCTCGTCAAAGCCCACTGTACGTATCTCGGTCTTATAGGACTGCAGCGTTGTGTAGGTAGGTTGGCGTGAGTTCCATCTTCTCCTTGTGGAACACACCGTAGGCGTAGGTGATGTGGAGCCGGCCGGAGCTGGATGGATCAGAGGCACGGACGCTCACGAACCCGGCGACCTCGTCGGGGGACGAGGTGCCAAGCAGGGCCAGGAGCTCTTCCATGGTTTTGCCGCGTTCTCTGGTGGCCACCAGGGCGGGCGTTGCCGTCGGGTAGATTGAAAACGGCGGGAAGGCAACGTCGCCGTCGCCCGTGGCCAGCATTTTTGCTAGGCGAAGCGCGAACGCCGTCAGAGCCCACCGCAGGCGGTGGCGACCTCGAGGAGAGCTGGAGGCAGCTGCGTGCGAGGCGAGGGGAGAAGGGGATCTGAGCGGAGGTGAAGGAGATCGGGCCGAGAGATAATTACGCGTGGGGTTGCAGTAGTTATTCCTGCCAATGATTATTATTTTTGCATAAGAAACACAGTTTGTGAGGCGTCAGATTTCGTTGAATCGACGGCATTGGATTGGTCTGGGGCTGGACATCTATCAACTAGATAGTAAGTGTTTCCCATGATGTATCCATCATGTTGGCTCAGGCGGCACGAGCAATGCAATCTCTTAAAACAGTCAAACCATTATATGCACAATAATTAATTCTGGCACCACATAATAATATTTTTTAGGGCACATAATTAATAATCTTTCTTCGTTTAATTTTTTTTTTGCGATGGTTCTTCGTTTAAAATCTTGATGATACCCGACACTTTTCTGCATGAATCAGTTACAATATATTCAACGAGATTTAGCTATATGGAACTTGAATACGAGTAATATATAGTGAGCATACATATGCTTTATTATACTTATAAAATATTTATAAAATATAATTAGTATAATAAAATGGCAATGAATTTCACTGCAAAAAAAAAGAGAATGAAAATGGATTTCACCGGGAAAAAGGAATGAAAATAGATTTTACCGCAAAAAAGAAATGAAAATGGATTGTTACATGTTGAGATATATCTTCCTATACATGGTTTACATGTTGAAAGAAATACTAGATAAGTACTCCTTAATTGGTTTTAATAATCTTTTAGAAATGCACACAAAGTCTTTTTTACATGAGTATATAATTTCTACAGATTTTCATACCGAGTATATATATACTTCTTTTTAGTGAATATATATTACCTTCCTTTTTAAAATCAAAATGAATGTGAAGATTTGTTCAAATCAAATCGTAACGTACTCGGTGTTCAAAAATTAAATCAAATCGTAACGCCTTGTATACGTGATCGAGCACGATCGAATTGATATTGCTCCAAATATTTCATGTTTATTGCAAAGCAACGGTTGCCATGCAAATTAGCGTGCCCGCCCCCAGAAAATACAAAGAATACAGATCGGGAAAAGCACGGCGTGGCCATGCATCAAGAACGCCGGAAGTTTGCCTTGATTGTCTCCACGGTGTGCTTGTCCGTGAGGAGCGTCTTGGCGACGAGATCGTCGGGGAGCGCCCCGGCGAAGAGCGAGTTGCCGAGGAGCACCAGCCCCGGGTTCTGGCTGCTGAGGGAGGCGTAGAGCGTGGCCGGCGCGCTCCCGTTGTTGTATAGGAAGTGCACGAGCCCCTGCGGCACGGCGAAGACGTCGCCCTTGCGGAGCACCTTGGCGTAGAGCTTGTTGTCCGGGTAGGAGGAGACGAAGCCGAAGTAGACGGAGCCCTCCAGCACCAGCGCCGTCTCCGCCGCCCTCGGGTGGTAGTGCACCGGGAAGACGCCCCCCGGCACGACGTCGAGGCGGACGTGGGACTCGCCCAGCGTGTTCAGGCCCGGGATCTGCACCTGGTTCGCCGTGAACCCGAAGCGCTTGCTCGTCGTGCCGCCCGGCTTGTCCAGGCCGCCGAAGAGGAAGTCCTCCGCCACCACCGCCGCCGGGTCCTTGCACGCCACCCCGTTCTCGTGCACTGTACGGGCATATCATCATGGATGATCACATAGAAACTGAGGAGCTGCCACAAGCACGGCGTTTATTCTCCGTACCTTTGGACGTGGGGTCGGCGACGCAGAAGTCCTGAAGAGGGTTAGGGTCGAAAGCCTTGACATGGCCGGAGATGAGGGCGACGACGGCGAGCACCAGGAGCAACATCGCAGCAGCCATGGCGAGCCTTCTCGATCAGCAAAATGTGCAAGGAGCGACGAGTGCAGGGTATAGACTAGAGAGGACTCCACTATATACTAGTAGTATGATGCAGGGACATTAATGGGCTTCCATGAATGCGCAGGCAATATTTTGGTAGTATGTTATATCACACCAATGAGATATTCGCACACTTATGGCCTTCAATTTATAGGAGGGAAACTTATATGAAGAAAGATTTAAATCCTTATTTTTTTGGAGAATATTTAACTCAGTAATTAGCCGAAATAACTAATTAAGGAGTACTTCTTGCGGAGATCACTTCAACTCCCGCAAGTTGCGACAGGTGGCGCGCTGCATGTGCGCCACTTGTCGCAACCTGGGAGTTTTCTTTTTTTTCGTAGATCCGTTTATTCAAAACGTTTTATCTTTTAAACCGTGCGTCCAAATCTCGAATCGCTTTCGCCATTGGATTCCTCGCGTCGAGATCTTCAAAACTAGATCCCATGTTGATAGGTTTTGACGAACTTTTTTTCACGAAAAAACCGGACGAAAAAACCAACGAAAAAACCGAACCGGGAACACGGATTTTTTTTCCTTTCCGAAAGAGGCACACCCGTGCCTCTGACGAAATCACAACCGTGCCTCTCGCGGAAGCAAAACCGTGCCTCTCGCGGAAGAAAAAAAACAAAAAACGCATTTTTCCCTTTCCGAAAGAGGCTCGCCCGTGCCTCTCGCGAAAGCACAACCGTGCCTCTTGCGGAAGCAAAATCGTGCCTCTCGCGACAGAAAAAAAATCAGAAAATGTGTTTTTTCCCTTTTCGAAAGAGGCATGCCCGTGCCTCTCACGAAAGCACAACCGTGTCTGTCGCGGAAACAAAGCTGTCGGTGTCAAAACCGGCGGATCTCGGGTAGGGGGTCCCGAACTGTGCGTCTAGGCGGATGGTAACAGGAGACAAGGGACACAGTGTTTTTACCCAGGTTCGGGCCCTCTCGATGGAGGTAAAACCCTACGTCCTGCTTGATTAATATTGATGATATGGGTAGTACAAGAGTAGATCTACCACGAGATCAAGGAGGCTAAACCCTAGAAGCTAGCCTATGGTATGATTGTTGAGATGTATGTTCGTCCTACGGACTAAGGCCCTCCGGTTTATATAGACACCGGAGAGGCTAGGGTTACACAGAGTCGGTTACAATGGTAGGAGATCTACATATCCGTATTGCCAAGCTTGCCTTCCACGCCAAGGAAAGTACCTTCCGGACACGAGCCGAGTCTTCAATCTTCTATCTTCGTAGTCTTGGAGTCCGCGGATAATGATAGTCCGGCTGTCCGGACACCCCTAGTCCAGACTCCTCGGTAGCCCCTGAATCAGTCTTCAATGACGATAAGTCCGGCGTGCATAATGTTCGGCATTGCAAGGCGGGTTCCTCCCTTGAATAATCCGGAGAAGATAATGAACACCAGGATAGTGTCCGACTCTGCAAAATAAATTCCACATTCCACCGTAGAGAGAATAAAATATACACTTAGCTCAATCTGCTGACGTATTATGCGGCGTGACATCATGCCACAGCCAAGCCCTCGTTTGAATCGTTTCTTACTATTCCACCTCAGCACGTTTAGCGAAGCGGTTTCCTTGGCACGTCTTGTCGAAGCAGAGATCGTGTTCCCCTTATTCCGGGATCCTCATCAATACGTGTGTGGGTAACCCAACCGTGCCATTGATGGCGGAGCTTGGGAGATAAGCGAGTTTTACCGGGCCGGTGAGGGACGCATAGTTTTGTCCACCTATATATAAGGGATAAGGATTTACCTTCTCACCTACGCCTTCTTCCTTCTTTGCTTATCCATCCCTACGAACTCAAGCTCCAACGCCCAAGCTCGCGCATCTCACCTCGACCCTTCTCCGAACATGTCCGGAGCGGGAGGTAAATGGATGGCCTCCACCGCTAAGGAGGAGGACATCACCAAGCTGCGCGACGCCGGATACCTTTCCAGCGATATCGCGCATCGGCTGCCCGACGCGGGGCAGCTCATCCCTACCCCAGGGCCTCATGAGAGGGTCGTCTTCCTCCCCCACTTCCTCCGCGGACTGGGCTTTCCGCTCCATCCATTCGTCCGGGGGCTCATGTTTTACTATGGCCTGGATTTCCACGATCTGGCGCCGAACTTCATCCTCAACATCTCGGCGTTTATCGTCGTGTGCGAGGCCTTTCTCTGCATCCGGCCCCACTTCGGCCTGTGGCTCAAGACCTTCAACGTCAAGCCGAAGGTTGTGAAGGGGCACAAGCGGAATGCGGAGGCGCCATGTTGGGCAAGCTGCCCAACGTCCCTTGGCTAGAAGGGACCTTCGTGGACTCCGTCAAGGGGTGGCAATCGGGGTGGTTCTACATCACCGAGCCACGCAAGCCTACATGGGCGGCGGCCCCCGAATTTAGATCTGGAATCCCCACGCAGCTCACCTCCTGGAAAGAGAAGGGCTTGCAGTGGGGTGATCCGGTGGAGGTGACGGGACTCCGAGCCTACATCAAGAAGATGGTGAGCAATAGGCTCCGGCTTGTCGATGTGGTCCAAGTCATGCTCCTCCGTGGATTCTCCCATGCCAAACGGGCATTCAATTTATGGGAGTTTAATCCGGAACAGCACCAGGGCGTTGGCGGGCTCTTGATACAACACGAAGGTGCACGGAGGTGCTGTTCAAGGCGTCGAAGCCCCCGCATCCGCGACCGAAGACCGCGGATTCAGCTCGCAGTCTCCGACTGACGAGGTAAGTGATTCGACCCCATTACGGGACACTTGTGGTAATTAGATTGACTCTAGCGAGGTTTTTAATCTGCCTCTTCCTTTGACAGGAGTGGATGGAGAAGGCCAAGCTGCTCATCAGCCCGACTCCCATGCCAGAAGAACCAGTGGATGCCCGCTTAGCAGGGCTGCTGGTTCCGGCACCGCACGTGGTGCCGGAGAAGAACGCCAAGAAGGTGGCCACGGGGACTCGAAAGAGTTCCCGTAATCAGGCGTCTGACGATGACGAGGACTCCTCCCCCGAAGACGAGGAGGAGGAGGAGTACTCTCTCCCGAAGGAGGGAGAGAAGAAGAGGAAGGCTTCCCCAATCGGGAGGCGAAGGGTCAAGAGGGGAAACTATCCCCGGACAGTTCGCCAACATTAGCGTTGGCGAGGATGAATGGCCTCAAGGGCGAGCATCCGGCGGATCGTAAATATTCGGATCATCTATATGCCGCACCTTTCATGTCATGAAGTATCCTTCTAACGCCGCATTCTGTCCGTAGTCCGGCCAGGGAGGATCTTCCCGACTCGATGAGCGGGTCGTTGGCCTCGTCGGAAGTAAATTCCGTCCCGACCGCCTCTACCCCACACGGCAACGAGGACGCCGAGGTGGGATCCCAAGAGGGGACCCATCAGGAGGAGGCTCCAGAGGCGCCGTCAGGCGACCACCCGGACTTTGTGCCGGACTCTACATCGGAACTCGTAGTGGTTCCAGAGTCCGGCAAGCGGCCCCTTCGAAAGAAGGGCAGGACCGTGACGCCGGCGGCCTCTGTCCAACCGGAGGCGCCGGATAACCTGCTGGAGGTGCTTAAAGGCGCTTCCATCGAGGAAGAACACCGCACTCTCATGAGTGCTGTGATTGAAAGGTCCACTTCGCCAAGGGCGGGCTGACCGAAGCTCGCAGCAGCCCTTCTAACGAGCTTTGAGGTATGAAGTTTAAAATTATGTAATGTAATACCGCATAGACAGGTAGCCCGATGCTTAGTTCGGTGTTGGAAAGAAAAGCGGACTAAGGATCTAACAAGATAGACGCAGGTTTCTAAAAATATGTCAATATGGGTTTGCGAGGCTGCTTGCTGCTGACCTCCGCCGCGTGCTGGCGGAGGTCGAGCGTGAAGAAGGACCTTGAGCGGTCGGAGCAAGAGCTCGTCCATGCCAAGAGGCGGCTCGAGGAAAAAGAAGGTGAATAACACCACTTTAAATAAGTACCTTCTGTAAAAGGGTTTTGGTTGCAAATAAGACTAACAAGGATAATATGTGTATTGCAGGGGCCACTAACGAGGTGGAAGCCCTGAAGGATGCCGTGTCCGTGGCCGAACGCAATGCGGCCACAGAACGGGCTAAGCGAGAAAAGCAAGCGGCACTGGTGGCGGAAGTTCGGCAAGAGCTCCAGGCTCTCATGGAAAAGCATGAGAGTTTGGAGCGTGACTCCAAGACTCGAGAGTCCGAGCTTGCCTCGGCTCTCGAAAGTGCCAAGTCCGCCAAGGCCGAGGCCCAGAAGGCCCTTCAGGAGGTAGAGGATATAAAGAAGATAGCGGCGGTAAGGCCTTTTTCATGCGAGAGCGAGCACGTTAATGTAAATTACGGATACTTACCCGAATCGGAGCTCTCGAGGCGTTTGCGGATCTGCCGTGTAGTGTGTCCGATGCGCCGCATTCTATCGTGGCGAGGAGGGCTCGACGGAGAAGGTCTTCGGTCTCGGATGTTGAGGCCGCCATCCGGTTCCCCAAGCGACCAAATGAAGCGGTGGTCGAACTCCTAAGGTAGCCGAGGAGGCCATGTAGGGCCTCACAGTCCGGTGTGGCTGGACGAGCCATGCACAGCAGCTACTTTGGCCTAGTCTTGGCTGGTGGATGCATGCCCAGGCTGGATGTAATCAAGCGCTCACTTTGCATTGAAGGCGCTCGTCGGGCCCTTGCCCGCATAAAGGTGCAATGGGGCAAAGCCGGATGCGGAGAAGGTTCTCACGGATCCGCCGCCGCCGGGCAAGGAGCATCGTCGCGCGGAGTGGTATTATAAAGTTGTCTGAAGGGAGCTGCGATATTGCGATGAGTGCTCCCGAAATGTAATTTTGAGTGAACTTCATTGTGTATTTATCTGGCGCTGAAAACTTCGTTTATATGCGCCATGAGCAACGCTTATGTAATTTAAAATATTACCTTCTGTGCGGCCGTTTGTAAAATCTGAGAGATGGCAAGTCGTTGGCTTCAGCCCCCCAAGCCAATAGTGCTGGGGTGTTCGGTGATAAACTTGGGCACTCTTGTTCCCATTATTGGGTCCATCTAGGGAGGCGCTCAACACGACGAACAAGGCAACCGGACTTATAATGCTTGAACACTCTCACTTAGCCATAGAATTCTATAATTTTAAATTTGGTGAAGCCCCGGTATTCGAAGACCGAATCCGGGCGCTATCCACGCCTTCGTCGGACATCATCCGAACTTCGCTCAAGTGGCATGAGTCTTTAAGGACCCGAAGAACCTCTCGAACAGCGACCGATCTCTCGCCTTATCATGCCGGTCGGTTTTAGCTTTCTCCGAGGCGTTAACCCGGCTCAACCGGGCGCAATCGCAGTGGTTCTCCCAGTGCTACCTTAGCCGACGGAACGGAACGTAAGGTACCAAAACATGGGAGCCGGGCAAACCCAACTATTGACCTAAGACATGATTCGGAGTTGATTCATATAATGCTATAAGTTCGGGGTGCCGCACTTGTGAAAGTGTTCGGACTTAATCACACCATAATCTGGGGAACAGAAGCCCCTGGCGTATTCGGCCGTACCAAAGTATATGGGTGCAGGATGTCATATAATGAACATATATAAAAGATAAGCGCAATTGCAATGAAAAGGTAATGTACTTGTAAAAAAGAAGTGCTGTGTTATTTATGAAAGAAGGTCTGCTAATAAAGCGGACTGATACAAATAGTGCGGTAAGCAAGGGATTTGGACTAAATTAACATGTCCCCCTCCAGGGAAGAGCTGCAGACTTGGTGTATGTAATTGAATTTAATGCTCGTAATTGAGACCACCTGAATATTTGCCGCGGCCTTCTTTAGTCCCTGACTGTTTGCATCATGAGTTCGACAAGTGCGTCGCCGAGCAGGGCTTCTGATTAACAGAGTCCTGTATACATAAAAAGAAGAGAAGATAAAAATAAAAATAAAACCAAGGGGGGTGCTCGCGTGAGCCCCTGGTGTGGTCGAGCCGCACTCTTAGTCCCTTGTGATCGAGCCCCTCCCCTGCGCCTATGGTATCTCCAAAGCGTAATGATGTACGCGGAGTGTTATTCTTGTGATCATGCGCGGGCGAGGGTTGGGGCCGCATTGCTACGCGTGCTCTGATCGCGCCAGGTGGTCTTGGTTAATGTTGCTCCGGGCGCGCTTTAATGTGTCCGGCTTCTTAGCTGCCGGACTTGAGAATTGCCGTAGAAGGCTACTCTGTACTTCTGCCGCGAGAGCCGCTGTATGTTCCTCCGTTCGGAGGGAGCGTTCCGTATTCCCATTGACCGTAATGACTCCGCGAGGGCCTGGCATCTTGAGTTTTAGGTATGCATAATGCGGCACCGCGTTGAATTTTGCAAACGCGGTTCGTCCGAGCAGGGCATGATAGCCGCTACGGAACGGGACTATATCGAAGATTAACTCTTCGCTTCGAAATTATCCGGGATCCGAAGACCACTTCGGTGTGGTGAGCTCGCATAGTTGGCTTCCACTCCTGGGATGACACCTTTAAAGGTTGTCTTTGTAGGTTTAATCCTGGATGGGTCAATGCCCATTTTGCGCACCGTATCCTGATAAAGCAGGTTCAGGCTGCTGCCGCCGTCCATTAGGACTCTTGTGAGGTGAAATCCATCGACGATTGGGTCTAAGACCAATGCGGCGAATCCGCCATGGCGTATGCTGGTCGGATGGTCTCTTCGATCAAAAGTGATCGGACGGGAGGACCATGGATTGAACTTTGGGGCGACTGGCTCCATCGCATAGACGTCCCATAGTGCGCGCTTCCTCTCCCTCTTGGGTATATGGGTCGCGTAAATCATATTCACCGTCCGCACTTGTGGGGGGAAACCCTTCTGTCCTCTATTGTTCGGCGGCCGGGTCTCTTCCTCATCATCGCTATTTAGCCCCTTGTCATTGTGTTCGCAATTAACTTGCCGCCGCTTGAACACCCAACAATCTCTATTGGTGTGATTAGCGGCTTTTCGGGTGCCATGTATCCGCATGAGCGGTCGAGTATTCGGTCCAAATTGGACGGACCCGGAGTGGTTCTTTTAAATGGCTTCTTCATTGACGGGTTTGGAGCCTCGGAATCCGGCATTGACTGCCGTATCCTCCTTGTCGTCGCCGTTAATGCGGCGCTTGTTTTTGATTCGACGTGAACTGCCGTTGTTGTCCTTAGTATCCGGACTGCCAGAGTTTTTACGGAGATTGTTGCTGCGGGCTAGCCAGCTGTCCTCTCCCAAACAAAAGCGGGTCATTAGTGATGTGAGGGCTGCCATGGATTTTGGCTTTTCTTGCCCCAGGTGCCGGGCTAGCCATTCGTCCCGGATGTTATGTTTGAAGGCTGCAAGGGCCTCTGCATCCGGACAGTCGACGATTTTGTTTTTCTTCGTCAAGAACCTTGTCCAGAATTGTCTGGCCGATTCGTCTGGCTACTGAATGATGTGGCTTAAGTCATCGGCGTCTGGTGGTCGCACATATGTGCCTTGGAAGTTATCAAGGAATGCGGCCTCCAGGTCTTCCCAACATCCAATTGACTCTGCGGGCAAGCTGTTAAGCCAATGCCGAGCTGTTCCTTTAAGCTTGAGTGGGAGATACTTGATGGCATGTAGGTCATCACCGCGGGCCATGTGAATATGGAGAAGATAGTCTTCGATCCAAACTGCGGGGTTTGTTGTGCCATCATAGGATTCGATGTTTACGGGTTTAAAACCTTCGGGGATCTGATGATCCATTACTTCATCAGTGAAGCATAGAGGGTGTGCGGCGCCCCTGTATTGGGCAATATCACGACGCAGCTCGAGAGAGCGTTGTCTGCTGTGTTCGGCCCGGTCAGGATTGTTATGTCCGGCGCGATGGTATTCGTCGTGGGTGGTGGGGCGCCCACGTGATCCGTAGATGGATCTGGATTGTCTTGCCTTGTCCTCCAATATGTCTCGCAAGTCCGGCGCGTTCCCTCCTTGCTTCGTACTCTTGGAGCGATGCAAGGGTACGTATTTGGCTGGGGGCCTGGACGCCTCTCTGTCACGACCACGGGGTGGTCGGTCAGCCATGTCATGCGCTGGTGATGAAGGTATGTATGCTTCCTCCTCTAATCGGGGAGCAGCTTGCGTCTTAGGTAACTTTTGGAGGGGCGTTCGAGTTTATACTCTTGACGCGAGGACCTCTGTCCATTGATCGGCCAGGTCTGATCAGCTTGAAGCTGTTCTGCTTTTTTTTTAGGCTGTTTCCGTGGCGATAAGCCCGCGCTTGAAGCGCTCTTGTTCGACGGATCCTCGTGCAGCGAATTCATCATCGTTGAGGCTTGCTTCGTCTTCGGAGGGAGGCATATAGTTATCATCCTCAACCCTTCGCTCGCCGCCCTATCGTGAGGGCTTGCTTGGCGTCCTCTGTCTTTGAGTCTTCTTTGGAGGGATTGTCTTGACACTCTCCGGAGTGTTATTGTCTCCGTGCGGAATCTCCATTCTTCTTTGTGGCGGGATTTAGTCTTGGCGCCACGACATCGGCATTTGGGCTGCTTCTTTAGAGAATCTGCATCCGCGCTTCTTCGCCATCCCCATCTTTTGGGGTGTCCACCATGTATCGTCATATGACGAGGTGGCCTTCCAGGTGCCTGTGGCGCTGGCTCTTGTTCGCTCTCCGGCATCATCGTCCATAGCGTCGATGTCGTCGGAGTCGTAGTCTAGCATGTCGGTTAGATCCTCGACAGTGGCTACAAAGTGGGTGGTGGGTGGGCTCTGAATTTCTCCATCGTCCGAACTTCAACCGTCCTGGCCATAGTCCGGCCAGGATTCTCCTGATAGCGAGAGATGCTTCAGGGAATTCAGGATATCGCCAAAAGGCGAGTGTTGGAAAATGTCCGCGGCGGTGAATTCCATAACCGACGCCCAATCCGAATTAGTTGGCTGGGGCACGGGAGGCTCGGAGTCCGGCGAGGAGTCCGGCGCCTCGGGATCACGAGTTCCGCAGGGGACAAGATTAGTATTCGGCTCCATCGCCGTGGATGTTGAAGCCCCCAGGGCGGCGTCTATCCACCGGCCCTTGATATGGGCAATCGGCTCCGGGCTAGTGGCCGAAGCGGATCCGAGTGCGGCCACCAAAGCACCGTCCGTGGCGAGCTAGATCATGCCCATCGTCACAGGTCTGGGCGCTTGGCAGGCTCGAGTCCGTCGAAGATCAAGTCTCCGCGGTCATCGGCCGTGAAGCTTAAGCTTCGAATCGACTGACGGCCGGGCGTAAGCTTCGATCTGCTCGGATAGCCAAGAGAATTGGCCCGCAGCAAAGCCGCCGAATCTGAAGATCTGTCCGGGAGAAAAGTCTCACCGGACAGCGTTGATGGTTAAAGATGCCATCGAGCCTATCGGTGGCGACACGAGGAACTCTCAATGAAAGCACCAATGTCGGTGTCAAAACCGGCGGATCTCGGTAGGGGTCCCGAACTGTGCGTCTAGGCGGATGGTAACAGAGACAAGGGACACAAGTGTTTTACCTGTGTTCGGGCCCTCTCGATGGAGGTAAAACCCTACGTCCTGCTTGATTAATATTGATGATATGGGTAGTACAAGAGTAGATCTACCACGAGATCAAGGAGGCTAAACCCTAGAAGCTAGCCTATGGTATGATTGTTGAGATGTATGTTCATCCTACGGACTAAGGCCCTCCGGTTTATATAGACACCGGAGAGGCTAGGGTTACACAGAGTCGGTTACAATGGTAGGAGATCTACATATCCGTATTGCCAAGCTTGCCTTCCACGCCAAGGAAAGTACCTTCCGGACACGAGCCGGAGTCTTCAATCTTCTATCTTCGTAGTCTTGGAGTCCGGCGGATAATGATAGTCCGGCTGTCCGGACACCCCCTAGTCCAGGACTCCCTCAAAAGCCGTGCCTCTCGTGAAAGAATAAAAAAACAGGAAACGTGTTTTTTCCTTTCCGAAAGAGGCACGCCTGTGCCTCTCGCGAAAGCACAACCGTGCCTCTCGCGAAAGAAAAAAATAAAAAACATATTTTTTTTCCGTTTCCAAGAGGCACGGCCGTGCCTCTCGCGAAAACTAAACAGTGACTCTCGCGAAATAAATGCATTTTTTGCGCAAAAAAATAATATTTTTTTTGAATTTTTTTATCGAAATGCTAGGAAAGACCGGTAGAAAACCAAAACGTCAAAAAAACAGAAAAAACCCGTTTAAAAAGACAAAAACGCGTGCGTAAAAATAAAAAGACAAAATCCGGAGGGAGCGCCCAGAGCGCGACACGTGACGAATGGCTGTGAGCGCGCCAAGTGGCGCTGAACGTTGTGAGGCTCCCGAAGGAGCACTCGTTAATTAGTTGCTCTCTTAATTAGCTTTTATGATTGCAAGTCGAATTTTAGGTTCTCAGGGACGTTTTGCGCAGTAGGCCGCTAAGACGACGTTTCACCAACTTGATGGGCCCATATTAGAAAAAACTTGATGAGCCTACCGTGTGCTTACAAGAAAAAACCTAGTAGGGCATGGGCTATTGTGGTGTGATATCATTTGTTTTTTGTTGCTGTTGAGGGGAAGTGGGAGTAGTTCCTTGTAGCACGGTTGTTCTATTCCAAAGGTATCAAATATGTTGTATAATCTTTAAGAAAATGAAGTATGGCATTATACTCCACTCAGTGTGTTTATTTTTCGCTTCTACTCTAATGCTTACTTCACTTATGAATTAATCCAGGCAATGTGCCATGTAGAGATAGGGATGGACAAGTTAACTTTTTGCATCTTAATTTTTTATTTATGAAATGGGTCGGCAAAGTTTGCCTCGGTCCTGTTAATTAAAGTGAAAGAGTAGATCATGATAGAAGTAATCGAGAAAACAAAATCAAGATCATAATACACAAACAACCATAGTAAAACAATCAATCAAAGCAACAAGAAGATTAGTACTTCTTCCGTTCCTAAATATTTATCTTTTTAGAGATTTCAAATGGACTACCACATACGGATGTATGTAGACATACTTTAGAGTGTAGATTCACTCATTTTGCTCCGTATGTAGTCCTTATTAAAATCTCTAAAAAGACTTATATTTAGGAACGAAGGGACTACGATTTTCATTGTAATCTTAAATTTTACCAGTCGTTCCATGTCCAGTTATCTTTTCATTGAACTGGTCATTTTCATAGACAATCGTCAGGTCTACAATGCCCTCTGGGTGTGTTTCTTAAGAAAAAAGAGGCCCATTGGTTATTATCCATCATCAGTGAGTACGTCACGATTGATGGGTGGGCAGCCCAACAATAGTGAAAAAATATATACTGTAGAAAAGGGGAAAAAAGTCATGTATGCCGATATATATGTTCATGTATGTAAAATAAAATACAATGTTCATCTTCTATTTAAAAACATGATCATGTAAAAAATCCTATATTCATGTATTAAAATGTTCATATATTTTTGAAAAATATGAGACTAAAAGAAAACAATTCCTGAACACCTGAATTTATGTTGATACAATTAAACAATATTTACGTACAAAAAGAGAAGTGAAACACAAAACGCATAAATTGAAACAGTATAAAAGTAAAAAATAAGGAAACTTTTAAAAACGAAGGAAAAACAAAAGGTAAAAAAAGAAGAGAAAAAAACACAAAACAAAAGGAAAGAAAGAAAGAAATGGAAAAGAGAAACAACAATGTGCTGTAGAAAGAGCAATCGAGGGTGCACTTTATAGTCTTAAAACCAAGCGTAGGACAACAAAGCACATGCATTCAGTAATCAAGTAGGTCTCCAACCCAACGCCTATTTAGCGTTCTAGGTGTGGTTTAAAGGCCATTTGTTACAACACTCCCACATCCCTTGATAGATTATCTATGGGCCAGCCCGTATAAGGCGCCAGTGGCGAGCTTCTTTTTGCAGGAGCTATGTCTCGCATTAAACGAAAAGGAAGCTGCTCTCGCTGAAGGGAATCGCTCCTCGCACAAGCAACTGGACTGGCCCATCAGCGCACTTGTAAAGAAAAGGAGGAGAAAACGGATCACGCACGGGGGATCCCTACAGTACCTCCGAAGAGAAGCCCGGTGCTGCTAGCCATTCCGCGCGCTTGGCGTTAGTGGCTAGTAGTAAGGGGGGGGGGGGGGGTACGTCCTTCTTGAGGCAATACAAGCCAGCATTTTCAATTTTTTTTTACTTTTTACTTTTTTTGTTTAATTTATTTTTTCTTCTCTGCTTTTTTATTCTTTTTCCATTCTCTTTTGCTTTGTCTCTTTGGATATGTTTTTCATTTTCTTTTGTCTTTAGTTTCTGTTTTCATTTTTGTGGTTTTCTTTACTTCTTTTGGTTTTCATTCTATATATTTTTTGTATAAGTCGACAACAATTTTCTAATACATGTTTAATATTTTTTAAAATACAAATTTAACATTTTTATATGCTTGATTATCATTTTTGATATACAGAATTAACAATTTTTAATAGATGGACAGAATTTTATCTATGTATTTTTAAAAGCTGATTAAGAGTTTTCAAATAAAAAGATTAACATGTTTCGCATACATGATCAACATTTTTTCTATACACATTTAACATTTTTTACATGCTTGATTAACATTATTCAAACACTTATTCAACATTTGTCAAATGCTTGATTAACATTTTTATATACGTGTTCAACTTTTTTCATTATTTTTTAAATACATGGTCAAGATTTTTATATACATTTAACATTTCTCAAATACTTGATTAATATTTTTCAAATACTTTTCAATATATTTTTCAAATGCTTGATTGACATTTTTATATACAATACCAATTTTTTTTCAATTTGTTTAATACATGAATAACATTTTTTTATAAACGTTCAACATTTTCCCCAATGCTTGATTAATGTTTTTCAAATATGTGTTTAACTTGTATTTAATACATGACCAACAATTTTTCTGTACACGTTCAACATTTTTTCGGAATGCTTGATGAAAGTTTTTCAAATACTTATTCAAAAAAGTTCAAATAATAGTCCACATTTTTTCAAATACTTTGATAGTGTTTTTTTGTAAAGAAAAATCAAATATATATATTTAGAATATTTAAAGTATAAACAAAAGTACATAATGAAGCAGAAAACGGTAACAGAAAACGAAAAAGACCCTAGAAAAAGAGGCCGTGGCCTCCCATGCGCGTGAACCGGCTTATCTCGCTCGCGCCTTCAGTGAGTCGGAAGCTGGACTCAGTGAAGGCGAGATATAGCGACGCCCGCTTCCTTTTCTCGGATTTGGGGAGGTTCCAGGAACTTCCTGGCCCGTTTTTGGGAATCTTCTGGAACTATCCAATCATTTTTTTGCCTTTTAGTTTTTTGAA
Organism: Aegilops speltoides; assembly: GCA_021437245.1. NCBI lineage: Eukaryota > Viridiplantae > Streptophyta > Magnoliopsida > Poales > Poaceae > Aegilops > Aegilops speltoides. Next base: position 490,236,280 of record CM038147.1, on the reverse strand, counting down.
TTGCTTTGTAATCTTTTATTCTGCTTTTCTTTTTTGTATTTTTTTCAAATGCATGAACCTTTTTCAAATTTATGAAATTTCTAAATACTTGTGAACCTTTTCAAATTCATGGCCTTTAAGAAATTTCATAATTGTTTTAAAATTCATGAGCTTTTTCATAATCTATGAACATTTTTTCCAATTCCCAAACTTTTTTTGAACTCATGAACTTTTTGAATCCATGAACTTTCTATCACCAGTGATATTTTTTTTCAAATTCATGATCTGTTTCAAAATTTTGCGAATATTATCTTTAATTCCTTTTTTCCCACATTTCTCAAAAAGTCAACGGTGGACCGATCAACTATGATTGGTTACTTGTCGAATGAGTGACTAAGGAATTGGGAGAAGTGACACATCCTGGTGGTTGGGCCAGCCCATGGAGTGGGGGTACGTGCTGCCGTGCCGGGGATGAGGTCTCGTGGTCCTAATTGGCACTTCAGGCGCCGACCAAGTGCCAAGCGCTCATGCCCGGCTCAGCACTCGTCGTTCCTTGCAGGAGCTGCAAAGTCTTGCTCACTCGAGGCGCTCGGTTGAACATTTGAAAATAGGAAAATTATTTGATTTTTTCATGAATTTGAAAAAAAATCATGAATATGAAAAAAGTCACAGATTTGGCAAAAAATGATATGCTTTTTAGATCATGGATTTGAAAAAAGTTTACGGAATTGAAAAGGAGTTGGGGAATTAAAAAAAATCACAATTTTAGATTTGACAAAATTTCTTAAATTAGAAAAATATGTCATAATTAAAAAATATTCACGAAATTTAACATGTTTGTGAATTTGAAAATTTTCATGTTTTGAAAAATGTCACCATTTAGAAAAAGTCCATGAAAATTAAAATTGGAAAAGCGAAAAGAAAGTAAAACCGACCCAACTGGACAAAAATCTCTGAAACCAAAAAGCAGAAGAACCCAACCAAAAAACCCCGAGGAGTCCTTGTAGAAAGTTCCCAAAACCCGTGCTGGGAATACATGTTTTGGGGCGGCCCAGTCCGCAAGTGAAGGATCAAGTGTGTGCGCTAGTTAGAGCATCTCCACCCATGCCCCCAAGAAGCCTCCCCAAGACACTTTTTAGGCGCCGGCGGGCAAAAAACGCCCCACTAGGACCCCCAGGACCTCAATTTTTGTCGGATTAGGCAAAAAACACAGCCGGCGATTCGACGCGAAACCCAAGATCCTGGGGGTAGCTGGGGGGCACCGACGCTACTTTTTTTTGCTTATTTGGCCCATTATCGGCGTCTCTTTCCTCTGTCCTCTCTCTCCTCTCTCCTCTGTCCGCGTATATTTCCTCTGCCCTCTCTCTCCTCTGCCTGGACGGGCGTGATACGTCTCCAATGTATCTAATTTATGAAGTATTCATGCTATTATATTATCTGTTTTGGATGTTTATGGGCTTTATTATACACTTTTATATTATTTTTAGGACTAACCTATTAACCGGAGGCCCAGCCCGAATTGTTGTTTTCTTGCCTATTTCAGTATTTCAAAGAAAAGGAATATCAAACAGAGTCCAAACAGAATGAAACCTTCGGGAGAGTTATTTTTGGAACAGAAGCAATCCAGGAGACTTGGAGTAGACGTCACGGAAGCTTCGAGGTGGCCACGAGGCAGGGAGGCGCGCCCTACCCCCTGGGCGTGCCCCCACCCTCGTGGGCCCCTCGTGGCTCCCCTGACCGACTTTTTTCGCCTATATATATCCATATACCCTAAAAACATCCGAGAGCACAATAGATCGGGAGTTCCGCCGCCGCAAGCCTCTGTAGCCACCAAAAACCAATCGGGACCTCAGACAAGACCACGCCGGGGGGGATCCTCGGCGTGGCCATCTTCATCATCCCAACGGTCTCCATGATGAGGAGGGAGTAGTTCACCCTCGAGGCTGAGGGTATGTACCAGTAGCTATGTGTTTGATCTCTCTCTCTCTCTCTCGTGTTATTGAGGTGGTACGATCTTGATGTATCGCGAGCTTTGCTATTATAGTTGGATCTTATGATGTTTCTCCCCCTCTACTCTCTTGTAATGGATTGAGTTTTCCCTTTGAAGTTATCTTATCAGATTGAGTCTTTAAGGATTTGAGACCACTTGATGTACGTCTTGCATGTGCTTATCTGTGATGACAATGGGATATTCACGTGATCTACTTGATGTATGTTTTGGTGATCAACTTGCGGGTTCAATGACCTTGTGAACTTATGCATAGGGGTTGGCACACGTTTTCGTCTTGACTCTCCGATAGAAACTTTGGGGCACTCTTTGAAGTACTTTGTGTTGGTTTGAATAGATGAATCTGAGATAGTGTGATGCATATCGTATAATCATACCACGGATACTTGAGGTGACACTACTAGGAAAAGGCATGCTAGTGGCGCACTGGTTTTGCCTTCTAATGGCGCATGGCTGGTGCGCCACTGGCATCACGCCATTAGAATTTTTTCTAATGGCGCACCACCAATCGCCATTAGAATCTGAGTATTCTAATGGCGCATGCAGCGATCGCCATTAGTACTGCTCACGGTGCGCCACTATAATCTGCTATACTTACAGCGCACCACATTGTAGTGCGCCATTAGTAACAACTTTTTTAATTCTTTTCTTCTTAATCTCAGGTCACTATTTCACATATGAGATATTCAACACATATATATATACAACAAGCATCCATATAGCAATCATATCCAACACACAAGTTTCATCATATATACATACATAGCCAACACATAGTTCCGTCGTTACAAAAGTTTCACATTGTTCATCCAACCCGTTATCCATCAATTCACAAAAGTTTCACATTGATACAAAATAAAAACACAAATGGAAAAGAAGCACCCCATCCACGCAAGCTTCCGTCAATTAAATCAAATCTGCAAAATGATAAACAAGAAGTTAGAAGAAGAAAAAGAAGAAGACTAGAAGAATACTAGAAGAGGAAGAACACTAGAAGAAGAATAAGAAGAGTTTTGGAAAAGAAAAAGAATAAGAAGAAGACTATAAGCTTATTATGTAAACTTGATCATTTTGTGCTAACATAAGTTATTTTGAAGCTAACCTATAGGAAACTAAGCATATAAGGTCTAAGTTAGTATATTAGAGCCAACTTAGGTAAAATGAAGCTAACCTATGTCATTTTGGAAAAGAAGAAGATTAAGAAAAAGACTATAAGCTTATTATGTAAACTTGATCATTTTGTGCTAACATAAGTTATTTTGGAGCTAACCTATAGGAAACTAAGCATATAAGCTCTAAGTTAGTATATTAGAGCCAACTTAGGTAAAATGAAGCTAACCTATAGGAAACTAAGCATATTAGAGATAACATAGGTAACTAAGTATATATATATCATTTTGGATAGCTAACCTATAGGAGATCGACATACACGACAAAGTAGGCGTTCTTCTCCTTCTTCTCCTTCATCTCCTGATCGCCTAGGCGGCGAGGCGGTGGAGGCGATGGAGGTAGTGGGATGTAGTCTTCTACCACAATTGGCGTGGTCATGTCGCCCACCGTGTGGGATCGCCGGCGCCACCACCGGTGTGTGGTCATTGTCGAGCACCACCACCATCGTGAGGCCACCTTGAGCACGACCATCGCTAGGTCATCCTCACCACCTCTATCTCTTGCCCATGGTCACCACCACCATCTCTTGCCCTTGGTCACCACCACCGCTTAGGTCATCCTCACCGATGCCCATCGTCATGATGCAGCTCCTCATCCTCACTCTGCTCCTCTTCTCCCGCACTCCATCCGGATCATCCTTCTTGTTGTCTATCTTTGGTGCAGAATCATTCTTTGCTTCGCTTACCAGAATCATTCTTTGCTTCGCTACTGACCATAGTCGCCGCTTTGCTTTAGTCAGTAGCTTGATGTCATTCTTTGCTCCTACCTGTCCAAAATGCAACAATGACCGTTAACAATCGATGTGAGACAAAGCCAAATGTAGAGGAATAAGAAGAGGCGAACGCATCGCATCATCATCGGCAACAGATCGCATGCGACACATAGTCTTGTTGTACACCTTCATGATGAGCATGTTGGCGGCGGCGTCAGCACGAAGACAAGGAAGTACCCCACCGCAGGTCGTGAGGCACGGTAGAAGTTCTCCCACCCACGAGACAAGTACATGTGGCCCTTCTTGATCGCCAACGCACATCCCATCGCGAAACCCGCTGCCGGCTGTGTCGCAGCTTCACATTATTGGCGGATCTTCACCCATCAAGCATGTTCATAAAACTGTCGGGCAGCCTCTGCGGTTTGGGAAAATGAGTGATGTAGCAAACAACAGATATCATAATGAGATGGGTGAAGGGAGATCTCTCTTTTTATATACCAGCGTCATGGATCCAATGAAGCCTCAAGTATGATAGTGAAGAACTCGAAGCATCCAACTCAGATCTGCGGTGTAGCAGATCGGCGGTGGCTGCTTCCGCCATCTCGATAAGCGATAGAAGAGACCAATTAGTACCCTTACAACAGATCATAAAACATGCATTAGTCGCAAGTACCCCATATGTCCTATTTTAGCAAAGTCATGCTAAAATTCACGGAAAATTTCAGCATGACCTTTGCTGAAAATAGGACATATGGAGTACCAATTTGCGGAATGGAAGTTAATCAACATTCCGCAAACTCAAGGCCGGAACGGAAGTTAATCAAGTTGACAAAATTCCCAAGTAGTACAGCAGCAGAGATCACAAGTAGTACCAATGAACATATAGTCCAAAGAGGTTGAAAAAGTGAAGTTCTCGTAATGAAGAATCACACAACACAAACCTACATTATGATGATACATTTGGAGATTGCACATACAGTTTTCACATAAGCTTAATTGTTCGGAGATTGCACATATAGTTTTGACAAAGACAACACCTATGACAACACATACAGTTTTTCATATTTGTAGATTGCACAAACAGTTTTCACATAGAGCAATGTTCTTTTCATTTCACCTTCCATTTTTTGCAATTCAACTCACTTCCTTTTCTTAGAGTTATGCTCCCAAATGAAATGACACTTTGACATGGCTGCAATTTTCAGGTGTCTACTTATCTGCAATTTTTCGTATGCCTTAGGAGAAATAGGTTTCAAACTTCAGCTTGTTTTGTATAAGGAGACTAAAAACTATCTAAGGAGTTCTTCAAGTTCAAGTTACAGCCTGCATGACATTTTCCTACACAATGCTTGTTGTAAATAATTACTTAAAGTAAACACTTTTTATCTTAGCTTACTTACAAATGTAATGCCTATCTTTCGGTTTTCCAATTCCTTTTGTTTCATTTTCAACATTGCTCTGCTTTGTAATTAATAGCATTGTTCAAGAAATCAGATATGCAATCTACTGAGATACTTGATGGCCATTGACCGCTAGTATACAAAACTGAATATGCTACTCTAGTTCTGGAGTTGGTTACTTAATTCTGTCCATTCCCATTGGTGCAGGCTGACCTTTGGGTAATAGCTACTTATACTTGTTGTTACAAGTTCTTTGCTGTTATATATACTTACAAAGAAGACTGCTAATGATACTAGCCCATGTGCTTGTGGGTGTGGTGTCCTATTTGCGAAAAATACCATGTGTAAGTGGAGTGCAGTGTTTTGCGAAGCAGATGTTCAGTTGGGTGCTACCTGTCTATTTGCGTATGTTGTTTCTCTGATATTGGAACACCGAACATTTTCGCTTAATCAGCAAGAACACTCAAGAACACTGAACCCTTTTTGGGGAAACATGGCAATCTATACACTCGAAAATGAAGCATGCCTAAGCAAAAGCTTCATCACCTACTTCTCGACACGAGGGAGTGGTACATTTTATTCAGGCCGAGGGGGAAGGAGGAAGGGGGAGAGGTGAGGAATCACTGTGGATAACGGCAGCTGCCGAGGAGGACGCCGTGTCGAGGAGGCAGCGGGTGGCGGTGGCCGAGGAGGCGGCGTCCGAGGAGAAGGAGGCGCCGAGGAGGTGGCGTCCGAGGAGGAGGATGCGACGAGGAGGTGGCGCGTCGAGGAGGAGGCGGTGGAGGCGGGCGATGGAGGGTTCGGCGGGTTGGCCTGGCCATGGGCGGTGGGCAGCAGCGGCGGCGGCTAGGAACCCTAGCTGTCGCGCTTCGGGAGGGAGGTCGACGCAGCGGGCCTGGGCGAGGGGACGGCGAAGGCGTGGGGCGGAGGGGGGAGTGCTCGGCTCGGGGACGGCGAGGAGGCGGCGCTGGCTCGGGGATGGCGAAGGAGGCGAGGCGGCGGGGGGGGACGGCGAACACGTGGGGCAGCGGGAGAGATTAGAGATATTTGGGGATTTAGTGTGGGGAACTTTCTAATGGCGCACCACCATCTCATGCGCCATAAGTCGACTACTCTAATGGCGCACCAAAGACTCGGTGCGCCATTAGAATTTTGTTCTAATCTAGCCCACTAGCCCTATCTACCACCTAACCCTATCTACAATGAAACCCACCCACTAGCCAGACTGGTCAAGACGCAGCACACACACCAGGAGTCCCTGGGTTCGATTCCCAGGCTCCCCAATATTTTTTATGCATTTTAAATGCTGTTTTTTATATTTATTTGTGTTTAAATATGTTCAAACTTGTTTAAATCATAACAGTAATATTTTTATGCATTTTAAATGTTGTTTTTATATTTATTTGTGTTTATCAAACTTGTTTAAATTATAACAGTGTAATATTTTTATAAAAATAGTAAAAAAATTAAAAATATGTTCAAAATGTCTTGGTGCTTGTGGGCCGGGCAGTGCTCGGCGGTGGAGCGGGGAGGTTGCGATGGGTGGAGCTAGCGGGAGGTGCGGGTGCGATCGAGATGGAGGATCGAGATCGAGATCGAGATGGAGGGATCTGATAATATGCATTTTAAATATGTTCAAACTTGTGTTTAAATATGTTCAAACTTGTTTAAATCATAACAATAATATTTTTATGCATTTTAAATGCTGTTTTTATATTTATTTGTGTTTATCAAACTTGTTTAAATTATAACAGGTAATATTTTTTATAAAAATAGTAAAAAACTAAAAATATGTTCAAAATGTGCGGGTGCTGTGGGGGGCGGGCAGTGCTCGGCGGTGGAGCGGGGAGGTTGCGACGGGTGGAGCTAAGCGGGAGGTCTGCGGTGCGATCGAGATGGAGGATCGAGATCGAGATGGAGGGGATCGAGATCGAGATGGAGGGGATATGATAATGGCGCACATCCCGTATGGTGCGCCATTAGAAGTTATATATAGTAATGGCGCCTTGTATACCTCATGCGCCATTAGTATGTATGGGAAAATGGAAAAAAATTCATACTAATGGCGCACCACTGCCATTGCGCGCCATTAGTGTCTTCCACTCTAATGGCGTATCAGGAACAGGTGCGCCATTAGTATATAGTAGTGGCACACTGCATCCACGATGCGCCATTAGAATCAATCCTATCTATAGCCCTTTTCCTAGTAGTGTGACATTGGAGTATCTAGGTGACATTAGGGTTTTGGTTGATTTGTGTCTTAAGGTGTTATTCTAGTACGGACTCTTGAATAGATCGATCAGAAAGGATAACTTTGAGGTGGTTTCGTACCCTACAATAATCTCTTCATTTGTTCTCCGCTATTAGTGACTTTGGAGTGACTCTTTGTTGCATGTTGAGGGATAGTTATATGATCCAATTATGTTATTATTGCTAAGAGAACTTGCACTAGTGAAAGTATGAGCCCTAGGCCTTGTTTCCTAGCATTGCAATACCGTTTACGCTCACTTTTATCATTAGTTACCTTGCTGTTTTTATATTTTCAGATTATAAAAACCTATATCTACCATCCATATTGCACTTGTATCACCATCTCTTCGCCGAACTAGTGCACCTATACAATTTACCATTGTATTGGGTGTGTTGGGGACACAAGAGACTCTTTGTTATTTGGTTGCAGGGTTGTTGAGAGAGACCATCTTCATCCCACACCTCCCACGGATTGATAAATCTTAGGTCATCCACTTGAGGGAAATTTGCTACTGTCCTACAAACCTCTGCACTTGGAGGCCCAACAACGTCTACAAGAAGAAGATTGCGTAGTAGACATCAAGCTTTTTTCTGGCGCCGTTGCCAGGGAGGTGAGTGCTTGAAGGTATATCTTTAGATCTTGCAATCAAATCTTCTAGTTTCTTTTTTTATCACTAGTTTAGTCTAAAAAAGAAAACTACAAAAAATGGAATTGAGTTTGCCTCATACGCTTCATCTTTTTAATATCTTTCGTGAGTACGATGGAAAGGAAAATTGTGCTCAAGTGCTAGAAGAAGAAATCTATAGAATGTTTGGCACTAAATCTTTGTATGATGAGCATTATTGCAATGTTGTTAGTATGAATTCTATGAATATCCATGATGCTAATGATATGCAAAGCTCTTGGGGAAGCTATGTTTGATAAATATGATATTTTTTGTCCCCCAAGTTTTGATGAGAAAATTTATTATGATGAAAGCATGCCTCCTATTTATGATGATTATTGTGATGATACGTATACCATAAACAATCAATTTGCTTATGTGGAGAGTAGTAAAATTTCTATGCAAGTAGATCATGAAAAGAATGCTTTATGTGCTGGTTATATTGTTGAATTCATTCATGATGCTACTGAAAATTATTATGAGGAAGGAATACATGCTTGTAGGAATTGCAATAATATCAAGTTTCCTCTCTATGTGTTGAAAACCTTGAAGCTATGCTTGTTTTACCTTCCTATGCTAGTTGATTCTTGTTCCCTAAGTTGTTTGCTCACAAAATCCATATTCATAGGAAGTGGGTTGGGCTTAAATGTGCTAGTCATATGCTTCATGATGCTCCCATTATGTTTCAATTCTTATCTTTTATGTGAGCATCATTGTCATCATCATGCCTAGCCAGAAAGGCATTAAAGAAAAGCGCTTGTTGGATATAACCCAATATTTACCTTTACTGTTTTTGTGTGTTCACATGATTATGCTATTGTAGTAATTATATTTTATAGCTTTTGTTTCAGTAAAGTGCCAAGTAAGACCTTTAGGATAGCTTACGGTGATAGTTGTGTTGATCCTGCTGAAAATCAGAAACTTTTGCACCTAGTAAATTAGTTTTGATAATTTACAGAAACGTGCTTTTGATCTGATCCTTTTTTATATGGATTTTCACACAAATTTCTCAGCTTTTCCTAATTTTGTAGAATTTTTGGAGTTACATAAGTATTCAAATGATACAGATTACTACAGACTCTTCTGTTTTTGACATATTCTGTTTTCTATGTGTTGTTTGCTTATTTTGATGAATCTATGAGTAGTATCGGAGGGTATGAACCATAGAAAAGTTGGAATACAGTATATATTACACCAATATGAATTTAGAATGAGTTCACAACAGTAACTAAGTGGTGGTTTTATGTTCTTATACTAACGGAGCTTACGAGTTTTCTGTTGAGTTTTGTGTTGTGAAGTTTTCAAGTTTTGGGTAAAGATTCGATGGACTATGGAATAAGGAGTGGCAAGAGCCTAAGACTGGGGATTCCCAAGGAACCCCAAGGTAATATTCAAGGACAACCAAGAGCCTAAGCTCGGGGATGCCCCGGATGGCATCCCCTCTTTCGTCTTCGTTCATCGGTAACTTTACTTGGAGCTATATTTTTATTCACCACATGATATGTGTTTTGCTTGGAGCGTCATTTTCTTTTGTTAGTATTTGCTTGCTGTTATTTAGAATAATGTTTTGCATCTATATTTCCAATAAAAATTGTCAAGGATAGCCTTTACCATGCTTATTTTGCAAGTATACATGTTGCTGTTTCAAAACAGAAAGTTTACCGCTGTTGCAAAATTTCCCTAGAAAAGTCAGAATATGATAAATTATTGAAACTTTTTGAAAAGTAAGCTCTGATAAATTTTCTACAGTGTAGTAGTTTTCTCATAATTTTTGGAGTTAGGTAAGTATGATGAATCTTGTATTCTTTACAGACTGTACTGTTTTGGCAGATTGCTGTTAAGTTTGCTTGTTTAATGATTCTATTTGAGGATAGGAGTATTAAATATGCAAAGAAATTTAGTATGCAATGTTGAATAATAATTCTAGTGATTTGTTACAGTAGAAAATGATAAGATTGTTGCATTGGTTTATACTAACTTACCTCACGAGTTCTTGTTGAGTTTGGTGTGGATGAAGCTTTCGAGATTTAGGAAACCGAGATATAAAAGGAATTAAGGAGACACAAAAGCTCAAGCTTGGGGATGCCCAAGGCACCCCAAGATAAAATTTCAAGAAGTCTCAATCATCCAAGCTTGGGGATGCCCCTGTAGGCATCCCACCTTTCTTCTTCAACAATTATCGGTTAGTATCGGTTGAACCTAAGTTTTTGCTTCTTCACATGATGTGTGTTATCCTTGAAATGTCATTTTGTTTTGTTTTGCTTGCTATTTGAATAAAATCTCAAGATCTGAAATTCTTAAATGAGAGAGAGTCTTCACATAGCTACATAATTATTAAACTACTCATTGATCTTCACTTATATCTTTTTGGAGTCGTTTGTCATTTACTCGTGTGCTTCACTTATATCCTATGAGTAAATGGTTGAATGATTTGAATATCATAAATATGAAATTATATATGTTTCATATGCTTATCCCATGGGGAGTAATGACTTCACATCTAAGAAGTAGAGGTGGTAAATTTATTGAAGGTTAGCAAACATTGTATTGGTCACTTGAACAATTCATGGAAGAATATTGAAGGAAGAGAGATTTCACATATAAATATACTATATTAGACATCTTCTATGATTGTGTGCCCCATTAATTATTTCCAAACCTGAGCAAATTAGGTGAAATTGGACAAGGAAGATAACATAATGAATTATGATTGGGTATATTTGTATAGAAGTTATATTGTTATAGATCCTCCAACATGTGGTGCTTGCTATTTAGAATTCTTTGCTAGCCAAAATATCTGTACTAAGCGGGAATACTACTTGTGCATCCAAATTCCTTGAACCAAGTTTCTTCCATGAGTGTCCACCATATCTACCTATATGCGATATTTACCTGCCGCTCCAAGTAAATTTGCATCTGCCAAACTCTAAACCTTCAAATAATAATCTGTTTTGTATGCCCGAATCGCTCATGTAGCGACTAGGGGCTGTCAGTATCTTCCATGGTAGGTGGGTTATTCTCATGATGAGTGGACTTCGCTCATCATTCACTAGAAAAATGGCTGGTAACTGGGATGCTCAGTCCTATGATCAAAAGATCAAATACAAATCACAAATAATTTAAACAAAACTCCCCCAGGATTGTTGATAGTTGGATGGCACCCGTTGTTTCACACAAGTCGTAGAGTGTGATTGTTGGTGGAGGGGGAGTAAAATATTTACCTTTCTGTTTGGGAACCGCCTATAATATAATGTATCTAGTATGGAAGATATTGGGAACTCTTGGTTGTTATGTTGACAATGAAAGCATACCTCTCAAAATTATTTTCATCTCTGTTTTAAAGCTTCGAGCTCCGGCACCTATGAAAATCCCTGCTTCCCTTTGTGAAGGGCCTATCTTTTACTTTTATGCAATAATCAGTAGTATTCCTTCTCATTCCATCCTACTCTTTAGTTGGCAAGCATCATGTGATGGGGAAAGATCTAAGCATATATGGCCATTCAAATATACTTGATCATGAATTATTAGTGTTGATAATTATCTATATGATAAGTAAGTTGGGAGGCAAAACATTAAGCCCCGATCTTTCTCCGTGTTCGATCGATGCTATTTGTTCCAAAAATATGCTTTGAGTGGTAGCAATCATGGAAGACTATATGATAGTTGAGTATGTGGGATTTTATAAATCAAAGCTCTTACATAGACCCTTCCTGAAAATAAGATGAATTGCAATTGTTTGATGACTGAGAACATAGTTTGCTAGTTTTCAAGAAAGTTTATGGTCTATGCTTTAACATGTGAATAGCATGTTACTTGATCGTGAGAAGTTTTATGAGATGGGCTGCTGTTATGACATATAATGATGCTAGAAAAGGTGATTGAAATTATCATTGATCAAACTTATGCACCTGCTAGCATTCACACTTCATAAATTATTTCTTTTATCATTTAGCTACTCGAGGACGAGCAGGAATTAAGCTTGGGGATGCTGATACGTCTCCAACATATCTATAATTTATGATGTATTCATGCTATTATATTATCTATTTTGGATGTTTATGGGCTTTATTATACACTTCTATATTATTTTTGGGACTAACCTATTAACTGGAGGCCCAGCCCGAATTGTTGTTTTCTTGCCTATTTCAATGTTTCGAAGAAAAGGAATATCCAACGGAGTCCAAACGGAATGAAACCTTCGGGAGAGTTATTTTTGGAATGGAAGCAATCCAGGAGACTTGGAGTAGACGTCAGGGAAGCTTCAAGGTGGCCACGAGGCAGGGAGGCGCGCCCTACCCCCTGGACGCGCCCCCACCCTCGTGGGCCCCTCATGGCTCCCCTGATCGACTTCTTTCGCCTATATATATCCATATACCCTAAAAACATCCGAGAGCACAATAGATCGGGAGTTCCGCCGCCGCAAGCCTCTGTAGCCACCAAAAACCAATTGGGACCCTTTTCCGGCACCCTGTCGGAGCGGGGGGGGATCCCTTAGCGGTGGCCATCTTCATCATCCCGGCGCTCTCCATGACGAGGAGGGAGTAGTTCACCCTCGGGGCTGAGGGTATGTACCAGAAACTATGTGTTTGATCTCTCTCTCTCTCTCTTTCTCTCTCTCTCTCTCTCGTGTTCTTGAGGTGGTACGATCATGATGTATCGACTATCGCGAGCTTTGCTATTATAGTTGGATCTTATGATGTTTCTCCCCCTCTACTCTCTTGTAATGGATTGAGTTTTCCCTTTGAAGTTATCTTATTGGATTGAGTCTTTAAGGATTTGAGAACACTTGATGTATGTGTTGCATGTGCTTATCTGTGGTGACAATGGAATATTCACGTGATCTACTTGATGTATGTTTTGGTGATCAACTTGCAGGATCAGTGACCTTGTGAACTTATGCATAGGGGTTGGCACACGTTTTCGTCTTGACTCTCCGGTAGATACTTTGGGGCACTCTTTGAAGTACTTTGTGTTGGTTTGAATAGATGAATCTGAGATTGTGTGATGCATATCGTATAATCATACCATGGATACTTGAGGTGACATTAGGGTTTTGATTGATTTGTGTCTTAAGGTGTTATTCTAGTACGGACTCTTGAATAGATCGATCAGAAAGGATAACTTTGAGGTGGTTTCGTACCCTACAATAATCTCTTCATTTGTTCTCCGCTATTAGTGACTTTGGAGTGACTCTTTGTTGCATGTTGAGGGATAGTTATATGATCCAATTATGTTATTATTGTTGAGAGAACTTGCACTAGTGAAAGTATGAGCCCTAGGCCTTGTTTATTAGCATTGCAATACCGTTTACGCTCACTTTTATCATTAGTTACCTTGCTGTTTTTATATTTTCAGATTATAAAAACCTATATCTACCATCCATATTGCACTTGTATCACCATCTCTTCGCCGAACTAGTGCACCTATACAATTTACCATTGTATTGGGTGTGTTGGGGACACAAGAGACTCTTTGTTATTTGGTTGCAGGGTTGTTTGAGAGAGACCATCTTCATCCTACGTCTCCCACGGATTGATAAACCTTAGGTCATCCACTTTTGCTACTGTCCTACAAACCTCTACTCGCCCGCCTACTTTTGCCTGCGCCGCGTGGGTGATGTCGTCATCGTGCAGCCCGCTACTCGCCCGCCTACTACGCCCGCCGACCACGCGTCTGGCGCCCGCCTGTCCCCTGCAGCCCGGCGACGGGCGCGTCGGCGGCGGCGATGCGTCTCCAGCCCGTCCAGCTCGACGGACGCGGCGTGGTGGAGGCACGTCTCCTTCCCCATCGAGGCTCGCGCTCCTCTGTTGGCTGGAGGTCATCGACGCCGCCGCGGTCAAGATGCTCGACAAAATGCCGCTGCCTCCGTGGGAGCCCAACACTCCTCGTGGGGGCACAACTAGTGGAAAATTTTGTCCCCCAGGGCCAAAATTTTCGCTGGCAGCCCCCCAAGCGGCAAAAAATATGCCTCCTGAGGGACTCAACGGCTGGAGACGATCTTACAGATAAGGAAGGAAGTGATGGCTAAAGCGCAAGTTAAGATGAGGAAGAAGACTTCTAAAAAAATAAGGAAGAAGGGATGGCTAAAGCAAAAGTTCTATTGAGCTTGAGCTCGAATCCTCTTGGCATGAACAGAAAAAATGAAAAAAAATCAGAAAGCATTCAAAATATTCTGATTTTTTTTGGCAAACATTAAGAAATGTTTTGAGTGCGTGAAGATTTTCATCATCATTTATGGAAGTCGTCACAAAAAAGATAAATCCAACGCTCCTAAATGCTTTCGAAGGTAGCATCAATTTTTTTTTTTTGCCACGGCTTCCACAAATGTAATTCCAAGATGAAACTTTGCAAGCACTCTAGTCATTTCTTAATGTTTACCACACAAAAAAAACACAATTTTTTTTCTCTTCATATTTTACTGTTCATCCGGGCCGACCGAGCTAAGAAACTCTGTGTCCTTATTTAAGCCTATAAAATAGGAATCAGCATCGGTAGGATCGTCGGTCGTAATCTCATCTGCGGGAAAAGCAAGGAGTTTTCTGCAATTGGAAATGCAGTTCCAAGATGTCAGATGGGGACTTGTGGTGTCCCATTGCAATGTACTCCCTCTGTTCATATTTTTTTGGCAAACATTAAGAAATGTAAGACGTTTTTTTGACACTACACTAGTGTCAAGGAAACCCTATATTATAAGACGGAGGGAGTAGTATACTTCGTCGATCGAAAAGATTAGCCCAGCTTGCCATCGAAAACTCACCTGACCTCGCTCACCTCTTAGGTGTAGGTGTAGCCATGTCGTCAAATGTCTCTCCCCTCCACAGAGTAGTCGACGCCCGCCGGTGGGAAGCGGAGCCCCTCCTGGGACGTCTAGTGATCGTGGTCCACGCCGCCTTCCTCGAGGCGGGCTTCATCGTCCCCCGCCGCGGGAACCCGTCGCCTTGCCGGCTTCCGCCCGAGGTGGGCGCGACGGCTTCGACCCTGTCCCTGGAGTACACTGCGCCACAGCTGCTGCCTCGGCACGACATGGACGGCGCCGCGCTGAAAATATGCACCGCGACGGGCGGTACGTCGTCTTCTACGTGCAGGTCTGCTCTGTCCGGAGGACCGGCGGCACGTACTGGGCGTGCCTAGACGCGCTCTCCGTCGCGCCGGTCCTATCTGGCGGTCTGGACGACATGGGGCGCCGGCTGCTCGGGACGGCGTCCACGCTCTGGAGGACGGTCATCAACGGGCTCTGCCGGCGCCTCCTCTTGGACCTATGCCGCGAGCACGGCGTGGTGCCGGGGCGAGCCCCCACCCTCATGTCCCTCCCGAGCGACGCCATGCTGGCGATCCTGGCGAGGCTCCCCGACGGGAAGGACCTCCTCAGGGTGGAGAGCACCTGCACCGAGCTGAGGCGCCTCGTGGCCGGCCGAGAGCGAGACCGCGAGCTCTGGCTGCCCAGGTACAAGGCGCTGCCGGGGAACACGCTGTGGTGGTCGCTCCGCGGCGGCTCCGACGACGACTTGCCGGGGACGAGCTGGAAGGAGATGTACGTGTGGGTCGCGCGACAGAGGGAACATAGGTTTCAGACTCCCCGCTGGTTCCCGTCGGCCCAACCTCTCTTCCCATCGTCATGGCTTTCTATCCATCATCTTCCACGGGATCTTACATCCTCATTGGAGAGGCCGGATGATGTCGTTATCTGCTTGACTCGCTTCGGAAAGATCACAAGGGAGGGCGACTGTCAACGCCAAGGCCTCTACGTCCAGCCCACAGGAGGAAGCACCATTCGTGACCCAAGAGGGAAGGCCCAGCAAGCGGGCCCATCATCCATCGATAAGATACACTGAGAAGGATTGGGGGCAAATCCTAAACGGCGCCCGCTGCGCCCGTTTCTTCTATTTCGACAAACGGGCGCACACCCTCTCACCGCGATGGGCCGGCCCCTTTTCTTTTTTTTCGTTTTCTGAATTTGCAAAAAGGGCGTGACGGGGACGAGCTGGAAGGAGATGTACGTGTGGGTCGCATGCGAGGGAACATAGGTTTCAGACTCCCCGCTGGTTCCCGTCGGCCCAACCTCTCTTCCCATCGTCATGGCTTTCTATCCATCATCTTCCACGGGATCTTACATCCTCATTGGAGAGGCGGATGATGTCGTTATCTGCTTGACTCGCCGGAAAGATCACAAGGAGGGCGATCACAACGCCAAGGCCTCTACGTCCAGCCCACAGGAGGAAGCACCATTCGTGACCCAAGAGGGAAGGCCCAGCAAGCGGGCCCATCATCCATCGATAAGATACACTGAGAAGGATTGGGGGCAAATCCTAAACGGCGCCCGCTACGCCCGTTTCTTCTATTTCGACAAACGGGCGCACACCCTCTCACCGCGATGGGCCGGCCCCTTTTCTTTTTTTTCGTTTTCTGAATTTGCAAAAAGGGCGTGACGGGGACGAGCTGGAAGGAGATGTACGTGTGGGTCGCGCGACAGAGGGAACATAGGTTTCAGACTCCCCGCTGGTTCCCGTCGGCCCAACCTCTCTTCCCATCGTCATGGCTTTCTATCCATCATCTTCCACGGATCTTACATCCTCATTGGAGAGGCGGATGATGTCGTTATCTGCTTGACTCGCCGGAAAGATCACAAGGGAGGGCGATCACAACGCCAAGGCCTCTACGCCCAGCCCACGGGAGGAAGCACCATTCGTGACCCAAGAGGAAGGCCCAGCAAGCGGGCCCATCATCCATCGATAAGATACACTGAGAAGGATTGGGGGCAAATCCTAACCGGCGCCCGCTGCGCCCGTTTCTTCTATTTCGACAAACGGGCGCACACCCTCTCACCGCGATGGGCCGGACCCTTTTCTTTTTTTTCGTTTTCTGAATTTGCAAAAAGGGCGTGACGGTTCTCTATAGAACGCGCTAACCAACACAGCCAACCCACCTTTTGTGACTATTTAATTCCTCTTTCCTCTTTACTTCTAACGTGTTTTTCTTTTTCTTTTTTTCTGTTGTTCTTTCTTTTTGCCTTTTCTTTTTCTTTTTCCTTTTTCTGTCTTTTTCAAAATCGACGAACTTTTTTTCAATTGTATGAAATTTCTTTCCGATGAAGTTTTCTTCAAAATCGATGAACTTTTTTCATATTCGGTGAACTTTTTGCAAAATCGATGAACTTTTCTCACCAAATTCCATGAACTTTTTCCAAAATCGATGTACTTTTTTTCAAATTCAATGAACTTTTTTTGAAAATCAGTGAACTTTTTTAAAATTCGATGAACTATTTTTGAATTGGATGAACTATTTTCAATATCCAAAATATGTTCAGATTTTTCCAAATCCGATTGTCTATTCAGAAGATGTTTGTTGAAATTCCAAATTTTGTTCATGTTTTCGAATTTTGTTCATGTTTCAAAAATAGTTTTGAATTCCAAATTTTGTTCACCGTATTGAAGAAAATTGTTCACCATACATTGAAAAAATGTTCAGTGTGTATAAAAAAAATGTTCATCATGTATAGAAATTTGGTTCAGCATGCATTCAAAAGGAGTTCATCATATTTAAAAAAAAGTTCTGTGTGTATTTGAATATTGTTCACCATACATTGAAAAAATGTTCAGTGTGTATAAAAAAATGTTCATCGTGTAGAGGAATTTTGTTCAGCATGCATTCAAAAAAAGTTCAGCGTATTTTAAAAAAATGTTCTGCATTTATTTGAATAACGTTCACCCTATACTAAGAAAATGTTCAATTTGTATTCTAAATTCGCTTTCTAAAAATTGTTCACAGTACAAAAAAGTATTCAAATTTCAAAATTTGTTCAGTTTTTGAAAAACATAGTTCATGTTTAAAAGAAAAGGAATATTCAAATTTATATGATTTTCAAAACATTTGTTCGCATATTTAAGATTTTCATTTTTCCAAGAATTAATGGAAAATGTTGAAATGCCCCGGATCTATCATCTGGGCTGGTACTTAAAAGCAAACACCGCTTTTAGGACGTGAACAATTAGTATCCCAGCTGGCCAGCCGTTAGCATGCAGCGCTAGGTCCGGAGTTCGAGTCCCGTTGCCATCGTTTTTGTTGTTCAATTACCTCGTTCGCTCGAGGCTTCGTTTGGGTTTTCTGCGTACGTCGCGTTTCATGGGCCGGCCCAACTACCCAGGCGCGTGGGCGCCGGTTCTCCTAGCCGGCGCTTAAGGCGCCGACTAGGAGCTCCCAGGATTGGGTGCTGAAGTGAGTCTTTATAAATAGCGCAACTGTGTAATTGGATGTTGGCGAATTGGTAATGGCTGAGGCCATTGGCTTGTAAATCAATCCTTCCTCTGTAATCGAATAGATGAGAGAATTAAGAGCGAATACGAGATGCCGACATAGCTTTCCCCTTCCATCTCCAATCCCTAGCTAGATCCTAACAATTGGTACTCAGAGCCAAAAATTCCCCACCACCCTTCCAATCTCGAGCTGGAGCCCGTCCATGAAACGCGTCTGGCGGCGGCGGCGGCGCGCCGACGGCACGAGCTCATGGAGAATCTCACTCCGGAGGGCAAGGCCATCTACGAGACGGTGTCCCAGGCGAGCGAGGCCGCCCACGCTCGCCACCAGAAGGAGCTTGACGCGCCAATTGTGTCCGCGGTGGGCAGCGCGGTTGAGGCGGCGGTGGCGCGTTCGGTGGGCGCGGCGGGTCGACAAGGCGGTGGGCGCGGCAGTGAGCACCATCATCAACGACATGCAGGCGTACACAGACGGCGCCGAGGCGGAACTGCTCAAGCAAATCCACGAGCTCCGCAATTCCAAGGGATTTACCTCGCGGGGCAGCGACCAAGAAGTTTCCGATCGGTCGCCCAAGGGCGCGGCGGATCGAGTGCCAGTGGGGCAGCGTCCGTCGACGACGACGCGGGGAGCAGGATTCGGTACGGCCGCGCCATATGTCCCTCCTCCCGCCCAGGTAGTCGCTGAGGTATCTCGTCCCAGCTCGTCCTTCTCCAGTTTACTGCACCGCAAGAAGAGGAGGAGCTCATACTCGTCATCAGGGCATGGCAAGCCTCCCTCTGTTGATTTTCCTCGATGGCGAGAACCCAAAATTGTGGCAAACCAGGTGTGTGGATTACTTTGAGATGTTTGATACAGACCCCGATCTATGGATTGCTGTCGCGGCTATGCAGTTTGAAGGAGCAGCATCTCGCTGGCTCTCATCTGTTCAACATAAATTTGTGCGATCTTCATGGGAAGAGTTCTGTGAAGCTGTGCTTAGCCGTTTTGGACGGAACCAACATCAGTCCTTGGTCCGTAAACTGCATCGCCTTCGTCAGACCGGATTAGTGGAAGAATATGTTAGTCAGTTTTCTGAACTTATGGACCAGTTGTCTGCTTATGAACCAGAGCTAGATATGCTGCACTATACAACCCATTTCATGGATGGTTTGAAGCCAAGTGTGCATATGACAGTAGCGGTGCAGCGACCTGCTGATCTCGACACTGCTTATTCCATTGCTGCAGTACATGAGGAAATGGGAGAGCTCGATAGTGATACTTATACGTCTGGTCGTCGCTCTTTTTCCTCATCGGGGTTTGGGCGTTCTGACAAAATAGTTCCTGTCAAAGCTATTGAGGAAACTAGAGACAAGCCTAAGGTGAATGCTCCAGAGGATAAGTTGGCGACACTTAAGGCTTATCGCCGAGCAAAAGGCCTTTGTTTCATTTGTGGTGAGCGCTGGGGTCGAGATCATAAGTGCAATCAGACTGTGCAACTGCATGTAGTGCAAGAGATGCTAGAATTTTGTGCCTTGGATAATGTTGATTCTGAGGATAGTGATATGGATCTGATGGTATTGTCAGCTGACACACAGACTGCAACAGGCGGTTCTTCGGCTATCAGGCTTGATTGTCAGCTAGCTGGTCATAAGGTCATCTTCTTGCTTGACTCGGGAAGTTCCCACTCATTCATCAGTGATCGTTTAGCAGCTCATGTGCCTGGTATGCAACAGTTGCCCAAACAACAGTGTGAGAATTGCTGGTGGTGGACAATTGCAGTGTACACATGTTATTCCTCAGTGTTTGTGGTCAGCCAGTGGACATGAATTTGATTGTGATTTCAGAGTGCTACCATTGAAACATTATGATGGCATAGTGGGAATGGATTGGCTTTCTTCTCTGGGCACTATGCAAGTGAACTGGCTTGAAAAATGGTTGGCATTCGAGTATAAGGGAGCTCCAATATTTTTGCAAGGACATCCCCCTGCTTCATTTAACTGCACTGTGGTCGAGCTCCATTTGGTTCAATCAGCTAGCGACAAGAGTCCTACTGTTCCTCTTTCGGCACCTATACAGGAACTGTTGGATGAATATGCTAGTGTGTTTGCTATTCCCACTTATCTTCCACCGCGACGAGCTTGTGATCATCACATTCCTTTGATGGAAGGAGCTCAGCCAGCAAATATCCGACCCTATAGGTATTCTCCAGAACTGAAAACAGAAATTTAGAAACAGATAAAAGAAATGATGGAATCTGGAGTAATTTCACCTAGTTCAAGTCCTTTTGCTTCCCCTGTTATCATGATTCGCAAGAAAGATGGGACGTGGCGACTCTGTGTGGACTATCGGCACCTTAATCTGATCACATTGAAGACCAAATATCCCCTACCTGTGATTGATGAGTTACTCGATGAATTGACAGGAGCATCTTGGTTTTCAAAGCTTGATCTCCCTGCAGGTTACCATCAAATTCGTTTGGCTCCGGGTGAAGAATACAAAACAGCTTTCCATACGCATAATGGACATTACCAGTTTAATGTCCTAGCTTATGGTCTAACAGATGGCCCTCCTACTTTTCAATTTGTCATGAATTATGATCTGTCTCCAGTGCTACGTAAGTGTGCTGTTGTATTCTTCGATGATATACTCATCTATAGTCAAACATTGGAAGATCGTATACAACACTTGAAAGAGGTGCTGCAATTGCTTCAAAAACACCAGTGGCAAGTCAAGATCTCCAAATGTGAATTTGCACAGGGTCGTATTGCTTATTTGGGATATGTGATTGATGGCAATGGTGTCTCTACTAATCCAGCAGAAGTATCTACTGTGCAAGAGTGGCCAGTCCCTGCTAACCTCAAGGAATTGCGTGGGTTTCTTGGACTATCTGGATATTATCGCAAATTTGTCCAACACTATGGTATGATTAGTCAACCTCTCACTCAATTGATGCGCAAGCATGTCCCTTTTGTGTGGTCTCCAGCGGCACAACAGTCCTTTGATCAACTGAAGCAAGCTCTTACTACAGCCCCTGTCCTAGCCTTGCCAGATTTCTCTAAGCAATTTGTTATTGAAACTGATGCAAGTGATCTAGGAGTGGGAGAAGTATTGTTACAGCAAGGGAATCCTCTGGCATTTGTGAGCCGTGGATTGGGCCCTCGCACTCAAGGGCTCTCTACTTATGAAAAAGAGTACATGGCCATCATTCTTGCAGTTGAACAGTGGCGTTCTTATTTACAGCATGCAGAATTCTTGATTCTTACAGATCACAGTAGCTTAACTCATTTGAGTGATCAACGTTCGCATACTCCTTGGCAGCAAAAGGTGTTTACCAAGCTCTTGGGTCTTCAATTCAAAATCCAGTATAAAAAAGGAGCAGAAAACCAAATTGCAGATGCTTTGTCACGCAGACCATCCCCTGATGAGCACTTGTTAGCCATATCCCATCACCAACCTGCTTGGCTTCAGGAGGTATTGGATTTGTATCAAGACAATGCAACAGCCCAAGAACTGCTCACTAAACTAGCTGTGCAAACTAGTGTGGATGATTCTTACTCCTTGAGGGATGGTCTTATTCGTTACAAAGGGCGTTTGTGGATCCCAGAGGGCGCTGAACTCACCCTCAAGCTGCTGGATGCTTTCCACACAAGCCCTATTGGTGGCCATTCAGGTATACCAGTGACCTTACGTCGCTTGAAACAATTGTTTTACTGGAAGGGCATGCGAGCGCAAGTACGACAGTATGTGCAAGAATGTGTGATATGTCAGAGAGCTAAGCCTGATAGAGCTCGTTATCCAGGCTTGCTTGAACCATTGCCTGTTCCCAAACGTTACTGGCAGATGTTGACAATGGATTTTGTCGAAGGCCTCCCTCGCTCTGGCCGCTACAATTGCATTTTGGTTGTGGTGGATAAGCTGTCCCGTTATGCTCATTTTCTTGGTCTGCAACATCCTTTCACAGTGTCGACTGTCATTTCTGTGTTCATGGACAATATTCACAAATTGCATGGGATGCCAGAATCAATTGTGACAGATCGTGCCAGAATTTTCACAAGTCGCTTCTGGAGGGAGATGGCAGCCTTGACAGGTACTAAATTGCGTATGAGCTCGTCTCATCATCCTCAAACTGATGGTCAATCCGAACGAGTCAATCAGTGCCTCGAAGCTTTTTTGCGTTGTTTTACTCATGCATGTCCGGTTAAGTGGGCTCAGTGGCTCTCCTTGGCTGAGTATTGGTACAACACTAGCCCACACTCTGCTCTGGAAGGGAAGTCTCCTTTTGAAGTGCTTTATGGCCAGTCTCCTCGTACATTTGGCATTTCAGCAGATGACGCGTGTACTGTCCCGGATTTGGAAACCTGGTTGCATGATAGAGATTTGATGTTGCGTCTTTTAAAGCAACATTTGGAGCGAGTCAATTCCAGAATGAAGTGCCAGGCTGACAAGAAACGATCTGACCGAGTTTTTGCAGTGGGAGACTCAGTATTCCTCAAGCTACAGCCATACATACAATCTTCTGTTGCCCCTCGTGCGCATCACAAGCTGCTGTTCAAATATTATGGACCATATCGGATCCTTGAGAAAGTTGGCGCATCAGCTTAACGTTTGGCACTCCCACAAGGCAGCCGTATCCACCCTGTTCTTCATGTTTCCCAACTGAAACTTGCTCTGGGACCAAATTGCCAGGTACAGTCTGAACTTCCACCTGTTGACTCTCAGTTTGTTGTCCCTGTGCGTGTTCTGCAGAGGCGTTTGCGTCGACGTGGCAACAAAGCTGTTCCTCAAGGTCTCATACAATGGTCAGATCAGCCTGACACACTGGCTACGTGGGAAGATCTTGAGGAGCTTAAGCAAAGGTTTCCACGAGCTCTAGCTTGGGGACAAGCTGGTTTTCCAGGAGGGGGGAGTGTCAATGCCAAGGCCTCTACGTCCAGCCCACAGGAGGATGCACCATTCGTGACCCAAGAGGGAAGGCCCATCAAGCGGGCCCATCATCCATCGACAAGATACGCTGAAAAGGATTGGGTGCTGAAGTGAGTCTTTATAAATAGCGTAACTGTGTAATTGGATGTTGGCGAATTGGTAATGGTTGAGGCCATTGGCTTGTAAATCAATCCTTCCTCTGTAATCGAATAGATGAGAGAATTAAGAGCGAATACGAGATGCCGCCATAGCTTTCCCCTTCCATCTCCAATCCCTAGCTAGATCCTAACAACGACAGGGGCCATGGCCATGGTAATGCGGCGGCGGCGACGGGCAGCGGCCACGAGAAGCAGGGTCGCTGCACCAGCGCTATCCACTCCCCATCTTCTTGGCACCGATGGAAACACAGGTGACCGGTCATCCGTTGCAGAGACGGAATTCCTTGCACGCTTTAGCTGACACTTCTCACAGTTTTAAGAAACATCTGCATTTGAGTAGAGTAGTGGACTGTTCATTCCAACCCACCATGTTCTATTATAGGCATTTTAAACCCTTCAGAGTGTAGAGTTGTAGTAGTATTGAAAATGTAGAAATGTATTGCAAAAAAAGAAAAGGGTAGAAATGGCATTGAAGTTGTATATTGTGTTGGAGGAGGGGTGCAATTATGAGAGGCAAGGATGCATCAAATACATCATCATGTGTTTTGTGCATATATCTAAATTGGGGTCAATAGTTTGTCAACCGCCTGGATTTTTATTTTGTTTTAGTCCACAATAACTATACGTAAGTCACCTGAATTTGGAATTTGGTTCAGTTGATTTTCACGTGAAGGAAGGAACGACTGAGGGAAGGAAGGATCTCACCGGAGAAGGCTACCACATTATCTATTTTAGGGGTGTGGGCGTGGTGCAAATTTGCCAGAAAAAACCGGTCATCGGCAAGGTTAGAGGGATGGCCGGGGACGGTGGAGGTGGGCGGACGTTGAGGGGAGGGTGGCGCAGCGAGGCGGTTGCGGGCGGCGGAAGTAGGCGGTTCAGCTGGCGGCTGTGGGCGGTTCAGATCCAGGTCATGAGAAGGAAGACGATGAACACCGTTTTCAGATATAGAAGAAGAAGATCTAACGGTTGCTTTTCCATCCAACGACTGGGAACAAATATGACTGTCCCAAAACTCTAAATTCAGTCGACTGGCCCCTACACTACTAGGGAAAACCCTAGCAGTAGCACGTGTTTAAAGCCTATCAGTAGCGCGGGGTGCGGCGCTACTAGTAAGGCGCTACAGCTAAAGGTTAGCAGTAGCGTGGGTTGGACCATGCTACTGCTATATCGACTTAGTAGCAGCGCTTTATACAATGAGCGCTACTGGTAATTAGTAGTAGCGTTTCTCCTAGCACGCGCTACTACTATTATTCCATATTTCTTTTTTATTTCATGTTGTATTCATACACCTTTATAACAGTTTTCATACCGCAGCAATTTAGAGAATGATTTTACATCATAATGAGTTATTACATCACTGGGAGAAAGAACCGTGGATTAGTTTCAAGTGGATGGACATCCACTTGAAACTA
The DNA here is from genome assembly GCA_021437245.1 of Aegilops speltoides. Classification (NCBI taxonomy): domain Eukaryota; kingdom Viridiplantae; phylum Streptophyta; class Magnoliopsida; order Poales; family Poaceae; genus Aegilops; species Aegilops speltoides. The sequence continues at coordinate 490,211,373 of CM038147.1, read as the reverse complement.
ATCGGCGGTTCTTTCACCCAATGATATAATATATCATCATCATCATATCATTAACAACTTATCATCATAATACATCATTGTCATATAACACCTCCTCATGATCATCGTTTTCATCAATGAGACATCACATACAAGTTGGTCACTAGACATAATCACAACTACTCATCATCATCAACTCTCATACACATATTGTACCTCATAGGACCTACTACATTCTCTTAGGACCTACTATATTATCTGAGGTAAAATAGCATAAAACAAGATAGCCCCTGACTCTCCATTATGGAGAATGGAGATTATCCTGTCTCCAATTCTTGCCTTTCACATAATGTTGCTTCCAAGAACCTCCTTACGACTGTCCATACATTTTTTCCATTCTAAGATTAGCATGTGTTCACCTGTTTTAGAAATCCGGTATGGACAGATGAGATTCGTAGGATGACCTGGCTGTATGTTCAAACCATCGAGGAGACCATTCTGATACATCAAATGAGGCACACAATCCATCGGGATTCTCTGTTGAAAAACATAGTAATAACTTCGTAGTTAGCAATGATGTACTAGTTTTAGAAGTATGCAAAAGATGCACGGATGTCGTAATAGTAAAAAATCTTACCATGATATCTCCTTGGAAGTTATCGTGGTTCAACACGTGCACTAGTGGCACGTATTGACCATAATTTGGAGGAGTTCGATAAAAGGCATTGTAAGTCTCAAGATAAGTACAATATGCGACCAGATGATTTTTCTCCTGATAAGTTAACTCAGAGCCATCGGTGTAGTTGGTTCTGTCTACCATGTTCTGCACATTCTTTGAAGAATGGAAGTGAGCTATCAATGGAAATAAGTTGTCAACTATTTTGAAATAAACAATATAAATTACTTAATAACTATGTTTGAGGAACTCGCATAGCGGTAGAATTGGAAGCGTATCAACAAGGACCCAAATGTCCAAATTGCCTTGGTCGATGTCAAGATCACCTAGATCCATGGTGAAAAACATACCTCTTGAAAATCATACATCTTGCAAAGTGCTTCCCAACCCGGGCACCAAAATGGGATACGCTCTCAGAATTGTATAGATTTACCTCAAAATCCATACCATGATGGGTCCTTAGGTTAATTTTCTTTGTTTCATTCCTCTCAGGATCTTCAAAACTCATCCTCTCCGAGGCATAGCGTCTTGCATGGCATGGGATAAGCTAGTCAGATTGTAAAAAACAAAAATTACACGTTGAAGTAGTAGAAGTCGAGCTTAATTACGAAAAAAACACTTTGCGTCGTAGCTTACCGTATCACAATCGAAGGCCTCCTCGAGCTTAATGTTGAAGCACCGACCTTCGTCCAGGTGAGGCCTGTCGCAGAAACCCCGGTTGTCGCCGCACCAGGAGCACTCCCCGGGACCTTCTTCGTCCGAAGACATTTCCTATGTTCATAATTCAAAGATTAAACTTGCACAATTAAAACTCTTAGCTTGTTCATTATTCATCACGGGTTGATTATCGGTCTGTCGAGTCTTTTCTTGAAAACTCTCAGCTCACGTGGTGTATAGATTTTACCGTCGGTGATGGTAGCTCCTCCTTTCATTCCCGAGTGCATTACACCAAATTGTCTAGCACACGGGAACGAAGGAGAATCTACCCTCACGACAACGGTCGGGATTCTTCGCCCTCTCATATATGGTGGAGACTCAACATACTTAGAGTCAACCCGAAATATCGTTTAATTATCTTTCTAGAAAATCCAGGCCACTCGATATTTCCTACATATTCTAGCACAAGTCATGCCAAAATTTACAGAAAATTCCGGCATGACCTTTGCTAAAACAGGACATATCGAGCGCCTGAAATTTGCCGGAACATAAATTAATCAACACTCCGGCAAAACATAGGCCACTCGGAGGTGTAACCTGAACATGACCGGCCACTTGGGCAACCACATATCCTATTTGAGCAACACAAGTTTATCTACATCATATCTTATAGGACTCATATTGACATGGAGATTTGGCTGGTCTCACCTCGAGGTCAGAGGGGGTCGGTGATGGGGACGACGGCGGGGATGATGGAGGGGCTTCTTGATTTCTGCAAAAACAAAAACCCTATAAGTTATCACTAATACATCCCAAATAGTATCATACATATAACATCACTAATACAACTAAAACCCTAGCGAACGATGGGTATCGACGACGAGGATGCGGGATAGGCATCGTCGACGCTGATGCGGTAATAATTGCTTAAACTAAAAAAAATAACAACAAATGTGACATGTTCAACTAGTTCTATTAATTCAACTAGTTCTTACTAAATATAAACTTACTATAAATAGATATAAACTAGTTCTTTCTAAAAATAAACTAGTTCAACTAGTTATATTAATTTTCTTACTAAAATACATTAGTTCTATTAATTCAACTAGTTCTTACTAAAACTAAACTAGTTCAACTAGTTTATTAATTTACTTACTAATTATTTTAAACACTTACTAAAAACAGTAAAAAACTACATTATACAATAGTAAAAAACTACAGTGAAAAACAGGAAAAAAAGAGGGAGGGGCGGCCGAAGTAGGAGGAGGGAGGGGGCGGATGGAGGAGGAGGAGGGAGGGGCAGCCGAAGGAGGAGGAGGAGGGGGGGGGTGGAGGGGGCGGCGGAGGAGGAGGGAGGGGGCGTGGGGACGAGGGGGAGGCGGCGGCCGGAGGAGGAGGAGGGAGGGGCGGGATGGAGGGGGAGGGGGCGGCGGGAGGAGGAGGAGGGAGAGGGCGGCCGGAGGAGGAGGAGGGAGAGGGGCGGTAGGAGGAGGGCGGCCGGAGGAGGAGAGGGAGGAGGAAGGGAAGGAGGGAGTACCTCGGCGAGGAGCAGCACGGTGGCGGCGGACGACGTACGGGTTCGGCGTGGGCGAGAGCGAGTGAGAGGGAGTGAGTGTGGGAGGGTGAACTGCTCCAAGACAAGGTGAGTAAGTAGTAGCGTGTTTCAGAGAAGCGCGCTACTGCTACATTCCGTAGCAGTAGCGCTTATCAGTGGTACGCGCTACTGCTAAGTGGGGCTAGCCATCTGCGCCCAGTACAAATATAGCAGCAGCGCGCTTTGGAAGAACGCGCTACTGCTAAAGTAGTAGTAGTAGCGCGGTTTATTTAAAAACGCTACTACTAAATAGCAGTAGCGCCCTGTTTTGTCCAGCGCTACTGCTAAAATTCTGTGTATAAGGTTTTCCCTAGTAGCGCTATCTATTCCCATTTTAGTCACATTTTCTCTGCACCAATCGGTCAAAATCCAGCGGCCACAAGTCCTACTTCTACCCAGCCCGACGGACCGCCCTCCAACATCGGCCAAATCGCTGGCCCCGACTGCCCTGTCCTTGCAGAGCCACCTCCTCCTTTGGTCCATTTCCGCCCTGTCATCCCTCTGAAAATCAGCCCTTCCCCAACGTTGATGGATCCCTTGCCACCGCAACCATAACGACAAGTTGTTGCCTTGCTCCCATTGGCAACACCATAACCAGCTGCGACGTCTCACCCTCGATGCTCCACACATTACAAAATCGGTTGTCGCTTAAAAAATTTCAGGTAGTTGAACAGTAGAAAATGCAATATTAATTTTACAGCCAACTAAATTATGGACAAATAATATATGTTAGTACTTCAGTAAGCCATTTTGCTATAACATTTCATGTAACATTTGGAATGAGTTGAATTAGCTTTGCCTATAATGTGAGTCCCCTACTTGCTTTTGAGTCGCTTAAGAGCATCTCCAACCACAAACAGCTATTTTGGCCCTCTATTCGTCCACAGACATGTCCATTGACTGAAGGGGGTCGATTCTCATTGGTTCGCCTGGACATCGTCCCCCATTATTTCTCCTTCCCAAATCTATACAAATGACATATACTAGTAGAAAAGGGGGCATTTGTCTCGGTTCGTAAGGGCATTTAGTCCCGGTTCATGAACCGGGACTAATGGGTCGTTACCAATACCTCCCCCCCTTTAGTCCCGGTTCTAACACGAACCGGGACAGATGGGCATCCACCTGGCCGCTGCGGGAAGCCCAGGCAGGGGGACCATTGGTCCCGGTTGGTGGCACCAACCGGGACCAAAAGGCTTCCACGCGTCAGCAGCTGGTTGGAGCTGATGTTTTTCTTTTTTTAAAGAAAGTGGCTGCTTTAGGGGTTTTGGGGGTTATTTTTAGGTTGTTATTAGCTAGCTAATAGAGAGAAGTGTCCTCTCTTATATCTTCGTCCTTGGTTTACCAACGCTACTGCTATGTTCATTTCACCCGCTGATATAATAACTCATGCATGCTCGCATCATACATCATCATATATAATAACAAGTCGTATTAATCATGCATCATCATACAACTTCTACTCGTTATTATTAATAAGTCATACGATCACTATCCTCATAGTCATCGAACCCAACCTTACATAATTGTTCTTAGCACATGATCATCAGTATCAGGTAGGACCTAACCCTTAAGGTAAAATAGCATAAAACAATATAGACCCCGACTCTCCATTATGAAGAATGGAGATAATCCTGTCTCCAATTCTTGCGCTTCGCTGCCTTTTGCTTCCAAGAAGCTCCTTACGACTGTCCATACATTTTTGCCATTCTTTGATTGTCATGTCTCCACTTCTTTTACAAACCCGGTATGGACAGTTGAGATTCGTAGGAAGACCTAGTTGTATGTTTAAAACATGAAGGCTACCATGCGTATACATCAGATGAGGAACACAATCATTCGGTATTATCTGTTGAAAAACATAGTAATAACTTCGTAGTTAGCATTGATGTACTAGTTTTCGAAGTGTGCAAAAAGATGCACGGATGTCGTAATAGTAAAAAAATCTTACCAGGGTATCTCCATGGTAGTTACCGTAGTTCAACACATGCACTAGTGGCACGTATTGACCATAATGTTGAGGAGTTCGATTGTAGACATTGTAATTCTCAAGATCAGTACAAAATGCGATCATATGATTTTTCTCCCTATAAGTTAATTCGGAGCCATCGGTGTAGTGGGTTTTGTCTACCATCTTCCGCACATTCTTTGAAGAATGAAAATAAGCTGTCAATGGAAATAAGCTGTTAACTATTTTGAAATAAACAATATAAATTACTTAATAACTATGTTAAGCTCACATGGGGGAAGAATTGGAGGTGTATCCACAAGGACCCAAATCGAAGGTCTGTCTTGCTCGAGTGTAGGATCACCAAGATCCATGGTGACAAGCATACCCTCATCAAAACCATACATCTTGCAAAGTGCTTCCTAATTTTGGCAACCAAAATGGGTTACACTCTCAGCATTGTACAACTTTACTTGAAAATCCACACCATGATGGGTCCTTAGGAGAATTTTTTTGGTTTCCATACTTTCATGGTCTTCAAAACCCATCCTCTCTAAGACATAGCGTCTTGCATAGCATGGGATAAGCTAGTCGAATTGGAAAAGATGAAAAATACACGTTAAAATAGTTGAAGTCGTGCTTAATTACGAAAAAAACTATTGTCGTTGTTGCGTATCGTATGAACATCGAAGGTCTCCTCGAGCTTAATGCTGAAGCGCCGATCTTCGTCCAGCTCAATGAACCTGTCGCACATACCTCGGTCGTCGTGGCACCAGTCGCACTCCCCCGGGCGGTTTTCATCGTCCGAGTACGACATTTCCAGCCTATGTTCATAATTCAAATATTAAACTTGTACAATTAAATATATGTACTAAAAAAACTAAATTAGATCATTATTATTAATCACGGGTTGACTATCGGTGATGGTACGTAGCTCCTCCTTTCATTCCCGAGTGCATTATTACACCAAATTGTCTAGCACACGGGAATGAAGGAGAAGCTACCCCCACGACGGAGTGGATGATGGAGGGGCCGGGGCTCCTAGATTTCTGCATAGTGCTCTCCAATTTTAGCATTCAAAGTAGGAGTACTTTTCCAATATGAGCATTCAATAAGCAAAACCAAATCATAAAATAAAGTAGTATTCAAATTAGCATGCATTCAATTATAAGCAAAAGTACATCATCTCTTGTGTCTGTACATCGTCAAATATTATCACTAATACTCCTCGAATACTATCATACATATAGCATCACTAATACAGCTAGAATCGTGGCGCCTGACAGTATCGTCGCGGTGGACACCCAAAGATAAGGAACCATCACAGTTCATAGCTCCATGAGATCCTCGAAGAACATGCGGTATTGTCGAACCTGCCCTCCAATGCAACCATGTAGCGACGGACGTGCTCATCCTCCTCGCTGACACGGTGACGTACCACCTCTGCGGTGTCCGGAAGCCTCGGCACCGTCACTGGCCCACGCGACCGCCACCAAACAAGAATCGGGTCAACAACGGATTGCCTCCTCACCAACCTACGTCCCCCGGAAGGTAGCACCTCCCAATACCAGCCCAGCGGAGCCCAGTCCCGAACATGGCCCTGATCAAACAGGCCTCCGCCGCCGAGTCGACGACGACGAGGATGCGGGATATGCATCGCCGACGTTGATGCGGGAACTACTTCTATATATAGTTAAATAAAGTAGTTTATTAAATCAACTAGCTAGTTCAACTATATATGAAGCACTTACTAAAAATAAAATAAAGTAGTACTTATTAAAAATAAACTAGTTTAACATAGTTCTATTATTTTTCTAACTAATTATATTAAACACTTTCTCCTCTTATTTTTTCCTTTTCCTCTATTCTAAATATGAACATATTCATAAATGACTTATATCATTCACAATTTTCCTATACATACACAATAAATTGATGAAGAAAATACTATGAACAAAAAAGTCATTAAAATTCTATGAACAAAATTATAACAGAAAAAATCATAAAAATTCTATGAACAGAAAAAAATCATAAAAATTTGACATCTAAATTACTTACACAATATGAAAAATATTTGACATCTAAATTACAACTGAAAAAATCATAAAAATTTGACATCTAAATTATAACAGAAAAAATCATAAAAAATCTAACACAATATGAACAAACTAATTACACAATATGAAAAAATCTAACAGAAAAATCTATGAACTACACATCTAACAAAAAAATCTATGAACTACAAAAAAATCTAACAAAATCTAACTCAATTAACTACTACTAACATCAAACTAAATTAGTTTCTCACGGCGACGGTGTCGGGACGGCGAGTCTTGGCGGGGCGGGCGGGCGGCGGCGGGCAGGCGGGGCTGTGAGGGGTGAGCGGCGGCGGCGACGGCAGGCGGGCGGCGCGGGCGCAGATGGCGCGGGCGACGCAGCGAGGCGGATACGGCGGGTAGCCTGGCGGCGGCGGGCGGGCGAGGAAGAAACTGAACCAAAATTTTCAAGAGTGCTGCTTATATAGGCAGAGTGTTGGTCCCGGTTCGTGAGACCAACCGGGACCAATGCACCCCTTTAGTCCCGGTTGGTGCCATCAACCGGGACCAAAGGCCTCTTTTCAGCAGCCCAAAGGGCGGGAAGCAGAGGCCTTTAGTCCCGGTTGGTGCCACCAACTGGGACTAATGGCCTTGTGCTGCCCGCGTCGCGGCACGAAAGTTTAGTCCCACCTCGCTAGCTGAGGGAGCTCGAGAGTGGTTTATAAGCCCCAGTCCCGATGCCCTCTCGAGCTCCTCTCTACTGGAGGCTTACGGGCCTAAAATCACTCTCTGTGCTTGTGGGCCTATTGGCCCTACTGCGGGCCTGCATCCTGGTCCTAGTAATTGGCTTTTAGTCGTATGCAGGCCGTGGTGGCCCTGTAGGTGGCACTTTTTTAAAAAAATTTCCCAGTTTTTTTGCTTTCTTTTTTGTTTCTAATTACTTATTTATTTTCTTTTATGATAATTCATTTTGCTTTTAATGTTTTGAACAGAATTCTAATTACTTATTTATTTTCTTTTATGATAATTCTTTTTGCTATTAAAGTTTGTAACAAAATTCTAATTACTCATTTATTTTCTTTTATGATAAATCTTTTTGCTTTTAATGTTTTGAACAGAATTCTAATTACTTATTTATTTTCTTTTATGATAATTCTTTTTGCTATTAAAGTTTGTAACAAAATTCTAATTACTTATTTATTTTCTTTTATGATAATTCTTTTTGCTATTAAATTTTGTAACAAAATTCTAAATACTTATTTATTTTCTTTTATGATAATTCTTTTTGTTTTTAATGTTTTGAACAGAATTCTAATTACTTATTTATTTTGTTTTATGATAATTCTTTTTTCTATTAAAGTTTGTAACAAAATTCTAATTACTTATTTATTTTCTTTTATGATAATTCTTTTTGCTATTAAAGTTTGTAACAAAATTCTAATTACTTATTTATTTTCTTTTATGATAATTCTTTTTGCTTTTAATGTTTTGAACAGAGTTCTAATTACTTATTTATTTTCTTTTATGATAATTCTTTTTGCTTTTAATGTTTTGAACAGAGTTCTAATTACTTATTTATTTTCTTTTATGATAATTCTTTTTGCTATTAAAGTTTGTAACAAAATTCTATATAATTTTAGTTTCAATAATACTAGAGGTTTGTAAAAGCTTTTTAGTTGATTCTTTTAGTACCAGTTCTAAGGCTGTTAAAAAGGCATTTTATTTGGTACAGGTTTTAAGGCTGGTGCCCACGAGCACCTTTTAGTACCGGTTAGTGGCATGAACCGTAAAAGAGTTTTTAGTTGATTCTTTCTGCAGCTGTTTTTAGTCCCACCTCGCATGCGAGAGGCACTCCTGTGGTTTATAAGCCCCGAGTGTAGAGGCGATGAAGGGAGAAGCGCGGTGCTCACCGCACGTTGGCCTGAAGCTAAGCAACGTGCAGGTGAGCATTGCGCCTCTCTTTCATTTTGGCATGGTATATATAGGCATATCATTGGTCCGGTTGGTGGCATGAATAGTTAAAATTTAAATTCTTTGAAATTTGTGTGAATCACAAGTTTGTGATTAACTTTACTAAAAAAATGAGCATAGATGCACCTATAGAGAGAATTCAACATAAATTCATATTAAATTTCTATGAACTTCAGAGAAATTCAGTATGAATTTAGGTCGAATTCCCTGTATAAGGGCATCTTTTTTCACTTTGAGAGGAGCTCAACAAGGCAGAGAGGGGGGGCTTATAAACCGGTGTGAGCGCCCTTTGGTTGGCGAGGTGGGACTAAACTCTGACCATGAACGAGGACCAACCCTTTAGTCCCGGTTCGTGGCATGAACCGGGACTAAAGTGCAGCCTTTGGTCCCGGTTCAAGCCACCAACCGGGACCAATGGTGGTGGGCTAGGAGCGAGGCCCATTGGTCCCGGTTCGTCCCACCAACCGGGACCAAAAGGTCCAGACGAACCGGGACCAATGGCCCACGTGGCCCGGCCGGCCCCCGGGGCTCACGAACCGGGTCCAATGCCCCCATGGGTCCCGGTTCTGGACTGAACCGGGACTAATGGGCTGGCCCGGCCTGGACCATTGTCCTCTTTTCTACTAGTGATAGGACACAACACATCCAACATAGTTCATACATAGAACATAACACGTTGTTCATACATGGGACATAGCACATTCAACATAATAAAGTGGAAGGATCTTCATAGGCGTTTTCCCTTCCCCTTAGCATATCTATGGCCGTAGTAGAGCTCAGAGACGGCGTAGGGGTCATCACCAGGACCTTTGGAGTCGGAGGAAGAGCCGACAATGGAGCCATCAAAGTCCGACATGCCAGCGGCGACATGGGCAACTTGGGATTGTTCCAAGGCTTGGGCTTAGGCTTGCTCCTCGACCTTCTTCTCGGCTTTGATACCCTCCTTGAGAAGATTGACGTTACTCCGACGACAACTAGATCAAGCATCTGACTCCTTCATGGTCAAAGATCATTGCTTGATGCCGCAGACCACCGGTACGAGAACCAAAGTGGAATAGGCCTCTACGCCGGAGCTGGATACGTGTTCACACAGGGCCACCTGCACGGACGACTCCGGGTTGGGTGGAGTAGCTCCGACAGCCATCACTGCTCCACTAGTGTGGGGACATCGGACAAGCGGCTCGACCCCGTCCCACGGCATGGCGGGATGGTGCTCGACTGCTAGACTTGTGCCAAGGCGGAGCGGACGGTGACGGCCTGCGCATCTTAGCCTACGATAGTCCGAGGGCAATTCGCTGGGTGAGCTCATCATCATCCTCGCGGCGAGGAGCTCTCTATCGATGTCGTTGTCCTCTGTGTCTGATCCAGACATGGTTGTAGGGATGGACGAAGGGGACACATCGGGGATGGGGAGGAGTGTGAAAGGAGAGGTGAGAGTGGAGTAGCTAGGATCATATTTTTCCGAATTGGGAGGGCCGGGGGTGGGGGATTTTCTGGAGTCGGCCAGAACAGTACAAGACGACATGGCGAACTTTCTCCGGCCAATCCCATATCCACCCCACATTTGGGCTGGGTTCGGGGCGGTCCGGACTACTCGGACATTTGGGTCAGTTTGCGGACCCAGTTGGGGTTAGCCATTTTTGTTCATTTTCTTCCTTGTTTTTCTTCAATTTTTCAAATGCATGCCGTCCTCCTTTCTTGAACAAGTTGGACATTTTTCCTATGCACGATGACTATGTTTGGAATACACGTTGAATATTTTTCAAGTACATGTTGAAAAATTGTCAAATGCACATTGAACATATTTTAGATACATGTCTACCATTTTCCAAATAGAAGTTGAACATTTGTAAAATGTACGAACATTTTCAACACTTTTCATAATGTTATGAACTTTTTTAAAGCATGCAAACATTTTTTAGAAGGCAATGAACAATTTTTTAATGGTACAACATATTTTTTTTAAATTAAGTCACTATTTTATTGTACATTGCGTAAAGATTTAAAAAAAATCTAAACAAGCTGTGTATGATTTTAAACCGAGTCATGTGTGGGCGGTTTCACAATGGTACTTACGAATTGACTAGAACGTAATGGAATAAACCAAGTATGCATGATTTTATAAAAGTGAACACATCAACCACATGATTTAAAATAGATTTCAGTTCTATTAATGTTAAATTTACACAAAATGAAATTTGTAGTATATTGATTTACATGTTGACGAAAGTGCTCAGTACAGCCGTCCATGTTAAATTTACACAAAATGGAATTTGTATTATAAAGATACAATGTTGTATTAAGGACTAATTGCTGCAAAAAATTAAGGGACATGTTATGTTTGGTGCTTGCTTGAGAGTGCTCGGGATGTAGAAATCATGCGGAATCGTCAACAACTCTCCCTGTTACCGTGTATCTGTCGCCTTCTTTTATGGGGTATGTATATACAGCTTTCTCACACATGACAATTTATAATTTGTACCGATTGAGTTATTTATACTCTTTTTTTGCGTGGTAATACGTGTTTCATTGAAAAATCATAAAAATCATAGTACATACCATGTAGATACCGACCTAACAAAACTGAAAAGACAGCAGAAAGCTAGCCTTTGCACAAAGGAACATCAGCCAAGAAAGAGAAATACAATCAAGACCGAAGAATCCCCAGCGCTTCACACCAACGCCCATCCTCTGCTACCGACACCACCACAGCAGCCACCAAAGAAAAAATGATGGATCACCTCCCCACCCGTGCTCGACACGACTCCATAGTACATAATTAACTTGATGCACATTCACCATTAAAAATATTTAAAATTAGCACCTTACGTTGTTAAATTTTATTCATGTTCATGCACACCATAATGTTCACTATGGAGAATCAGGTTATCATGTTAAGCTACAAATGAATATAAATAATAAATATCTGTAAAAATAGCAATGCTACATCTAGAAACCAACAAATACAAATGTAAAATAATAATTCAAAAACAATGCTGAATACAAGACAAGGACTATACGGTTGCATTGTGAAATCTTATTACAATAATATACTAAAAACTACCCAATTCCTTTGTTGAACCTCAAGGATCAGGATGATACTAAAACATAATAAATGTTAGAAATTCAAAAATGGATAGAACCAAAAAAGTTTAGCATCTGTAGAGACCCTTCTAACTTTGCATAAGAATACCTGACATTAACTACCACCCACTGTCACTTGACAAAAATGTTCATGAACACTCTGAGCATCAAACGTGTACATAGTCATTAGTAAGCTCGGAACACCGCCGAACCCCCGAATAAATATATGTTTTGGTAGTTAGTGTTTCACATTATTATCTATTTAACATGTACTCCCTCTGACTGGGATTACAGAGTGTCGCTTGATGTACGATAGAAGGTGTCCGATCCCTATGATTGCAACTTGATGTAGCACTTCACGGTCCATTGTACCTTTGTCCATGATGCTTGGAAAACTATTCTTATAATGAATTGCACCCTAAATATAAGCATATCAAAGTATCACATTATACACAAATTATTGTATTCCTCTTAATATATTATAGTGCAAATCTATATGTGTCCTTTATCGGTAGTATCCTTAATATCTACAAAACTTGGCAGAGTGATTTAAGTGTATAAATCTGACATGAAATTTGAAAGAGGTTTCTAGGGTACAAGAATATCAAGTTTAAGTGTGACTAAATAGAAATTTTTAGAGTTTATGAAGTGTGAACATGTCGTTTGAACTCAAATCTCCTCATCCTCTCTCGCTCGCTGTTGATGATCGTTTATTGGTGGAAACTGTTCATCCCGTTGTTGGGGGGTTGTAGTTAGTCGCATGTGCATGTGTGCCCTAAACTTGGTTTCAAAATCACACAACTGAAATCATGCATATGTCTTTATATCTCAAAATTGTAGGTTGTGTCGTTATTCGTTTGATTATTATACTGATAAAATCTCTAAAAGAGCTAGTACAACCTTACTAAACTCGTTACCAAACCCAAAGATAGCAACGACCTTCCTGGCTCAAACATTGCTTGAAATCAACCCATCTCACATGTTTTTTAGTTGGTTAAGGTTGAAATGTTTTATCGCGCTTGAAATTGTGGGTTTACAACCCTATATTGCTTAGGCCTAATACTATGATACTACCTATTCATGTGCGTCATGACCTCAAAATTTAAACCAAGTTAATAACTAAAAGTGCAATCATGCCCTTAATCATATTTGATGTTGATGACCATATGCATAGATACAAGGGACTAATTACATTTTTCAAGTGTATACGCTGGATATTAGTCCCTTTGGCACCATTATGTAGGGATCATGGACGCACCACATATTTATGACTCACGCGATAACGAGAAAACACCATTATAGGATTAAGTGTATACATTGCTTTTTCGCGTCAATCTTGAGTTATAGGGATCGACCAGTAGAAAACACCATTATAGGATTTTGACACCAGCAACTTTTTTCGTATCTGACCCAAACCGAGACGCCAACATCCGCGGCATTTTGCTTGCACTGAGGACGCCGCAAACCCTGGCGTTTAGTCCTGGCCCACCTCCCTGGTCAGCAGTTTGACCGTCCGACGTGGCAAAGGGGTTAACGCCATGGCCCTTGGCGTTTACCCCTGGAGATCAGTAAACCGGCCCGGGTGCAGCCCAACCCACCCAAGACGCAGGAGGCGTCTTCCTCCTCGCGGCGGCGCCTACAAAAGCTTTGCTTCTCTCCTCCCCTCACCCAAATCTCCCCCAAATCGACTATATTCTTCATCAAAAGTGTGGATCTGAGCCCCCCATCTTCCTTGAGGTATTCTCCATCGGTTCCTCCAATTATTTTTGGTTGGAAACTTTTATTTTTGTGGCATTAATTCATACTTGTTGGAACCCTAGGATTCGTTTTGTTTGCACTTTTTTGAGAAAGGGAAGCCCATGGCTTGGCCATGTGGGTATGATTGATACTTTAGAAGAGAAGGCATGTGTTTATATGGTTGGATTGAGAAGACAAGGCATTTATGGTAGGGTTGGGCATTTTAATTTTTGTTGCTATGTATATGGATTTAGATAGATGATTGCTTGAAAGAGAATCTAATTAATTTGTGTATTTTGTATGATTGATTCTCATTGACATACGGTCATATAATTAGGATGTTATATTGAGATTTTGTTATGTTGTGTTGCCATTGAGATTTTTGTCATGTATAGATAATTGGTCTTGTTATTTTGACATTGACATATGTTGCCCCGTGCATTGAGATTTTGTCATATATAGATAATTGGTTTTGTTATGTTGCCATTGAGATATGCATTTACGTTGATGTTGTTATGGCAAATATATGATATGTAGGATGTTATATAATGTTATGTATGTTTAATTTGTTCATGCTTGATTTGTAGGATGGCGGGTGAACGTTGGTACGACGGTCTTCATAAAGGGTATGACAAAGAGCATCGTGCGCGGGACATTGAGAATCACCGGGTAAGACTCAATCCATTTGAGTTCTTGGTTATTACTTATAAGTTTTGCTAGGCACTAACCATAATGCAATGCTATTTTGTAGGAACTAAAACCTATGCGCATGAGGGGTCATAGTGCCCACGAATGGCCGTGCGATGAGCGGTATGAGCCATACTTTGGGAGATTGGGCCTTCTCCCGTTTGTGCTTCAGTTCAAGCGGCACGCTCCGTCGATCAACCACGGGGCGATGACCGCACTTATTGACCGTTGGAGGCCAGAGACACACTCGTTCCACTTGTCATGTGGAGAGATGACCGTGACCTTGGAGGACATGGCGATGATCAGTGGCCTTCCAATCAATGGAGAAGCTTTGACTGGCACCACCGTAACTGCTAATTGGCGAGATCGTGTTGGCCAATTGACAGGTGTCTTCCCCGTGCCTCCTGAAGAAGGCGAGCGTGACAGTGAGAAAGTGTTGCATCATTGGCTCCAAGAGGAGAGAGCAATAGTATGCCCTCTGGACGCCAATGAGGTTGCTGTGCAGTAGCACGCTCGAGCTTATCTGTGGTATCTGTTAATTAATGAGGGTAGTGTTCTCAGTTTCTACCGGTAATAAAGCCCAGTGGATATTATTGGACCTACTAAGTGACTGGGACCGTAAGTAAAGTTGGGGTTCAGGAGCACTAGCATACTTATATCGTTAGGTAATTAGTATTCAAATTGTCAATTTGTTTGCATTTGCAATTTCGCCGACCTCTTATGAACAATTTTTGAATTTGCAGCTCGACGAGGCATGTCGTATGAAGAAGGGCACATCTGGTATGGGTGGCTTTGTTTGGTGCCTTCAGGTTTGGATGTGGGAGCGGATGCCCGTTGGACGTCCCGAGAAAAACAAGAGACCTCCTGAAGGATGACTCCCACACGACGGGAGGCATGGAGAAGATCCTTGGCGGTTTCCGACCGTCGCCTACTGTTGGGAGATGGCGAATGTGTACACAGGCAGCTCGGTTGCGTGATACAAATGCTACATCAACGAGCTGGATATGTTGACTCATAAGCAGGTAATGATAACTTACGTAAGAGCACATCAATTGTGATGGAACCGTGTACTTAACTAGTATCATCTTGTGTTGTAGGTTGATTGGATGCCATATGATGCCGAGTATGATTTCCGATTGAACGAGATGTGCATGCGTGACAGGAAGATTTGGCGGGCGAGATGCCCACTGATATGCTTCTATGTTGCCGAGTGGCACTACCCAGATCGTGTCGCAAGACAATTTGGGAGAATGCAAGGGACACCAAGGGATGAGAGTTACGAGACAATTTGGGAGAAGGCAAGGGACACCAAGGGATTTGGCGGGCGAGATGCCCACTGATGAATAATTTAGGTTCATTACATAGTTACCATCAAATAGCACAATAGGTCCATGACATAGCTCATCGCAAATTCATGATACAATCCTCAAATAGCAGCACATTCAAGTCTCTATTGGGTCACACGCGGCCATTTCCCCTTCTTGTCGCGTGCCTCATC
Organism: Aegilops speltoides; assembly: GCA_021437245.1. Taxonomy (NCBI): domain Eukaryota; kingdom Viridiplantae; phylum Streptophyta; class Magnoliopsida; order Poales; family Poaceae; genus Aegilops; species Aegilops speltoides. The sequence continues at coordinate 490,195,509 of CM038147.1, read as the reverse complement.
CCCCTCTTGTGCATCGCGAGCCCTCGCAAGCTTTCTTGCCCTCTCCTCTTGACGAGCTGCCTTCTCTTTGCGCGCCCTCTCCTCCTCATGCTTCTTCCGCTCCTTCCTCTCCCTCTCACGACGTTCTTCATCCTCGCCTCTCTGTAAGGATTCTTCAAACAGTCGTTGTCTCCTAAGGCAGTCTTTAAGTTGGTCTTTTTGGACATCTTCTGGCACTTCATGATCTATCCATGTGAAGTACTTGCAAAGAGGAGGAGGTGACTACACACAAAACAAGTTTTTGTTAGTAATATAAAGTGAATCATAATGGAGAATAGCCTACTTTTCTAACATACCGGTGGGATGTCATAGGCGTTAGTGGAACGCGCGATATCATGTGCATAGTTGGGACACACAAAATATCTTCTTCCTTTCATCCACGACTTCTTCCGGCCAGTGGAGACCTTCACCTTGCACTCATCTCCACACCAACATGAAGGGGTTTTCACATCCTTCTACTTCGTCTTGTCCAACCTTGCCTCCTCCCACTTGTTCGGCATGTCCTCTTGGTCAGCGCACCGCGGCCTCGTCGTGGAACCGGATGAAGCCATGCCTATGAGAAGAAGAATTGTTAGAAAATTACATGAACAAACTAAATGCAAAAAAACACAATACAAGAAAACAAGAAAAGAATGAACAAATATTTACCATTCAAAATTGGTCAACCATTTGGATTATGCAAATAACCAAACGCTGACCCGTTATCAATCCTCCGTACTCTTCTACCACCATCGAAACCACCTCTACGAGCCCACTACTACCCCCTCTAGGGCCTCCATTAGCGCCACCTCTACCATGTTGTCCACTCCTAGCACCTCCTCTAGGGCCTCTAGCAGCACCGGAACCCCCTCTACGACCACCGGAACCCCCTCTGCCACCACCTGCCTGACTCGTGGTTGGATTGCCCTCCTTTGATGTTTTCCTTTTCTTAGAGCATGTTCTCACATTGTGTCCCGAATTGTCACATTGACCACAGTTGATAGTGTCCGGAGGCTCCATAAAGTGCCCGCTACCAAATTGGTTCATGCCAGTATATCCAGCTAGGTTGTCCATATCGCCTTTCAACCGTTTCTGTCTGATTCTACCCTTGGGCTCAACCTTGAGCAAAGGATCGGGCCTAAGCTCTGATCCATTATAGTCAGGCCACTGTGATGGGTCCAGGAAGGGTTGGAATCGAGTGGCCCATGTCAACCTAGTAGCTTCAAGATCGAACTCATGCATCCTCACGGTTGTCCCATCAGACACATGTATATTTCTTGACGACACCACCGTCAAAAGATGAGAGCACGACCAATGATACTTACTAGGCCTCTCGCACTGACACCACCGTCTCTTAAGGTGCACCAATCAAACACGACCACCATATGACATACCATCTCTTGTTGTCCCACCAGGCTCGTCGATTTGGTAGGTCATATCGTAGGTGTTGAATAGCCTAAGTTTCTGTGCCGAGGACTTGCTTTGTTGTAACATCATCCACTCTTCAACCTTTGGTGGATATTCCATTTTTTCACCAATCCACTTCACGGTTTCCTCTGAATGCATCAGAAAATACTCATTAAGCTTGAAGAAAGTATATTCCACTATTGCAGTCACTGGCAATGGGCGGGCACCTCTGAGCACAGTGTTAAAACATTCAACCATGTTACTGGTCATGTCTCCATATCTCCAACCTCCTTCGTCATGAGCACGTGCCCACTTGTTTCTCCGGAAAATTTCGTGTTAAGAAATCTTTCCCTACTTCGTTTGCAGCTTCGTAGAGCTTGTCATAGCGAATGGTGAACGCACCGGTGTTGAAGGCCATGCAAACATGGGTTAGATCCTTGCTCAACTCCTTGATCTTATATGCCTTGTAAAAGTTTGCCACGAAATGCCTCATGCACCATCGATGGTGGAGCTTTGGAAGTCCTGGAATAACAATGTCCATGGCTTTCAGTATGCCTTGGTGCCAGTCTGATATAATGCACACTTCTCTATCACCAATGACATTTTCCCTAACATGACACATGAACTACTCCCAGTTGTCTTGGTGCTCAAAGGGCACCAAACCAAATGCCACCGGCAACACATTGTCATTGGAGGAGTGCTCCATTGCTACCATGATTGTGCCCTTGTATCGGCCGGTCAAGAATGTGCCATCAATAGACACAACCGGATGGCAATGCTTAAAGGCCGTGATGCATTGTCCGAAACCCCAGAAGGCACGGTGAAACACCCCATGACCATCATCCTCGACCACATGATACATGTCGGGTTTCCTATGGGCAATCGCTCCCAACAACCGCGGGAGGCGATTGTATGCTTCTTCCCAACTAACATACAACATCCTTAAAGCATTTGACTTGGCCTTCCATGTCTTCCCATACTTGACTTTGTATCCAAACATTTTTTTTCACCGTTGTCATGAGGAGCTTCACCTTCATGGGTGGATCACTTGATACTTCTTTCATTAATTTAAACCCGAGAAACTCAGACGTGAGTTGACGGTGTGTTTTAGGCTTCTTTTTTGACGGTGGCCTGCACGAGTGAGTACACACACAACTTGTTAACAACCATTGCCCGGTTTTAATTCTTCTTCCATGGACCGCCCATGGGCATCCTTCTTTGTCACAATGGATGGAGTAACGCACTTTTTGGTCCGAGTGCCCAACAAGATATGGTCTATGGTTCCTAATAGCATAGTCACTTAGCCATACTTTGAAGGCCTGCAAACTCACAAACTTCAACCCTTTCTTCAAGTAAGCACTCTCGTCTTCATCCTTGTCCCTTGGTTCGCCCGGTTCCGGGCAAGGTCTCGGTTCTATCGCCTTACTCATGCCACCATCAACTACCGCCTTGTGGGCCAGCCTGAGATCATGAAACAATGGAGTTCTAATTTCCAAATCGGTCACCACTGTGTGTATACGGTTCTCTCTCTCTGTGAATCCATCCACGTCCAGTTCTTCCTCCGGACCTTCATCATCCGAGTCATATGCATATGCACGACCATAGGGGATCTCACGGTCCATGCCCTGCTACCTGACAAACGCTTCCAAGTCACCGATGTCATTGCCATGAATCTCATCCTCTTGCTCATCATCAGCACTGCATCCATCCTCTAGTGCAAGGCGAGCCCTTTCAAGCTTCCTAACTCTCTCCTCCTCTTGAGCCATCTTCTTGTTTTTGCATGCCATGTCCGCCTCACGCTTCCGTCATTCCCTTTTCTCCTTCTCATTTGCATGAGTCTCATCCTCATGCATGCCATCATCATCATCACCATGACCACATTGGACATCACCGTGACCATCAACATATTGTTCATTAACTTTTTCAAGAGCATGCCCAACAACTTCATTTTCTTGGCTAGGTGGCGGTTGGCTAGAAGTATTGGAGGCATAGACCTCGGCACTATCCACAACATGAGCCACACTTCTACTGTTGGGGAACGTAGTAATTTCAAAAATTTTCCTACGCACACGCAAGATCATGGTGATGTATAGCAACGAGAGGGGAGAGTGTTGTCCACATACCCTTGTAGACCCGGCGGCGAGCGATCACACGTAGAGGAAGTAGTCGACGTTCTCCTCGCGATCCGACCGATCCCGCGCCAAGCACTCCGACGCCCCGAGTTCTTGACACACGTACAGCTCGATGGCGCCCCTCGTACTCGATCCAGCCGAGTGTCGAGGAGAGTTCCACAAGACGACGGCGTGGTGACGATCTTGATGTTTCACGGCGCGAGGCTTCGCCTAAGCTTCGCGACGGTATAACCGAGGTGGAATATGGTGGAGGGGGGCACCGCACACGGCTAAGGAACGATCTCACGATCAACTTGTGTGTTCCAAGGTGCCCCCCTGCCCCCGTATATAAAGGAGCCAGGGGGAAGGGGGCCGGCGGCCAAGGAGGGCGCGCCCTGGGAGTCCTACTCCCTCTGGGAGTAGGATTCCCCCCCCCCCCCAATCCTAGTTGGACTAGGATTCCGGAGGGGAAAGAGAGAGGGGGCGGCCCCTTCTCCTAGTCCTAGTAGGACTAGGGAAGGGGGGGGAGGCGCGCGGCCAGGCTTGGGCTGCCCCTCCTCCTTTCCACTAGGGCCCATCGAGGCCCATTTACCTCCCGGGGGGTTCCGGTAACCTCCCGGTACTCCGGTAAATTCCCGTTTTCGCCCGGAACCATTCCGAACTCCAAACATAGGCTTCCAATATATCAATCTTTATGTCTCGACCATTCCGAGACTCCTCGTCATGTCCGTGATCACATCCGGACTCAACTCCTTCGGTACATCAAAATACATAAACTCATAATAACTGTCATCGAAACCTTAAGCGTGCGGACCCTACGGTTCGAGAACAATGTAGACATGACCTGGAACCATTCACGGTCAATAACCAATAGCGGGACCTGGATGCCCATATTGGTTCCTACATATTCTACGAAGATTCTTTATCGGTCGACCGCATAACAACATACGTTGTTCCTTTGTCATCGATGCGTTACTTGCCCGAGATTCGATCGTCGGTATCCAATACCTAGTTCAATCTCGTTACCGCAAGTCTCTTTACTCGTTCCGTAATACATCATCTCACAACTAACTCATTAGTTGTAGTGCTTGCAAGGCTTCGATGATGTGCATTACCGAGAGGGCCCAGAGATACCTCTCCGACAATCGGAGTGACAAAACCTAATCTCGAAATACGCCAACCCAACATCTACCTTTGGAGACACCTGTAGTACTCCTTTATAATCACCCGATTCGTTGTGACGTTTGGTAGCACCAAAGTGTTCCTCCGCAAACGGAGTTGCATAATCTCATAGTTACGGAACATGTATATGTCATGGATAAAAGCAGAGCAACATACTAAACGATCGTGTGCTAAGCTAAGGGAATGGGTCATGTCAATCAGATCATTCTACTAATGATGTGACCTCATTAATCAAATAACAACTCCTTGTTTATGGTTAGGAAACATAACCATCTTTGATTAACAAGCTAGTCTAGTAGAGGCATGCTAGTGACATGTTGTTTTGTCTATGCATTCACACATGTATCATGTTTCCGGTTAATACAATTCTAGCATGAATGATAAACATTTATCATGAAATGAGGAAATATATAATAACTTTATTATTGCCTCTAGGGCATATTTCCTTCAGTCTCCCACTTGCACTAGAGTCAATAATCTAGATCACATCACTATGTGATTAACATCGATAGTTCACATCATCATGTGACCAACACCCAAAGGGTTTACTAGATTCAGTAATCTAGTTCACATCGCTATGTGATTAACACCCAAAGAGTACTAAGGTGTGATCATGTTTTGCTTGTGAGAGAGTCTTAGTCAACGGGTCTTTCACATTCAGATCCGTTATGTATTTTGCAATTTTTCTATGTCTACAATGCTCATCTGAAGCTACTCTAGCTAATTGCTCCCACTTCCAATATGTATCTAGATCGACACTTAGAGTCATCGGATCGATGTCAAAAGTTGCATCGACGTAACCCTTTACGGCGAACCTTTTGTCACTTCCATAATCGAGAAACATATCCTTATTCCACTAAGGATAATTTTGACCATTGTCCAATGATCTACTCCTAGATCACTATTGTACTCCTTGCCAAACTCGGTCAGTGTATACAATAGATCTGGTACACAGCATGGCATACTTTATAGAACCTATGGCTAAGGCATAGGGAATGACTTTCATTCTCTTTCTATCTTCTGCCGTGGTCGGGTTTTGAGTCTTACTCAATTTCACACCTTGTAACACGTGCAAGAACTCTTTCTTTGACTGCTCCATTTTGAACTACTTCAAAATCTTGTCAAGGTATGTACTCATTGAAAAAACTTATCAAGCGTCTTGATCTATCTCTATAGATCTTGATGCTCAATATGTAAGCAGCTTTACCGAGGTCTTTCTTTGAAAAACTTCTTTCAAACACTCCTTTATGCTTTGCGAATAATTCTACATTATTTCCGATCTACAATATGTCATTCACATATACTTATCGAAATGTTGTAGTGCTCCCACTCACTTTTTAGTAAATACAGGCTTCACCGTAAGTCTCAGATAAAACTATATGCTTTGATCAACTCATCAAAGCGTATATTCCAACTCCGAGATGCTTGCACCAGTCCATAGATGGATCATTGGAGCTTGCACACTTTGTTAGCTCCTTTGGATCGATAAAACCTTCGGTTGCATCATATACAACTCTTCCTCCTGAAACCCATTCAGAATGCAGTTTTACATCCATTTGCCAAATTTCATAAATTGTGGCAATTGCTAACATTATTCGGACAGACTTAAGCATTGCTACAGTTGAGAAAATCTCATTGTAGTCAACACCTTGAACTTGTCAAAACCTTTTGCGACAAGTCGAGCTTTGTAGATAGTAACACTACTATCGTCGTCGTCTTCCTCTTGAAGATCCATTTATTTTCTATGGCTTGCCGATCATCGGGCAACGCCACCAAAGTCCACACTTTGTTCTCATACATGGATTTCATCTCAGATTTCATGGCCTCAAGCCATTTCACGGAATCTGGGCTCACCATCGCTTCTTCATAGTTCGTAGGTTTGTCATGATCTAGTAGCATGATTTCCAGAATAGGATTACCGTACCACTCTGGTGCGGATCTTACTCTGGTTGATTTACGAGGTTCTGTAGTAACTTGATCTGAAGTTTCATGATCAACATCATCAACTTCCTCACTACTTGGTGTAGATGTCTCAGAAACCGGTTTCTGCGACAAACTACTTTCAAGTAAGGGAGAAGGTACAATTACCTCATCAAGTTCTACTTTCCTCCCACTCACTTCTTTCGAGAGAAACTCCTTCTCTAGAAAAGGATCCATCTTACGCAACGAATATCTTGCCTTCGGATCTGTGATAGAAGGTGTACCCAACAATTTCCTTTGGGTATTCTATGAAGACGCACTTCTCCGATTTGGGTTCCAGCTTATCAGGATGAAACTTTTTCACATAAGCATCGCAACTCCAAACTTTTAAGAAACGACAACTTGGGTTTCTTGCTAAACCACAGTTCATATAGTGTCGTCTCAACGGATTTAGATGGTGCCCAATTTAATGTGAATGCAGCTGTCTCTAATGCATGATCCCAAAACAATATTGGTAAATCAGTAAGAAACATCATAGATTGCACTATATCCAATAAAGTGCGGTTACGATGTTTGGACACACCATAACATTGTGGTGTTCCAGGTGGCATGAGCTGTGAAACTATTCCACATTGTTTTAATTGAAGACCAAACTCGTAACTCAAATATTCGTCTCCGCGATCAGATCGCAGAAACTTTATTTTCTTGTTACGATGATTTTTCCACTTCACTCTGAAATTCTTTGAACCTTTCAACTATTTCAGACTTATGTTTCATCAAGAAGATATACCCATATCTGCTCAAATCATCTTGTGAAGGTCAGAAAATAACGATACTTGCCACGAGCATCAACACTCATTGGATCGCATACATCGGTATGTATTATTTCCAATAAGTCAAGAGCTTGTTCCATTGTTCCGAGAACGGAGTTTTAGTCATCTTGCCCAAAAGGCACGGTTCGCAAGCATCAAGTGATTCATAATCAAGTGATTCCAAAATCCCATCAGATGGAGTTTCTTTATCGCTTTACACCAATATGACCTAAACGGCAATTGCCACAAATAAGTTGCACTATCATTATTAACTTTGCATCTTTTGGTTTCAATATTATGAATATGTGCATCACTACGATCGAGATCCCATGAACCATTTTCATTGGGTGTGTAACCATATAAGGTTTTATTCATGTAAACAGAATAACAGTTTATTCTCTTACTTAAATGAATAACCGTATTGCAATAAACATGATCAAATCATATTCATGCTCAACGCAAACACCAAATAACATTTATTTAGGTTCAACACTAATCCCGAAAGTATAGGGAGTGTGCGATGATGATTATATCAATCTTGAAACTACTTTCAACACACATCGTCACTTCACTCTTAACTAGTTTCGTTTATTCTGCAACTCCCGTTTCGAGTTACTACTCTTAGCAACTGAACCAGTACCAAATACCGAGGGTTGCTATAAACACTAGTAAAGTACACATTCATAACATGTATATCAAATATATCTTTGTTTACTTTGCCATCCTTCTTATCCGCCAAATACTTGGGGTAATTCTGCTTCCAGTAACTAGTTCCTTTGCAGTAGAAGCACTTAGTCTCAGGCTTAGGTCCAGACTTGGGCTTCTTCACTTGAGCAGCAACTTGCTTGCCGTTCTTCTTGAAGTTCCTTTCTATTCCTTTGCCCTTTTCTTGAAACTAGTGGTCTTGTTAACCATCAACACTTGATGTTCTTTCTTGATTTCTACCTTCATCAATTTCATCATCATGAAAAACTCGGGAATCATTTTCATCATCCCTTGCATACTATAGTTCATCACGAAGTTCTACTAACTTGGTGATGGTGACTAGAGAATTCTGTCAATCACTATCTTATCTGGAAGATTAACTCCCACTTGATTCAAGCGATTGTAGTACCCAGACAATCTGAGCACTTGCTCACTAGTTGAGCGATTCTCCTCCATCTTTTAGCTATAGAACTTGTTGGAGACTTCATATCTCTCAACTCGGGTATTTGCTTGAAATATTAACTTCATTTCCTGGAACATCTCATATGGTCCATGATGTTCAAAACATCTTTGAAGTCCCGATTCTAAGCCATAAAGCATGGTGCACAAAACTATCAAGTAGTCATCATATTGAGCTAGCCAAACGTTCATAACGTCTGCATCTGCTCCTGCAATAGGTCTGTCACCTAGCGGTGCATTAAGGACATAATTCTTCTGTGCAGCAATGAGGATAAACCTCCGATCACGGATCGAATCCGCATCATTGCTACTAACTTTTTCAACATAATTTTCTCTAGGAACATATCAAAAACAAACATATGAAAGCAACAACGCGAGCTATTGATCTACAACATAATTTGCAAAATACTATCAGGACTAAGTTCATGATAAATTTAAGTTCAATTAATCATATTACTTAAGAACTCCCACTTAGAAAAACATCTCTCGTCATCTAAGTGATCACGTGATCCAAATCAACTAAACCATAACCGATCATCACGTGAAATGGAGTAGTTTTCAATGGTGAACATCATATGTTGATCATATCTACTATATGAATCACGCCGACCTTTCGGTCTCCGTGTTCGAGGCCATATCTGCATATGCTAGGCTCGTCAAGTATAACCCGAGTATTCTGCGTGTGCAAAACTGGCTTGCACCCGTTGTAGATGGACGAGAGCTTATCACACCGATCATCACGTGGTGTCTGGGCACGACGAACTTTGGCAACGGTGCATACTCGGGGAGAACACTTCTTGATAATTTAGTGAGAGATCATCTTATAATGCTACCGTCAATCAAAGCAAGATAAGATGCATAAAAGGATAAACATCACATGCAAATCAATATAAGTGATATGATATGGTCATCATCATCTTGTGCTTCATGATCTCCATCTTGTTGCACCACCATGATCACCATCGTCACCGGCGCGACACCTTGATCTCCATCGCAGCATCGTTGTCGCCTCGCCAAACTTATGCTACTACGACTATCGCTACCGCTTAGTGATAAAGTAAAGCATTACAGAAGCGATTGCATTGCATACAATAAAGCGACAACCATATGGCTCCTGCCAGATTGCCGATAACTTCGTTACAAAACGTGATCATCTCATACAATAAAATATAGCATCACATCTTGACCATATCACATCACAACATGCCCTGCAAAAACAAGTTAGACGTCCTCTACTTTGTTGTTGCAAATTTTACGTGGCTGCTACGGGCTTAAGCAAGAACCAGTCTCACCTACGCATCAAAACCACAACGATACTTCGTCAAATAGACTCCGTTTTAACCTTCTCAAGGACGGGCGTAGCCACACTCAGTTCAACTAAAGTGAGAGAGAGACACCCACCACCACCTTTAAGCAACGAGTGCTCATGGCGGTGAAACCAGTCTCGCGTAAGCGTACGCGTAATGTCGGTCTGGGCCGCTTCATCTCACAATACCGCTGAACCAAAGTATGACATGCTGGTAGGTAGTATGACTTGTATCGCCCACAACTCACTTGTGTTCTACTCGTGCAAAACATCAAACCATAGAAAAAACCTAGGCTCGGATGCCACTGTTGGGGAACGTAGTAATTTCAAAAATTTTCCTACGCACACGCAAGATCATGGTGATGTATAGCAACGAGGGGAGTGTTGTCCACATACCCTTGTAGACCCGGCGAAGCGATCACAACGTAGAGGAAGTAGTCGACGTTCTCCTCGCGATCCGACCGATCCGGCGCCATTACTCCGACGCCCGAGTTCTTGACACACGTACAGCTCGATGGCGTCCCTCGTACTCGATCCAGCCGAGTGTCGAGGAGAGTTCCGTCAAGACGACGGCGTGGTGACGATCTTGATGTTTCACCGGCGCAGGCTTCGCTTAAGCTTCATGACAGTATAACCGAGGTGGAATATGGTGGAGGGGCACCGCACGGCTAAGGAACGATCTCACGATCAACTTGTGTGTTCCAGGTGCCCCCCCCCGTATATAAAGGAGCCGGGGGAGGGGCGGCGGCCAGGAGGCGCTACAGGAGTCCTACTCCTCTGAGTAGGATTCCCCCAATCCTAGTTGGACTAGGATTCCTGGAGGAAAGAGAGAGGGGCGGCCCCTTCTCCTAGTCCTAGTAGGACTAGGGAAGGGGGAGGCGCGACCAGGCTTGGGCTGCCCTCCTCCTTTCCACTAGGGCCCATCGAGGCCCATTTACCTCCGGGGGTTCCAGTAACCTCCGGTACTCCGAGAAATTCCGTTTTACCGGAACCATTCCAACTCCAAACATAGGCTTCCAATATATCAATCTTTATGTCTCGACCATTCCGAGACTCCTCGTCATGTCCGTGATCACATCCGGACTCGAACTCCTTCGGTACATCAAAATACATAAACTCATAATAACCGCCATCGAAACCTTAAGCGTGCAGGACCCTACGGTTCGAGAACAATGTAGACATGACCGGAACCATTCACGGTCAATAACCAATAGCGGACCTGGATGCCCATATTGGTTCCTACATATTCTACGAAGATTCTTTATCGGTCGATCACCGCATAACAACATACGTTGTTCCCTTTGTCATCGGTACGTTACTTGCCCGAGATTCGATCGTCGGTATCCAATACCTAGTTCAATCTCGTTACCGGCAAGTCTCTTTACTCGTTCTGTAATACATCATCTCACAACTAACTCATTAGTTGTAGTGCTTGCAAGGCTTCATGATGTGCATTACCGAGAGGGCCAGAGATACCTCTCCAGACAATCGGAGTGACAAAACCTAATCTCAAATACGCCAACCCAACATCTACCTTTGGAGACACCTGTAGTACTCCTTTATAATCACCCGATTCACGTTGTGGACGTTTGGTAGCACCAAAAGTGTTCCTCCGCAAACGGAGTTGCATAATCTCATAGTTACAGAACATGTATATGTCATGGATAAAAGCAAGAGCAACATACTAAACGATCGTGTGCTAAGCTAAGGGAATGGGTCATGTCAATCAGATCATTCTACTAATGATGTGACCTCATTAATCAAATAACAACTCCTTGTTTATGGTTAGGAAACATAACCATCTTTGATTAACAAGCTAGTCTAGTAGAGGCATGCTAGTGACATGTTGTTTTGTCTATGCATTCACACATGTATCATGTTTCCGGTTAATACAATTCTAGCATGAATGATAAACATTTATCATGAAATGAGGAAATATATAATAACTTTATTATTGCCTCTAGGGCATATTTCCTTCATCTACTAGGGCTCATAGCATGACACGGGGAGGACACTTGGCGGTTCAAGTCAATATCAAGCCGCGAACCTTGCCCCTTCGTAGCAAACAATTCAAGTGATATGTCTTCGAGGCCGCAACTTTACCCTTGTATATCCCCCAATGCAACTCGGAGATGATAGGCATATTCTTCAGTCGTTATTTTGTTCCCACCCCAACATCATACCTTCCTATTAATTCAACTTTATCATTAGGGTCCATCCAATTCAACTTATCTCTTACTTTAATAACAACCTCATCATAACTAGGACTTGTGTCGAATACCACCACTTCCTCGTTGTCACTTGCAGTTTTGGTCACAAATGACTCTTTGTCCAAATAATGAACATTAACAAGTCTATCATCCATCTAAAAGGGACAACAAACAAGATGAATAAATGACAATTATAATGCATAGTTGCAAAAACTATGCAACTCTAATGAAGCAATGACAACTATATATTCCTAATGAGTTATATCAAAAACAAATTAAAACTTATGTACTAAATAAATCATGTCATTTGCTTAACACATAACCTAACCCTAACCATCATATTTATCAAATCCATCATTTGTACCCACAAAATGCATATCCCAATACTACTACCACAACTACATATTAATTAAAAGCCATCCAATACCAAAGCATTTGAATAAATCTAGAAACTAAGGTGCCACCTAGGGTTACATAATGCCACTAAAATAACAAGAAATTACCAACAAAATTTAGGGATCCGGGGGAGATTACCTCAAAAAACAAGGGAGAGAAAGATCCACGGAGGAAAATCAAATTTGGAGCGAGATTTGAGTGAGCCTTGAGGTGGGAGAGAGAGGGGGGGGGTGCTCTCCTTTGTTCTTCTTTCTCGGGATGGAAGATTGGGATTGGCAGAGTGTGTGGGGAGGGCTCCACACACTTTTCCCGTGACCACTTATCTCTCAGCGGGGTAGACGCCAAGGTTCCCGGCGTCTAGGGTCGGGGTCGACAATTGCCATGTCGAACGGTCAAACTGCTGACCAGGGAGGTGGGCCAGGCCTAAACTCCAGGGTTCGCGGCAACCTCGGTGCAAGCAAAATGCCGCGGATGTTGGCGTCTCGGTTTGGGTCAGATACGAAAAAAGTTTCAAACACGAGTCAAATCGTGCTAAACTTTGAGACATGGGTCAGAACAGTGAAAAAGTCCCCCAAAAGATTCCAGGTCTGTAATAGCCATGTTCGGCTGGTCCGAACGTCGCAGCTGCCGGACTGTGTAGCAGTGTCTACCACATCCTTGACCGCCGATAATTTTAAATTCGAGGAAACAGCTCTCTACCCAAAACTTTAGCATCGTTGTGGTTTGTTGGCACGCTCCAAATCATGTACTCCCTCCATTCCCTTATACAAGGCCACAAACTCAAATTATAGGTATCAAGGTAAAATTTAATGACTACTTTGCAAGCCAATTTTTATTTTTGTTATCCGGGATCATTAATATGCCTGCATGTATGCAAGGAAGGAATGAGAAGGAAGTAGTAGAGTGTCATTATGACTACATGCATGAAAGTATTAAACATGTTGGTAGTACGAAAAAACATCATTATTTTTTGCTTCAATTACTCTTAATGACCTTGTATAGATGCAAAATCTATTTTTCATAGTGGCTCTGCCGGCGCCTCCTCTTGGACCTATGTCGCGAGCACGGAGTGGTGCCGGGGCGAGCCCCCACCCTCATGGCGCCTCACGGACTTTAAACGCTTCAAAACGCAAGGTTGTAGTACTATTGAAAATGTACAACATATTGTAAGGAAAAAAACTAGAAATGTCATTGAAGTTATATTTTTTTTCCGAGGATTATCACACTTTGATCAAGGATAATCGAAAGATAGTGCCTCCCGGATAAAACCCGGAGTTACACGAAAAATAGAGTCACTTTAGGGCTCTGCGGCACCTTCTCTTGGACCTATCGTTATTTTTGTTTCTTCATTTTTTTTGGTTTTTCACCTTTTTTGTTTCCTTCCCTATTATTACTTTCTTTTTCCATTTTTTCTTCTGGTTTTCCGTTTCCATTATTTTCTTGCTTTTGGTTCTTTTTCTTTAAAAGCCGTGGTTTTCTCCGGTTTTCATGTATTCTTTTTCGGTTTCACTATTTTGATTTTGTTTTGTTTTCTTCACTTTTTTTCCTTTCTTTGGTATGTTTAGGTTTTTTAATTTTTTTATCATTTTTTTATGTTTCTTTGTTTCTTCTCATCATTTTCTTTCTACAACGCAACTCTAATATTTCTTTTGGTTTTCATTTTACATTTTTCACACTTTCTATTACAGGTTTATAATTTCTCATATACAATTTTAACATTTTTGGATGCATGGTCAACATTTTTTCGATTCACATCCTAAACATTTTCAAATCCTAGATGACATTTTTCAAATAAAGGATTAACACTGTTTTAATACATGTCTAACATTTTCATATTCTAATTTAACATTTTTCAAATGCTTGATTAAATGTTTTCAAATGCAAGATTTTTTCTTAATAAATGACCTACATTTTTTGTACAAAAATTTACCATTTTTCAAAAAGAAGATTACATTTTTCAATACATTATAAAAATAATATACACATTTAATATTTTTAAATGCTTGATGAACATTTTTCCATGCAAGATAACATTTTTCGAATGCATGGTCAACATTTTTCTACATACATTATCAAAAAAAAATCTACATACATTTAACATTTTTAATGCTTTATTGACAAAAAATGAAAATACAAGATTTTTTTTAATACATGGTAAATTTTTTTAAACGCATTTATCATTTTCTAAGTGATTGATTAACATTTTTTGAATGCATTGTCAACATTTTTTATATACATTTAACATTTTTCAAATGCTTTATTAACTTATTCAACCACAAGATTAACATATTTTGAATAAAATACAAGATTAGATATATTTCAATACATGGTCACGTTTATTCTATGGAACTTTAACATTTTTTAAATGCTTGATTAACATTTTTCAAATGCTTGATTAACATTTTTGAAGTGCATATTAAATATTTTTAATACATGATCAACATTTTTATATACACATATAACAATTTTCAAATACTTTCTCAACAATTTTTCAAATGCCTAATTAACATTTTAAAATATGTGATCAACTTTTTCACACACATTATATAGTTTATTTATATATTTTTTGTATACGTGAGAAACATTTTTTCTATACACATTTAACATTTTCAAATGCTTGGTCATCATTTTTAATGTGTTTTATGTAAAGTGTTTTGTGTAATATATTTAGAATTTTAGAAAGACTAAACAAAACAAAAACATGAAAAAGAGATCGTGGCTCCCGCGCGCCTGGGCCGGCCCATCTTGCGACTCCCTTCTTTCGGCGCGGGTTCTGTCTGTCTCGTGTGAAGTGAGACATAGGGGCGCCCATCTCATGCGGGCGAGACTGAGAGAGCATTGTTCCTCTGATGGTGGTGGGCAGAGGGTATGGTGGGCTGGAGGCACGGGTGGAACTTAAAATCGCTCATCGCTCCTGGCCCTTGGAAAAAATAAGTTTGAAAACACTTCACGCATTCAAGAAAAGGAAAAAAAAGAAAAAAAACATACAGAAAAGCCAAACAAAGAAAGAACCAGCCCGAACCTTCCAAAAGCTTACAAAACCAGCCCAGGAAGCTTCTGGAAACTTCCCAAACCCCGAAGCTTCCCGCTCGTGCCTAAAATGGTGGAACGACTCGTTCTAACCGTATCGAACAAAGGGGTGAGTCTCTGCGTCTTTTACTAGAAACGTAGTAACCAGCGTAGCGAGCACCAAATAAGAATTGGGTTTCTGTCTCTGGCTGAGGGCGAGACAAAGCCAACGCAGAAATCGCTAGTTCAGGGGTACCCCTTAAAAAGATCACTCCCACCTTCTCGGCGTTGACAAGTGGCGTACTACATGTTCACCACTTGTCACAATCTGAGGGTTTTCCCTTTTTTTCATAGATTTGTTTTTTCAAAATGTCTTATCGCTCGCACCATGTGTCCAAATCTTGAATCATTTTCGCCCTTAGATTTCTCACGTCAAGATTTATGAAACTAGATCCCATGTTAATGCAAGTTTCAGCTTCTTTTCCTTTTCGAGAAGCAAAGATCTACACATCCACGAGATGCAAGTATGTGCTTCTAGTGGAAGCACAAAAAAGCAAGGAAAAATCATAATTTTTTCTTTTCCGAAGAATCACAGTTGTGCAGAAAAAAGTTTGCCTAAAAAAATCATAATTTTTTCCTTTCCTCACGGAAGCAAATCTGTGTTCTAAGAAAGCCAAAAAATAATTACGCGAAAGGGATTTTTTATCTTTTCGAGATGCAGAACTGTATGCTTCTCGCGGAAGCAAATCTGTGTCTTCATAAAAACAAATCTGTACTTCCTTTGAAAGCAAAACATCATGCAAAAAATTAATTTTGTGTTTTTTCGCTTTCTGAGAAGCACAACTATGCTTCTCACAGAAGCAAATCTGTGCCTCCACGAAAAGCAAATTTGCAATTTTTTACTCCAAAACCTAGGAAAACCAGACATAAGTATAAAAATTGAAAAAAGCATCTAAAACTCGAAAACATGTAAAAAAATAAAAGCCAAAATTCAGAGGAAGCGCCCAGCACGCGACACGTGGCGACGGCTGAATGAACCACTTGATGTGCTCTCAGCTAGTTATACTCTCAGCCCATACAAAATGACCCTTGCGGCGCTTCCACAAGGGATATCCCTTTATCAGTTGCTCTCCAACACCCGCAAAAAAGGGGAGCAACTAATTAACGAGTGCTCCTCCAGGAGCCTCACAACGATCTACGCCACTTGGCGCGCTCTCAGCCGCCCGTCACGTGTCACGCTCTAGGTGCTCCTTTCGGATTTTGTTTTTTTTTTGCACGCGTTTTCAGCTTTTTAAACTTTTTTTTATGTTTCGGTTTTTCACCGGTCTTCCTTAGCTTTTAGATACAAAAAAATCGAATTCTTTTTGCGTGAAAAACACATTTTTTTTTCCTTTCACGAGAGTCATGGTTGTGCTTTCGCGAGAGGCACGGTTTTGCTTTCGCCAGAGTCACGGCCGTGCCTCTCGGAAACGAAAAAAAATGTGTTTTCTGTTTTTTCCTTCCGTGAGAGGCATAGTTTTGTTTCAGCGAGAGGCATGATTGTGCTTTTGCGAGAGGCACGGCCGTGCCTCTCGGAAACAAAAAAAGAAACATGTTTTCTGTTTTTTTTCTCTTTTCGCGAGAGGCACGATTTTGCTTCCTCGAGAGACACGGTTGTGCTTTCGCGAGAGTCACAGCCGTGCCTCTCTGAAACGAAAAAAAACGCGTTTTATGTTTTTCCTTCCACGAGAGGCACGGTTTTGCTTCCACGAGAGGCACGGTTGTGCTTTCGTGAGAGGCACGGCCATGCCTCTCGGAAACGGAAAAAAACATATTTTCTGTTGTTGTCCTTCCGTGAGAGGTATGGTTTTGCTTCCGCGAGAGATACGGTTGTGATTTCGCGAGAGGCATGGGCGTTCCTCTTTCGGAAAGGAAAAATACCCGTGCTCCCGGTTCAGATTTTTCGTCCGGTTTTTTTCGTGAAAAAAAGTTCTCAAAACATATCAACATAAAATCTAGTTTTGAAGATCTTGAAGCGAGGAATCCAACGGTGAAAATGATTCGAGATTTGGACACACGGTTTAAAAAATAAAAAATTTTGAATAAACGGATCTACGAAAAAAAAGGAAAACTCTCAGGTTGCGATAAGTGTGCATATGCAGCGCGCCATTTGTAGCAGCCAGGGAAATTGAAAGTGATCTTTGTAATGAGTACTCGTCAATTAGTCATTTTGCAAAAAGAAAAAAAGCTTTTTTTTAGACAAAAAAGAAAAGAAAAAAAAGCTGCTCTCAAACAAAGCGCGCTTCCTCTCTCACAGTCGTGGGCCTAGAGTATGGTGGGCTGTGGGCTAGTGGCGCGGTGGAACTTGAACACAGTCGTGGGCCTAGAGTATGGTGGCGCGGTGGAGACTTGAAACTCACTCT
Source organism: Aegilops speltoides (assembly GCA_021437245.1). NCBI lineage: Eukaryota > Viridiplantae > Streptophyta > Magnoliopsida > Poales > Poaceae > Aegilops > Aegilops speltoides. The sequence continues at coordinate 490,177,572 of CM038147.1, read as the reverse complement.
TCGCTGCTGGCCTTGGAAAACGGAATCTATGTACAACGACCCCTCAAAAAGAAAAGGCAAATGTACAGCATGTGTACTGCACAAGGGGAGGGTGTACTACTTCCGGCACTTGTACTACCCCTCCCAAGCCAACGCAGGCCGGCTGGCTGGCCGGCATGAACAATGCCCACCCTACCGATCCATCGGTCGAGGGGGATGCTTTGCTAGCTTTATGCGTGTTTGGTGCACGTCCACCCACCGCTCACCGCCCCTTCCTTGTGCTTCCCTTCCCTGCTACGCATCTTCTTCTTCTTCTTCCTCTAGACGGCGTCTATTTAAGCCGCCCCACAACCGCAATCATTGAAACCAAGACCGGTGCAGGCATCATCAAACTTCTTGACTCCCTCCGACGACATCGATCCCCGTCTCCCGATCATCTCCTCCCGACCCCTGCTGCAGCTGCCAGACATGGCCTCTGAGGTACCAATACCATCTCCTTCCCTGTGTCTCTTCTCAGTTATTGTTGGGTGAACAGATCAAGAAAATCAATAGGAAGTGGCTAGCCTAGGAGAGACTTCTAATTTGTCGTCTCGCCTGTATATTATATTATAATACACCCCTTGTTAGATTAATTAGTTGATCATTCGTCGAAAAGAAAGATCGGTTGATCGAAATAAGCTAAGATAATGTTTGATCGGTTAGAATCTAACGAAACAAAAATCTTTTCATCTTACCATGGGCAGACTGTCGTCCTCAAGGTTGCAATGTCCTGCGGAGGCTGCTCGGGAGCGGTTAAAAGGGTGCTCACCAAAATGGAAGGTTATTCCCTCTCTGCGTCTACCTGCTTCCTTTCAAAGCTACTCCACCAATGCATTTGTGCCTACCTATTAGTTTCATTAGCTTGTCAAAATCAGTTTCGACCTCGAAGGGAATGACTAAAAACTTCACAGCCAATCGATTGGAACTGAACTAGAATTCTATGGCGGTCTCACCTGCTAATGCTTTGCTTCTTCTCCCGGCGGCAGGCGTTGAGAGCTTCGACATCGACATGGAGCAGCAGAAGGTGACCGTCAAGGGCAACGTCAAGCCAGAAGATGTTTTCCAGACGGTCTCCAAGACCGGGAAGAAGACCGCCTTCTGGGAGGCCGAAGCCACTCCTGCACCGGAGGCTACCCCGGCAGCAGACGCCGCGCCTGCACCCGAGGCTGCCCCGGCAGCAGACGCCGCGCCTGCACCGGAGGCAACCCCGGCCAACACCGTCGCTTGATGGGCGCACGCACAGATGATGCCGCCGTGACCTTTGAAAACTCCGAGATATTGTTGTTGAGAGGGTCATGCATGTGTGGGCGGTTTGCACGATGTTACTTACGAGTTGACTACAACGTAATGGAATAAACAAAGTGTGTACTTATGATTTTAGAAAAATCAACACGTCGACCACATGATTTACAATAGATTTCACTTCTATTAATGTTCTACAGCTCTTCCGTTGACGAAAGTGTTCGGTACAACCGTCCATGTTAAATTTACACAAAATGAAATTTGTAGTACAAAGATACAATGTTGTATTAAGGGCTACTTGCTGCAAAAAATTGTGGGACATGTTATGTTTGGCACTTGCTTGAGACTGCTGGGGTTGGAGAAATCGCACGGAGTCGTCAACAACTCTGCCTGCTACCGTGTATCTGCCACCTTCTTCTACTGGGTATGTATATATATGCAGCTCTATCGCACATGACAATTTACAATTTGTACCGACTGAGTTATTTATACTCAATATTCTGTCTTTTTTGTGGAATGAATGGCTCGTGTCTGCAGTCGAACTTCGACGCTAGCGTGGAGCCCGTGGAGTTGTGCCGGGAGAGCGGCACTACTACAGGGTGGTGGTGTGCGCTGTGCCGGGACCCGGGAGCACCACTACTCACAGTCATGGACTGTCAGCAGGATCAAGGCAAAATATCAACTTGGCAAAAAGGTATAGTGCAAATGTCTCCTTCCATTGTACTCCCTCCATCTCATAATATAAGAACATTTTTGACACTAGTGTAGTGTCAAAAACGCTCTTATATTATGAGACAAAGGGAGTACTACATAATTTGCATCAGCATAGTCAATAGCTTGATGCACATCACTATTAAAAATATATATAATTAGCAGCTGAAGTTGTTGAATTTTGTTCATGTTCATGCACACCATGATGTTCACTATGGAGAATCCGGTTATCATGTTTTCTTTTGGGCAAAAATCCAATTATCATGGTGAACTACAAATGTGTATAAAAAAATATCTATGAAAATAGCAATGCTACATCTAGAAACTAACAAATACAAATGTAAAAAAAGTAATTCCAAAATAATGGAGAATACAAGACAAGGTCTATACAGTTGTACATGTGCAAGTCTTATTATAACAATATACTAAAAACAACCCAATTCCTTTCTTGAATCTCAAGGATCAAGCTCATACTAACACATAATAAATGTTAAAAATTCAAAATGGATAGAACAAAAAAAGCTTAGCATTTGTAGAAACTCCTCTAACTTTGCATAAGAATATATTTTTTAATAACTGATATTAACTACCCACTGTCACTCGACAAAAAAAGTTCATGATCACTTAGAGCTATGAATTTCAAAGAGCGTCCAAGTGTGTACATAGTTATTAGTAACCTCAGAACATGTTTGAACCCGAATAAATACATGTTTGTAGTAGTCAATGCTTCACATTATTATCTAACTTAACATGTACTCACTCTGTCTGAATTAAAAAGCGCTGCTTGACGTACGATAGAAAGTGTCTGATCCCTGTACGACACGAAATAAGGACCGTTAATTGCAACTTGACGGACCAAAACAGTTTTCCTTGCACCTCACGCGTCGCCCCGCCTCGGGCGACTCGGCGGATCTAACCCTAGCCGCCGGGGCTCTCGTCCTTCCATCCTCCTCCGCCGCCGCCGAAGGACGCCGCGGCCTTTGCCGGGGCCGATGGCGATGGCGGGGCCTTTCTCTCCCGCGCCATGGGGACGGTGCGGAGCTCGCGGCGTGAGGCGGCACGGCCGATCGGCCTCCGTGGCGTGGCGAACTGCGCGGCGGCGGCCTCGCCCTAGGGCGGTGGTGGTGGCGGTTGCGGCGGCCGCCTGCGTCGGCGGCGCCTTGGCTGCGTTCGGCGGTGGCGGCCGGATCTGCAGCGACGGACCATCTGTCCTCGGATCGGCGGTGGCGGCATGGAGGGCCTGGTGGTTGGGTCGGCGCCATGCGTGGTTTGCCCTCCGGACAGATCTGATCTGCCCGGTGCGGCATGCTCGATGTGCGGCGGCTCAGATCGGCGGCGACCCGTGCGCACAATACGCGATGGAGGTTCTTCGAGCGGATCCGGGTGAAAACCTTGTGCTCGGCTTGTTGCCAAGACCGGCGTTGGTGGCACCCTGTGGTGTCATTACCTTCTTGAAGGCATCGCCGTGGAGAAGCTCTAGACCTCTATCCGCTACCTCCGGGGGAAACCCTAGATCAGTTGATCGGATGACGGCGACGCGTTGGTGTCGTTTCCTCCTTAGGGCGCTATTTTGGAGGCGTACGGATCGAGGACCAGCGGGTGCCTTATTGGTGGAGCGGTACTTCATCCTTCACATTGATGACGGCGAATCTCGGCGCGTGGTGCGATGGAGACTCGGCGTCCGATCGCGCGGATGGACTCGCAGTGGAGGTAGTTGTCAAGGCGTCAAGGTGACGCCGATGACGGAGTGGCTCGACAAGGTAGAAGCCTCAATATCTGCTCTCAAGACGGACTGGGAAAGATGGCGGCGACGACACATGTGAGTCGTCGAGATCAGTTTATGCCCTGCACCGGTATGTGGCTCGGCTGGGCTTCGGCTTTTGATGATAGGCTTAGGTGAGTAGACCGGGTATGTGGCCCAGGTAGCACCCCTTCATCATATGGATAGGAGTAGTGGCATATGTTGCCAAGATGGCGGATTCAGGCATATTGTTGTAATACTTTGTAAGGTCCTCGGGAATAATCAATAAAGTGGCCGTATGCATCTCCCAGATGCAGAGGCCGGGGGTCATCCTCCTTTTCTAAAAAAAAATTGCAACTTGACAGAACTTCACTGTCCATTATATAATTGTACAAGTATTAGATGGGTTTTCATCGTATGTATAATCAGGAACTAAAAGGCCGGTTGGCACTTCTCTCGGACCAAGGTATGGTGGGACTTGTGCTAGAGTTGATGGCTAGCTACCCATTAGTCCACTCATTATCCTACATGCAGCAGGAAGATACACTCAAGCCATAAAGCTCATACCCAGAATGCGGCGCTCTCTTCGGCTGCTGGTTGTAATGAGAGTATCATATGTAGTATCATACAAGCCAACTAGACTTTTTGGATGAGGTGGCACATCATTAAATGAGGAAAAAGAGAGTGCGGTATCATATCATGATACTGTATCATATTAAATGTTGTACTACTTTGTGTCTTGCATGGTAATTAATAAGACAACCTAAGATACTAGCTTATGATACTATGCATTACGGTCATATGCATGATACTAGTATATGATACTTCCCATTACGACCAGCCTTCCTTACATATAGCCAACGAAATAGTAGTATTAATGCTTGCATGCAAAGACTAAGATTGACAATCTTAAAAAAAAAACAGACGATTCATCGTGGCCAACCGCCCCTTTAAACCCGAACGGAAGCAGAGACATTTCAATTAATAATTTAGTCTCGAACATGCATAGACATGCCACAAGCTAGTATTGAAGATTAGTAATAAAAGACAACAAAAAATGAAATTAAAGATTCAGGTTCGTACTCCATGTCGGTAAGGCCGTAAATATAGATGAACCCAAAAGTTGATGCACTTTATTAAGACATACCAGAAGATATCAATATAAACTTACTGGTAAGCTATTGGATGTATGTGATTGAGATGTATACTGAAATGATATAAATATTCTTGTTATTAATCCGAACATTTTTGTAGTGTTTGTAGAAGTTACAATCAATCATTTTTTCCTATTTATGCTAAACAATTTTACTTCACCATAGCTCATCTGGCCATTAATGTATATCGCTGGTGCGAAGAACCAAGCATAGCCAACACGACGACATTGTTTCCGAATAAGGAAATAGACATTGTAGTTACGACACGTTGTTATTTCCAAGTTTTGTAGCTGTAGTCTCGTGTGGACCACGGCACCACGCCATTTATGATCAACGGTATGCACCATAACTACTTGCAGTATATATACGTGAGGAACGACCAATCATCACTAAATACAATTGATCCCGCATAGCTTCATCTTCGAAACCCTACAGGCAAAGCAAACCCTAAAACAGCCACCACAAAATCTTGAAACCAACCATAGGAACAATCATGATGGCAAGTGCCATGCCACTTCTAATTTGCCTTGCGCAGCCATGCTGCCCCAAGCATCTGTGCTGGCCGGAGGGGCAGGGCTCCCGCGTGTCCCTTCTGCTGTAGCACCGGCCCATTGCCCCTCCAGCTGCGGCGGAGTAAGCATCATATATCCCTTCGAGGTAGGATGTGGCTGTTTTCGGGAAGGTTTCGAACTCACCTGCGGCAACACCACTCATCATACTGTTGGAATTTTGATCTCAGGTCATAACTGACCGAGAGAAAAGGGGGGCCCTTTTTACCCCACGTACGTGCCATGATCGGAGGCACCAAATCCAGCTGTTGGTTTCGGTCCCTGATCCCTTTAGCGCCACCTATATAATGAGCAGGATGTACCCCTTCAAAAACACACACATGTCCGGATCATACAACTTGCTAACAACCGATCCTAAAAAGAAGGCACTCAAGGTGATCAGAAGACCGACTACCACTGCCGCCCACCGCAAGGTCAGTGCCGGCGGCCAGTACTACTGCGGCGCTCCTGCTGCTTGCTTCGAGGTCCTGTTCCCTGCACTTCTTCCCCGACCATCTTCATGTTTCAACGCAAGGTGTAGCCATAGGCTACATGAGGAGTGCATCAAGCAGGAACAAGGCTTCCATCAGAACCTGTAAGAAATCACGAACCCTTTTCTATTAATCTGTTTTAGGTGGTCTAATGCTAGGCTTAAGATCCTCTCACGTTTATCCCTAAAGATTGTTAACTACAATGGTATCATGAGCAAGTCAATGCCTAGATTAGATCCCTAATCAAGTTTAATGGCAATCTGTTTAAGTATGAATACATCCTAATGTCTTGTGTTTAAGATTATTGACGTCGTTAAAGTTAATTATCAGGATTAGGGGTTAATGTTTTCGGTTAAGGCGAATTTAGCTACGGCTTGGTGCTAGTTGTATTTGGTAAATGTAATTATGCCATGTTTGCGCATTATGTTGATGATTTAATTAGCACAGTTGGCCCTGTTTAAGCAATTAGAAGGAGGGGATTCGAATGTTTAAAGAAATTCCCCGACTTTGAAACCCCAAATAATGAAATTCCCTAAATTTTTCGTTGCCCAAAACGCAAATCACGAAAGAAAAGAAAAGGGAGTCGGGCTTCACCTAATGACGCCGTGCCGGTGCTCTCCTTCGGGATCCCGACAGCGGCGACGCCGCTGTCTCTCGGGACGACGCGCGCGAAAGAAATGGCCGGCGGTGCCACCCTTATGGACGCGAATGCTATGTGGCCCTTGTGCCGCACACGTCGTCATTGAACCCCAAAGATTATGCGCCGGTGGTCTGCTTCCCTCCTCGCCGTCGAGCGCCTCGTGCGCGTTGCCGGCGCAGACTTGCTCCCGTGAGCACCATGAGGTCGACACGGCTGGTGCCGTTCGGCGGAGGAGCGCGCGGCCTTGAGGCCAGGCACGGTGCTCCCACGAACGGGGCTGCCGCACCGCCATAGCCGGTGTGCCTTGAGCCGCCACTTTGGTCGCCTCTGTGTTGCCGCTCCGGGAGAATCGGGGAAGGAACGGGGCAAATGGCCCTAGGGTTCGACAGGGTAGCCGTTTTGTTCCGGCTGGGGATGATCCAGACCGTCGACTTGAAAGGACGGCTGAGATTGGCGTCGAGGCCAGCTGCTGGGCCTTCGAGTAAATAAAGGGCCAAATCTGGCCATGGGTTCAGGCCCAGGTTATCGAGGCCCTGAGAAGATCTTTTCTTTTTCGCTGAGAACTTTTCTCTCCTGGGCAAGTCAATAAAGGCTACCGTGGGTTTTATGGGCAACATTTAATGTTCTGTTTTTTTCCTTTCATTCAGTGCCTTTCTGTCTTATGATGTTTCTCAAAATGTGTTGCATTGCTTCATAATGAAAATATCTAGAAAATTATGTTCTAAATTATGTTTTAGGTTTTTGGAATAAACATGAAATTTTATTTGGTATTTTTTAACCCACGAAATTTAATGTTGAGTATTTTTTAAATATCAATTGATATTGGAAATTAAATGCTGTCAAAATATTGATATTTTATCCAATAATGATGTGGCCAATATTTATGATGAATTATTCAGGCTTTTTTTAAGCGCACTTTTATGCAGTTTGAATCCTTTAGGTAACGTCTTATGTACTGTTTAAATTGAATTATGAGTTGATATTATGTTTGAGCACAATTATGAATCGCTCATTGAATTTTCTAAATATTTTAATGTTGATGCCACACTTATGGCATTTCTGAAAGATGTGGTCACTTCTAATGGGCTCAGGCCACCTCAAGGGAAATGATGATGGATGCGTGGTTCGTTTTTTTGCACCGCACTATGTGTCACAATAATGTTGGGCAATATACCTACTGGGCAAAACTAAAGTTGTTGGTTGGTGCATTTTTATTATGATGTGCACCTCTCAAATATTCATAACGGTCCAAAATGATGTTAATGGGTTATGATCAATTCTCTTAATGAAGAAACTTTGTTTTTCTTTACATGGTCATTTATTTGACAATTATTAATTTGCCCAATATTATAATTTGGAGAATGTTGATATCCAAATTTAACTTTGGAAATTCTTATGATGATTTATATTTATGACATTTTCACTTTGAATGTCCTCTTTAATGATTACTCGGTGGGAGTGACATTTATATTTATATGTTAATTCCAACATCATTTTCATTGTATGTCGTTGAGAATTCTAATGATAATTTTGACACTTAAGTTCAATATTTATATTATCGTTGTGAGATTTAGTGTCAAAAGGCATCACTGCGCCTCATGGCACATATGATTATATTATGATGTTGCTTTATGTTAATGGTGGCAATTAATTTAGTCGTAGTTCTTGCTGGTCATTACGAGATTTTACATCTCTCTGACCAAAATGGAACCAACATGAAGTTTTGATTAGAGATTTAATGAGCAAATGTTCTAATGGCATATGATGATATTTCTGACCAACATTGATTATGTTTTTTCATGTGTCATTTACGAATGAGTAAGGTTATTTTTCATTATCTGCCCAACGGTGATATGGATTAGAATAAACATTAAGCATTTTTTTATTCATGGCATTGCATGGTTAGTTCATGCTTGTTTTTATTTATTATGATGATCATAAAGTTGTCTCCTCTTTCTAGCAGTAATAATGATGTCAAACTTTTGTTTGGCATAGAAGAACCTTATGTAAATATCATTCCCACATGGAGAGTGGAGATCATTGTCTCATGTAAGGAATCTCCCAACCATTTTTCTGCCAATAAGGTTGAAGGATGTTAATCATGACGATAAGGCAGACATTGGGAGAGGACGCATGTGCCATCATGCACATCACTAATGCAAAGGAGATTAAAGTCAAAACTATTGGATTTATTCCACTAGCTTTTGGAGATGACTTAATTCTTCATCTTATTGATGATGTTTCGTTCATGCTCCTAGTTATTGGACAACCTTAATTTCGTCTCCCGAATAGATGACGTGATTTTATATGTTATTAAGTCAACTCAAATTATGTAATGTTAGTCCCACCTTATGGTGAGACGAGTTATGTTTTCACTAAATGAATCTTTTGTAAAGATTATATGTTGTGTTACCATTGAAGATGTCAGAGAAGTTTGATTAATGAGACCTCATCAAAATTGTGGTTTTAGACCACATTTCGAGGGGGAGAATGAAAGTCTCATTTAATATGAGATATCACATTCACTTCTCCTATTTAGATCATAGCATGTGCAATTAAGCAAACTATGTATCTCAATTCTCTAATTAAGATGGAACCAACGAGAAGTCTTGGTTGGAGAATGTATGAAAAGCACATTCAAATGTTGGTTCTCTAATTAAGACGCAACAAGTCTTATTTAGAAGAATGAATGAAAAATGACGCATTTATCATGTTAGTGTGTACTTAGTCTCTTATGAGCATTACGAAGCACACATGAATGCTAAAGTGGCAAGCTTGCTGTTCTAATGACCATCATGATGTAACATGTTGATTATATATGACCAATGTTGTTTATAATCATATGTGACACTTCACTCAAGTGGCAAGTTTGTCAGTATCATGTGGCTTGTGATTATATTTCTGACTAACGTCGTTTATAATCATTTGTCATAGTTCATTCAGTTCTTTTCCATCTTCAGCCCAACTGTGTTGTGGTTTAGAGCTGAGATGATTGTTATCAAGACTTTTGGATATATTTTTTCATCTTCTAAATAAAGTGATCATCGGGGACCCTGGAGTGTATGAACATTAATCTTAAGGATAACTCCATTAGATCTTTGTTTATATGCATCAGGTAAATTGAGGGGAATTCTTTTTTCTCTAATGCAACACTTATTGTTGAGACTCAACAATTTCTCTATGATCAATAATGTGTGTGAATGATCATCTTAGTGGCTTGTTTGCCATATATGATGAAAATTATGAACTCTAATGATGTATGGAACTCCATAGAATTTCCTTGTTGAGTTGTTGTGATGTTTGTGTTATTACTATGACATGCTCTTGTGTTGACTTAATTGATAATGTATGTATGACTCAACTATATAGTTTTGTCATGGGTGAAGTTGACATAATGCATGTTATCTAAAGAAATACAATTATGTGATAATATAAGCGTTGGAACACTCATACTACAAGATGAGGGGGAGTAATATCACTACCTTGTGGAGATATAATATTTTAGCGAGCTAAGTAATTTCTATCTTCTATTTGTAAGATGAAGGATCTTGGTGATGCCTCATACTTTGCTTGTATTGAGTTTCGCCAAGATATAGGTCAAAAAGGAGTATAAGTTTTATTATGATGACATATGTTGATAGAGTACGGAAGAAAATATTATGTGGTAGTACTCTATCGCACCTGCTACTAAAGTCAAGGGCAATAAAGGTGGATAGTTTAGTGTCGAAGGAACCATTATGAATTGATCAGGTAATGTTAGTTCCTTATGCTTCAGCTGTCAGAAGCAATGTAAGTATTCAAATATGAACTTGCCCTATTTATGATCGGGATAATTGGCAAATATACAAGTCCAGAAATGGACCACTCAAGAAGCCGCGAAAAGTCTTGTAGATATGCAATGCAATAAAAGTTTACATGCTCACTAATAAGAAGTAACCTCGGTATCCTTGGTTATTCAGACATTGTTTCTGCGAGGTGTGTGGATATTAAAGTTTCCACGTTATGTTACATCCTCACTCTCGCATATGGAGCTATATCGTGGAAAAGCTCCATAATGACATTGATGGCATTATAAGTAATGCAATTTAAGATGTGGCATGTTAAGAGGCTACTGGATAGGTTGTATGTCAAAGAAGTTCTATTCCCGAAATTAAGGTGGTAGAGAACATTTATAAAAACCACCTACTGCATTATGAACACACAGTTTTCTATGCGAGTAACAACAAGTCAAATGGTGTTGCAAAAACCATTGACAATATGTTTCATGTTGTGAAAGATAGAACCTAGGATCAAGCTAATGATGTTAAGCATATAAAAATGAATCGTATGTATTACGGATCCGTTTATCGAAGGCTCACCACCCATATTTATGATTATGTTACCGGCATGGGTTAGGAAAGCCTTTTGATCCTGGAATTAGGACCATCAAAATAAACCAACTCCCATAAAGTAATATGTTATTCATCTCGAGATAAAATGGTGTACTATAAGTATTGAGGTTCAATGGCACTTCATTAGCGATTGCAACACCTTACTTTGGTATATTAATTCTATTAAGAGTGGGCTTATGATGTTTGTTGACCTTACGATCAAGGGGGAGAATGTTGGAATTTTGATCTCAGGTCATAACTGACCGAGAGAAAAGGGGGGCCCTTTTTACCCCATGTACGTGCCATGATCGGAGGCACCAAATCCAGCTGTTGGTTTCGGTCCCTGATCCCTTTAGCGCCACCTATATAATGAGCAGGATGTACCCCTTCAAAAACACACACATGTCCGGATCATACAACTTGCTAACAACCGATCCTAAAAAGAAGGCGCTCAAGGTGATCAGAAGACCGACTACCACCGCCGGCCACCGCAAGGTCAGTGCCGGCGGCCAGTACTACTGCGGCGCTCCTGCTGCTTGCTTCGAGGTCCTGTTCCCTGCACTTCTTCCCCGACCATCTTCATGTTTCAACGCAAGGTGTAGCCATAGGCTACATGAGGAGTGCATCAAGCAGGAACAAGGCTTCCATCAGAACCTGTAAGAAATTACGAACCCTTTTCTATTAATCTGTTTTAGGTGGTCTAATGCTAGGCTTAAGATCCTCTCACGTTTATCCCTAAAGATTGTTAACTACACATACTACTCACAACACCACCCATCTTACTCACAAGCTCTTCTTTAAAGACCTACTTATTCGAATATAACACCACCAATCTCATTGGTTTCTAATCAAGTATGTGTGTGCATAATCAGAAGGCAGGCGTAGAACATGCCTGCTCTAATGAGTTAGGCTGCTGCTAGATCTATCTCGGTGGCATGCAAGGCTTTGGGCCAGACTTGCCTGCCACCCTAATATGTAAACAGTCTTGGATGTCAAGCTTTTCTTGTCAGCATGTGGGTACACTTTCCTTACAGATGACATTTATTTAGCTCAGGTAGACCCACAAAATGTCCTAGTGGCAGCCTTTGACATGGCTGCCATAGAAAAACCAACTTGTGCAAGTGCCAAACTGAATACTGCAAGCTACACATGTGAAGGTCGAAGCTACTGCACGAATCTATCATTTGGACAAGGATACAAGTGTTAGTGCTCAGATCAAGGCAAACCTTACATTATGGATGACTGCAAAGGTATGTCCATTCCTCATGATGTACTCCTTGCTTTAACGTAATTCGTCAAAGTTTATGTTACTCCAATATAAAGAAGCTGAATCTGTGTAAATTATGAGAGTTTGTTACATGGCCATTACACCCAGCCACACCGTTTCAAAATAACTGAGAAAGAGATTACCTTAGGTAACTTGATTAAAAGTAGTACTCCCAATTGGGTTTTGTTTTCAATTAACATGGAGGGGGGGGGGGCTTGTGCCCTCCTGGTAGTCTAAAATAAATAAATCAATTAGGTTGAGCGGGCTATATCATATAGTATAAATATTTCTTTGTGGAATTACACTATGATTTCTTCTTATGCAAGCAAAATACATTAAGAATATTCTATTACAAATTCGATTGCCGCAATATATTTTCAGACTTTTCTCCCACTTCAAGAATATTAAATTCAGCAACCTGCAATAACTGATATCAGACACATTGGTTGCTTCATCAATTCGTCATTTAGTTACCACACATTATTATTTCCAAGTTTTGTAGCCATAGTCTCGTGTGGACCACGTCATTCGTGATCAACGGTATGCATAGTAACTTCTTGCAGTATATATACGCGATGAACGGCCAACCACTAGATAGAACTGTCCTGCATAGCTTAAACCCAGGAAACCCTGCAGCCAAAGCAAACCCTAAATAGCCAGCACAAAATCCTGAAACCAGCAACAGGAACAATCATACTGACAACACCACCCATCATGCTCACAAGCTTTTCTTTAAGAGTGGGCGGTAACATAATTGCTAATTACGCCAGCCGGATCTTAAACTCAAGACCTCTTGACTTCGATACCATGTAGAATTGCACGAATCAACTAGTTAGCTGATGAGGAAAGATGGGCTATGCATTTATACGTGAACACTCCGTCTCACATATGGCTCCTTTAGGCCTAAACATGGACCGAAAGTGGGCTATAATTTAATTGCACCAGCCGGTCTTGAACTCAATACCTATTGGCTGCAAGTTTACGCACCTAATCAGTTCGCTCATGAGCTAAAGCTGATGAGTAAAGGTGGATATGAAATTATACTTTAACACTCCCCCTCACGTGTGGCTCTCTCGGACCTAATAATGGACCAATATTTTTTTAGGAAAGGTGGGCTATGCATTTATACGTCAACAACATGCAAGGCTTTGGGCTCAGACTTGCCCTTCGCCCTAACACGTACTGGTCCCGGATGTCAAGCTATTCTTGTCAACATATGGGTACACTTTCCTTATAGCTGAGATTTGTTCAGGTCGGATAGACCCACAAAATGTCCCAGCAACAACCTTTGACATGGCCGTCATAGACCAACCAACCTGTGCAAGTGCTAAACTTTATACTGGAAGCTACGCATGTGAAGGTCGAAGCTACTGCACAAATCTATCATTTGGACGACGATACAAGTGTCAGTGCCCACATCAAGGCAATGGTTACATTATGAATGGCTGCAAATGTATGTCTCTTTCCAGTGTTGGCCCAAGGCTGTGGCAAAAGGTGCGGTGACATAGGCCCATCTTAAATAAGGGCACAATATATCTACATACTTAAATAAAATGCAAAAAAATGATTTACAAAACAAAAGGTCAACATGGAAGGGGGCATATGCCCTCCTCCTCGGTGGACTTCACCATGCTGTATTTATTCAACAGTTATTTATAGTTGAATACACTATGATCATTATTTGCATCATATAATCACATACAGATGATTGTATTGAGACTTTATTTGCCAACTAAAATTATGTTTTATGTTAATGCCTTTATATTTTTCATGATATACGATATATATTGTTGAAAGTCTATATGTTAATTATGTTCATTGTGCCTCAACCGCACTAGGGCCTCTATAATGATAGGGCCAGCCGCCCAGCCCTGTCCCTATAACACCCATCCACGCCGTCACCTTTTCAAAATAACTTAGAAAGAGATTACCTTAGGTAACTTGATTAAAAAATAGTAATAGCATGCCATACATCAATTAGGTTTCGTTTTCAATTATATAATTGTTAACATGGAACTCGGGGTTGGTGCGGGTTGTTGCTCTCCTGATGGTCTAAAATAAATACATCAATTAGGTGCAACAGGGTATATCATATAGTATAAATATTTCTTTGTGGAATAACACTATGGTCTCTTTCTTATGCAAGCAAAATACATTTAGAACATTGGATTACAGATTCGATTGCCGCAATATATTGTCAGACTTTCCTCCCACTTCAAGAATATTAAATCCAGCATAGCAATAACTTTAAGATCTCCCCCGCAAAAAATAACACCTTTAATATCTGCACTTTCTGTAATAAAACACATGTGATAACTAAAACATAACTCTGACACACTGCTTGCTTCATCACTTCATCATTTAGATAAACGGCAAAATGAAAGGCCGTGTCTGAGCTGAAAAAAATATATTAGGAAACTCATTCATCACTACATATTGTGTTATGTATGTATGCCCGCCAAATCATGATCATCACATTGGGATGGTAAGCATAAGTGACCCGTCAACTGAAGCACTGGACATCTGAAAATTATCTTCAGATGTAAGGCAGGAAGAATCAAACAAATGTGAAATATAATTCTTTCCTTATATTCATCAAAACAAGTAGGACTACCACGAGCATTAAACGTTCATACCCACTGTTCCTAATTGGATGAAATACAACCATTAGTATGAACCAGTCAGATAACTGTGGGAATTATCATCCCACATTTCCAGCATTGTACTACCAAAAATGATCATTGAAGGTAATTGTGGTACACAGTTTGATGTCCCAAAATTTTAGAATTTTTGAAATTTCATGATATTTTTTAAATGCTATTTTCATATAGGGGTGCGTGGCACACGGGAGTCCAATGCATTTTCCCACATATTTTTCTTTCTTCTAGCGCGCTTTGTTAAATTTGACATGTACATAGCAGGCACATGTATTTACTTATGAGGAAATTCTATATTTCTTCGAAACTTCAAAATGTGCTCCCTATAATTTTCAAGCGGGCTCCACAAGAGCCCCTGGTCTGTTTGTGTTTTCCATTGGTCATGCCTACTATCTACCAAACCAAGACATGAATAATGTTGATCTCCATAGACTAGGGCATTCAAAATAATGTGTGGGTTCCCTGTTAATTGGAGTGGAGGAGGGAAGGAAAAAAGATAATTAAATAGGCCTACTCACACGGTCCCCTGTTAATTTAGGTGGTATGGAGCTTCCTCTTAAATTCCTACCACACAACAAACAATGTGAAACCCGCTCAAAGAAACATACAGTGTGAGACTAAGGCCATGTACAACGCAGCGCTAATGATGGGCGCTAAGGGCATGTATGATGGTTGATAAGACCATCTTATTTTAAGCCCGGCACGTAATCTAGAGAAAGCAATAAAAACGGTGTACAATGGATGATATCTTAGTCTTATCTTTGCTAATTAAAAGAAGGGAGCCTTTTTCTTACGATTTCTCTCTCCTTCATCTAATTATTTACTGAACGTGACAATATTAAGATAACACCATTGTAAATACCCTAAGTATAAAAGTCCCGGCCATTATGCTAGCGTGGAGACAAATTTCTAGCGCCTACTAGCACGCGCAGCCAGACTTGGCACCAAGTGTTTTGAGTTCACAGGTAGCTAGTTTGGTGAGAGCGAATAAGCGTCTCACGATATGCATTAGCGTTGGAAGCCCAGACTCTTACGCAGACGTTAAATGTTTTTTATTTTTATTCTTTAAGCATCCACACAAGCATCTCTGCATTGGAGATGCCCTAAAAATCTACTTTCCATGTCTAACCGTTAGACAAACTCCCACTCTCTTTCAGGAGGCAGGGTCTTTAGTGTGAGAAAATGATTGAGGCGTTCCTGTGGCTGCGGGCACAATCATCTTCAGAGAGTCAGCTCTACACTACATATTGAAGCTTTGAGGTTGCTCGAAGCTATGCACATAACGTTCGCTATGGGATGCAGCTAGGTCTGAAGATGGGTGCGTCCAACCTGTAGCAAGTTGTCACCTCCCAGGCTTATGATCTTTTGCCTTTAGGTGCCTTGTTTAAAGAAACCAAATCCCTGTTGTGTGTTGCATATGACAATGTACAAACATATGTACGTATGAGATCCTTCAACATTTAGCCCGGTGCTAGGCGATCCGTGCACGCGATGCTTGATGGAGGCTCTTCGAACAGATCTGAGTGAAACCCTGCCTTTGGCTAGCTGCCAAGGCCGGCGGTGACGGCGCTGTTATGCGGCGTTCCCTTCTTGAAGGCATCGCCGAGGAGAAGTTCAAGGCCACCCTAGATTAGTAGATCGGATGACGGCGACGCTATATTGTGTTGTTTCCTCTTGGGGGCGTCAGTCTTGGAGGTATGCACAGGATCGACGGACCAGTGGGCGGCTTCTTTGGTGGAGCGGTGCTTCATCTTAAACATTGATGGCAACAGGTCTCGGCGGCGTGGTGCAGTGGAGACTCGGTGCCCGATGCGCGGAGATGGACTCGCGCAGGAGGAGGTAGCTGTCTGGCGTCATGGTGGCGTCGATGGCAGAGTGGCCTGACAAGGTGGAAGTCTCAATATCTTCTCTGAAGACGAACCTGTGGAAGATGGCGGCGACGACACTTGTGAGTGTGTCAGACTGGTCTGTGTCCCAGACCAGGTATGTGGCTCAGCTGGGGCTTCCGACTTTTAATGATAGGCTTAGGTGAGTGGTCTGGGTATTTGGCCCAGCTAGCACCCCTTCATCATTTGGATAGGAGTAGTGGCATATGTTGCTAAGATGACGGATTCAGGCATATTGTTGTAATACTTTGTAAGGTTCTCGAGAATAATCAATAAAGTGGCCGCATGCACCCCTTAGATGCAGAGGCCGGGGGTCGTCCTCCTTTTCTTAAAAAAAACATTTAGCACACGAACTGTCACACGAGGCGCTCTGTTAGGGGATGACAACCATGTTGTATGAGTTGGCCATCTTCCTTAGTTTGTACTGAGCTTGTGCAGCACCACTGTTTACTGGAATGCTTACAACAGTGGTCCTTTCAAAAGAAATCCACCTCTCGTTTCCTCATACTAGTAATTGTACACGTGCAAATGCACGTTTATCTAAAATAAAATTGATCCTTATTCAGTTTTCACACTGGTATAAGTGTGAACATATAATTTTAGTGATCTAAAACGTCTTATATCTATAATACCTAAATAGTTCATCCCCACTATCTTATTTCTCTTGACATGCAACCTATCCACCTAAGCAACCTGCCACATCAGCAAATTAAGCTTTGTTTATTTCTAAAAAAATAGATATTTTCATCTTTTTTCCCCTAAGAAACTATCTCCACGACACGCTTTGTCTCCTTGACTCCTTCAAGTTATTTTCTCCACAACACGCACGGTTCATCTCCTCGGTTACCTCTGTCTTCCGGGTTCTCGGTTCCACTCACGCGAAAAAATGGAAACGCATGTCGTGGTGGCGTTAGAAGGTCTTCTTCCGAGCGCTTCGTTCGTCTTCTCTCCTTGCTCTATTGATCTCTCTCCTTACTCTCCTGCCGGCCAAGCCTTCGTGGGCTTTCTCCAGCAGAGATTTATGTGTTGCTGCCAACTGGATCCCCGTTATCGCCATCACCATCGGCTCCGCCAGGCCAAATCCCACGCCCAGGCATAGAACCAGACTCCCGCTGAACCAGATGTGCAGCCGCCGGGCGCCGGCGTCCTCCATCAACATCCCTTGCATCAGAGGTTGGAACTCTCCCTCTCAGTCTGCTTCTCAGATCTACGCTTATTTTAATTAGCTTGGTTGGAAGTTCGGATTTGTGTGTGCTAGGAAGCTCTTTTCTGTCCCCAATCGCATCATATCATCCTCCTTTTACTGATCATCAAGATATTGCCGTTGAGCTCTGGTGTGCGTGGCCTCATCAGTAATCTCACTACGTCAAGATGGAGCTAGATGCCGGACCACCACACCTGGGCGGCGCCTCCGCATGGCTGCAACGCGTCCCTGGTGCCCTACCTCGGCTTTGCCCGGCTGCGACGTCATGACGGCTCCTCCGTGAGCCCGCAACGCCTTCCCAGAGCCTCGCGATGGCTTTGCCCTGCCGACCACTTATGAACGAATGCTTCGACTTCACCCGGCCGTGGCTTCAGCGCCACAAGGACCTTTCCTCTACATATCGTGCATCCCCATGGCTTCTGCTCAATCCCATATGGGAGCTCTGGCGATGTGAGCGATGCGCACTCCTTTGTGTTTCTGAATTCGAAGAACACCTTGAGAACACACTAGACGTCACGAGCAGAAAGTGCCTACCACAACCACAAGAAGCTCGCTGAACACTGCAAGGTGGACCTTCAACTTCAAGACCTGTGTCGGCTATGGTTATAGCATCCTCAAATCCCCAAAGTAGTGTAGTTTTGCCTTTTCTTTGACATGTGCGTTCTATATTACCATTACATTCTTTAAGATAGATTGATGTTTGCATGTTGGATGCTAGGAGTAATCATACTGACTCATTAATATATTCTGTTTTGCTAGATCTTTACTTGGATGTTTACTTTCTATATTCTTTGATGCGTATCCACGGTGTGATGTAGCTACCAGTTATCGACATCACGTCGCTGCGTCATGTAGCTACCAGTTATCGACATGACGTTGCTGCGTCACGGCTGCTTTGTTGCATCACAGCCTCGTTTCAATTTGACGATAGCATGAACTGTCGGCATTGATGATGAAGTACCTTCAGGGTAAATGAATCCTTTACACGAAGCAGGTAGGTTTTTTCATACAATTTCTTCTTCTTTTCTTGCCTGGTAGAATGGTAATAACATAAATATCATCATATGTGTCTTCTTCTCCTGTCTTTAAATGTTTGCTATTTTTGAATAATGTGATTTACTCAAGCGCTTTTGGCCATTTGGGAGTCCATGCACTCTTTCAAATATGTTTTTGCTATGCACGTATTCAAACATGCTTTTCATATAATTTTCAGTGTTGAAATGATCAATCCCTTCTACGAAGTGATGTGATGATCAAATACTTTACAGAATGGGTTCATAGGAAAATAAATCTTTACAGTCTTATAACAGGTTCGTCTTTTTCACAAGTTACATGTACCTTCTCCAACCTCATATCTCGGTTATTATATATTTACAATTTGTGTGGAGGAGCCATATGTATTTTTACGTTCATGAAATGATATTGGTCTTGGCCATTCGTACCTCCTTGGTATGTTTATATTTTCCTTTATAATAATTCAATAATAAACATGTTTGGATAAAGATGTTTGAACGAAGAATGAACACATGAAATCCAGAATATGAATGTTGGATGTGCATGACTGATTAACAAATCTTCACCTTCAGGTTTGTTATACCTTAGTGTATATGTATCGCAAAGTTGTAAAAAGCAATTTTGGTATATTCCACTGACATTAACAATCTATTTTCAGACCTATTTGTGCGCAAATTCGTCGATGAATATCACGGATATGTTTATTCTCTGTATATGTGTTGTGTTTCTCCTTAGCAATTATCATGTTTGGAGATTTCTTATTTTTTTTATTCTTGCTGAACATTTCTCCACACACATGCTTACTAA
The DNA here is from genome assembly GCA_021437245.1 of Aegilops speltoides. Lineage (NCBI taxonomy): Eukaryota > Viridiplantae > Streptophyta > Magnoliopsida > Poales > Poaceae > Aegilops > Aegilops speltoides. The sequence continues at coordinate 490,157,822 of CM038147.1, read as the reverse complement.
ACTTGCAAGTACACTTTATCTGGTTATTGTGCGGTATTTTTGTAAGTGATACATTAGTGAATGCATTGTACTATCATCTCAAATTTTATGTTATTGTCAGTGGCCCGTATTTTCCTACTAATATGATTTTTTTCTATCACATTGAAACTCATTATTCATAATTAATTATTTTCAACACTATCTCATGTTTGTTTACTACAGTGTAACATTGTTGGCTTCCACCACTTCCGCAGCAACGCGCGGGGTTTTATCTAGTTTGTTTATAGAGGGAGTATCTTTTATTCAAAATTGTTGCTATTATAGAGATCTTATTTGAAGATGAAACCATCCAAATGTATTCACACGAATTTTTTAAGGGAATATATTCACATCGTTCACAGCAAACATCAATAGAAAAAACTCTATATTAATATTTCAAACGACTTAAATAACTTCCACTATACATTGGAAAACTGAAAACATGTCTATGCTTATATGGTTGACTTACAATTCCATGCATGATTTGATTCCATTGTTTGATATTCCATCCAACTCTAACTCTTCTCTATAACTGAAAATCAACCAAGCAAAACAGAAAAGAGAAACAAACTATAAGAACTTGAGTAAACCTTATCTCGCTTCGACGCAAATCATGGATGATTGTGGGCGCCCAGCCGCTGATTATGTAATACCTAGAAGGTTCAGCTCTGATGGTTCTGCAAGCAAGTATCTTATCTGGATATAATAGTTCTAGGGACAAACCTAAAAACTTTATTAGATTCCCCTCATGCACTGTAAGGCCTTGCAGTGTTAGCTCAGACAGCCCAACTGTATGGACATGTAAATCAGGTATCGACATGAAAACATGGACGAAGATTCTATATATTTTTGTAGGTGAAAAATAAATTTCAGTTAGTAGTCGCCGCAAGTATATATGTATTGACACATTCGACATTGTTGGTGTGTAGATAATGTAATTAGGTGAGTCTATAGGGTCTAAAATGTAAATTGTACAAACAATATATAAATCAGCAGAGAGAATGGATCGGTGAGGAACGATCCAGAAATTCCCCAAATGCTCTTCACACTCCCTCCAATCCCTAGCTCAAATCCCCCAAATCTCAGATGATTTTCAACATGGCATCGGAGCAGGTTAATCTTGTGTGATTTCGACCTTGGTGACGGCTAATTGCGATGCTGTGTCGCCGTGATTTACGGTTGTGGGCACTCGAGCTGCGTCGTGCGCGAGCTGCCGCCGAGACCTGCGACATCATCTCCAAGCTACAACACCGAGTGCTGCGCCCAATCTAAGGTAGCCTGTTGACTGCCTCCCGATGCATCTGTGCTTACTCCCTGTGCTGAGAAGTGGATGTTGTGCTACCGCGGAAAAATTGCTGGTTGCCGTTGTGCCGTCCGTCCAAGCAGTAAGCTGTCTTCTGTACTTCATTGATTAGTGCAGCCGGTACTAGTACTTGTGGCTGCCGTTGGAGAACCGTGATTAGTGCAGCCGGATAGCTCATCTTTGCCTAGTGGCCGGATTAAAATACTTGTGCAGTCTGTGTGCATTTGAGAGCAACCTGCGCTAGTATATCTGCTTGGCTAGAATCAACTCTGCTTGTACTCTGCTTGTACTGCCTGTGTGTTGTTGTTAGTGGAGATCTGCAAAAACCAAGTCCTGTGTGTCTGGTTTTTTCTTTGTGTGGTGGTAAATCATGGCAGATCCAACAAAGGGGAAATCAGGGGATACTAGTGTGGATAAGTTGTATGAAATTTTAAGCAAAGTATTTGAGCAGCAACAGTAACAACTCAAAGTGGTTCCTGAAGCTGTCAAGTATGCACTTGAGCCTAATCCAGTGAAGTTGGCTGGACCGGACAATTATATCAGCTGGGCACAGCATGCCCAGTTAATTCTGAGTTCTCATGGCTATGAAGAATTGCTTAGCGCTGATGAAGAGAAACTGAAAAGTGGTACTATCACCAAACAGATCAATGATAGAGTTTTGGTGTGGTTATTAGGAAGCATGGAACCACCGATACCAGAACAAGTTGAGACTTTGACCACTGTATTTGAAGTGTGGAAAGCTTTGGAGAAGCAATTTTCAGGAAAATCAAATAAGATGCAGGCTACTCACATCATGCACGAGTTGACTAACTTGAAGCAAGGCTCAAAATCAGTGACTGAGTATGCAGGTGAGATGAAGAGATTGTATAGGGAGTTGCATTATTACCATCCTTTTCAACCCGTTGACAAGAATGATGTGGCTGTTCACCATACCTGGTTTGAACCATTTGTGGGCAAGCTCTTTCTTGATGGCCTAAATCAGGAGTTTGATCTCCGCCGCCAGCTAATATTCTCCAAAACTGAATGGCTAAGCCTTGATGATATCATTTCCAGTGTGATTGAGGAGGAGACTCGTCTTGCTCAACCCAATGAGCATGTTCAAGAAAAATCAGATGCACGTGCAGCCCTATCCATACAAGCTCGTCGTGCTCCTAAGACCTTTGCTAAAATAGATAAAAGCAAACTTTTTTGCAACCACTGCAAAAGGCCTGGACACACAAAGGATTCATGCTTTGAGCTGCATGGTTATCCAACTTGGTGGGAAAAAGGAAAATCTCAGCCAGGGGGAGGTCAAGGAGCTCATAAAAGACAGGCGAATCTCACTACATCCAAGAGGGAGCTACCGGTAGTAGATGTGCGAGCTCTTGAGGATTTCACCTCCAAGATTAGACTCTCAGAAGACTTGTCTTCCTTCCAGGATTCCTCTACAGCTGAAACTAGTTTGCATGCCACTTCACTCCAAGGTATAACACCTCACCGGACCCACAATTCTACAATGCAATCAAAATCTTGGATTATTGATACAGGAGCTACCAATCACATGACAGGAGCTTCAAATATATTCACTTCCTATACACCTTGTTCAGGTAAGGACAAAGTACGTGTAGCTAATGGATCCATGGCACCTATCACAGGACGTGGATCTGTTAGGTGCACTAAGACATTGTCCTTACCTCATGTCTTACATGTTCCTAAATTTCCAGTCAATCTCTTGTCAGTTAGCTCTATTACTGAATCTCTCAATTGTAGAGGTTTGTTTTATCCTACCTGGTGTGCTTTTCAGGAGCTAGAGACAGGGAGACTGTTGGGGACTGGGACCGTGCATGATGGACTCTACTATCTTCATGAAGGGAGTGATGAAGTTGCTTTTGCATCATGCTTGTCTCCTAGTCAAGAACTACTACTACACCATCGCAGGCTTGGGCATCTCTCTTTTGCTGCATTGTTTCGTATTTATCCCTCTCTTTTCAAGTTGTGCCCTAGGGAACTGCTTGTATGTGATGCTTGTGAATTGGCTAAACATACAAGAGGTTCATATCCTAGTATAGGATTAAGAAGTGCCAAACCATTTGAAATAATTCACTCAGATGTTTGGGGACCCTGTGAGGTTCGTTCGATTTTTGGGCATCGATGGTTTGTAGCTTTTATCGATTGCTTTAGTCGTTACACTTGGCTCTATCTCTTGAAGCATAAGAGTGATGTGTGCTCAGTTTTTAAAGATCTATATGCTCTCATTAAAAATCAACATGGGCCAACCATTAAAACCTTACGTTCAGACAATGGTACAAAATACATGAATCAGGAGTTTGAACAGTTCCTTGTCTCAAACGGCATTGAACATCAAACTACCTGTGTTAACACTCCAGAACAAAATGGTGTTGCAGAGCGTAAAAATAGACATTTGCTTGAGGTTGCACGCTCACTTATGTTTACAATGAACGTGCCTAAATTTCTTTGGGGGGGAAGCAATAAAAACTGCAACATATTTAATAAACCGTATGCCTCTTCGGGTTCTTGGCCATAAGACTCCTGCTGAGTGTCTCTTGAAATCTAATGATTTTGTAGTTCCTCCAAAGGTCTTTGGGTGTGTTTGCTTTGTGCATGATTATAGGAACTCTGTTGGAAAATTAGATCCCCGTGCTCTCAAATGTGTTTTCATGGGTTATTCTCCCTCTCAAAAGGGTTATAGGTGTTGGTGCCCTTCGGAGCACCATTTTTTTGTGAGCATGGATGTGACATTCCGTGAACATGAATCATATTATGGCTTAACCAGTGACACTGGCATTGCCCTATCTCCACCTGAAGTGCAACAAGAAGGGGAGGGGGATAATGAAGGCTCTCCATTAAGCCCTATTCTTGTTTCCACTTCGGATGGTTTACCTACTCTAGATAATGCTCAAAATCAGGGGGAGGTCACAAATAGTGATGGGTGTAATCATGGTTCTGGTCATGGAGACATACAAGATGCAACAGGAAACTCTTCACTTCCTTCACAAGATGGTGAGCTTCACAGGCATGAGGACCCAGGTACTAACAATAATCCCTCTAGTCCAGTCGCTTCTATTAGCACCACAAGGCAGAGTGATAACCAATTATCTATCCTTGCTCCTGAAAATGACCTACCTATTGCTGTGAGGAAACCTACTAGAAATCGAAATATTCCAGGACACCTCAAGGATTTTAAACATGATATAGCCAATTTCATTTCCTATAAATATTCTACTCCACCCTTCAAAAGCTTTATTGCATCTTTAGATTCTATCTTCATACCATCAAACTGGAAAATAGCTATAGAGGACCCAAATTGGAAGGAAGCAATGCTTGATGAGATGAAAGCCTTGGAGAAGAATGAGACTTGGGAGCTTGTGGATCTACCACCAGGTAAGCAACCTGTAGGTTGTAAGTGGGTCTTCACTATTAAACACACCCCTGAGGGCAAGGTGGAGAGGTACAAAGCCCGCCTTGTAGCAAAAGGCTACACGCAAACATATGGAATCGATTATGAAGAGACCTTTGCACCGGTGGCAAAGATGAATTCAGTAAGGACACTTATATCATGTGCTGTAAACCTTGATTGGGATATTTACCAGATGGATGTGAAGAATGCTTTTCTTCATGGTGATCTCCAAGAAGAAGTATACATGCATATACCGCCTGGATTTGAGTCAAGTCAAACTGTTGGAAAGGTATTGCGCCTACATCGCTCTTTATACGACTTAAAGCCATCACCACGTGCTTGGTTTGATCGGTTTAGACATGCTATGCTAAAGAAGGGTTATCTTCAAAGTAATGATGACCATACGCTATTTTACAAGCATACTAATGGCAAGGTTGCAATCTTGATAGTGTATGTCGATGACATTGTGATTACTGGAGATGATTCCAAGGAAGTTGCAGATCTGAAGTGTCATCTTGCACATGAGTTTGAAGTGAAGGACTTGGTACAACTAAGATATTTTCTTGGTATAGAGGTCTGATGATGGTCAAAAGGTATTTTTCTCTCACAGCGAAAATATATCTTGGATCTGCTCAAGGAAAGAGGTATGCTTGGTTGTCGACCTGCTGCTACACCTATTGAGCAAAATCATCGGTTATGTAGTGATGCTGGGACACCAGTGGATCGAGAGCGCTACCAGAGACTAGTTGGAAGGTTAATATATTTATCTCATACCCGTCCAGATATTGCCTTTGCTGTGAGTGTAGTTAGCCAATACATGCATGACCCAAAATCAGTTCATATGGAAGCTGTAAATAGGATCCTACGGTATCTTAAAGGGTGCCCAGGAAAAGGCCTCTTATATACCAAACAAGGGGACTTGCAAGTTGAGTGCTACACTGATGCTGATTGGGCTGGTTCCCTAGATGACAGGCGCTCAACATCTGGTTACTGTACATTTATTGGAGGAAACCTAGTTTCATGGCGAGGTAAGAAACAAATTGTGGTGGCTCGGTCTACTGAAGAGGCCGAGTTTAGGTATATGGCTCACAACATATGTGAGTTATTATGGTTGCAGATTCTCCTAACAGAGCTACGACTGTATAAGTAGAAACCTTTGATGTTGTACTGTGGCAACAAAGCTGCTATTGACATTGCAAATAACCCCGTTCAACATGACCGAACCAAGCACATAGAAATTGATCGTCATTTCATCAAGGAGAAGCTTGATAGAGGGATAATTTGCCTACCATATGTAACTTCAGCAAGTCAAGTAGCAGATGTACTTACAAAAGGACTCCCAGAAAAGACTTTTTCCATGTTTTGTAGCAAGATGGGTTTGTACGACATATTCACCCCATCTTGAGGGGGAGTGTTGGTGTGTAGATAATGTAATTAGGTGAGTCTATAGGGTCTAAAATGTAAATTGTACAAACAATATATAAATCAGCAGAGAGAATGGATCGGTGAGGAACGATCCAGAAATTCCCCAAACGCTCTTCACACTCCCTCCAAACCCTAGCTCAAATCCCTCAAATCTCAGATGATTTTCAACAGACATACAGTATGATATATCAATAGTAAAAGTTCATATTATAACATTGTACAAATAGTAAGACATTTGCTCAAGATAACACATCGATTCACAAAACCAAGTCCCAAAAAGGTAGACCATCATTCTGCATATTTGCACGGCAACACAATAGTCAGACATATGGAAAACTTAGCTGCATGTCAAAATCATACGATTAGAATCCATTAATCTTTAGAAATATATACTTGTTTTATCTAATTTAATCATCAAAAGCATATAGGTCCAGGAATAGGAGTTAATCTGAAGCAAGTGTCTTGTTCTTAACTTCTCTTTGGCTGCTCTCTTCTCCTTCTGGTTGATCTGTTGAGATCCTTTTCCAGAAGCATATTCAGTAGAAGGAAAAATAATACTTTGAAGGAGAACCGTATTTTGATATTACAAAAAAGCACAGATTCATTACAGGTAAGATTTAGTAGCTCCCGATGTTTCGAGTCATTTTTATGCAACTCAGAAATACCACAAATATAACCAGGACTGAATAATTGCACAAGGAAAAGAGTAGCGTCCAATAAATACAACTTGGCACACGATCTAGCTTACGAACTAATGAATAGATTGAAAGGAAGTATTACTACATGCATATATAATGAACATACAGTGAAGTACTGTCACAAAGCACAGGTCAGTGAATTTGAACATTGTTCTTTATGTAACTGCAAAAATTAAGAATAAAGACCGGAACCATTTGTAATGAGTAAGAAGCCAATCCTTGAATTTTGGAAAATGTACAGTAAAATAGTTAATCAAAGTTCAATGCAAAATAGAAAGATGTCCATTACGAGACATACTCCTTTTCCAGGTTCCTTATGATCACATTTAGCACACCATCGATGTTAATAAGCTCATACGCAGCCTTGATCAAGCACCTGGATTATAAGAGAACAGACATTGGACACTTTAGTAAAATGATGCTTCATGAACAGCTACATGCATATGTACCAGTCTGAAAGTGATACCTCCAGATTGCAAAAGTTTGTGACCTCTTGAGTTACAAATTGACAAGCACAAGGATGAAGAAAATATAAAGGGAAAGAAGAGAAGAATGCACCAAGCTGCGTCTGCGTGACTACTGTAGCAATTAGCAGTGTAATCATGCATCAACAAGTCTTCTGAAAACCTCTCCGATTACAGTAGGTGGTTAAGGCCCGGTTTAATGAAATGTCTCCAAAGTGGCAAAGCTAGGAGATACTCCCTCCGTCCCATAATGTAAGACATTTTTTGGCTCTAGTGTTGTGTCAAAAACGTCTTACATTATGGGACAGAGGGAGTAGTACATTTGTAGCGAGAAAATAATTACAGAAACAATCTTTAGAAATGCATGCTTCAGTTCAAAGTAGTTGTTTCAAGAAACCAAACAACAATCCCATTAAAAAAATGCCAACTACAAATTGAGTAGCGGGCTTCAGAATTCTCGGAAGTCAAAATTGATTCATGCAATCTGTACACACTTGAAACCTACATCCCGTAGTCCGTGAACAGTTGAGGAAACTTGATATATGCAATCTGTACACACTTGAAGCAGTCAAGCAGCAAACGGAAAACTGAATATGAAGCTCTTTGCAATGGTTTACGGAAAGGAAAATCACATGAGTATGAGGTACACCGCACTGGAAACTGAACATGAAGCAGGCACATCCATGGTGTTTCATGGAACCAGATTTCCTTCACTGCTCCTCGTCTTGCATGTTCTTGCAAAAAATATAGAGTATGAGGATACACCGAACTGGTGGCTTATGTTAGGTGTTAAGATAAAATAAACCTGATCAAAGTTTGCCCGCGTGGTGGCGAGGGCCCCAATGTGGCGGTGGTGGTGGCCCGCCCTTGCATCCGTGGGGCAGCAGCCGACCCACGCTCGTGTCCGTGTGGCAGATTCGAAGGAGCGGCGGGGCGATCCGCGCTCACATCCGTGAGGCAGAAGAGGAGAGCAGCCGGCGGCGGCGGCGATCCGCTCGCGTCCGTGGGGAAGCGGCGGTGGGCGGGACGTTAGCCGTGCGCAGTTGTTCGTATGGCAGAAAAGGAGGAGCGGCGGGCAGCAATGGCGACGGAGCGAAGGTGAAGGAGATCGGCGCGAGCAGAGGAGGAGTGGTGGGCGAGACGACGCAAGTAGAGGAGGAGCGCTGGCAGATGAGGAGCAGCGAGCGGCGGGCGGCGGGAGGCAGAAGGCGTGCAGGCAGTTTCTATTTTTGTTGAGGCGTGGCGTGCGATTAGTTTGATGATGACGAGCGGTACGGGGATTAGATCGCTTGATCAGTGTCACTAAAAAAAGATCGGTTGGTTAGTGGCTTGTTGCGTTAAACACAGAGATGTTCTAGACCCTTGGATCGGCTAGATAAACGGTTCTGATTATTTGGATCTACCCCCTCTCTTCCTTTTATAGGGGTAGTAGATTTAACACACGAGATACACACCGCGCTGAGATCCCCTTCTCCAAGGACGGACACCCCTCCTTTGGCGAGTCTTGAGAATTCCTCCGCCTAACGGTTTTTTTCACCTTCCCAACGCTTTCCGTCCCCCCATACGTGTCTTTTAAAGTCCAGATTACGACGACTCAAAAAAGTCCAGAATATGATTTTCTCATTAAAGAGAAGTCGAGAGTGGAGTACTATGGTTTTTTTTCAAAAGGAGAGTACTATGATTTTCTCATTAAAGAGAAGTCGAGAGTAGTAGTACTAATGCCCGAAACAATTTAAAGGGGAATTACTACCGTTTTGCTGGCTGACAGCCCGGGACCCACCACGCCACTGAAAGAAGAGTAGATATTTCAGCCTCACCCCGCGGCACCCGCTCCCGCGCGTCCGTTCAAACCGAAGTGTCGTCACGCACACGCAAGACGCAACACAAGCGCGCGCGCGCCAGAGAGTGAGAAAGAGAGGGGCGAAGGAGGGAGGCGGCGACCGGCGGCCATGGCGGAGCGGACCATCGACCACACCTGGTACGAGTTCCTCCCCATCCTCGGCTGGATCGTCGACGACGCCGCGGAGGCCGGCTGCACGCTGGAGCAGGCGGCGCGGGACCTCGAGGCGGCCGCCCAGGAAGCGCGCCGCATCGCCGCCACCATCGCCTACGGGGCCTCCGACGCGGCGGTCCGGCGCCTCCTCCGCGAAGAGGTCCACAGCGTCCTCGACCTCGCCCGCGACCGCCTCGCCGCCCTCCGCAGCGAGGATCCCGTCGCGGCCCCTGCCCCGGCCGCCGCCGAGCCCCTGCGCCCCAACCGCGGCCTCCTGTTCAACGTCGACCGCGGGCTGGAGCTGCTGCTGGCCTCCGAACCTTCCGAGCAGGCGATGCGTTCCTTCTCGCTGCGAGACCCGCGCTGGATGGACCACCACGTCTGGTACCCGGGCTGGCTCGCCGACGTGAGGAAGGAGGTGAAGCACGCGCTCCGCGGGCTGTCCCGCGCGCAGTCCGAGCTGGAGCGTGTCTACTCGGACGTGTCGGCTTTCCTCGCGGTGCCGACGTCTTCCGGGAGAGCTGCCACGGCCGCCCAGGCATGTGCCGAGGCCGCTGGCCACGCCCGTCGGGGCGCGGCGAACATGGGCGCCCTCGTCGACGTCCTGCAGGGGCTCCGCGAAGACATCCTCGATGAGCCGCCAACCTGCCGCGTCAGGCACTTCTTCGGCTACGTCCCACCACCGCCGGCGACGGACGACGCAGGTTTGCCTGCTTGTCCCCTCAACCAATTGGCTTTGGACGGCTATGCACTTTTGCTTTGCACCCATAAATATGCTGTCTTGCAGGCCATGGAGCCGCAGCCGGAGACTGGCCGATCGCCGGCACGCCTCAAGTTTTGTTTTCGGCCAGTGAGAACTAGAATCACTGCTAGTAGACGACTAAGATCGATATGGTTGACTTGCGTGCCGATCTGACGTGACTCCGCTGTAAGAAAGGCTTTGTTTTTCGCCTACCATGTCGATCCGCCGCATCTAAGGCATGGGCATGGTTGGACTGTTGATTGCCATGTCCGGTGAGATGACTTGCATTGCGTACCCTTAATAGACGTGCATGGTTGGATTCTTGATCGCCGTCTTCAGTTCCGATGAGATGAATAGAATTCTTCAGTTAGGCTATGTTGATCGCCATCTTCAGACATGGTTGGATACTTGGATTGTTGATCCCATCTTCAGTTCCAGTCAAAAGAATTATTCAGACATGGTTGCATTGCATACCCTTGACAGACATAGTTTTGAGATGAATAGAATTATTCAGTTAGGCACTTAGGCTATGTGTGAGAACTCTTGTACTAACCCGTAGCGGTGTGAAATCGTTACGCTCCATTGGTAATCGCTGTCTGTGACAAAAATGTAGTTTTCGGTTGTCGAATTCTCAGGCGCGCATATCTGCAATTTAGTTTGGTGCTTCATTCATATGCTCTTGTTTGTTCAGTACAAGAACGGTAGTTAATTTCTGCTAGCTAGCTGTTTGGTTTCAGTTTTATTATTTTGCAGCGCCACATGAAACCACTACTCATAGTCAGAAAAAAGAATGAAAATTTTGGCATTCATCTTTAATTCAGAGCATATATAATCTAATTAATCGATGCATGTCCAACTAAAGTGTGTTGCGTTCTAATTATACTCATGGTCAGGTTTATGTGCCTATTTGCTCAACGCATGTGTTTCTCTAGTATACATGGTTTCCTAATTTAATTATTAGATGTTTTTAGTACGCCTTGTATAGATAGTCAAATTGCTCAATATATTGTGCTCAGTGTATTCGCATAATAGATACGTATATAGTGCCTAGTGGGTTGTATCTGACGAACTTCTAGGACCTATCCATTCAAAAATGTCGAAAGCTTTTCCTTCAATCCAGTGTGCTAGTAGATATCAGGGAAATGTACTGATGTGCTTTGTTTCTCCAGGAAAATGCAGTCCTCGAATGCTTCACTATTGTTGGGAATTATTTGATGTACATTGCCTAAGGGGGGTGAGCATGTATGCATGCATGACTTAAATGATCGCTAGGCTAATCTTTTGAAGCTCAAATTATCTTGGATCGAGTGTAATTCTTGTATGCTAGTAGATATCAGGGAGCGCAGAAAAATTACACTCAAAAGTCCTTTGTGAACCATTTGCTATTTGGTTGTGCTTTAGCTAAACTGGAATGGGCAGGTGGTCCTTTGTGCATTTGACTTGAGCAGGCTACTTGAATGCACTTCTGACATATTTGGAGGATGTTTGTTGGACAATCTAGAAAACCAGAAATGCAGTGTGTTTGAAGCAACAATTCCCCAGTGACCAAGGTTCATTGATTTTCAGTTATGCAATCATCTAACCTCAGGTGCCCTTCTACAAAAGGAATATGTTTGAAGAAAAAATGAGAAAGGAGTGCGAATGACTAGTGTGGTGATTGTGGAAGCTTAAGAGAGAAGTTAGCGGTTGGCGCCAATGATGAGAAGAATTTGATGGATGAAGTTCACTCATTTTCCATGGGAATAAAAGAGAGTGATTTTGTTCCATTGATAGTGTTGTGAAGTGGGCCTTGTATGCTTTGGTATTGTAGTAAGTGTTATATAAACCATGTGGTTATTTAGCTAAACATTGAATGAACTTGGCACTTTTTCTGTAATGAAAATCGAGGAGGCCGTTGTCTCGAAAAGATACTTACCGTGTAACGCAATGCAAAAGTAGAGTCGAAACGTAGACACAAGGACGCAAGTTGTAGGTGCGCGACTCTTTATTTATTATTCAGTTCTTTGCAGAGAATAATCAGGTATAATTGTGAAGCCTTCCTCTCGATATAAGTGCCTGCCAGGCAAGGCAAGTGAGGGGGGGGGGGGTTCTAATAGTACAAAAAATGTTCATGAATATTTTTCAAAAATCATTGATTTGAAAAAAGGTTCATGGATTGCAAAAAAATTCACACATATTTTTTATGAATTTAGGAAAAAATGACGAATTTTAAAAAGTTGACAAATACAAGAAAAAGTTCATGAATTTGAAAAAAAATTACACAAACTTAAAAAAATGTGAACTGGTAGAAAATGAACAAAACACAAAGAACAAAAAAAACGAAGAAAAAAACTTCTGGAAGCTACCTACAACCGGTGCAAAGGGAAGCCTACATGGGCCGGTTCATCTAACACAACGATCCAACCAACTTGGGCGTCCGCTAACTAGCAAAAACGTTGTAAATTGCCAATCTGGAGTGGAGGATCGATTCGGGTATGGCTTCGTCATGAGCAGTGAGTAGGATGGGATGGAACGTGCACTAGCAGACATCGTGATAGGAGGCGGAGTAGCAGCATGGGAGTTGCATGTTTTTCTTTAAGGTTCGTGGATTGCAAAAAAGTTCACACATTTGTTTTATGAATTGAGGAAAAAAACACGAATTGTAAAAAGATGAAAAATACAGGAAAGTTCATGAATTTGAAAGAAAAAATGTACACAAACTTAGAAAAAATGTGAAAAGGTAAAAAAAGGAAACAAAAAAAGAACAAAACACAAAGAATAGAAAAAAGCAAGGGAAAAAAAACTTCTGGAAGCTACCTACAACCGGTGCAAAGGGAAGCCTACATGGGCCAGCTCATCTAACACAATGATCCGTCCAACTTGAGCACTCGCTAACTAGCAAAAACTAGTAGAACACCCGTGTGTTGCCATGGGCTTTCAATTTGTTCTTTTTGATTACGCATATAATGTACCATCTCCGTCCAAAAAACTTGTCGGAGAAATGGATAAAAATGGATGTATCTGAATTAAAATATGTCTAGATATATCAATTTTTTCGACAAGTATTTCCGAAAGGAGAGAGTATGCCATATTTCGCATAGAAATGATAGCGTATAACAATTGCAAAATAACTAAAATCCACTTCACCTACAAGGTATCTCAATGATATACACAGAGAGACGTGATGCGCTTAAGATATTATATATATTACAAACTAAGATTTACTTGATGCACTTAAGATATTCTATTACAAGGTAGGAATGCTGTCTTTAGGTTCATGTGCAGGGTACTTCAACAAGTATAATAAAAATCTATTATGTAACTAAGACAATAGGCAAACAAGGCATGACGTTCATCCACGTAGGTTAAATTTTCTTGACCGTAAACTTTAAAATATAAACGGCTGAGATATAAAGACATAATGTTACATACAAGATACAACTATTGTTTACATACATATATATTGCGTTGCACGTACAAACTATGCCATGGACATGTTTTTTTTAATGAAGGAATTCAAATCCAAGCACAATGACGTACATGAGAAGGACATGTACAATTTGACATAACTGGATATGTATAAGTTGACAATGTATGATGTATCAAAATCACATGTGTGTTTACATGGAAATAAAGGACACGTAACAGATCTGGAAAGAAAAAAAAGACATGTTCGGTTGAAACTTAATGGTAATCGCTGAACAAAATATGACTTTGTATCGGAAACTACGGCACGTAGGCAGCGCGTACTGGACTACTAGCATGGGAGCTTCCCCTGTCGACAATGAACAGCGCGACGGTGGGTGGAAGCAGGACTCGACGTCAAAACAGTAGAAGACGTTGGCTGGCTACTACGGTTGACACCGCATGTATTGTACTGGGTTCATTTTAGTCACTACGACTTCTCTGAGATTTCCACTGATTTATAAGTGTGTGTCGTAGAGATGGTATCAGCAAGGAGCAGAGATGATAGGAGTATGCGGGTCTATTACAGGGGTATACGAAGAAGTTCTAGGGTTGCATGGGCGAGAATCCGGAGGAGCTATGCTAGAAGCGGCGACCGGGCTACAGGGGCCAGGGAGGGTTCGCTTGGTGAAGCGGATTTGTTGCGAGGGTATGGGAGAGGGAATGCTTAGCTGGGCCAAGGGGTTGTATAGAGGGGGGGAGGTATGCTCGATGGTATGGCTGGGCAGCTGGGTGGAGAAGGGTATGCTCGGCAGAGCGGCCGGGTTGTGGGGGTTGGAAAGGGTATGCTCGGCAGAGCGGTCGGGCTGTGGGGGTTGGGAAAGGGTATGATTAGCCTGGTTGTTGAGCGGTGGGGTAGGGGAAGGGTATGACTAGCCAGACGGCCCGACCGCGGTGATGTATACGGGAAATTATGCCTCTCCTGGGAAAAATGTCATAAATGGTGGTAAGGGGGGTTTAACCGATCGAAGCAAACTTTGCCCCTCATTTCGTAAATGAAAATTCATATCCAAAAAGTCACAATTAAGACCTTGTCCATCCCTATCTCCACATGGCACACTGTCTGGATTATGTCGTAAGTGAGCTCAACGTAAGAGTACAAGCAAGAAAACGAAGACACTGAGTGGAGTATAATGGCATACCCCTTTTTAAAGATTATTATTGGGCTTGTTTGATACCCTTTGGAATAGAACAACCCTGCCACAATCAACTGCTCCCACTGAACAAACAAATGACACTACACACAAGCCCATGTGCTCACAAAGTTGGTGAAACGTCATCCTAGCCCCCGGCCCTGTTGAGCAAAACGTGCCTGCCAACCCTAAACTCGACCTGCAATCGTGAGAACTAATCAATGGGTTGCATCGAATCCTTCTTCACGCGCACATTTATATATGTTCCCTTCACGCGCACATTTGGAGTATAAGTAGGAGATATCATCAAGCACAAGCAGAATATCGCATTGATATGATAAGATATCACACATCGCCTACTCAACTCATCCATGCAACTGCGAGCTCCCAATAATTTCCCTGCATGATACTACCAGTATATACTACTACTCCTACCTAACCTGCAGCCGTTGCTCCTTGCGCATTTGCTGATCGAGGAGACTCCATCGCCATGGCTGCTGCGACGTTGCTCCTGGTGCTAACGGTCGTCGCCCTCGGCTCCGGTCATGGCGAGGCCTTCGACCCTAACCCTCTCCAGGACTTCTGCGTCGCCGACACCACGTCCAAAGGTAAGATAATCAAACGCCGTGCTAGTGTCGATCCTTCAGTTTCTACGTACTCCGAAATGTGATCATCCATGGTGATATGCGTACGCGTGCCTGCAGTGCGCGTGAACGGGGTGGCGTGCAAGGACCCGGCGGCCGCGGTGGCGGACGACTTCTTCTTCGCCGGCGTGGACAAGCCCGGCGGCGGCGCGGCGAGCAAGCGCTACGGGTTCTCGGCGCTGACCGTTCAGATCCCGGGCCTGAACACGCTGGGCGAGTCGCACGCCCGCGTGGACGTGGCGCCGGGCGGCGTCTTCCCGCCGCACTACCACCCGAGGGCGGCGGAGACGGCGCTGGTGCTGGAGGGCTCCGTCTACTTCGGCTTCGTCTCCTCCTACCCGGACAACAAGCTCTACGCCAAGGTGCTCCGCAAGGGCGACGTCTTCGCCGTGCCGCAGGGGCTCGTGCACTTCCTCTACAATAACGGGAGCGTGCCCGCCGCCATCTACGCCTCCCTCAGCAGCCAGAACGCCGGGCTGGTGCTCCTCGGCGACGCGCTCTTCGCCGGGGCCATCCCCGACGACCTCGTTGCCAAGTCGCTCCTGACGGACAGGCACACCGTCGGGAGCATCCGGGCCAACTTCCGGCGGCCTTGATGCATGCATGGCCACGCTGTTCCTATCTCCTTGTACCGCATTCTTCGTAATTTCTGTGGGCACAATAATCTGTAGCCGTTTCTTTGCGATATAAGAAACATCTGCGCCGGATTTCGAAATAAAATATCGGTACTTGTAATGAGCGAACGTTTGCACTCTAAGACTAGCCACAATGAAGAGTAACTTAGACTAGTAAGAGCAACTCTAGCTGACCTCGCAAAATTCCGACCCGCAAAAACCGTTTGCAGTTCGAAAAACCCGTTTGCAGTTCGACATAAATCTCATTTACGGGTCGAGAACGAGCGCGGCCGATCAGAAACCGTTGATAAAACTGTATAATTTGAAAAAACAGATTCGCGAGAGAAATTGCACCATAGTAGTTCATCACATGCTACATATATTAGAGCATTACTAGTAGAACCCTCAAACCCTCAAATCCATAAAGCACTTTTAAGGGTTGAGAAGTGCCACTTTTTGACACTTTTAAGGGTTGAAAAACAGGGAATACTAGAACCCTCAAACCCAACCCTTAAACTGCTTTAAGGATTAGATTTGAGGATTCTAGTCTTTGCCTCGACCCCAACCTTTAAATCTATCATTTGACATCTCATAATTTATGACAACAAGAACACAATCAACTTCCAAACAAACTACCAAATGACAATCATTGATGCATGGTTTAATAGTTTACATCACAAAATCATCATCTTCCTCCTCTCATCGGCACCATCACCAAAAGTTACACCTCGGCGCCATCTCCTAGACCACAAGCGGGCTCCATCAAGCATCTTCATCGGCACTGGTGGAGTCGTACACACCGCCATCACCATAACTACTCATTGGAGTGTCACCTCAAAAAGTAGAACCCGCAACACGGAACATCCTCTTCCTCTCCGCGATGTCCTCCTTGTAGTCCTTCCACCATTGCAATTGGTCTTGATCCATGTCCTTCTTGGACATCATCATGTGCTCTTTCTCTTCCACCATGAGTTCTTTCCATACCTTTGCCTCTTTGAGCTTGATCATCCTCTTCTCCAACTCGGCCTTGCGCTTTGCTTCTTCACGCTTTGCTTCAACTTGTGCAAGCTTGACCTCTTTCTTCTTCTCGGTGATAAGAAGCTTCATCTCCAATGTCTTCGTTGTCAATTCCTCTTTTGCCTTCATCATGTGGTCCATCTTCTCCCTTAGGCTTGACGCCTCTTCTTCCATCTTCACCCTTATCTTGCCCTTCTTGTTTCCCTCGGGCTTGCCCACGTTCCTCTCCTCCTCATCTTCACTATCGTCCATCCTTAGCATTGCCGACTTTTTGGGTGCGGTCTCTTGATCCCTCAACTTCCACTTGTCAAAGATTTGAAGAATTGACCAAACATGCTTAAATGGGAATGGCTTGCCCTTGGAAGCGGCCATCTCCTTGTACCTCAAGCCGGCAATTGTCTCCTATCAACCACACATAAATCACATAAGAACCCACCAATAGCATAGTGCACACACATAATCAAAATAGTGAAGAAATATGTACTCACATAGTCACTCTCCACGGTTCCACTAGGTGGTGCATCCCTCACTTGGTCCATGGCTGCACTCCAACGAGAACAAGCGGGCTTGATCAACTCCCACCGTCCTTGAAGCGATCGAAAAGTGCGATGGATGAACCTACTATTCTTCGGCTTGATCCTACAATAGACGTCCTCGATCCTTTGCCAATACAGTTTACCGGTTTGATCGGTGTCGGTGGTAGCATCCGTTCCCACAGCTGCCCAAGCACGAACCAAGAGGACATCTTTCGCCTCGGTGTAGTTTGTCAACCGCGCGTGTGGGCGGGAAGCGGCGGTGAATGCCTCCACCCCTATCTCGGCCACCTCGTCCTCGTCATCCCCTTCATCCTCCTCATCTTCCTCCTTTTCCACCAAGTCGTCGCCAACCCAAAAGGGGTCTAGAGGAGGAGCTCCGAGGTCCACCTCCATGTTTTGGAGGAGGTCCATGAACAAGGATGGGGTTGCCATTTCCTCGAACACCTCGTGCGCGGCGGGAGGAGGTTCGGCGACGGTGGCGGGCGGGCAGCGCAGCGGGCGAAGCTTCTTCCGCGCTTCTTCATAGCCGGGACGAGCCGACGACCTTGGAGGAAGCCTCGAGGTTGCCGGCCTGCCGCCTTCGCCGGCTCTTCTTGGGGCGGGCGGCGGCGTGGCGGGCAGCGCCGGGCAGGGACCGGAGCCGGGAGGCGGAGGAGGCGCTAGGCCCGCCCGCCGCCGCTTGTCCCCGACGTGGTCGCCGCCACCACGCCGCCACGGCCGGGTGGGCGGGGGGGGGGCGGGCGGGCGGCCGGCGCGGCCGTGGCGGCGAGGCGGTCGGGCAGCACGGCGGCGGCGGGGCCCTCCATGGCCGGAGAAGGAGGCCAGGAGGAGGAGCAGTTGGCTCCCGCGCGAGCGAGGAGCGAGCGAGCGAGGAGCGAGCAAGCGAGCGAGCGAGCGAGCGAGTGCGGGTTGGGGGGCGATTTTCCTCTCAACCCCTACTTCTACGGATTGCAAACTGGTTTGAGGGTTGGATCTCTAATTTTTTTTACGGGTTTGAGGGTTTAGAGGTTCTAGTCTACGGCGTTTTTTCCGCGAAAACTGTAAAAAAGCAGTTATTTTTAGGGGTTTGAGGGTTTGAGGGCTCTACTAGTAATGCTCTTACATGATCAAACACTACAAACATTAGTTCATACTACATACTACATCAGTACTAGTACTAGAGGTGGTGGAGATCTCACGGCGAAGAGCTTGCGGCCATGGACGACGCCGTGGAGGAGCTCAATCCTCCTCACCGGAGCTGCCGAGGTCGATGTACTTCTCCCTCTGCTCCTGCTTGATGGGGACCTCCTACGGCTACTCCGGCTCCTCCGACCACTCCCTCTTCACGGGGAGAAGGCCCGCGCCGGGAGAGGAGGAGCTCCCGGCGTAAGAAGAAGATCGCGCCGCCGAGGACGAGCCCGCAGCCGAGGACGGCGTATGGCCGTGCTGACGGTCGTATTCGTCCGTCTCTCGAAAGCATAAGCTCGGCAGTTGCGAGAGGCCGTGGTTAGTCCACTTCCTCGCCCCGCGCTTCCTCACGACGTCCAACCGGACGCGCCGCTCGCGCTCGGGGTCGCTGCCGTCGCCAGATCTGCTCCCGGAGCCGCGTCCGGAACTCCACATGCGGCCCCACATGGCGATGGAGGCGGAAGGGGCTCACCGGCGGCGAGAAATGTGCGGTGGGGAGTGGGGAATTGCGCGAGGAGGCGGCGGGGGGGAGGGGGATAAGGTTTCGACCCACAAAAGCGTCGCGCACCCGTAGATATACTGGTCGGGGTGGGCGGTTTGCGGGCCCCAGTAAATATTTTTACGGGCCACGCGAGTATACGGGCTCTGTTCTGGCCAGAAAATCGGGCCGAGCCCGTATACTCGCCGGAGTTTTGCGGGTCGGGGCCTTTTGCGGGGTCTGCTAGAGATGCTCTAACGTGCATATGTTACTAGTCTATGTTACTACTTCATAGTGGGGAGTAACATATATGTGATGTCATGCAACACTTCATTTATTAGGTTGTAGACTCATCTTGCCTTGATATGTGTGATGTTGCTCATACTACTAGTAACTACTCCCTCCGTTCCTAAATACTTGTCTTTCTAGAGATTTCAACAAGTGACTACATACGGCGCAAAATGAGTGAATCTACACTTTAAAATATGTCTACATACATCCGTATGTTGAGTCCATTTGAAATGCCTAGAAAGACAAGTATTTGGGAACGGAGGGAGTAGTTATGTTACCACATGACTCTCTTTCTTCATTAATTATTTGTTACATTATTTATTTTGCATAGATATGTGTGATGTTACCACCTACTCCCTCCTTTCCGGTTTATAGGGCTTATCTCAAAATTTTAGTTTCTCCATTTTATAAGGCTCAATTTGGTTGTTTCCCATCACAATTTCAGATTTCAAGGTGCACTAAATAATTGCATGCAAGTATTAAGAGAAAATTGATCAATGCATGTACTTTATGCATGCATGCATTGCAATTAATACATTGGTAAACATAATTTTTTAAGGAAAATAAAAGCATTAATTGGGTGCTTTTGCAAATTACAAAAAGTATTCCACTACTCATCATCTATCATGGTTGGTGAGATTTTTGAATTGAGCCCTATAAACTGGAAAGGAGGGAGTATGATACTTTCACCGTGGGTAGTTTAACTCCCATCTGCGTAAGTGTCACTGTGTGAGCCGGTCGACCGTTCGACGTCATCCGTGCGCATCGTCCTCTTTGACTGCTCAAGACTCAAGACCAGTGAACAATTAACAATTACACACTGAACAATTAACAAAGAATTTCTGCGGGCACAATAATTTTACAGTGAACAATTAACAATTACGCACTGAACTTTTTTAATACAGCGAGCATTTTTACAAAATACACACTAAATCACTATTTAACATATGGTGAATATTTTATTTATATACAGTGAACTTTCTTAAGACAGTGACCATTTTTACAAAATACATACTGAAACATTACTCAATACACGATGAACATTTTATTTATATACAATTAACCTTTTTAATATAAGGTTAAGAATTTTCACTAATTGTTCTATCCGAACAGTTTTGAAAAAGTGATTTTTTTTTCAATTACGTTTATTTTGAAATTAATGATTAAAGAAAAAATGAAAAATGAAAAATGAAAAATAGAAACGAAACAAGAAATAAAATGATTCAAGAACCTTTCGGAAAGTTCCCACACCAGTCACAAAGCTTCCAGAACGGTTGTATCTCTTGCTTCGCCACAAATCCTACTGGGCCGGCCCATCTTCATATGTTAGTGAGCGATCAAATGTTTTATTGCTCACAACAAGTGATAAGCGAAATCAGTAATTCATATATCCTGGATCAAATGTCTTTTTCTCCGCGAGAGCCATGGATTTACTTCTCATGGAGACACAAATTTGCTTCCACAAGAGACATAGTCGTATCTCTCGGAAAACAGAAAAAAAATGTTTTTTTTCCTTTTGTGAGAGGCACGGATTTATTTCTCGTGGAGACACGGATTTGCTTTTGCGGGAGGCACAGTCGTGCCTCCTCGAAAAGGGAAAAAACATGCTCCTGATTCGTTTTTTTGTCTGTTTTCTTTCATGAGAAATGGTTTGTCGAAACCTATCAACATGAGATCTAGTTTTAAAGATCTCGACACAAGGAATCCAACAATGAAAACGGTTCAAGATTCGGACGGACGGTTCAAGAGATAAACTGTTTTGAATAAACAAATCTATGAAAAAAGAAAAAACTCCCAAATTACGACAAGAGGCATGCATGGAGCGTGCCACTTGTCGCAGCCTGGAGAGGCCAATGGAAGTGATAATTACAAGGGGTATTCCTTAATTACTGATTTCCCTAAGCGGCTTTGCCGCCACCAACAACACAACCGCTATGTATCTTTTTTTAGAATGCTGCCAGACAATCCAAAGAATGAATGCTAGATTCATATAGCCTCGATGCAACAGCCTCAAGAATAATTGTTGGATCTTTGCAATGGCCTTTGCACTAAAATTTTCCATCCTACTGGACAATTCTTCTAAGTCCAGTGCATGCAATCAATTGATCCAAGCATCCCATGCCATCCCCATTCCTTAGTCAATCCCAAGATCCTCTCCGTGTATTCATCTGTGGGTGCCCTCAAGTACTCCGACCCAAAGTTCTCAATCACACTGCAAAACTTCTCTCCACTTGTGCAATAACACTGCGAAACTTCATGACAACGTTTGAAATGATGTACCACCAATGCAGTAGTGACTTAGGATTGCGATGATGGATCACATCCAAATTGTAGGGCATGGAGGGCTTGTACTCATGAAACAAAAAATGCACATGTTGCCAAAATGGCATGGTTGTTTTCTTCATGCCTACAAAGCCCGCACTTGTGGCCAACCACGCGTCGCACAACAATGCATTTTCCCTCACCGAGTACCCCACCATCTGTTGGGGAACATAGTAATTTCAAAAAAAATCCTACGCACACGCAAAATCATGGTGATGGCATAGCAACGAGAGGGGAGAGTGTTGTCTACGTACCCTCGTAGACCGTTAAGCGGAAGCGTTATGACAATGCGGTTGATGTAGTCGTACAGCTTCACAATCCGACCGATCCAAGCACCGAACGTACGACACCTCCGAGTTCTGCACACGTTCAGCTCGATGACGATCCCCGGACTCCGATCCAGCAGGTGTCGGGATGAGTTCCACAAGACGACGGCGTGGTGATGATGATGTTCTACCGACGCAGGGCTTCGCCTAAGCACCACAACGATATGACCGAGGTGGAATATAGTGGAGGGGGGCACCACACACGGCTAAGGAACGATCACGAAGATCAACTTGTGTGTCTATGGGGTGCCCCTGCCTCAGATATAAAGGAGTGGAGGAGGGAGGGCCGCCCTCTCTATGGCGCCAAGACTAGGGGAGTCCTACTCCCACCAGAGTAGGATTCCCCTTTCCTAGTCCAACTAGGAGACCTTCCAAGTAGTAGGAGTAGGAGACAAGGAAGGGGAAGAGAGAAGGGAAGGAAGGAGGGGGTGCGTCCCCTCCCCCTAGTCCAATTCGGACTAGGCCATGGGGGGGCGCATGGCCTGCCCTAGGCAGCCCCTTTCTCTTTCCCGTATGGCCCAATAAGGCCCAATACTTCTCCCCGGCGAATTCCCGTAACTCTCCAGACTCGCTTAAATACCAATCACTGAACCTTTCCGAACTCGAATATAGTCGTCCAATATATCGATCTTTACGCCTCGACCATTTCGAGACTCCTCGTCATGTCCCCGATCTCATCCGGACTCGAACTCCTTCAGTACATCAAAACTCATAAACTCATAATAAAACTGCTCATTGAAACCTTAAGCGTGCGGACCCTACGGTTCGAGAACAATGTAGACATGACCAAGACACGCCTCCGGTCAATAACCAATAGCGGGACCTGGATGCCCATATTGGTTCCTACATATTCTACGAAGATCTTTATCGGTCAGACCGCATAACAACATACGTTGTTCCCTTTGTCATCGGTTTGTTACTTGCCCGAGATTCGATCGTCGGTATCCAATACCTAGTTCGATCTCGTTACCGGCAAGTCTCTTTACTCGTTCCGTAATACATCATCTTGCAACTAACTCATTAGTTGCAATGCTTGCAAGGCGTAAGTGATCACTACAAGAAATATGTCAACTTATGACCACCACTATTGGTCACTGAAAGGTCACAAATTTCCATTTATGACCTTTTGTGACCAAAAATGTAAGGTCAAAAGCGGCCGTCAGAACCGACTATAGCGACCTTTCTTCCGAATGGTCAAAGACGCTATTTACCAAAATATTCCTACTGTGGCATTTTGGTCACTAGCAACCTCCCCTGTGCCACGTAGGCATCCAAATAGTGGCAAGTCGATGTGGCACAAGATTCAGCCCGGTCCAATTCGATTTTCTACATGGGCCGAGCCAAACAATTTGGCCTTTTCAATATATATTTATTTCTGTTAATTTTCACTAGCTACATGGGCCTGGCCCAGTAATTTGGCCTTTCTTTCTAAGATGCAGCCTTTTACAATCTACTGGTTTTTTATTTTCGTCCTTTTTTTGCCATTGGTCCCACCAATCAGATTGGTCCCACTTGTCATGCTTATCACAAAATTGATCCCACACATCAAAAATTTCAAAATCTTCAAACAACCATTATAACTTGTCGTTTCCATTTCACGGTATTCAAAGCACATACACAATCATTGTTTCAATGCACTGTAGAGCAAATGAAACGGTCCAAAACAATACTACATTAATGTATTACAATCGTTACATTAATACATTACAACCCGATATGCCTACTATCGCTACAACTACAACACATAATATGCTACTCTTTGTCGATATGCTTCACACTTGGACATGGATTCACGCTTCACTTGTGCAAAAAATAGGAATGAACATAAGAATAAGAACAGTACATAACATCAAACAAGAGCCAATGAGGGATCCAATAACTTATAATCAAGAATTGACAAAGAAATGCCATGTACATAAATAATATGACTAACACTAACCAAGATATGCTCATGGAGTGACTAAAATGTTCTCACTAGCTAGGAATTTTTTTGGTATATAATATACTGACATGTCCAACTCTCTAAATTGATCGTAGAAATGAAAACCGAAGAACAAGTTTTAGAATCCAGGCATGTCAAATTTTAAGCACCAAGAGAATAGATCTAACAAACCGCACCATGATCATCATGCGCATCAGATTTATGGTTCTAGCAAAACAAGAAAGAGATGGACATACACGCATCAAGCATACCAGCTACTACATCACCATTCTCGTGACCACAGACATCACTATTCACTAATAATTCCCATTGGGAGATCAAACTATGCATCCAACAAGCTACAGCAACAGGGAATGCAGAAAAATTTATGACCCGAGATGACGAATCAACTGGGTACATCTCAGTTTGAACAACCACAGCGAGACAACAACCGCATACTAATGCGGCGAATCAAATCTGCACGCAGGAGCAGCGCCGTTCATGGCATCCACATGAGGTCGCGCAACATCAAGAACACGGCGCATGACAGCAATAGACCTAGAGATCTAGGACAGAGGGAGGGGGGAGCTTACACTTGCGGATGCGGGCGGCCGGGTAACCGCACGAGGAGCGGGTGCTCTTCTGGAGGTGGAAGCTGCGGCGACCGCAACGGATGCAGAATTGAAGAGGGTCCTCATGTAGCAGTAGCAGCAGCAGCATGAAGAATTGAAGACCGACCAACAGAGCCTGCAATGCAAATAGAGAGGCATGAGGAAACTGAATCCAATCACATCAAATCAAATCGAGCTGCTGCACCTCGACCTTGAGGAAAACAAACCTCATCTCATGTCATCTCAGGGAAGAATAAGAAGAAGAAAAATATATGGCTTCTGCTCCATGACCATGACCTTGAATTGTTGCTGCTGCACCAGATTGAGGAAGAAGAAGACCCGCAAAAAAGCAATAACTAGCAATGCACAAGCATGAATTCATGGAAGGACGGATGCAAGGCCAATCATCCAAAGATATCGTTTCTTAATGCCCCAACTACTTAAAACCCATGGTAGTTCTAACCATATTAAATTAAAGGACAAAGTGAAGTCATGATATTGAGAGTTCCATCTTATAAAGCTTTCTGTTTAGCATATGCTAAATCACAGTCTATCTACCAATATATGAACTCTTTAGTTTTCAAAACCGAGGCTCACATATTTGGGCTGATTTGTACACTGTATTTTCAGTATTTTTTTACTTGAGACAAACTAAATGCTAACATCAGTGACAACAAGACTTGAACAGAAATAGCTATTGAAGAAACACGTTTATAAGATAGAATGAAAATGATTTACACCGTGGTTATGCATGATGGATGTTGAGCACTTCAGTTGCTTATTCAGAGTAAAAAAGGGTACCCCGAAAATTTAAACATATTCTGCTACACGGAACCATGAGCTACCCATTTAGCAAGAACGGTACAGGAACAAACCATGAGCTATCTATCCAGCATATTATGCGCACGCGTGAGAATACTCGGGTATACTTAACTTGGGTTTAGTACCCAGGTACAGTTTAAAAGCATATCAGATTAGGTATACAATCATGCACCTAGGTTTAACTTATCGTTTCTTCACTTTCAATTTACACAAGCAGAGCAGCTAAATTTACACAAAGAGATTTTGAAAGCAACTATAGTTATTCGAAAACACGGTTGCTGCAACTTTAAGCCAAGCAATACACATTCATGTCAAATATACATGTGTAAGATACTAGAAGCATTTCATTGCATATCTAAGTGTACTGCTATAATTTTACGCCAAGCAAAGGCACTAGTACATCAATTACACTAAGCCACAAAGACACCGCTTTAAAATAGTATTTTATCATCATTCTTCAATAGCTTGAATTTCAGAACAGCCACTGCTTGTATTTTAATGAAAAACACCCCGAGCAAATAACAATAGATGGGCATTAAGACAAAAAATTTGGCAATCGCAGCATCATGTTTCAACAAAGAATGCAGCTATGGACAACAATATGCATCGGATGGCAACAATAACATCAACAAGTAGAAATAGCAGCATGTCAATCATCAGATAATCAATCAAGAAGCACAAATAGCAGCAGCAAGCATTCTCTCAATCACAAACTACACTAATCAGCATCCCTCTCTCTCAATCTAAATAGCAGCAAGGAGCACGGCAGAGACCGAGTTGGTTATCCAACGGAAGTCGCACCAATATGACATGGAAAGGAATCATCCACAACACTCATATAGCACTACCGAAATGTATAGTATTTAAAAGGTTGGTGTCGACGGTGAGGTAGGAGCCTCTCGCGGCGTCATCGGCGCAGACGCCGTCCCTCGCCCCAGATCGCACAAACTTGGTAACCTGGACAACGGTGCCATTAGCAATCTGACCTGAGCGTGATCCATGGATGCAACAAGAAGATGCAAGAAAGAAAGAAAGAAATGCACCTTGCAGCTGGATGCGGACCAGAGGTAGACGTAGGTGCCGAGGCCGACGGCGAGCATGTTCTGCGAGGACCAATTGACGAGGTTCAGGTAGAAGTCGTCCTGCAGGGACGGCGCGTCCAGCACCTGCACGCCGGCGATGACCACACACCAGTTAGTAGTAGATCGGAGATCAGAGAATTCGGTGCGCGAGAGGTGTTTGCGGGAATGGGCGGGCAGGCGGATCGAACCTTGTGGGGCGTCTTGGGGACCTTGCGGGGCACCTTCTTGGGGGTGGGGAAGCCGGCGCCGCCGGCGCAGTCCAGCTTCTCGGCGAAGGGGGAGAAGGGTGCGGAGGAGCGGTCCGTCTTGAAGCGGAAGAGGTTGTTGGAGCGTGCCCGGCGACGACCTGGCGGGTGGAGTCGTCGTGCCCAGCGACGGCCGCCTCCATCCGAATCCGCCTGCGTGGGGAGCTAGCGGACGAGTGGTGCGGCGATGGGAAGGGAAGCCGAGACCCCTCGCTTCCCCCACCGCGGCCTCCATCGGGTGGGAGACGGAGGGAGACGAAGGCGGGGCGGCGGGGTGCCTCGATCTGGATCGAGGAGAGGGAGGCCGCGCGCTGGATCTTGCCGGAGGGGAGGGAGGAGCAGAGCATGGGGATCTTGGAGCGCGCTGGATCTTGCCGGAGGGGAGGAGAGGGAGGAGAGCGAGGGGAGGGGTGGGTGGCGGCGAGGGGTGGGGGGTGGGAGGGATCGGGGAGCACTAGGGTTTGCGGGGGAGGAGTGCAGGCTGTGGCCTGTGGGTTGTTGGGCTAGGTGGCGTGAGAAACTTGACGAGGGAGCGCTGCCGTTGGATCCGGGTGGATCGGACGGTGCTCGATCCATAATCCTCGTGACATGCCTCTGAACCAATCAAAACAGAGTACATGTGCGCGACGTCCATGACCATTTAAGTAGGTCGTAACCGGCTGAAAATAAAGTGCACATCTCTTTGGCTAAGAGAACTGACTCTTTTTGCGCCGTCTTTCGGCGGTTCCCCTCCGCCGGTGACTTCTTGGTCGTTAGCGGTGAGGAGGGTCATCGGATCCCGCGCGTGTGGATCATTTTAGCTTTAGGTTTTAGGGTCCTAGTAGCTTAGGTTTTAGGGTCCTAGTAGCTTAGGTTTTTGGATCATTCGATGTCTCGACTTCAGGGGCGGAGGCGGCAATACTGAATAAAGAAGCTCTGGATTTTTATCCGGCAAAGCCGCCAGCAAGGACCTCGGCACGTAGAAGAGCAGGGCATTGAGGTGGTGGTCGCGAGCGCGGAGTTCGTCGTCGTCACCTTCGCGGTGACCGAAGACACGTAGTCATACCCGCCGTTTTGACAACATTTTGAAAGAAATTCAAAAAACAATGTTCTCATATTGTGCACAAGGGTGCATAGAAGAATGGAAAACAATGTTGCCTAAGGAAGTTTTCATTTTCGTTGGACGAAAAAACCATTTTCCATTTTTCGAGTGCCCGAAATGAGGTTTTTTTGTGAAGGAACTACCAAATAATTGTTGCACAAATGGACCAAATCAATTTTATAAAATACTAGGCCATATTTAATGCACAATTGACCAAATGGTTGGGTGTAAAAAGTTTGAATCCACCTCTCGTGAAAAAGACAAATTTCCGTCGATTCAGTTGGAAGCGGGTCAAATTTGAACTGCAGCTGCCTCATAGTTTGCTATTTATTTTTTCCAAAAATCATTTATAGGTACATAAGGACATATTTAATCATAGAAACACCAAAAAAATTCCAAGATTCAACCACTAGCTAGGAACGGTCACTCCCGCCGTTTTGACCGCATTTTGAAACGGGCATAAAAAATTCAAAAAAATTCAAACAATTGGGAAACCTTCACACTGTGTCATCATATGTGGCCAAGTTCCTAGGAAAAATAACAAACTTGTAATACGGCAATTATTTTAAAAAAGTGTTCTCAGAAACGAGCTATCATTTGTGGAGATCAATGGCTTTCAAGCCAAATGATCAATCTTATGGCCACATTCATGGCATAGTTTGTTCAAATGATCTAATATTGTGCACAAGGGTGCATCTTGGAATTCCAAACAATGTTGCCTAAGGAAGTTTTCATTTACATTGGACGAAAAAACCATTTTTCATTTTCCGAGTGCCCGAAAGGAGGTTTTTTTGTGAAGGAACTACCAAATAATTGTTGCAAAATTGGACCGAATCAATTTTATAAAATACTAGGCCTCATTTAATGCACAATTGACAAAATGGTTGGGTGAAAAAAGTTTTGATCCACCTCTGATGAAAAAGACAAATTTCTGCCGATTTAGTTGGAAGCGGGTCAAATTTGAACTACAGCTGCCTCATAGTTTGCTATTTATTTTTTCCAAAAATCATTTCTAGTTACATAAGGACCAATTTAATCATAAATACATGGTTTGGTGGCGATACGTCGAGGTTTGGGCGGTGGCCGAGGGCCCCAACTCTAGAGCGCCAGAACTCAAGATGCTCACAAGTGGTCACACGTGACCGTGGCGTTGCCATGTGTTTTGGGCGACCTAGGCATGTCTAGTGGGTTGGGCACTCCCGTGTTGGTGCTAGGAAGAAAATTACAACATAAGATTCTCACGAGGGGACCAATCGATGCTCAAACATGAATTAGCAGCCAAGTGTTTGATTAGCGGTATGGGAAATGTACATGGCTAATGGGCGTGAGTTTTGGCTGAGGACGATCAGTTACTAAGAAGACCGTTTTCACAAATTTTTAGCTCAATAGGAGGAGCCTAGGTGGTACTTTCTTTGCAAACCACCACACTATACATAAATACGAATGTTGAAGCTCGGCTCAAAATAATGAATGGATTGAGCTGGCATTTGGTGGAGGTTGGTTATTTGGGCATAGGAAAGCACTGTAGAAAATGGATACTATTTGGACATGCCAAAGTGGTACTTCCTTCACAAACTGTTACTCTGAACAGAATAGGAAAATGAATATTTTTGAATTATTTTTGAACTAGGCAAGGAAGGTTTTTACATATTTGACGAAGATATGACCCAAAAAATTTATGAGATTTTTTGGGAATTTTGGGAATGATGAAATATAGGTTGCTTCACAACCTATGGCAAAAACTGCCACATGGACATGACACATAGGCAAACTGATGAGGTGGCGCCTAGTCATAGCAACCCACCACAATTTACAAGGCTATGACCATCTATATTGGTCGTTAACAACTAGAAATAAGGCAGCGGACTAGCGCTGTTAGCTTTATGACCATTTCATGTAAGGAAATTATGACCTTTCTGACCAAAATGGTCACACTGGTTTAGGGTTTGGAGCCCCTCGAACAGCTTTTGACCAATTGGTCTCAAATGGTCATAAATCTATGACCAATTCTTCCAGGGTCACTGACAGAAGGTCATAAGTTGACATATTTCTTGTAGTGGATGTGCATTACCGAGAGGGCCCAGAGATACCTCTCCGACATTCGGAGTGACAAATCCTAATCTCGAAATACGCCAACCCAACAAGTACCTTTGGAGACACCTGTAGAGCACCTTTATAATCACCCAGTTACGTTGTGATGTTTGGTATCACACAAAATGTTCCTCCGGTAAACGAGAGTTGCATAATCTCATAGTCATAGGAACATGTATAAGTCATGAAGAAAGCAATAGCAACATACTAAACGATCGGGTGTTAAGCTAACGGAATGGGTCATGTCAATCAGATCATTCAACTAATGATGTGATCCCGTTAATCAAATAACAACTCTTTGTCCATGGTTAGGAAACATAACCATCTTTGATTAACAAGCTAGTCAAGTAGAGGCATACTAGTGACACTGCTTGTCTATATATTCACACATGTATTATGTTTCGGTTAATACAATTCTAGCATGAATAATAAACATTTATCATGATATAAGGAAATAAATAATAACTTTATTATTGCCTCTAGGGCATATTTCCTTCAGCCTCCCACTTGCACTAGAGTCAATAATCTAGATCACATCACCATGTGATTAACATCGATAGTTCACATCATCATGTGATTAACACCCATAGTTCACATCGCCATGTGACCAACACCCAAAGGGTTTACTAGATTCAGAATCTAGTTCACATCGCTATGTGATTAACACCCAAAGAGTACTAAGGTGTGATCATGTTTTGCTTGTGAGAGAATCTTAGTCAATGGGTCTTTCACATTCAGATCCGTTATGTATTTTGCAATTTTTATGTCTACAATGCTCGCACGGAGCTACTCTAGCTAATTGCTCCCACTTTCAATATGTATCTAGATCGAGACTTAGAGTCATCTAGATCGGTGTCAAAACTTGCATCGACGTAACCCTTTACGCATTTAACCTTTTGTCACTTCCATAATCGAGAAACATATCCTTATTCCACTAAGGATAATTTTGACCATTGCCTAGTGATTTACTCCTAGATCACTATTGTACTCCTTGCCAAACTCAATGTAGGGTATACAATAGATCTGGTACACAAGATGGCATACTTTATAGAACCTATGGCCAAGGCATAGGGAATGACTTTCATTCTCTTTCTATCTTCTCGTCGTGGTCGGGTTTTGAGTCTTACTCAATTTCACACCTTGTAACACAGTGCAAGAACTCTTTCTTTGACTGTTCCATTTTGAACTACTTCAAAATCTTGTCAAGGTATGTACTCATTGAAAAAACTTATCAAGCTTTTGATCTATCTCTATAGATCTTGATGCTCAATATGTAAGCAGCTTCACCGAGGTCTTTCTTCGAAAAACTCCTTTCAAACACTCCTTTATGCTTTGCAGAATAATTCTACATTATTTCCGATCTACAATATGTCATTCACATATACTTATCAGAAATGTTGTAGTGCTCCCACTCACTTTCTAGTAAATACAGGCTTCACCGCAAGTCTGTATAAAACTATATGCTTTGATCAACTTATCAAAGCGTATATTCCAACTCCGAGATGCTTGCACCAGTCCATAAATGGATTGCTGGAGCTTGCACACTTTGTTAGCATCTTTAGGATTGACAAAACCTTCTGGTTGCATCATATACAACTCTTCTTTAATAAATCCATTAAGGAATGCAGTTTTGACATCCATTTGCCAGATTTCATAAAATGTGGCAATTGCTAACATGATTCGGACAGACTTAAGCATCGATACGAGTGAGAAAATCTTATTGTATTCAACCCCTTGAACTTGTTGAAAACCTTTTGCAACAAGTCGAGCTTAGTGGATAGTAACACTACTATCAGTGTCCGTCTTCCTCTTGAAGATCCATTTATTTAACATGGCTTGCTGATCATCGAGCAAGTCAATCAAAGTCCATACTTTGTTATCATACATGGATCATATCTCAGATTTTATGGCCTCAAGCCATTTCACGGAATCTGGGCTCATCATCGCTTCCTCATAGTTC
The DNA here is from genome assembly GCA_021437245.1 of Aegilops speltoides. Taxonomy (NCBI): domain Eukaryota; kingdom Viridiplantae; phylum Streptophyta; class Magnoliopsida; order Poales; family Poaceae; genus Aegilops; species Aegilops speltoides. The sequence goes on along the minus strand of CM038147.1, from coordinate 490,125,997 downwards.
GTAGGTTCATCATGGTCTAGTAACATGACTTCCAGAACAGTATTACCGTACTACTCTGGTGCGGACTATACTTTGGAAGACCTACGAGGTTCGGTAGTAACTTGATCCGAAGTTACATGATCATCATCATTAGCTTCCTCACTAATTGGTGTAGTAGTCACAGGAACAGATTTCTGTGATGAACTACTTTCCAATAAGGGAGAAGGTACAATTACCTTATCAAGTTCTACTTTCCTCCCACTCACTTCTTTCGAGAGAAACTCCTTCTCTAGAAGGGATCCATTCTTAGCAACGAATATATTGCCTTCGGATCTGTGATAGAAGGTGTACCCAACAATTTCCTTTGGGTATTCTATGAAGACGCACTTCTCCTATTTGGGTTCGAGCTTGTCAGGATGAAACTTTTTCACATAAGCATCGCAGCCCCAAACTTTAAGAAACGACAACTTGGGTTTCTTGCTAAACCACAGTTCATATGGTGTCGTCTCAACGGATTTAGATGTTGCCCTTTTAACGTGAATGCAGCTGTCTCTAATGCATAACCCAAAAACTATAGTGGTAAATCAGTAAGAGACATCATAGATCACACTATATCCAATAAAGTGTGGTTACGATGTTTAGACACACCATAATGTTGTGGTGTTCCAGGTGGCGTGAGCTGTGAAACTATTCCACATTGTTTTAATTGAAGACCAAAACCCGTAACTCAAATATTTTACTTCTGCGATCATATCGTAGAAACTTTTATTTTCTTGTTACGATGATTCTCTACTTCACTCTGAAATTCTTTGAACTTTTCAAATGTTTCCGACTTGTGTTTCATCAAGTAGATATACTCATATCTGCTTCAAATCAACTGTGAAGGTCAGAAAATAATGATACTTGTCGCGAGCCTTAATATTCATCGGACCACATACATCAGTATGTATGATTTCCAACAAATCTGTTGCTCGCTCCATTGTTCCGGAGAACGGAGTCTTAGTCATCTTGCCCACGAGGCATGGTTCGCAAGCATCAAGTGATTCATAATCAAGTGATTCCAAAATCCCATCAGCATGGAGTTTCTTCATGCGCTTTACAATCGATATGACCTAAACGGCAAGTGCCACAAATAAGTTGCACTATCATTATTAACTTTGCATCTTTTTGTTTCAATATTATGAATATGTGTATCACTACGATCGAGATCCAATGAACCATTTTCATTGGGTGTGTAACCATATAAGGTTTTATTCATGTAAATAGAACAACAGTTTATTCTCTTACTTAAATGAATAACCGTATTGCAATAAACACGATAAAATCATATTCATGCTCAACGCAAACACCAAATAACATTTATTTAGGTTCAACACTAATCCCGAAAGTATAGGGAGTGTGCGATGATGATCATATCAATCTTGAAACTACTTTCAACACACATCGTCACTTCACCCTTAACCAGTTTCTGTTTATTCTGCAACTCTCGTTTCGAGTTACTACTCTTAGCAACTGAACCAGTACCAAATACCGAGGGGTTGCTATAAACACTAGTAAAGCACACATCAAACACCTGTATATCAAATATACCCTTTTTTTTACTTTGCCATCCTTCTTATCCACCAAATATTTAGGGCATTTCCGCTTCCAGTGACCATTTCCTTTGCAGTGTAAGCACTCAGTTTCAGGCTTTGGTTCAGCTTTGGGCTTCTTCGTGGGAGTGAAAACTTGCTTGTCAATCTACTTGAAGTTCCCCTTTCTTTCCCTTTGCCCTTTTCTTGAAACTAGTGATCTTGTCAACCATCAACACTTGATGCTCTTTCTTGACTTCTACCTTCGTCGATTTCAACATCACGAAGAGCTCGGGAATCATTTTCGTCATCCCTTGCATACTATAGTTCATCACGAAGTTCTACTAACTTGGTGATGGTGACTAGAGAACTCATCAATCACTATCTTATCCGGAAGATTAACTCCCACTTGATTCAGCGATTGTAGTACCTGCATAATCGAGCACTTGCTCACTAGTTGAGCGATTCTCCTCCATCTTTTAGCTATAGAACTTGTCGGAGACTTCATATCTCTCAACTCGGTATTTGCTTGTAATATTAACTTCAATTCTGGAACATCTCATATGGTCCATGACGCTCAAAACGCCTTTGAAGTCCCGATTCTAAGCCGTTAAGGATGGTGCACTAAACTATCAAGTAGTCATCATATTGAGCTAGCCAAACGCTCATAACGCCTCAGATCCGCTCCTGCAATAGGTTTGTCACCTAGCGGTGCATCAAGGACATAATTCTTCTGCGCAACAATGAGGATAAACCTCAGATCACGGATCCAATCCGCATCATTGCTACTAACATTTTTCAACACAGTTTTCTCTAGGAACATATCAAAATAAACATATAAAAGCAACAACGCGAGCTATTGATCAACATAATTTGCAAAATACTACCAGGACTAAGTTCATGATAAATTTAAGTTCAATTAATCATATTACTTAAGAACTCCCACTTAGACAGACATCTCTCTAGTCATCTAAGTGATCACGTGATCCAAATCAACTAAACCATAACCGATCATCACGTGAGATGGAGTAGTTTTCAATGGTGAACATCACTATGTTGATTATATCTACTATATGATTCACGCTCGACCTTTCGGTCTCCGTGTTCCGAGGCCATATCTGCATATGCTAGGCTCGTCAAGTTTAACCAGATTATTCCGCGTGTGCAAAACTGGCTTGCACCCGCTGTAGATGGACGAGAGCTTATCACACCGATCATCACGTGGTGTCCGGGCACGATTTAACTTTGGCAACGGTGCATACTCGGGAGAACACTTCTTGATAATTAGTGAGAGATCATCTTAAAAATGCTATCGTCAATCAAAGCAAGAATAAGATGTATAATAGATAAACATCATATGCAATCAAAATATGTGACATGATATGGCCATGATCATCTTGCGCCTTTGATCTCCATCTCCAAAGTACTGTCATGATCTCTATCGTCACCGGCACGACACCATGATCTTCATCATCTTGATCTATATCAATGTGTCATCACATGGTTGGCTCACCAACTATTGCTCTTGCAACTATTGCTATTGTATAGCGATAAAGTAAAGCAATTATTTGGCACTTGCATCTTATGCAACAAAGAGACATCCATAGGGCTTCGGCCAGTTGCCGATAACTTCAACAAAACATGATCATCTCATACAACAACTTATATGTAATCACGTCTTGACCATATCACATCACAACATACCCTGCAAAAACAAGTTAGACGTCCTCTACTTTGTTGTTGCAAGTTTTACGTGGCTGCTACGGGCTTAAGCAAGAACCAATCTCACCTACGCATAAAAACCACAACGATAGTTTGTCAAGTTGGTGTTGTTTTAACCTTCGCAAGGACCGGGCGTAGCCACACTCGGTTCAACTAAAGTTGGAGAAACTGACACCCGCTAGCTACCTGTGTGCAAAGCACGGCGGTAGAACCAGTCTCGCGTAAGCGTACGCGTAATGTCGGTCCGGGCCGCTTCATCCAACAATACCGACGAACCAAAGTATGACATGCTGGTAAGCAGTATGACTTATATCGCCCACAACTCACTTGTGTTCTACTCGTGCATATAACATCAAACCATAAAACCTAGGCTCGGATGCCACTGTTGGGGAACGTAGTAATTTCAAAAAATTTCCTACGCACACGCAAAATCATGGTGATGGCATAGCAACGAGAGGGGAGAGTGTTGTCTACGTACACTCGTAGACCGTTAAGCGGAAGCGTTATGACAACGCGTTGATGTAGTCGACGCTTCACGATCCGACGATCCAAGCACCGAACGTCACGGCACCTCCGAAGTTCTCACACACGCTTAGCTCGATGTCGATCCCCGACTCCGATCCAGCAGGTGTCGGGGATGAGTTCCGTCAAGACGACGGTGTGGTGACGATGATGATGTTCTATCGACGCAGGGCTTCGCCTAAGCACCACAACGATATGACCGAGGTGGAATATAGTGGAGGGGGGCACCGCACACGGCTAAGGAACGATCACGAAGATCAACTTGTGTGTCTATGGGTTGCCCCCTGCCCCCGTATATAAAGGAGTGGAGGAGGGGAGGGCCGGCCCTCTCTATGGCGCGCCCTAGGGGAGTCCTACTCCCATCGGGAGTAGGATTCACCCTTTCCTAGTCCAACTAGGAGACCTTCCAAGTAGTAGGAGTAGGAGACAAGGAAGGGGAAGAGAGAAGGGAAGGAAGGAGGGGGTGCGGCCCCTGATGGATTCATGTACCTAGGGTAGGGTCATAGGCCTGACCTAAACGTCCTACCCAAGGACACTCTGAGAAGAGATCATCTTCCACGATCAAGAAGAACCCACTGACCGATCGAAGGACTCGACCATGGAAGACTCACTCGACCATGAAGACGCACTCGACCACCGAAGGTCAAGGCACTCGCAACGCAACGGCTTGTAATTGAATAGACTTAATGATAGTTAAGGCACCTTATGAGGCGCACAAGAACGCCTGTGATTAATGTACTTTAACCTCTCCATTATGTGGGCTGGCTGGGGTCCTGGCACACTCTATATAAGCCACCCCCCTTCATAGATAGAGGGGTTCGCACTCTTGTAATACCTACACTCATAATCCACTCGACCGCCTCAGGGCTCCGAGACGTAGGGCTTTTACTTCTTCCGAGAAGGGCCTGAACTCGTACATCGCTTGTGTTCACAACCTCTTCATAGCTAGGACCTTGCCTCTCCTTACCTACCCCCCACTCTCTTGTCGGACTTAGAACCATGATGGTTGGCGCCACCGTGGGGCAGGTGTTTTAGCGATTTGTGGAGGAGTTGCAGATTTCGAGTACCTTCATCATGATGACTGCTGGAGTTTTGGTTGAGGGACGCGAGATCTGTCTCGGTGCTCTCACCTTTGTCGCCGACGACTCCGCATGGCTCTAGGAGGCTCCACTTGACATCGAGGCGCTCCCCGTCCGCGGGGCGACGCACTTTCGCGCATGTGTTCATGGGCGTTACTGCTGCGGCAACCGTCGACCCGTGTCGGTCGACTCCTCTATCGATCGCCTACCCAGCCTCCCACCAGCGCAAAGCGCCTGGTCGGTCGAGACTCCAGCGGTGGGTGAAGCACGCGGTGGCTCGCCAGACAGCCACCGCCTGTGTCGCGCCATTGAGCCCGACGAGTCCCTCTACTACTGCTCGATCACCGACCGGGCTCGTGAGAGCGCATCCGAGTGTGATAGCAGTGATCCAGCGGCGGAGATCCTCATGGTCGACGGCCCTCGCAGTCCTCCCGGCTTCGCCCATGGCGGTGGAGCTGCCGGGGGAGGTGACCCCGTTCAAGAGCACGAAGAGTACCAGCCCGAGACACTCGACTCTCTGCAGAGAGAAGAGCTTCACCGCAGAACATGGATGCCCGTGATACTCCCATCGCGGAGAGACCCCGAGGCTCGCGCTTGGAGGAAGCACGCCATTAACGCGTGGCTGAACGCGCCGCTTGGAGAATCTTCAGCGAGCACTCGACGAAGCGTCTTGCGCAACGAATCCCGGCGGCCGACGCCGACTCTTCCCACCGACTCGTATACCGCACGCCAATTCAGAATTTAGCAACCGCTTTCGATAGCGTAGTCCATCCAGCCGCCCCGCTTGGAAGCTGGAGAGGCTTGCAGCAGATCGTAGATTTACTCCGAGCAGCAGGAGACCGTAACTCAGCCGTGTCACATCCACGCAACAGAATTCACAATGATCCATCCGCCGCTGCGAATCGCCCGGCCGGCTCACAGCCCCGATCACCTCCGCGCGAGAAGGGCGCGATAACCGGCGTGATCAAGATGGAGACCGGGATGACAGCGCCGAGTGCCCTTTCCCCTCCGAGGGAAGGGTCAGACGCCTCGGCGGCAAGATGACAGACGCCGATTCAAGACGGGCGAAGAGTTCTAGTCGACCCGAGTGGAACCAGTGCTTTGACGCGCGATCCATTATCGTGCAAGGCTTGGTCGACCAAACAGAGCCCATCGAGGCGGACCGAGAGAGATGCACCCACCAGCAATCGAGTGCATGTCTCTCGGTCCGGAGTGTTTTAGCAGGCTATCGAGCCGCAGAATCCCCCAATTTCAGATTGGCAACAGAGTCAACAAGTTCATCGGGGAATCCAAGCCCAAACTTGGCTTGAAGATTACCGAGTGGCTGTTCAGATTGGTGGTGGGAATGATGAGGTGGCCATGAAGCATTTACCCTCATGTTGGAAGGTTCCGCCAGAGCATGGCTGAATCGATTACCTCCTAGCAAGATATATACTTGGGAAGATTTATCCCAGTGTTCGTCAGACTTTTGAAGGGACTTGCAAGTTTAATCGGCTGGTTTGACAGAGCTGCAAGTTTGTGTGCGAAGACCAATGAAACTCTCCGAGAGTACATTCAGAGGTGGATTACTTTGCACCATACTTTGGAAAATGTGTCCGACCATCAGGCAGTTTGCGCCTTCAAAGATGGCGTCAAAAACAGAGAATTGAGTTTGAAGTTTGGTCGAACCGGTGACATGACCCTGAGTCGAATGATGGAGATTGTTACTGGCACGCCAACGGCGAGGAAGAGGACCGACCAAGTGGCAAATACAAGCCAAGTCACGGAGAAGGGAAATTCCAATGGAAGCAAGCGAAAGCCGAGCCAGCAGCTCTCGGAGAAGCCCCGCCGTGACTCAGGGGAAGTTCAAGGGGAAGCCGAAAGGATCCTGGAATCCTAAGAAAGTAAAAGATAAAGAAGGCAATGACGTGATGGATATGCGATGCCATAATCACACGAAGAAAGATGAGGAGGGCAACATCATTTACCCAAAGCACACCACTGCCAAAGGTCGACTCGATCCAGCGGTTTGGAAAACAGTCTAAGGACAAGGAGAAGGAGCCGACAAGGCCGGAGACAAAGAGGACAAGTGAGGAAGAATATCCGCATGTCAACTCCACTGATGATCTTCGCGGATGTGGAAAGCAAAAGTCGATCGAAAGTCATTAACCGTGAGGTGAACATGGTTGCCCCAAGAAAGCCAAGTTATGTGAAGTGGTCCCAAACACCCATCACATTCGACCAATCTGATCACCCGACTCACATTGCCACCCCCGGCGGCAGCGCTGGTGGTCGATCCAATTGTCGAAGGCACTCGATCGACGAAAAGTGCTGATGGATGGTGGTAGTGGGCTGAATTTGTTATATGCGGATACATTGAAAGGGATGGGCATTCCGATGTCCCGATCGAGCACCAAAGAATATGAGTTTTCACGAGTCATACCAGGAAGAAGGCCAACTCACTCGCCAAATAGCCCCGGACGTGGTTTTTGGTGATTCCAAGCACTTTCGCAAGGAAAAGTTGACCTTTGAGGTTGTGGATTTTCAGAGTGCCTACCACGCCATTTTGGGAGGCCACCACGCACGCATTCATGGCTCGACCATGCTACGGTACCTCAAACTGAAAATGCCAGCCCCAAGGGAGTGATCATCACACCGCGATCGGAAGAAGGCAAAAGAGTGCTTTCGAAGGGCTCAAGATTGCCGACTCCCGGTGACAATGGTCGAATTCGACGAATACAAGCAAAACGCAGATCCGAAAGTGATTTGTTACGATCCAAGAAGCCAGCCACAGAGTTCAGATTTCATCGTCTGTGAGACGGCCACCCATATTCACCCGACCGATCCCAATGCAGCCCCGACCCACATCTCCATGACACTCGACCGAAATAGGAAGAAGCGCCATCCGCCTTCCTCTGTGAGAATCGGGACATTTTCGCATGGAAGCCACCGACATGCTAGGTGTTCCTGGGGACTGGCCGAGCATCGCCCCGAGTCGACAAGTCAAGAAAACCAGTCAAAGAGCATCTTGGCGGTCCGCCGTCGTAAGAGAAAAGCTATTGGTGAAGAAGTGGCTCGATTGCTGGCAGCAGGATTCATCCGAGATATATCACTCCGAGTGGCTTGCTAATGTCGCCATGGTTCCCAAGAAGGACAACTCGCTCCGCATGTGCATTGATTTTAAACACATCAATCGGGCTGCCCGGCGATCATTTTCTCTCCCCGCATAGATCAAATTGTTGACTCGACCGCGGGATGTGAGAGATTGTCTTTTCTAGATGCATATTCCGGTATCATCGATCCGCCTCAGATGGGCCCGATGAAATAAAACAGCTTTCATCACACCATTCGGTGCTTCGCTATATCACCATGCCATTCGCCTCAAGAATGCCGGAGCCACATTTATGCGAATGATTCGAAGTGTCTTCTCACCAAATCAGTCGGAATGTGGAAGCGATATGGATGATATCGCCGTTAAGTCGCGAAAAGGTTCCGACCTGCTTGCGACCTCGCCAAACATTTGCCAACCTCGGAAGGTACGATATCAAGCTCAATCCATCAAAGTGCACGTTCGGAGTTCCTGGTGGAAAATTACTCGGTTTTCTCGTTTCCGAACGAGGGATCGATGCTAACCCTGAGAAGATCGGCACTATTCTCCGAATGAAATGCCTTGTGCGAGTGCACGACGTCCAGAAGCTTACTGGATGCTTGGCCACATTAAGTCGATTCATCTCCCGACTCGGTGAAAAGGCTTTGCCTCTTTACCGACTGATGAAGAAGGCCGACAAGTTCGAGTGGACTCCGGAAGCTGATGCAGCGTTTGCCGAGCTAAAAGCTCTGCTCTCCACCCAGCCGGTGCTTGCTGCTCCAGTCAGCAAAGAGCCTCTATTGCTCTATATTGCAGCCACAGGACAAGTCGTCAGTACAGTGCTTACGGTCGAGCGGGAAGAGGAAGGAAAGGCCTTCAAAGTTCAGCGCCGGTGTATTATTTGTCCAAGTCTTGACTCCATCCAAGCAGCGATACCGCATTATCGAAGCTTGTGTATGGCATATACATGACCACAAAGAAGGTTGCTCATTATTTCTCCGATCATTCTATCACAATCGCCGCCGACGCCCTTTATCGAGATCCCGCACAACAGAGACGCAACCGGTCGAGTGGCTAAATGGGCGATTGAACTTCTTCCCTTGATATCAAATTCGAGGCAAAGAAAGCCATTAAGTCCTGTGCTATAGCGGATTTCCTTGCCGAGTGGATTGAACAACAAAGAGCCGACTAAAGTTCACTCGGAGCATTGGACCATGTTCTTTGACGGCTCCAAGATGCTGAATGGTTACGTGTCAGGTTGTTTTGGTTTCCCCAGAGGAGATAAGCTTAGGTATGTGCTCCAGATTCACTTTGATTCCTCCAACAATGAGGCGAGTACGAGGCCCTCTTATATGGATTGCGCATGGCCATCTCACTCGGCGTCCGTCACTCGATGGTCTATGGCGACTCAGATCTAGTGGTCAATCAAGTGATGAAGGAGTGGGATGTGAGAAGCCCAATATGATTGGATACTTGCAATGCAGTGAGGAAGCCGGAAAAGAAGTTCGAGGGTTGAACTCCATCACATCCCCGATCAAAAATCAAGCAGCAGATGATCTGGCGAAGATAGGCTCCAAAAGAGAAGCCATTCCGAGTGGTGTGTTTTGGAGCATATACGCACTCGTCGCTTAAAGAAGATCCTTCACGAGGAAGCTCCACAGCCCAAGAGTGCCACAGACCGACCGAGGTTGAGGTCCCGCAAGGGTCGACTTGGTCATGGAAGTTTTAGTGGTCACTCCCGATTGGACAATTCCATACATCGCATATATTCTCGAGAAAGGAACTCCCGAGAGGATGAGGAAGAGGCTCGGCAGATCGTCTGTCGATCCAAAGCCTTTACCGCTATCAAAGGGCAGTTGTATAGAGAAGACGACGAGTCGGACAAAATGCATAACGCCGTAAGAAGGTCGAGTCATACTCAATGACATCCACTGGGACCTGTGGTCACCATGCGCCCTTCGGACCATTGTAGCCAAAGCATACCGAGCCGGATTTTATCGCCAAGGGCAAATGAGATGGCAAAAGAAATAGTGGACAAGTGCGAAGGGTGCCGCTTCTACTCCAATATGTCACACAAGCCTCGCCAGCCCCAAGACCATTCCACTCGTCGGCCTTTCGCAGATGGGGTTGGACATGGTCGGTCCCTTGCGAACAGGTCGGAGCGGTTTCACGCATGTATCGTAGCAATGACAAGTTCACCAAGTGGATTGAAGCTAAACCAATCAAAAGTCTTGACGCCGATCGCTGTTTCCTTCATCGAGAGCCGACGCTCAGATATGGGTCCCGCACAGCATTATCACGGATAATGGGTCGAATTTTGACTCGAAGAATTCAAGGATTTCGCAACGCCCAAGGCATACGAAGTCGACTACGCTTGATCGCCCATCCACAATCGAATGGACAGCAGAACGAGCCAACGGATTAATCCTCAAGGGTCCGAAGCCCCGATCGATGCGAGATCTCAAGCATGCGGCCGGAGCTTGGGTTGACGAACTCCTTCAGATGCTTTGGGGTTTGCGGACCACGCCTAATCGGTCGACCGGAAGAACTCCCTTCTTCCCGGTCTATGGAGCAGAGGCAGTCCTACCGAGTGACCTCCTTCACAATGCTCCCTAATTGAACTTTACAATGAAGCGTGCTGAGCAAGCGCGTCAAGATGCAATCGACCTCCTAGAAGAGGAAAGGAGATGGCTCGATCCGCCGACCATCTACCAAAGAAGACTTGCGCGCCTTTTACGCCGTAAATGTGAGAGGTCGAGCCTTCCAGAAGGGATCTGGTCCTTCAAGTGGATCAGCAGAAACAACATAAGCTCGCTCCCTCCTGGGAAGGGCCCTTCATCGTCACAAAGGTCCTCCACAATGGGGCGTATCGTCTCTACAACGTCGAACACAATATCGAAGAGCCCCGAGCTTGGAATGCGGATCTGCTCCGCCCATTTTACACCTATAGTTTTTCACCGTAAGAGTTGTAATAAAATACTACAGTAGTTCATGGGCTTCAAATAATAGTGTCATAATTCCTTCATAATTTTTGTCACTTTTTATTTTTGTCCAGTAAAATTTTCCCCCAGTGGGTGGCTTAGTCGCGAATCTGTTTCTCCTAAGTTTGTACAAATCCTACCGAGTGGTAAGCCAGACTTCCACTCGGAGGCTTAGCCGAATCCGCTTTCGCCTAAGTAACCAAAAAATCCTACCGAGTGGTAAGCCAGACTTCCACTCGGAGGCTTAGCTGCAGTCCAGTGCTCGCCTAAGGTATAAGAAATCCTACCGAGTGAAGAGCAAACCTCTCACTCGGGGGCTTAGCTGCAGCCCAGTGCTCGCCTAAGATATAAGAAATCCTACCGAGTGGCAAGCCAGACTTCCACTCGGGGGCTTAGCTGCAGCCCAGTGCTCGCCTAAGTTATTAAAAATCCTACCGAGTGGTAAGCCAGACTTCCACTCGGAGGCTTAGCTGCAGTCCAAGTACTCGCCTAAGAACAATGTACGCTCGCAAAGAGGGCGAGGCGCAGGTCGACTGCGACCCTCTCCTCCGAGCTACACCATAAGTAACGTATGTGCCCAAAGGAGGACGAGGTGCAGGTCGATCATGACCCTCTCCTCCGAGCTACACCATAAGTATGATGTGCGTCAAGGAAGACGAGGTGCAGGTCGATCGACCCTCTCCTCCGAGCCGCCACAAATACAACAGAAATCCTACCAGTGAAGAGCAAACCTCTCACTGGGGCTTAGCTGCAGCCCAGTGCTCGCCTAAGGTATAAGAAATCCACCGAGTGAAGAGCAAACCTCTCACTGGGGCTTAGCTGCAGCCCAGCCGCCTAAGGTATAAGAAATCCTACCGAGTGAAGAGCAAACATCTCACTCGGGGCTTAGCTGCAGCCCGGTGCTCGCCTAAGGTATAAGAAATCCTACCGAGTGAAGAGCAAACCTCTCACTCGGGGGCTTAGCTGCAGCCCAGCGCTCGCCTAAGGTATAAGAAATCCTACCGAGTGAAGAGCAAACCTCTCACTCGGGGGCTTAGCTGCAGCCCAGCGCTCGCCTAAGATATAAGAAATCCTACCGAGTGAAGAGCAAACATCTCACTCGGGGGCTTAGCTGCAGCTCAGCGCTTGCCTAAGATATAAGAAATCCTACCGAGTGAAGAGCAAACCTCTCACTCGGAGGCTTAGCTGCAACACAGTGCCTGCCTAAGGAATAAGTCGACTGCAGTGGGCATCTTGCTGTGAACCTGCAAAGGGCAATTCAAGCCAAAAGCAATCATACCCAAACATCCAATCCAAGTTTAGGTCGATACCTAAAGGAACCGAGAGTGCTCAGGCGCTAAGCCTGTTAAGGTTTTATCGGTTACAATTCCACTCGGCATACCGAGGCAAATTTAAAGACTCAAGGAAAGTTTTTTACCCCTCCTATGGAGGGCTGGAAGGAGCAACGAACTCGTCGAGATCAATCCCATCTGCGATCCGTGTAGCAGTAGCGATGAAAGTCTCCATGAAAGACCAGAAGTCGTGTTTCTTGGTGTTGGCCACTCGGAGAGCCGCCAGCTTATCTTCTCGTGCATCCTTGCAATGGACTCGCGCCAGACACAGGCGACATCTGCGCCACACCGAGCCGAAGACTTCTTCCACTCCTGCACTCGGTCAGGGACGGCGTTCAGTCGAGCCATCAACGACTCGAGGTCATTTTGGAGTGTCGCCCCGGGCCAGAGCGTCGAGTCGATGCGGGACGTAGCAACCTTCAGCCTTGCGAGGTAATCCACGACAGCGGCAACATGGGACTCCAGTCGGAAGACGCTCATGGCAACTTCATCATTCACGGAGAATTGACAGGTCAAGGTTCGCTCTCAACCGGCTGGTTTCTTCTTCAAAGTTGCGCGTAACTCGCAAAGACAAAACCCGAATCAAGAAAATAGTCGAATGGGAACACGACAGGTTGGAAGAATTGGTCGAGTGAAAAGACTACCTTCGAGCATAAGGAATAATTTTTAGCAAGACCACCCAGAAGCCTTCCAGTCATTCTTCTTCCCGGTCAACTGGTTGATCCTCTCGGTCGAGTGGTCTTGTCGACTTTCGATCGATCAACATCCTTAGTGGCAATGGCCGAGCAGCCTTCGATTGGTGTTGTCTGTTCGAGCTTGGTGACCGAGGCTAGCTTTTCGTCGGCAAGCTTGATCTTCTCGCACAGCTCAAGCTCCTTCTTCCTCTGGGCCTCCTTCACCTTGCCTCAGAAATTACAGCAAAGTCAGGTTTGAAGCAAATGAGGGGAGAAAGGAGTCGTCAAGTCTCACCAAACATACCTTTGGTCTCCTCCTTTGCCTTCGTCGATTCTCTTGCACTAGCTTCAAGTCCAACTCGAGCTGAATATGCTTCGCTCCGATTCGATATAGCGCCCGCAAAGATCACAGGATTTCTACGAAGAATCAATCGACAAAATGTCAAAGATGATTCACTTCCGAGTGAATAGAGAAAATGACACGTTTAAGACTACGATCGAATGCAAGCATTCAATCGTAGTCTCGGGACTACACCCAATGGGTGCACTCAGCGTGCCCCCACCGGGTCTTATTCAAGAGCGAGTCGACCAATCGACCAAAAAAAGTCGACCAATCGACCAAAACTTCTTCAGATCGTAATCAATCGCGGTGATCGACCACGCCTCTCGGGATTACACCGGTGGGTGCACTCAGCGTGCCCCACCGGTTTCGTAAACCCATTCGCTCCATTCGAGTGATGATCAATATTTACTTATAAAGCCTAAGACCGATCGCCAGCAATGACCTTAGCCTTGGGGATTACACCCAGTAGGTGCACTCAGCGTGCCCCGCTAATCGGAGTTTTTACCAACACACCTAGTGGGTGAATGCTATGAATTCCAGAAGAAAAGTTTTGATAGCATACCCTAACAGAGCAGCGGTGGTCGATCGACCAACATTGCTTTGAAGGGCGGAGCTGGCGTCGAAGCTGCTTGGCTCGCATCCCGAACGATCTTCACCGCTCCATCATGATTCCTCGCTGACGGATCGCCTCCTTAGCAGCACTAGCTTGGTCCTCCGGACGTGGTGCGTGATTTAAGAGCGAAGGCTGCCCAGCACTCGACGAAGTGGGTCGAGCACTCGTCAACGGCACCGCTGGGACACGGTATGTCGAGTGCTGGCCTCCCCTTCCGTCGCAATAGCCTCTCGGCGCCGTCACATCTTGGGCTGCTTTGCGGTAGATGCCTTCCTGCTCCTCCTATACCTCAATGGTTCCTCATCCTCATCATCGCTCGCCGGAAGGGTGATAATGTCATTGGTTGGAGCTTCAGAAAAGAGTCAAAGTCAGAAACTATGAGTCAGTCGACTAAGAACAAGATTAAAGATGCAGTACCGGGATTTGAGGTTGCCGCGTCCTCCATCTCATGGTCCTCGGCCTTGCCTGAGGTTTCGGAAGTCGCAAAGACCAAGTTCCAAAGAGTCATTGACCGATTCAAGTATCAACCAGGGGACAGAATTTGTACGTAACAAGAAGACTTAAGTGATTTGTTTACCCTGATATGGTGGGGATGGACACCTTCATTTTTGGCAAAGGCTTGGTTGGCCTCGACGGAGCTACCTTCGACTGCTTCGGCGCCTTCTCAGTCGGCACCGGAGAAGCGGTCCGAGGGCGTTTGGTCGACTGCGAGGCAGTCGCAACTCCCTTACCGCGTTCAGTCGAAGGGTCGTGCACAAGTTTTGACCGCCTTTCCGAGCGCGGTGGTGCAACCTCCTCCTCTTCCTCCTCTTCTTCATCCTCGTCATCATCATCGCTGCCGCCGTCATCCTCAAGCAGCGTCTCAATCCCACTCTTCTGGCTCTACCTCGCTGCTTCCCCTCCTCGGAGCCTGAGCACCATTGGGCATTGAGTATAGCTCGGTAAGGGCCTGGAAACGTCAAAGTAGAGTTCAATCGACCAAATCACAGAAACACATTCGGCAGATATACAATGGAAGACAGAGCAAATATACCTTGTCTGGAACGCTATTATGGTCAAGTGGAGAAATCCTCCGGGATCCGCGAGGGTTGTCCTTGTTCCCGGTGATCGCAGCCATCCACCTTTCCACTATGGCGTCGTCGATTGCCTCCGGGTTGACGCGAGTCTCGCCTTCGTTCCTTGAAGACAGCCACATGCGTTGGCTCGAATCAAGAGGCTGGATTCGCCCAAGAAAAAACCTCCAAGAGGTCCATGCACCACACCGTCCCAACCAGCTGTACCACGCGTCCATCAACATCTTCACATCAGCTCTCTCTCTCGAACCACCTTCGAGGAGGAGGGTCTGCTCACTCGACTCATGGTGAATGGAGGAAGACCACTGATCGTCGGCGCCGACTCATTCTCGCAAGAGAACCAGGTCGATCGCCAGCCCCCGACCGACTCGGGAAAAGACATAGCTAGGAAGGTGCTCTTATTCCTCAATTGGATCCCTAGGCCCCGCACATCTGAACTACTTGGGTCTTCTCGTCACAGATTTGCTTTCTTCACGACCGAGAGCGACATGTGAAGATATACTTGAACAAACCCCAAAGGCGGTCGACAGCCCGTGAAGTTTTCACACATAGACACAAATGCAGCAAGATACGCTGATGGAGTTTGGAGTAAAATGGTGGAGCTGGGCCCCAAAGAAATTCAGAAAGCCACGAAAGAAAACACTCGGGCGGGGAAAATCTCGATCAACATGGGTGGCCAGGAGCACACACTCACCCTCCTCCGGCTGGGGTTGCCACTCTTTGCCGGAAGCCTTGCGGCGCCGTGGGGGTCAGCCCGTCGTTATTATATCGAGAGATCCTTCTCCTCGATGGTCGATCGATCCAATCTCCTCGACCCAGCCCTTCGCAAACGGGATCTCGACGAGGAACCGCTGCGGTGGTGGATCTCCCTTCGCCTTTCTCGCCGCCGACGCTTTCTCCGCCGCCGACGCTTTCTTCACGCGCTCCAGCGCCGCCGTCCTTTTGCCCATAGCCGCCGCGGAGGCGCGAGAGGGAGTAGCAGAGGCGGCAGCGATGCGGTGGGCGGAGACGGAGAGAGCAGAGGAGGAAGAACAGGTATCGTGCGTAAACCCTCACGAAGTTGCATTTATAACATCCTTCCGAGTGGATGACATGTGGACCCGAGCAATCCAATCATATCCCAAACAGTTGCACCGCACGATACGTGGCGGAAAAAGCGGCGCGAGATCGAGGCGCCCCGCATGTCCCATCCGGCGGCCAAGGTCCGTTTCGCTTCAAGGCTTCCCCAAATTTCAGATTCGCAGAATCCGCAAGCTGCGGATCGACTTGCCAAGTGCTAAGTTTCTTGCGATCCGTCGTTCGGGAACAACGAAGTATAAAAGATCACTCGACTAGAGAACAAGAATGGATCGAGTCGACTGAAGAAAAGTTGCTTGTTATCAACAGAGAAGATCTTGATCCAGAACAACACATAGTTAGTAAGCAAAAGACAATCGGAAACAGCGTCAACTCCTTCCTCACTCAAGCCTTAATCCATTCGGGGGCTAATGATGGATTCATGTACCTAGGGTAGGGTCATAGGCCTGACCTAAACGTCCTACCCAAGGACACTCTGAGAAGAGATCATCTTCCAGTCGACCGAAGAAGAACCCACTCGACTGACTAGAAGGACTCGACCATGGAAGACTCACTCGACCATGAAGACGCACTCGACCACCAGAAGGTCAGAAGGCACTCTGCAACGCAACGGCTTGTAATTGAATAGACTTAATGATAGTTAAGGCACCTTATGAGGGGCGTTACCAGTAACGCCCCAGGCTTAATGTACTTTAACCTCTCCATTATGTGGGTTGGCTGGGGTCCTGGCACACTCTATATAAGCCACCCCCCTCCACAGATAGAGGGGTTCGCACTCTTGTAATACCTACACTCATAATCCACTCGACCGCCTCAGGGCTCCGAGACGTAGGGCTTTTACTTCTTCCGAGAAGGGCCTGAACTCGTACATCGCTTGTGTTCACAACCTCTCCATAGCTAGGACCTTGCCTCTCCTTACCTACCCCCCACTCTACTGTCAGACTTAGAACCACGACAGCCCCTCCCCCTAGTCCAATTCGGACTAGGCCATGGGGGGGCGCACGGCCTGCCCTAGGCAACCCCTCTCTCTTTCCCGTATGGCCCAATAAGGCCCAATACTTCTCCCCGCGAATTCCGTAAATCTCCCAGACTCGATAAATACCGAATCACTCGGATCCTTTCCAAACTCGAATATAGTCGTCCAATATATCGATCTTTACGCCTCGACCATTTCGAGACTCCTCGTCATGTCCCCGATCTCATCCAGACTCCGAACTCCTTCGGTACATCAAAACTCATAAACTCATAATAAAACTGCCATCGAAACCTTAAGCGTGCGAACCCTACGGTTCGAGAACAATGTAGACATGACCGAGACACGTCTCCGGTCAATAACCAATAGCGGACCTGGATGCCCATATTGGTTCCTACATATTCTACGAAGATCTTTATCGGTCGATCCGCATAACAACATACGTTGTTCCTTTGTCATCGGTATGTTACTTGCCCGAGATTCGATCGTCGATATCGAATACCTAGTTCAATCTCGTTACCGGCAAGTCTCTTTACTCGTTCCGTAATACATCATCTCGCAACTAACTCATTAGTTGCAATGCTTGCAAGGCTTAAGTGATGTGCATTACCGAGAGGGCCCAGAGATACCTCTCCAACATTCGGAGTGACAAATCCTAATCTCGAAATACGCCAACCCAACAAGTACCTTTGGAGACACCTGTAGAGCACCTTTATAATCACCCAGTTACGTTGTGACGTTTGGTAGCACACAAAGTGTTCCTCCGTAAACGGGAGTTGCATAATCTCATAGTCATAGGAACATGTATAAGTCATGAAGAAAGCAATAGCAACATACTAAACGATCGGGTGCTAAGCTAACGGAATGGGTCATGTCAATCAGATCATTCAACTAATGATGTGATCCCGTTAATCAAATAACAACTCTTTGTCCATGGTTAGGAAACATAACCATCTTTGATTAACAAGCTAGTCAAGTAGAGACATACTAGTGACACTCTGTTTGTCTATATATTCACACATGTATTATGTTTCTGGTTAATACAATTCTAGCATGAATAATAAACATTTATCATGATATAAGGAAATAAATAATAATTTTATTATTGCCTCTAGGGCATATTTCCTTCACCATCATGCTTACTTCATGGTAAACAAGGAAAAAGTCAAAAAAATCTCAATGGTATTTTGCCGAACACTTGTTGGGCGAGGTGTCCGTCATGAACGACATCAGAAGGGGTGGACGATACCTGGGTTGCGCACGTTCAGGGAGTGCAACGGCGGCAAAGTAACAGACGCATGGGTGGAGCGACGGTGGTCTGGCAAGAACTATGCGACGAATGGAGTGGTTTAGAGGTTGTGGCGTTCTTGGTGAGTGCAGATACAGGGCAATGGGGAGGGACGAAGTGCGGGAAAGGCTCCATGAGGGGGTGGGGGTGGGATGGGTGGGTCGGGGCCCAATATGGTGGTAGTCCAGACACCCGCAAACCTCCTCCAGGTTTTTTTCCGGTTTTGGCGGAATTCAGACATGCGGATGTTTGATGAGTGGCTTTGAAGGGCGCAAAGTGTCCGGACAACACGGTCTAGACATTTACAGGTGGTTTGATGCGTGGCGTTGGAGATGCTCTTACTATATAAACATGTTAGAGAAAAAAGCATATTCAACATCGTTACATCTTTCATGAAAAACTAATCGTCCATAGTTCTTGGTTTGGACCGACCAAGCTGGTTCGTAGTTACCCTCAGACCTGACATTTCATGAAATAAATAAACTGGAGGACTGTAGCCTTGCTGATGCATCTATGTATTGCTTGCAGGCTTTTTCTCAAAAGAAAAAAACGGTATTACTTGCAGGCTGCACAAACTTCACCTTACATGCAAAAGCAAAGGAGTTTCACAGCGGAAAAAAAAAGGAGGGATTGTCGGCTGTAAGCTTTCCGTTCTCGGCTCGGCATTAGATTGGAGAAGGAAAGCATGCATGGAACGGGCGAAGATGAATGGAAACAAATTAAAGAGCGTTGTTGAATAGACTGATCTTTTTTCTTTTTTTCTTTTGAGATGAGGGGAATATTTTTTTTCTTTTTTTTACTTTTACAAAGTTACCATGTCTATTCTCTCTCTCAAAAAAATATGTTTATTATCCCTTTCGAAAAGTTGATGTGCCAATTAATGTTGATTCTGTTACCCTCCACCGAACGGACGAGACTTGCCTGCTCCTTGCCCGTGTGCCCATCCGTGCTCCTGCATACGTGGCTTGATTTGATTAGAACAAAATAAGGCCTGACCCCACCCCCTTAAAATCAGGGGGAGATGATTAGATTAGAAAGGAAAAAGGGAAAAAGACAGCCGTAGGATGAAGTGGGAGCACGGATGGGAGCACGGGGAGGGAGCAGGCAAGCCGGATCCCCACCGAACAGTCTGCACTAGGTCTTGAAAGATCGTGTCAGGAGAAATGTAATTGTCCAAACAGATTGAAAATCCAACTTTAAGTGTAGAAGATACTCACCATTTAGGCTTCAGTATGAAGATTAAATACTACCTATGTATTGAAATACTTATAGTTAGGGGAACTTGTACTAGTTTCAACTACAAGTATTTCGGTACGGAGGGAGTAGAAGACTTGGGTGTGAGAGGAGAGAGAATCTAGGTAGTCTAGATGGGAGTTGAGCAGAGCACCTGGTTGTATTTGTATGCGTGGTACTGTCCGACACTAAAGCTTAAAATAGATATATACTCCTATTGAGGCTATACAATATTGAACAATTTTATGAAATTTTGGCGGATTAAAAGGTGCACATCCTGAGAGAAAAGATGGATGGTAGTATCATGCAGTCCATCCTAGTGCAAGATCACCATTTCTTTTGCTAAGGCTAATGCAAGATAATTAGAAACTGGGCTTTTCTGAAAGGAAAAAGAACAAACAAACTGAAAACGATAGTGCACAATGCATGCATGCATGCATGTGAGTGCAGGCCCCACATGCAAGACGCCTTTCACCATTGACCACTGACCATGCATGGCATGCAAACGCACTCCTGGTTTCCATCCTTTCCTCACGGTAGGCTCGTACCAAAGCAACAAAGGGCCGGCTAATAACTAGGTTTCGGAAATTAGATTGATATATGGGGCTTACAGAAGGGGGAAATGGAAATTATGGTCACCAGTTTGTATTGGGGTTTCATTTTTACTGTTGGAAGATAAGATCCACCATTAGTTTCCATGGACTTAAGAGGGGCAGTAAATTGCGTTTGAAGGCAACACACCAACAAAAGACAATGCAGGAAGAAGAAAACAGAAAACACCCGCTTCTGCATCGGCTCAGAACCAAACGAGTACCCACTTTATTTTTCTTTCTGAAGATATGAATTTATCTTTGAGATGACCATGCATGGAAACGTCCAGTCAAGTAAAAGTAAAAAAAAAAAAAAAAAGCGGAATGAAACTGGGCACGACATAAAAGAGAGTTACCGCCCAGACATCGTTGTCTTTCTATTCTTGCGACCGTCCATCTGCATCTGCATATAAACCGCCCAGACAGCTCGAACCTCCGGCCGGTCTTCAGCACACAGACACAGGCCACAGCCAGGTAGCCACTTCCTTTTCCTAGTCCAGCGCCGGCGATGGATGCTCGTGCTGCTGCCGGTGGCGGTGGAGCCGCAGCTGCAGGGGAGGACGAGGACCTGGAGGTGGTCATCCGTACGCTGGTGAAGGTACACGCCGTCCTCGGCTTGGGGTTGGGGCCCTGGCAATGTGGTGCATTTGTAGCTAGCTGATTGTTCCCCCTGTGTGCGATCAGCTCCGTTTACGTGTTGCTAATGTGGTGTGTTTGTCTAGGTTGATGAGTTGATGCCGCGGACAATGCATGTGCACGATTGCGGCGCTATGCCAAAACGGGCAAGGCACCTGATCCTGATGCAACCCCAACTAGTGTCCATATATAATTAATACAACTCTGTGTCATTACAGGCACACTATATGTTGGAAATATAAGCAATTTACCGAGTGATTTTATTAACAGAAATACTAGATAAAGCATGACTAGTATAGCAGAGATAAAACAAGCCATGCGATTTGACAAAGAGAAGGTAAACAACATCTTCATATATGAACTAGAACCGATCATCTCTAGAGCAGATAGTTGAACGAGATGCATATCTGAAGTAGAGCCTAACATGTCTAGGGAAACACTAGAACAAGGAACTGTAGCAGAACCTCTAATAGAAAGGGGACGAACACGTACGGGGCAGCAGCAGCAGAAGCGCTGGACTTGGGGTCGGTGTCCTCGCCAGCCATGTCGTCGAGGAGGTCGTGGACGTTGGGGAAGAAGTCGTCGTCGGGGAAGTAGTCATCGGAGTCTGGGGCGTCCGTGACGAAGAAGTCAGTAGTCGCGCGAAGCGCTCCCCAAAAACCTTATCACCCTTCTCCCGTACAGGACTCAAAGAGTGCGGTTTCGGAGGCCTACTGTCCCGACTCGCGGTGCACGCCGCAAGCCGGGATGAGGAAGATCGTAGCAGCAGCGCAGTGTTCAGGAGCCGGTGGCGAGAGGAAGAATGAGTTCTGGTGCATCTCTCTGAGAGGAACCTCCCTTTTATAGGCGCAAGAGAAGGAGGCGAGAGGACAGCGACGGAAGGTGAAACGAAGAGAAGAAGACGAAGCGAACAGCCAGCAGCCGAAGGCTGCACCGTTCGCATTCAAACTCCACTATTCCAAAAACTTTTCAGCTTCCGTGTGACCTTTCGTATACCCGTAGTGCGTGGCAAAAATTTAGACAACGGCTCGGCTCATTCCCGCAACCCGCAACCCGCGGCGCGTCGTGGCGAGGCGAGGCATGGCGAGGCGGGCGGCGAGCGCGCGTGGATGTCCCTCTTGTTCTCATGCTCATACAGGTGGGGAAGGAGCCTCCCTTATAAAGAGGTCCAACCCCCTCTAAACTAGCAATGTGGGACTAAACTTTAGTTCCACCTCTTGCCTTGCACGAATGGGCTGCGTGGGCCTCTAGGATTTGTTAGGAATTTCTAAAACTGCTATTGGGCTGGGCCCAAAATAGACAAAATTCCAGCAATCCCCCACCAGATCCCAGAGGCACACAAAATTTGCCTTTGGTTCCAAAACACTGTTTTATATACCAGTACTACAGTGGAGACTGTTAAGTTGAACTTCCACCTAGAACTCTATGCTACACTAGTAAGCAACTTAAACAGTGGACTGGGCCTTGAACTGCAAGTTTTCTGCGAATCTAGCTTCAGACAAAGCCTTGACCGATACGTGGCTACCGTGGGTCTTCCCATGGTGGAGCTTATCGTCATACTCCGAGACCTTTCATGAGTTTACTAGAGAGAACCCTACTCTCATAGATTGCGACGTTTAACAATCAGACTCATATAGGTGCGTTCTTCAAAAGATGTTCTACAGGACAACATCTCTGCTTCAAAGAGCCACTTAGAAGACATTAAGATATACATCAACCTGCCATGCAGATTAGGAGAGTATTGCATCTTCATGGAGTGGTATTTTAACAGTAAGGATACTCTCCTCCCAGTTGACCAACAGCTTGTCTTCCACATCTAATTCACGGGATCTCCGATCACAAAGAATAGGTTACCACTGTGAACAACTCATATTGTGGGTCTCATACCCATCTCCCTCGATGCATTATCTATCACATTATGTGATAGACCCTTAGTGAAAGGATCTGCCCGATTTTTAGACGTTTGGATGTAATCCAATGCAATAACTCCGGAGTTTCTCAATTTTCTGACAGACTTTAACCTTCTCTGAACGTGTCTTGATGACCTCATGTTATCCTTTGAACTGTTCACTTTCGTGATCACAGTTTGATTATCGCAGTTCATAAGGATACCCGGTACAGGTTTCTCAACTACCGGCAAGTCATTCAAGAGCCGATGAAGCCAATCTTCTTCGACCGTAGCTGTATCTAGTGCTGTGAGTTCTGCTTCCATTGTTGACCTCGTTAAGATGGTCTGCTTGCAAGACTTCCAAGAAACAGCGCCACCTCCGTGAGTGAATACATATCCTCTCGTGGCCTTTATCTCATCAGCATCTGAGATCCAGTTTGAGTCACTATACCCTTCAAGCACTTTTGGGTGCCCGGTGTAGTGTATTCCATAATTCACATTGCCTTTCAAATAACGCAAAACTCTCTCTAGAGCTTTCCAATGCACATCTCCTGGTTTTGAGACAAACCGACTCAGTTTGCTAACAGCAAAAGAGATGTCAGATCTTGTAGCACTGGCTAAGTACATAAGCGAGCCAATAATCTGAGAATACTTCAATTGATCTCTAGAAATTCTTCATTTCTTTGAAGCAGCACGCTAACATCATATGGTGTTGGAGAGGGCTTACAGTCACTATAGCCAAAGCGACTCAAGATATTTTCCACATAGTGAGATTGAAGCAATGTAATCCCACCATCATCATCTCTCAACAACTTGATGTTCAGAATGACATCAGCCACTCCTAAGTCCTTCATCTCAAAACAGCGAGATAGAAAATCCTTGACCTCCTTAATAACATTCAGATTTGTTCCGAAAATCAGTATGTCATCAACATACAAGAAAAGCATAACTCCCTCGCCCCCACCATGGCGATAGTACACACAATATTTGTCAGCTTCGTTCACAACAAAGCCTGCAGCTGTTAACGTTCTTTCGAACTTCTCATGCCACTGTTTGGGTGCTTGCTTGAGTCCATACAAAGACTTCAGCAACTTGCACACTTTTCCTTCCTGGCCATCTATTACAAACCCATCTGGTTGTTCCATATAGATTTCCTCATCCAACTCTCCATTTAGGAAAGAAGTCTTAACATCCATTTGATGAACGAGAAGACCATATGAGGCAGCTAGTGAAAGTAGAACTCGAATAGTGGTCAGTCGTGCCACAGGTGAGTAAGTATCAAAGAAGTCTTCACCTTACTTTTGGGTATAACCCTTAGCCACGAGCCGAGCCTTATACTTTTCAATAGTACCATCAGGCCTAAGCTTCTTCTTGAATACCCATTTACATCCTATAGGTTTGCACCCATAAGGACGATCAGTTATCTCCCAAGTTTCATTCGCCAAGATGGAATCCATCTTGCTACGAACTGCTTCCTTCCAGTAGTCAGCATCTTCAGATGCATAGGCCTCTAAAATAGAACTAGGAGTGTCATCTATGAGATACACAAGAAAATCATCATCAAAGGACTTTGCAGTCCTCTGTCTCTTGCTCCTAGTAGGAACTTCATTGTTCTCCTCCACAGGACTTTCAAAGTGTTCCATCGAAATGGCAGGTTCGGTAATTGTAATTGGTTCCTGATTCGATGAACTAATTGTAACTGGTTCCTGATTCGATGAACTAGGCATCTCCTGATTAGATGAGGTAGCCATATCCTTCATGGGAAAGATATCTTCAAAGAAAGTCGCATCATTCGACTCCATGATCGTACCGAGATGCATGTCAGGTACCTCAGATTTTACAACCAAGAATCTATAGCCAATGCTATGAAAAGCATATCCCAGAAAAACACAATCCACAGTTTTTGGTCCCAGCTTCCGCTTCTTTGGAATTGGCACATTGACTTTCGCCAAACAACCCCACGTTCGTAGATAAGAGAGCTTTAACCTTTTCTTCTCCCATTCCTCGAATGGAGTTATCTCTTTGTTCTTTGTGGGAACTCGGTTTAGGACATGACATGCAGTCAATATCGCCTCCCCACACCATGCCTTGGAGAGACCCGATGTGTCTAACATGGCGTTAACCAAATCAGTTAGAGTACGGTTCTTTCTTTCGGCCACCCCATTTGACTGAGGTGAGTAGGGAGGCGTGCTCTCATGGATTATACCATGTTCCGCACAAAAAGCATCAAATTCATTGGAAAAATACTCTCCACCACGGTCGGACCTAAGCCTCTTGATTTTCCGATCAAGTTAGTTTTCCACTTCAGCTTTATAGATCTTGAAAAAGTTCTCATCCTTAGATTTCAAAAGATACACACGGCAGTATCTAGTGGAGTCGTCAATTAACGTCATGAAATATTTCTTTCCACCTTTTGTCAAAACACCATTCATTTCACATAGATCTGAATGTATAAGTTCTAGTGGTGCAAGATTTCTCTTTTCCGCAGTCACATGAGACTTACGTGGTTGCTTAGCTTGCACACACACTTGACACTTGGATCCCTTGACAGTGGTGAAACTAGGGATTAAATTTAACTTCGCTAGTCGCGACATGCAACCAAAGTTAACATGACAAAGACGTGAAGGCCACACATTTGATTCACTATTGTTGCAAATATGATTAACAACTTTATTGCAAACGTCTGATAAGGATAAACGAAACAGGCCTCCTGACTCATAGCCTTTACCAACAAAGGTTCCATACTTGGATATTACAAATTTATTCGACTCAAAGACAAGCTTATAGCCATCTCTACACAGAAGAGATCCGCTAACAAGATTTTTATTGACGGAGGGGACATAATGCATGTTCTTCAGCCGCATGATCTTCCCCAAAGTAAACTTCAGATCGACCGTGCCAACACCACGAACAGAAGCACTTGAACCGTTGCCCATCAGCATGGTTGAAGTCCCTGTGGTCTGATAAGACGAAAACATGGAAATATCACCGCATACATGCACATTAGCACCCGTGTCAATCAACCAATCAGGAGAATGACATATTGAAAGAATAGTGGGAAATATACCATACCCAGCATCCTTCATGTCAGTGTCTCCAATGACAACATTAGTGGTCTTGCCGCCTTTCCCAGGATGACGCTTGTCATAGCGATTGGGGCAACTAGGAGCCCAATGATCAGGATCTCCACACACATGACAAACACCTTTCTTCTTGTCATTCTTCTTCTTGAAGTTCGTGTGCTGCACAGCCTTGTTCTTCCCATCAAACTTTGCTTTACCATCAAACTTGCCCTTGTTCTTGAACTTGTGGGGCTGGAAGTTTTTCTTTTGTACCAGATTGGCACTAGAACCTCCCTCAATACCTCGAGCACGGTTGTCCTTTGCTCTCGACTTTTCTTCCACATCAAGAGTACCAATGAGATCCGGAACGGAAAACTCCTGCCTCTTATGCTTCAGTGAGGTAGCAAAGTTCCTCCACGAGGGAGGAAGCTTAGTGATGATACCTCCGGCAATAAACTTGTCCGGTAGAATACAATTGAAATGCTCAAGTTCTCTAGCAAATGATTGTATCTCATGAGCTTGCTCAACCATGGAGCGCTCTTCAGTCATCATGTAGTCATGGAATTGCTCCATGATGTACAGCTCAGCGCCAGCATCCGAGACCCCAAACTTGGCCTCGAGTGCGTTCCACATATCTTTTCCATTGCCAATTGACGCATAAGCATCAACTATGTTCTCACTAAGAACACTCAAGAGAGCAGCCTTAAACAAGGTATCCATTTTCTGAAAAGCTTGAGCCTGTTGGGCATCTTGCTCTCCTTCAGGTTTGCCAAGAGTGGCGTCATAGCAGCTCATGGTCTGAAACCATAAGACTGCTCTCACGCACCACCTCTTATAGTGGATACCCTCAAACATAGGAGGTCTCATGGAAGCAGCAAAACCACTTGGGGTAAATTGCCTATAATAAGGTTTTTGGATTGTTGGAAATATGAGCAATTTACCGAGTGAATTTATTAACAGAAATACTAGATAAAGCATGACTAGTATAGCAGAGATAAAACAAGTCATGCGATTTGACAAAGAGAAGGTAAACAACATCTTCATATATGAACTAGAACCGATCATCTCTAGAGCAGATAGTAGAACAAGATGCATATCTGAAGTAGAGCCTAACATGTCTAGGGAAAACATTAGAACAAGGAACTGTAGGAGAACCTCTAATAGAAAGGGGACGAACACGTACGGGGCAGCAGCAGCAGAAGCTCTGGACTTGGGGTCGGTGTCCTCGCCAGCCATGTCGTCGAGGAGGTCGTGGATGTCGGGGAAGTAGTCGTCGGAGTCCGGGGCGTCCGTGACGAAGAAGTCAGTAGTCGCGCGAAGCGCTCCCCAAAAACCTTATCACCCTTCTCTCGTACAGGACTCAAATAGTGCGGTTTCGGAGGCCTACTGTCCCAACTCGCGGTGCACGCCGCAAGCCGGGATGAGGAAGATCATAGCAGCAGCGCAGTGTTTAGGAGCCGGTGGCGAGAGGAAGAATGAGTTCTGGTGCGTCTCTCTGAGAGGAGTATAGGCGCAAGAGAAGGAGGCGAAAGGGCAGCTGCACCGTTCGCATTCAAACTCCACTATCGCAAAAACTTTTCAGCTTCCGTGTGAACTTACGTATAGACATCGGCTCGACTCATTCCCGCAACCCGCGGCGCGGCACGTCATGACGAGGCGGGCGGCAGAGGAGGAGCGCGCGTGGATGTCCCTCTTGTTCTCATGCTCATACAAGTGGGGAAGGAGCCTCCCTTATAAAGAGGTCCAACCCCCTCTAAACTAGCAATGTGGGACTAAACTTTAGTTCCACCTCTTGCCTTGCACGAATGGACTGCGTGGGCCTCTAGGATTTATTAGGAATTTCTGAAACTGCTATTGGGCTAGGCCCTAAATAGACAAAATTCCAGCACTATATACTCATGAAGAGACTCAGTCTCCCTCATATAAGATGTGATGAAACTATGTGTTGCATAAGGGCTCTGGAATATGTCTCCATGGATTGCCTTACGCCGGGAGCTCCAGATTGCCAACAAAGTTACTATCAATGTGGTGAACTTATCCTCCGGCAGTTCTTCGTGCATTGTAAATAACCAATTCTTTGCACTTGGGTCCTGGTTGCATTACATGTGTTCCACCATCGTCTCATTGGACAGTGCTCATATGACGAGAAAGGGTTTTCCCTGCTTTATATTATATAAAGCAACCATCAACACATAACAACCAAGACTCCGGTACAGACACACGCCACCACCGCACACGACACACACACACAAGGCAAGATACAAAGATGTCGGGCACCGACACACCACCCCACCGACAACCAAGCAAACTACAGATGTGCGAAAAGGACCGTTTGGTGCCGACGGGGACCTCCACCATGAGCAACCACAATGGAAGGTGAGGCGGACCACAACGACGCTAGGACTCCAAAACGGTGCCTCCCAGAAGGGTACGACCACATATAGCCGCCATCGCCCGATCCCAAAGATTAAGTTTTCACCTGGAGCAAGACAGACGGAATGGGAACGTCGTGACCAAGGCTTTGGGCTCAGACTTGCCCTCCGCCCTAACATGTACCCAGTCTCGGATGTCAAGCTATTCTTGTCAACATATGGGTACACTTTCCTAATAGCTGAGATTTGTTCAGGCCTGATAGACCCACAAAATGTCTCAGCGGCAACCTTTGACATGGCCATCATAGACCAACCAAATTGTTCATGTGCCAAACTGAATACTGAAAGCTACGCATGTGAAGGTTGAAGCTACTGCACAAATCTATCATTTGGACGAGGATGCAAGTGTCAGTGCCCACATCAAGGCAATCCTTACATTATGGATGGCTGCAAATGTGCGTCTCTTTCAGTGTCAGTCCTCGGCCGTGGCAAAAGGTGCGGCGGCCTAGGGCCCATTTTAAATAAGGGCACAATATATCTACATACTTAAATAAAGTGCAAAAAATTGGTTTGCCGAACAAAAACCAACATGGAAGGGGGGCATATGCCCCCCCCCCTCCTCGGCGGACTTCACCATGCTGTATTATTCAACAGTTATTTATAGTTGAATACATTATAATCATTATTTACATCATATAATCACATATAGATGATTGTATTGAGATTTTATTTGCCAACTAAAATTATGTTTTTAATTTTTTATGTTAATGCCTTTATATTTTTTTATAATATATGATATATGTTATTGAAAGTCTATGTGTTAATATGTTAATGTTCATTGTGCCTCAGTCGCACTAGGTCCTCTATAATGATAGGGCCAGCCCTATCCCTACAACACCCATCCACGCCATCACCTTTTCAAAATAACTTAGAAAGAGATTGCCTTAGGTAACTTGATTAAAAATAGTAATAGCATGGCATACGTCAATTAGGTTTCGTTTTCAATATTGTTAACATGGAACTGGGGTTTTGGGTGGTGGGGGCACTTTTGCTCTTCTCATAGTCTAAAATACATCAATTAGGTGCAATAGGTTATTTTCATCATATATATAGTATAAATATTTCTTTGTGGAATAACACTATGGTTATTTTCTTATGCAAGCAAAATACATTTAGAACATTTTATTACAGATTCAATTGCAGCAGTATATATTCAGATTTTCCTCCCACTTCAAGAATATTAAATCCAGCATAGCAATAACTTTAAGATCTTCCCTGCAAAAAACAACACCTTTAATATCAGCACTTTCTGTAATAAAGCACTTGTGATAATTAACTCATAACTCTGACACATTGCTTGCTGTAATAAAGCACTTGTGATAATTAACTCATAACTCTGACACATTGCTTGCTTCATCGCTTCATCATTTAGATAAACGACAAAATGAAAGGTCGTGTGTGAGCTGAAAAAGAAAATAGAAAACTCATTCATCAATACTTATTGTGTTATGTATGTATGCCCGCGAAATCATGATCATCACATTGGGATGATAAACACAAGTGACCTGTCAACTGAAGCACTGGACATCTAAAAATTATCTTTCAGATGTAAGGCATGAAGAATCAAACAAATGTGAAATATAATTATTTCCTTATATCATTTAAAAAGTAGGACTACCACGAGCATTAAATGTTCATACCCACTGTTCCCAATTCGACGAAGTACAACCATTAATAGTATGAACCAATCAGATAACTGTTGGAATTATCATCCCGTAGTTCCAGCATTATACTACCAAAAATGATCATTGAAAAATGATCAGATGGTCATTGAAAAAATGATCATTGAAGGTAACTGTGGTACACAGTTTGATATCCCAAAAGTTTAGAATTTTTGAAATTTCATGATATTTTTAAAATGTCATTTTCATATAGGGGTGTGTGGCACACAGGAGTCCCATGCATTAGGCAACGTTACAGCCAAGCTGCTTCGCCTGGAAGGCACGGGCGTGAAGCATCTGCAGTCACGTGTGCACAACACTTAGCCATGGCTAAGGCATGTAAGTTATGTGCATGCACATGTGTGAATTCTCCAGGCGAGTGGTCTCCGGAGGAATGGGGAGGCATGGGTAGGAATTCGTCTCGGGAGTAATGCTACACCTACGCACCTACGTACCTGGTTCTTAGTGTTTAGAATTACGATCGAGAGAGGAACGAGAGATAAACACAAAGATGTAAAAATGAACTCTTGTTCTCATTGATGATGGGTTACACATATATATAACCACCGAAGGGGTGTCTCCGAAGGGACACAGGCAACCGCCTCCTTTAGAAAAAGTAGGGATTGACAGGATTAATTAAATCCTAACACTCCCCCTAATCCATGCTTGTTAATGTAAGTATCATCATCTTGAGAAGCTCCTCCAAAAACCCTGTGGGAAAAAATATGAGGACATATGTGTTCCATATATTGCTAAAACTCTTTCAAACCCAGTGGGAAAATAAGGAGAAAATGATGCAACATATAATGGTTATTGTCTCTTTTAACTCAATACGAGAAAACCCATAGAGTTTAGAGGACAATAAATATGTCATATGTACTTTCCTAAAAAAAACCCGATGGGGAAAACAGAAAGTATGACATATGATCTCATGTTGATATTACCTCATTAAAAACCTTTATGAGAACCTGTAAAGTAAACTCATGAAGGGAAAAAGAGTATAATATGATACATTGAACAGGAACAATTCAGGAAGATACTCCCCCTGATTCTTGCAAAAATTCAAAGCCGCCACATACCAAAACATAGAAATTGGTAGAGACCCGCTGAACAAATCAGTCGCATGATTTGACTTGCAAGATATGCAATATAGTGATATTGCTTATTATGTAACCTGTTTGCATCCGGGCAACACAAGAAACATTATCGTTGAGATAATGGTTGGTGAATGTAGCCATGAGGTCTGACTTGAAGACTCTTCATGAGAGGGCTACCACACCAAGTAGGAACACTAAATTTGTCTATGATCTGATAGTGGGGATCTGATCCATGTAACCAATGATATTGGTGTTCAGATTTCTCCAAAACTGAAAAACCAGGACAAGATGTTTCATGCCTTGGAGATATCGAAAGATATTCTTGAGTAGCAACCAATTGTCTTTGGTGGATCCAATGGCATTATGGAACGTTGAGTTCCAATATCTCATTTCCATCATCTCTTGGTCTAATAGATCTTTCTCTACGTCTAGAGAATGAACTACCATGAGAGTTATGGATAGATAAGATTTGTCCACAATGAATTTCTCCAATATATTTTGGATATAGACAACATAGTATACCATAATGCATGAATGAAGGTGCTCAAGTTGTAGTAACGAGTGGTATTTTGGTTTACCAAATCCTTCATTTTAAAGTCCGTCACTCAGATGATTACATGTGTCGTCATTGCAGACACACAACACATGGATAATCATCATTTTAGGAGTAATCCTTGTGTATAAGGATCTCACTACGTCGGTTGTACCATATGTACGACAACAATAAGCAGTATGGCGACTTACTGATTTTTACACAATGTATGTTGCATTTTGTATTTCGATTCAGAATTGAGATTCCATTGGAAATCAATCATACATGTCTGAATCTAGTGAGCCACATGGATATGTGATCACTACATCTATCAACTGGAGAGATAGATGATTTTGTACTGCCAATGATATAAGTTATCGGAATGAGATTCCACCTCTGGAGAATAGTTAGGTATCTGCGTAAACCCTTGTTCTACAATACTTGCTCTTTGTTTCATCACCTTGTTGTTCTCAATTCTATTTCCAGAAGAAAACTGGTGTAGGTATTGCTTATGAATACCTTCCCATTATTGAGCAAGATCATTTCTACCTAGATTATACCCTTTGCTTGAGTTCAGTCCGAGTGTTGTTCACACTTTGCCATGGCCATGGTCTTTGGATCTGAATTATTTGAAAGGTTTTTGCAATCTAGTTGAGAAATGTATGTCGACAATTGTAGACTTCCGGTTATATGATTCTCCAGAATCTATATATCAATATATAGTTGATGGAAATATCGTTACCCATGGTGACTGCTCGCGATTTCCCAATGCGATTGAGTCGGGTATTCCGATGTCCAGGTCATTGTGTGCACTATGACCTGGGTTGGTGGAGGTTTCCCGTCCACTGGGTGTATACTACCCATTAGGTGTCTGCCAACGTGAAGTTGACTTGCATTTACTGATTCACAGGCCTTGATATCCTTGCTTATAGAAGCGAATCTGATGTACTTCTGCCATACATCTCCCCCTGATGCTTTGAACGGGGAGTGGAGTGGATTTTGTTGGTACCTCCACTCTTTCAGGCATACTTTTGCAGGATTGTAGGATTGTGTGACACCTTTATAGAATCTGGCAGGTTATTTGCAATATGTTGCAAATCTTCTGAACACATGGTTCAGCTCTTTGATTACGTGGATATGAGGCAGAAATGTGTTGAACATTCCACTAATTTCCTGGCATTCTTTATGGTACTTGAATTCTCCCCCTAATGCCTGGAAATATTGTTGGGGAACGTAGTAATTTCAAAAAAATTCCTACGCACACGCAAGATCATGGTGATGCATAGCAACGAGAGGGGAGAGTGTTGTCTACGTACCCTCATAGACCGAAGCGAAAGCGATCAAAACGTAGAGGAAGTAGTCGTACGTTCTCCTCGCGATCCGACCGATCCCGGCGCCGTTACTCCGGCGCCCCCGAGTTCTTGACACACGTACAGCTCGATGACGTCCCTCGTACTCCGATCCAGCCGAGTGTCGGGGAGAGTTCCGTCGAGACGACGGCGTGGTGACGATCTTGATGTTCTACCGGCGCAGGGCTTCGCCTAAGCTTCGCGATGATATGACCGAGGTGGAATATGGTGGAAGGGGGCACCGCACACGGCTAAGGAACGATCCGTAGATCAAACTTGTGTGTTCTAGGGTGCCCCCCCTGTATATATAAAGGAGCAAGAGGGGGTGCGGCCGGCCTAGAGGAGGCGCTGGAGGAGTCCTACTCCCACCGAGTAGGACTCCCCCTTCCTAGTTGGAGTAGGATTGGGGAAGGGGAAGAAGGAAGGGCGCCCCCCCTCCTGTCCTATTCGGACTAGGGGGAGGCGCGCCTGCCCTGCCTGGCCGCCTCCTCTTCTCCCTCGAGGCCCACTAAGGCCCAATACCCTCCGGGGGTTCCGTAACCCCGGTTTCCGTAAAATCCCGATTTCACCGGAACCTTCCGAACTCCTAATATAGGCTTCCAATATATCAATCTTTATGTCTCGACCATTTCGAGACTCCTCGTCATGTCCGTGATCACATCCGGGACTCCGAACTTCTTCGGTACATCAAAATACATAAACTCATAATATAACTGCCATCGAAACCTTAAGCGTGCGGACCCTACGGTTCGAGAACAATGTAGACATGACCGAGACACGTCTCCGGTCAATAACCAATAGCGGGACCTGGATGCCCATATTGGTTCCTACATATTCTACTAAGATCTTTATCGGTCGAGACCGCATAACAACATACGTTGTTCCTTTGTCATCGGTATGTTACTTGTCCGAGATTCGATCGTCGGTATCCAATACCTAGTTCAATCTCGTTACGCAAGTCTCTTTACTCGTTCCGTAATACATCATTTCACAGCTAACTCATTAGCTGTAATGCTTGCAAGGCTTCGATGATGTGTATTACCGAGAGGGCCAGAGATACCTCTCCGACAATCGGAGTGACAAAACCTAATCTCAAATACGCCAACCCAACATCGCCTTTGGAGACACCTGTAGTACTCCTTTATAATCACCCGATTCGTTGTGACGTTTGGTAGCACCAAAGTGTTCCTCCGTAAACGGAGTTGCATAATCTCATAGTTACAGGAACATGTATATGTCATGGATAAAAGCAAGAGCAACATACTATACGATCGTGTGCTAAGCTAATGGAATGGGTCATGTCAATCGATCATTCAACTAATGATGTGACCTTGTTAATCAAATAACAACTCCTTGTTCATGGTTAGGAAACATAACCATCTTTGATTAACAAGCTAGTCAAGTAGAGGCATACTAGTGACACTGTTTGTCTATATATTCACACATGTATTATGTTTCCGGTTAATACAATTCTAGCATGAATAATAAACATTTATCATGATATGAGGAAATATATAATAACTTTATTATTGCCTCTAGGGCATATTTCCTTCAGTCTCCCACTTGCACTAGAGTCAATAATCTAGATCACATCACCATGTGATTAACATCGATAGTTCACATCATCATGTGATTAACACCCATAGTTCACAATGCCATGTGACCAATACCCAAAGGGTTTACTAGATTCAGTAATCTAG
Organism: Aegilops speltoides; assembly: GCA_021437245.1. Lineage (NCBI taxonomy): Eukaryota > Viridiplantae > Streptophyta > Magnoliopsida > Poales > Poaceae > Aegilops > Aegilops speltoides. The sequence goes on along the minus strand of CM038147.1, from coordinate 490,091,524 downwards.
TTCACATCGCTATGTGAGTAACACCCAAAGAGTACTAAGGTGTGATCATATTTTGCTTGTGAGAGAGTCTTAGTCAACGGGTCTTTCACATTCAGATCCGTTATGTATTTTGCAATTTTTCTATGTCTACAATGCTCTGCACGAAGCTACTCTAGCTAATTGCTCCCACTTTCAATATGTATCTAGATCGAGACTTAGAGTCATCCAGATCAATGTCAAAACTTACATCGACGTAACCCTTTACGACGAACCTTTTGTCACTTCCATAATCGAGAAACATATCCTTATTCCACTAAGGATAATTTTGACCGTTGTCCAGTGATCTACTCCTAGATCACTATTGTACTCCCTTGCCAAAATCAGTGCAGGGTATACAATAGATCTGGTACACAGCATGGCATACTTTATAGAACCTATGGCCAAGGCATAGGGAATGACTTTCATTCTCTTTCTATCTTCTGCCGTGGTCGGGTTTTGAGTCTTACTCAATTTCACACCTTGTAACACATGCAAGAACTCTTTCTTTGACTGTTCCATTTTGAACTACTTCAAAATCTTGTCAAGGTATGTACTCATTGAAAAACTTATCAAGCATCTTGATCTATCTCTATAGATCTTGATGCTCAGTATGTAAGCAGCTTCACCGAGGTCTTTCTTTGAAAAACTTCTTTCAAACACTCCTTTATGCTTTGCAGAATAATTCTACATTATTTCCGATCTACAATATGTCATTCACATATACTTATCGAAATGTTGTAGTGCTCCCACTCACTTTCTAGTAAATACAGGCTTCACCATAAGTCAGATAAAACTATATGCTTTGATCAGCTCATCAAAGCGTATATTCCAACTCCGAGATGCTTGCACCAGTCCATAGATGGATCGATGGAGCTTGCACACTTTGTTAGCTCCTTTGGATCGAAAAAATCTTCTGGTTGCATCATATACAACTCTTCCTCCGTAAAACCATTCAGAATGCAGTTTTACATCCATTTGCCAAATTTCATAAATTGTGGCAATTGCTAACATGATTCGGACAGACTTAAGCATCGCTACAGCTTGAGAAAATCTCATTGTAGTCAACATCTTGAACTTTGTCGAAAACCTTTTTGCAACAAGTCGAGCTTTGTAGATAGTAACACTACTATCAACGTCCGTCTTCCTCTTGAAGATCCATTTATTTTCTATGGTTTGCCGATCATCGGGCTAATCCATCAAAGTCCATACTTTGTTCTCATACATGGATCATATCTCAGATTTCATGGCCTCAAACCATTTTGCGGAATCTGGGCTCATCATCGCTTCCTCATAGTTCGTAGGTTTGTCATGGTCAAGTAGCACGACCTCCAGAACAGGATTGTTGTACCACTCTGGTGCGAATCTCACTCTGTTTTACCTACGAGGTTCGGTAGTAACTTGATCTGAAGTTACATGATCATCATCATTAACTTCCTCACTAATTGGTATAGTAGTCACAAGAACAGATTTCTGTGATGAACTACTTTCCAATAAGGGAACAGGTACAGTTACCTCATCAAGTTCTACTTTCCTCCCACTCACTTCTTTCGAGAGAAACTCCTTCTCTAGAAAGGATCCATCTTAAGCAACGAATATCTTGCCTTCGGATCTGTGATAGAAGGTGTACCCAACAATTTCCTTTGGGTATTCTATGAAGACGCACTTCTCCGATTTGGGTTTGAGCTTATCAGGATGAAACTTTTCACATAAGCATCGCAACTCCAAACTTTAAGAAATGACAACTTGGGTTTCTTGCTAAACCACAGTTCATATAGTGTCGTCTCAACGGATTTAGATGGTGCCCAATTTAACGTGAATGCAGCTGTCTCTAATGCATGATCCCAAAACGATATTGGTAAATCAGTAAGAAACATCATAGATTGCACTTTATCCAATAAAGTGCAGTTACGATGTTTGGACACACCATAACATTGTGGTGTTCCAGGTGGCGTGAGCTGTGAAACTATTCCACATTGTTTTAGTTGAAGACCAAACTCGTAACTCAAATATTCGTCTCCGCGATCAAATCGTAAAAACCTTATTTTCTTGTCACGATGATTTTTCCACTTCACTCTGAAATTCTTTGAACCTTTCAACTATTTCAGACTTAGATATACCCATATCTGCTCAAATCATCTGTGAAGGTCAGAAAATAACGATACCCGCCGCGAGCCTTAACACTCATTGGATCGCATACATCAGTATGTATTATTTCCAATAAGTCGCTTGCTCGCTCCATTGTCGGAGAACGGAGTCTTAGTCATCTTGCCCATGAGGCATGGTTCGCAAGCATCAAGTGATTCATAATCAAGTGATTCCAAAATCCCATCAGCATGGAGTTTCTTTATCGCTTTACACCAATATGACCTAAACGGCAAGTGCCACAAATAAGTTGCACTATCATTATTAACTTTGCATCTTTTGGTTTCAATATTATGAATATGTGTATCACTACGATCGAGATCCAATGAACCATTTTCATTGGGTGTGTAACCATATAAGGTTTTATTCATGTAAATGAACAACAGTTTATTCTCTTACTTAAATGAATAACCGTATTGCAATAAACACGATCAAATCATATTCATGCTCAACGCAAACACCAAATAACATTTATTTAGGTTCAACACTAATCCCGAAAGTATAGGGAGTGTGCGATGATGATCATATCAATCTTGAAACTCCTTTCAACACACATCGTCACTTCACCCTTAACTAGTTTCATTTATTCGCAACTCCGCTTTGAGTTACTACTCTTAGCAACCGAACCAGTACCAAATACCGAGGGGTTGCTATAAACACTAGTAAAGTACACATCAATAACATGTATATCAAATATACCTTTGTTTATTTTGCCATCCTTCTTATCCGCCAAATAATTGGGGTAGTTCTCGCTTCGATGACCAGTCCCTTTGCGGTAGAAGCACTTAGTCTCGTGCTTAGGTCCAGACTTGGGCTTCTTCACTTGAGCAACAACTTGCTTGCCGTTCTTCTTGAAGTTCCTTCTATCCCTTTGCCCTTTTCTTGAAACTAGTGGTCTTGTTAATCATCAACACTTGATGTTCTTTCTTGAATTCTACCTTCATCGATTTCATCATCATGAAAAACTCGGGAATCATTTTCATCATCCCTTGCATACTATAGTTCATCACGAAGTTCTACTAACTTGGTGATGGTGACTAGAGAATTCATCAATCGATATCTTATCGGAAGATTAACTCCCACTTGATTCAAGTGATTGAAGTACCAGACAATCTGAGCACATGCTCACTAGTTGAGCGATTCTCCTCCATCTTTTAGCTATAGAACTTGTTGAAGATTTCATATCTCTCAACTCGGGTATTTGCTTGAAATATTAACTTCAATTCCTGGAACATCTCATATGGTCCATGATGTTCAAAACATCTTTGAAGTCCCGATTCTAAGCTGTTAAGCATGGTGCACTTAAACTATCTAGTAGTCATCATATTGAGCTAGCCAAACGTTCATAACGTTTGCATCTGCTCTGCAATAGGTCTGTCACCTAGCGGTGCATTAAGGACATAATTCTTCTGTGCAGCAATGAGGATAAACCTCCGATCACGGATCGAATCCGCATCATTGCTACTAACATTTTTCAACACAATTTTCTCTAGGAACATATCAAAAACAAACATATGAAAGCAACAACGCGAGCTATTGATCTACAACATAATTTGCAAAATACTACCAGGACTAAGTTCATGATAAATTTAAGTTCAATTAATCATATTACTTAAGAACTCCCACTTAGACAAACATCTCTCTAGTCATCTAAGTGATCACGCGATCCAAATCAACTAAACCATAACCGATCATCACGTGAGATGGAGTAGTTTTCAATGGTGAACATCTTATGTTGATCATATCTACTATATGATTCACGCCGACCTTTCGGTCTCGTGTTCGAGGCCATATCTGCATATGCTAGGCTCGTCAAGTTTAACTCGAGTATTCGCGTGTGCAAAACTGTCTTGCACCCGTTGTAGATGGACGTGAGCTTATCACACCCGATCATCACGTGGTGTCTGGGCACGACGAACTTTGGCAACGGTGCATACTCGGGAGAACACTTCTTGATAATTTAGTGAGAGATCATCTTATAATGCTACCGTCAATCAAAGCAAGATAAGATGCATAAAAGATAAACATCACATGCAAATCAATATAAGTGATATGATATGGTCATCATCATCTTGTGCTTCGTGATCTCCATCTCTGCAGCACCATCATGATCACCATCGTCACCGGCGCGACACCTTGATCTCCATCGTAGCATCGTTGTCGTCTCGCCAATCTTATGCTTCTACGACTATCGCTATCGCTTAGTGATAAAGTAAAGCATTACAGGGCGATTGCATTTCATACAATAAAGCGACAACCATATGGCTCCTGCCCTTGCCGATAACTTCGGTTACAAAACATGATCATCTCATACAATAAAATATAGCATCACGTCTTGACCATATCACATCACAACATGCCCTGCAAAAACAAGTTAGACGTCCTCTACTTTGTTGTTGCAAATTTTACGTGGCTGCTACGGGCTTAAGCAAGAACCAATCTCACCTACGCATCAAAACCACAACGATACTTCGTCAAATAGACTCGCTTTAACCTTCTCAAGGACCGGCGTAGCCACACTTGGTTCAACTAAAGTGAGAGAGACAGACACCCGCCAATCACCTTTAAGCAACGAGTGCTCGTGGCGGTGAAACCAGTCTCGCGTAAGCGTCTGGCGTAATGTCGGTCCGGCCGCTTCATCTCACAATACCACTGAACCAAAGTATGACATGCTGGTAGGTAGTATGACTTGTATCGCCCACAACTCACTTGTGTTCTACTCGTGCAAAACATCAAACCATAAAACCTAGGCTCGGATGCCATTGTTGGGGAACGTAGTAATTTCAAAAAATTCCTACGCACACGCAAGATCATGGTGATGCATAGCAACGAGAGGGGAGAGTGTTGTCTACGTACCCTCGTAGACCGAAGCGAAATCGATCACAACGTAGAGGAAGTAGTCGTACGTTCTCCTCGCGATCCGACCGATCCCGGCGCCGTTACTCCGGCGCCCCCGAGTTCTTGACACACGTACAGCTCGATGACGTCCCTCGTACTCCGATCCAGCCGAGTGTCGAGGAGAGTTCCACGACCTGACGGCGTGGTGACGATCTTGATGTTCTATCGGCGCGGGCTTCGCTTAAGCTTCGCGACGATATGACCGAGGTGGAATATGGTGGAAGGGGGCACCGCACACGGCTAAGGAACGATCCGTAGATCAAACTTGTGTGTTCTAGGGTGCCCCCCTGCCCTCAGATATAAAGGAGCAAGGGGGTGCGGCCGGCCTAGAGGAGGCGCTGCCGAGGAGTCCTACTCCCACCGAGTAGGACTCCCCTTCCTAGTTGGAGTAGGATTGGGGAAGGGGAAGAAGGAAGGGCGCCGCCCCCTCCTGTCCTATTCGGACTAGGGGGGGCGCGCGCCTGCCTGGCCGCCCCTCCTCTTCTCCCTCGAGGCCCACTAAGGCCCAATAGCCTCCGGGAGGTTCCGTAACCCCGGTTTTCCCAGTAAAATCCGATTTCACCCGAACCTTCCGAACTCCAAATATAGGCTTCCAATATATCAATCTTTATGTCTCGACCATTTCGAGACTCCTCGTCATGTCCGTGATCATCAAAATACATAAACTCATAATATAACTGTCATCGAAACCTTAAGCGTGCGGACCCTACGGTTCGAGAACAATGTAGACATGACCGAGACACGTCTCCGGTCAATAACCAATAGCGGGACCTGGATGCCCATATTGGTTCCTACATATTCTACGAAGATCTTTATCGGTCAGACCGCATAACAACATACGTTGTTCCCTTTGTCATCGGTATGTTACTTGTCCGAGATTCGATCGTCGGTATCCAATACCTAGTTCAATCTCGTTACCGGCAAGTCTCTTTACTCGTTCCGTAATACATCATTTCACAGCTAACTCATTAGCTGTAATGCTTGCAAGGCTTCAGTGATGTGTATTACCGAGAGGGCCCAGAGATACCTCTCCGACAATCGGAGTGACAAAACCTAATCTCGAAATACGCCAACCCAACATCTGCCTTTGGAGACACCTGTAGTACTCCTTTATAATCACCCGATTCGTTGTGACGTTTGGTAGCACCAAAGTGTTCCTCCGTAAACGGAGTTGCATAATCTCATAGTTACAGGAACATGTATATGTCATGGATAAAAGCAGTAGCAACATACTATACGATCGTGTGCTAAGCTAATGGAATGGGTCATGTCAATCGATCATTCAACTAATGATGTGACCTTGTTAATCAAATAACAACTCCTTGTTCATGGTTAGGAAACATAACCATCTTTGATTAACAAGCTAGTCAAGTAGAGGCATACTAGTGACACTCTGTTTGTCTATATATTCACACATGTATTATGTTTCCGGTTAATACAATTCTAGCATGAATAATAAACATTTATCATGATATGAGGAAATATATAATAACTTTATTATTGCCTCTAGGGCATATTTCCTTCAAATATTCCTCATTGAATCAACATACGGGCCTTGAATAACTCCCCATGTGAGGGGCTTGAGGTATTGACGGTAATACAGTTATTCCTCACATAGATCCCAACTATATGTTGAGGGGCCAATGATGTATGTCGGGGTGATGATATCGGTATGCAACCGAATTACCGCAGATAGGAAATACTTGGTAGATATATCAAAGATAGAGGGGAATAATATTATGCAGTTCTGTCATGAGCGTGTAAAACTGCATGACTCCAACATAAAGTTGGCAAGTTGCAATTCCAAAGTAAAGATAATACAATGAGCTTAACTCTTTGGATAGGATTCTACCAAACCATTTTGAGTCTAGACCTTAGGACAAATTGCTAAACTCAATTCAAGGGCCATAGAGAAGGCACTCAAGGAGAATTCTGCAATGTTATCCATTCAATTTGCTTGAAATCAATGTCAGGATAATGAGCCAATGGTTTCGTGTGAATAAAGCACACATTTAAGACCATCATGTAGATATGTCTTTTAGAACCATGGAATACCTAAATAGTCTAGTCAATGGATGGGAAGAGCCACTTACCTCAACTTGATGCATTCAAGGAGTCTGAGTGGTTCAGCGTAGACTTTAAGGTGCGCGAGCCTTAAAATTAGCTTCCCTGTGTCACTTGTAGTGCACATAAAATCCAAATGATGTTAGAATTTAGCATCATAACAATCATAAACTATTGGAATTGCTGATAGTTTCTATTTCAACCCAATGTCTCGATGACCAAGGTGAGTATGCCAAGTTTTTCATGTACAAGACATTTTGGAAAACTATCTTGGGCGCAACATGTGCTACGGATTTTGTAGTATGTGTAGTACAATCCAGATGATATATAGAAAATGTGCTTGCCATATCCGTTGCATATGGTAAAGAGAATGTATTTCTCTTTCTTGTCAGCATAAGTTTCACTAAGGAAACCATGTTGACGAATATCTCTATAGCTTAGTAGGGTACGAGTTAAACTTGGGAAGCAATGAAGCATCCTGACGTTACTCGAGTACCCACAGGGATAGTAAATATGACTCGAGTTGAGCCAACAAATACCTCATCGCATCTAGCAATTTTAAAATATCTCCTTTTTCTCAATGAAAGTGGAAACATTGGACTTCCCTGAGTATAGAGTTTGTGGTGCATATGCCCACAAGGCACATATCATTTTTCATCGGATTGACTCCCGTAGAAATCTATATATAGACATGAAGATTCTCAAAAAAATCACTGTCGGATATATATAGAATACATACAAATGAATTTGTATCAAAGTGCTGATACAATATATTGTGATATACAATATATGATGACAACAATACTTATGTTGTTGATATAACATCATAAATGGACATAAATTATATTGACCACTCAGGAGATTGAGAGACTATTCATAGTCTCCAAACATGTCGGTTGAGGCATATTCAACCACACGTTCTCCGTGCCCATAGGATCCCGTCATCACTGGTGATGTCGGGTTGAAGGTTGAAGTGAGCTTCAAACCTTTGCCCTTGAGTTCATTGTATCCCGAGAATTGCGTCTGAGAATAACCGATCTTTGAGATCTGAATCTAATGCCTTATAATGTATAAGACAACATTTTTCTGTTAGCAGTGTGATCCTGACCAGAAATGAATCCTGGATTGCACACATTATCCCACGAGACACAAGAGTGATCATGATGTCCATGGCCCAGGAAGGGCAGTGGTGGCTATTGAGGGCGAATGCCTCAAATTCTCTAGCCACCGATTACCAGCGATAATTAATTTACAGACGGTAAATTAAAAACCATCATGGTTGTGTAATAAAAATGCAAAAATAATAATAATACTCAAGTGTAAACTTGAAAAATTCCGAACCTCAATTGTGTGAACATAACACATTGAAGATCACTTAGATCTCATAGTAATAGGTTGCATGGCCATTACCTTGTGTATGCTACAATTTGGATATAAGGAATACAAGTTGAAGGTAATCGCTTGTCGAGTTTGACAAAGCGTAGACCTCACAGTAAGAGGGGATAGTCTGCAAATGAGCAGTAGATCCCAACTCATTACCTTATGATTCCAAATATAATGAGGGAGAAATATTCAAAAATTTGCAAGTTTGATATGCGAGAGAAGATGATCTCAATCGCAAAAACATGTTCAAGAGAACTTGATATGTGGTAAACACATAGAACATATCTTCCCCGGTGAAAAACTGGTAATTTATTTATATTACAGATTGCATAATATAAATACATCTTAATGTTGCAAAATTAATAGATTTCAAGAAGGTGGCACGAAATCATTAGTGTGAATCTCAGATTGCTAAGGATGACACCTTGAATTTTGCATATGTATTTGCAAGAAATTGAAAATCTTAATTGCAAATAGACGTATTAATCTCGACATGTGGTTAACATGGAAATAGATACATCATAGAAATATTCCGGAATACCACGTACTCAACGGAAAAACAGTACTGCAAAGGTACTGAATTTATCTTTGCAAGAGATTAAATTCTCTGTTGCAAATGGACGTAATTAATCTCAACACGTGATAAACGTGGAATTGTATTACATCAAGATCTGGAATACATCTCGGTACTCAACAGAAAATACTACTAATGTAGTAAATATGATGTTGCAGACTTGATATTCAAATGAAAACTTGAATTGTATAGACCTCAAATTAAAATGAAATGACCTTGTATCAAGTTGCAAGAAATTCAGCGATGTGAATTAATAATTTGCAACAGAAAATTAATCTCAATCACAATGAGATTGTTTTGCGAGAGAATTTTTTTTTCTCAATCGCAAAATCAATATTGTTATGCGAGGAAATTTAATCTCAGTCGCAAAACAATGTTGTTGTGCCGGTAAAGAACATGTTGTAGGAATTGCCAGAGAGCAAATGCATTGAACATGTCCTAATCCGTCAATCAGTAAAACCTCGATGGTAGAACTGAAAAACAACAAAGAGATAAGGCTCCATCGGCCAGAAACCTCTTTTTACCGGTTCAGAGATTTACCGATGGAACATCCACGGTTGATTTGCTTTCAGATGTGTGCGTCGGTCCCATCACCTCATAAGTATATGCATGTATTCAGCTTCACACAATTTCGTATCTCTCTTTCTTCCTCTGACAACTTTTCCACCACATGCGTACTATTGACAGCCTTTTGTCATAGACAGGTATGGGTGGGTCATAAAAAGTGCATGTGCATGCATGGAATAACTCACTCTTTCTCCTATTTATCTTCACAAATCCCTACATTTACCGTTTATTTGATAATTCAATTAAGTCGTACCTTTTAAACTATAATTTCATTTTTAATGTTAGCTTCCCATTTTTTTGTCCACAGCTCATCTACACGTAGCTATTTCAATTCGTATCTAACTGAAATCATATCTAACTCTTTCAAAAATTATCTAGTTTCACCACATTGAAATATAAATTTCACATATCTTGCACAAACCATTACAGTTAAATTAGTTTAACAATTTGCAACACCACGAATATATTTCAGGGAAGTAATTACATATTTCTCAGGGAAGTAATTTCATATATTTCAATACATATCTCACTTGAAATAACAAGTTACAGATATAACAAATAGCAGTTTCATATATTTCAGAGAAGTAATTTCATATATTTTCACAGAACTTAGTTTCACAACTTGCAACACCACATTGAAATATATTTCAGGAAGTAATTTCATATATTTCAATACATATCTCACTGAAATAACAAGTTACAGAAATAACAAATAGCAGTTTCATATATTTCAGAGAAGTAATTTCATATATTTTCACAGAACTTAGTTTCACAACTTGCAACACCACATTGAAATATATTTCAGGGAAGTAATTTTATATATTTCAATACATATCTCATCGAAATAACAAGTTACAAATATATGAAATAGCAGTTTCATATATTTCGGAGAAGTAATTTCATCTATTTTCCCTAGTGTTTAAGAACGAGTGAAATTAGTTCTTTTAAATGAGTGAAATCATTTTTGTGAAATTAGTGAACTTGTTCTTGAATATGAGTGAAATATATATTTTAAATAAGTGAAACTAGTGTTTCAAATGATTGAAATTAGTTTTTTTAACGAGTGAAATCATATTTTTTTTTTGGGAAATTAGTGAAACAGTCGAAATCACTTTTGTGAAATACCGAAATAATCTTATGTTTTCTGAAAGTGATTTCAAAGATAATTAAAATATATAAAATAAAAAGTAGTTGAAATATATCCTATATTGATCTTGTTTTGAAGGTCTTGTCGGCGCGAATTCTAATATATAAAAACTTTTAAAAAGGGACATTTGCTTAAAAAGATATCGATCATACAAAATATGAGGATGGAAATTAATACATGTTAGATGTATGGGAGAGAGAATGCATGCATGCACGGTTATTTTTCTCTTTGCTATCTCTCTCCTCTGTAAAAGGCTGACACCCAGTAGATATATGTACTTTCTGCCAGGATGTGTCAGTAGTATTCACAATGTATACAGCGAGATATGATTTACGTCGTCAGACTACACGGATCTTGATGAAATGCATGTGTGGTGGATTTCTAACCGGTACATCCCGGCTCCGGTAAAAAAAATTATCCGCTCCATCGGCCTTCTCTATGCGTGATTACGAATCAAAGGATTCGTTTTGCCTTTGTACACCACTACACCACCGTTGTGTGGGAACGGCGTCGAGTGCCGGCATGGGAGAGCGAGTCAAGCTGCCGCTACGGGAGGGGCTCTCCGCACCGGACCGTCCTTCGCCGCATCCAGCACCATAGGCGGCACGCTTTGGGTGGCCGTGGTGGTAGGCGCCCTCACGCCGCCTTGCACTGCCATGGACGCTGCACTCTCACCGCATACCAGGGAGTGTCGTGCCGTTAGCGGGAGCCGACGTTGCAACGCTGCCCTGCCGTGCGCTGGATGGCACGGTTGTGTGCGCCGCCTGTGGTTGAGGTCGCGACGCCATCAACTGCCGCGGGTCGGGCAAGCGGCGCTGAGGCCGAGTCCCGTCCCGCCACGCGCGCGTGACGCCCCTTCGTGCTGAGATGCGGACGCCTTTGCACCGTGACGGTTCGTACGCCGGGCTGGCGTTTGGCGACGGCGATGACTGTCCTAATGGAGGAGATTTAGTGTAGACCTCGACGGCCGATTTTCTGATTTTATCCGTCGCCTCGACGGCCGTCGGATGCCCGACCCGATGGCCGTCCGATCTAGTGTAGACGCCCCGCATGCCCACTCGTATTTCCTGCAACAACCACTTTGTTGCAGAAACAAATAACACTCTTGCCCCAGGCCCCGACGGAGCTGCGCCCCGCGCGGCTCCGCCGCCGACCCACCGCAAAATGAGCTCGCCGGCGGCATCCTGGAGCTAAATTGAAGTTTCTGCAACACTATGGCGCTCCATATCGCGCGTCAGATGGCCGGATCTGACGCAAATCGAGCTCACCGAGGGGCCCTGCTTCGAGATCAGGCGCGACCATCATTCTCAGCTCCGAGCGCCGCCGGGGGGCCGCCGCGTGTTGGAGTTTCCTCTTGGTTCACAAACCCCCCGGTGGTGTTTCCTAAAACTACTTCGAGCAGATCGCATCTGGAAGCCTGGGTTAGTTTCTGAAACATGGTCTCTGTTTCTGAAATATAGCTATCTCTGAAGAACATGAATCAACACATCCCACCGTCCTGCTTGATTGTATCTCTGAAACCAAGAGGTTCAGGACTACTGGCTACTTGATTGTCTCTCTGAAACATGAATTCTAAATCCCATTGTCCTGCTTGATTGTATCTCTGAAACGTGATTTCATTGTCTACAAAGTGTTTCTGAATTCCTTGCAACCGCCGCTGCCCTCCGTCCTAGCCACACGAGTCAACTGAGCCGCGGGCGTTATCCAGTTGCACGAATGTTTCCTGAAACAACAGGTAAGTTTCAGAAAAAACGTCCGCGCGACGCGGAAGCGTGGACGCTCTCGTCTGGCTGATCAACAGACGATCCAACGGATGTGGAGCCGGCGAACGCGTGAGCGTTATCAGTCGGTTGAAGGTAAGCTTTTTCCTTAGTTGAAGCAATGCAAGAAAACGACGCACAGTACCTTTTCTGTTCTTTTCCTCGATCTTTCCGTCGGTTGATCCCGATTGAGATCGAGTCCCAATCTGACCGCCGCTGCAAGTTGCTATGCGGTCGACATCGTGTCGGGCAACCGCCTCGCACATGCAACCGCGGCGTCTTGCCGTGGAGGGGGCTCACCGAGGAGGGGCTGCCGTTGGCAGCCGTGTCAAGGCCTCAAGGGTGGCTGCGCTCACTTGGCGCCTCCCGTCGAGGAACTGATATTGCGGCAGGGAATCGCAATCTGCAGCGTCCAGGGCCAAGCCAAAAATCGCCACCGTCTTCTTTATCTCTCAATCATGTAAAAGTTCAATCCATTCTCGGTGATATCCTGTGATGCAAAAAGAAGATTGCTCTCCGTTCTGAAGAGACACGATGAGTGGATCGCTGATGCTAATCTCAAAATGAAAAACCAAATTGGCCTTCTCCTGATAGATTCCTTCAACGGATGCATGCATGCCTATGCATGCGACCTGATGCGCCGGCGCGTACTGCGGCTGTAGCAAAGCCGCTGCGCGTTGCGTGCTCTAATTCGCCAATGCCGATCGATTTTATTCTGCATGTCTGCATGTCCATCGATGACTTGCTCCGCCGGCCTCTTCATGGCTGATTCGACGAAGCGAGGATGCATTGTATGCTCCGTGAGGCTGGCGCTGCATGTCGCTGCACTGTTGCCGCCGCCGCGATCGATCCCTTGTGGCCGAGCGTCTCGCGCCAAATCGCCGATGACAGACGGAGAGCCGCGAGACATGAGGCCGCCGCTTCGTCGCCTATCATTGTTGCGTGTAACCGCTGTTTTCTTGGCCGGATCCCTTTTAGGGAGAGACTACGTGCTGATAACGTAACGTGTTTAGAATTAAGATCGAGAGAGGAACGAGAGACAAACACAAAGATGTAAAAATGAACTCTCGTTCTGATTGATGATGGGTTACACATATATAACCCCCGACGGGGTGTCTCCGAAGGGAGACAGGCAACCGCCTCTTTTAGAAAGAGTAGGGATTGACAGGATTAATTAAATCCTAACACTTAGCTACCCGCATGTGTAGTAGTAGCATTTTCGGGGAGAGAGGGTATGAGGTCGTGAAAAGCGGTCTTATCAACATAGTGTGTCATGATCGTCGGGAGATAATTATTGCTCTGCTACACTGAAACTGATACACCTGGACCCGGTTACATACGCGCGCATACATACATGGCCGTGCTCCTACGTCCTCACTGGTACTGTCCGCCGGTGCCGGTCGCCGGCGCGGCGCCGCCGCCTACGCGCGGGTTATGGGCGGCGCTGGGCCTCCCGGTGCCCGTCGCCATGCCGAGCGGCCGGCTCTGGGCCACGCCGGCCTCGACGTGGCCGCCAACGGGGGCGCCGCCCGGCACAATCCCCGGCGCGCCCTGCGACGGGTGGTACTCCCCGGCGCTGGCCCGCTCCTTGGCGGCGGCGTTGGCGAGCATGGCGTCCCGCTTGACCTCCTCGGCGCCGTGCACGCGCTCCCGCGTCCTCGTCTCGGCCGCCTCCCTGTCGGCGGCGCTGTGCGCCGTGGCCTTGTCCATCTGCCCCTGCAGCGTGGCCCGCGTCTTCTCCATGCCGGAGCACGCCGAGGCGCCCACGTTGGCCGCCGCCTCCTTGGTGGCCTCCATGGCGCTCCTCCCGGCCTGCATGTTGTCTAGCAGAGTAGGTGCTCGAGCTTCAGCTGTGTGCGCTTTGCAGATTTTAGCGAATGCTATCATTCAGTTCAACTGGTTGGGAAGGTGTGGTGAGGCTGCGGACGGATTTATAGCGGGCACCGTCGTCGGCAGCGGCGATAGACGTGGTGGCGACACGTTGGTCGTGTACACGAAGAAGCGTTCCTCGTTCTTTCTCCTGGGCGGTCCACGCAGGCTGGCGGGCTGGTGCCGTGGCGGGCTGTGGTCGACCAAAGATGCTTCAGGTCGGCGATGGTGATTTGCTGCCGACACGTGCGCTGCCAAGATGGTGGCGTGGCACCCAGCAAAGAGGCTTCTTCACGCGTGGATCCGCCCCGAGCATTTTCGAGGTTTTAATTTGAGACCTTGCCTGCATCCATGTCACTGACGATCAATGCATTTGAATCATTTTTTTAATGAATTGCCAATTCGAAGTAACCTCGCGGATAATTTATTGGTCCAGCTCGGGAGCTTGGAGTTGCAGGTTTCAAGCCTCAGCATGATGCTCACCAATGGTGTTCCATAACCACAACACATCTGCAGCTGCAATATTTGCCTTACGGGATGAAATGATCGTCACTTGGTCAGAGTACAGACGCGACCCCTTTTGTACTTGGTTGCCTTGAGTATTCAGCACAGATTTGTCGTGTGACCTTCTTCGGCTCTACACAGTAGCTTTTCTTGGCAACAGATTCGCCCTTCAACCCGATGCACTGGACCAAACAAGCCTCAGCCAACAACAGTTCGATTACAGGACGCTTGGCAGTTGGCACTGCTATGAACACAGCATGAAACGAGGCATGTTTTTTTTACAAGGTGGTGCTACGAGTACAGCCTATAAAAATCAGGTCAGAAGAAACCTGTCACCCTAAACGCCCCACAGCTCATGCAATGAAATTACAGAGATAACAGTCGCTATACATGATGTCTACAAAGGAACGGTACTAGCTGAGCAATCTGAGGAGGAGCTATTCAACTTTGCCGAGACGTAGTTTTTTAGGCTATGCACGAGTTGTCGGATGTCATCTGCCCAAGACCATGTCGGAGGGTTGAGGGCTCGTATTGAGTTCAAGCAAACGAGAAGGGTTCCTCCTTCATGGAGAAGAACCTGAAATTTGGACAAAATGTGTAAATAGCAAGAAACAACACAATAATAATGAAGTAGACCTACGGGACTTGGAGAGAAAGCACATGTGATTTGCAAGCACATGTGAGTTGGAGAGAAATATCATCTTCTCCACTAGAATCAACTGGTGTTCTACTCACACTAAACACATCCCAATATGATAGACATATTGAAAACCACGTAGGCATTGCAGAAATAGATCACAAAAAAAACCTGTGAATCAAGAGGTTTAACATATAGATAACTCTGCAAAATCTGGTTTACAAATCTAGTCCCTTTGTTCATAAATATAAGACGTTTTGGCAGTTTTAACTGCCAAAATGTCTTCTATATTTATAAACAGAGGTAGTAAGACTTAGCATATTTGTGTTCAATATGACCATGTACTCTAACCCATATTAAATATCCAGGTATTTTTGTTTCAATCAACCTGTCAATATATCCACCGGAATTAACTTAACTGATTTTCTTCAATAATAACAACAATACGATGATGCGTGTCCAGCCAAAACATGTAACACTTCACTATCAATACAAAATGACCTTATTTTCACTCCTATACTTTCAACCTATAGTATGCCACACAGATTGTTAGCCTCGGGTCATCAAATCCGCTAGATGCATCAATAAATTTGAACTAAAACCACAACAAGAATTATGGAATGGAGAGAGTATTATGCAAGGAAGAACGAACTTACCGTCAACCAAAGAGGAAGAAATCCCAAGACAGAAGGAAGTGCAGCAAAAACAATACAGGTTAAGGCAAGAGCTACGCTTTGCTTCACCTGTAAGGATGAACCTCAAAATTGTAAGAACCAGCAATATATTGTATCTATAAGTGTTCCACATTGAGCTCACAAGAGACATTACCAATGAAGTTGTTTGACGAGCTTTAGCGATACAAAATGGCACCACACATAAATTATCCTGCAACAACAGAACATCTGCAACAGCTACCGCTGTTGCACTGGCGCGTTGTGCTAGAACAATACCGACTGTTGCAGCTGCAAGAGCTGGTGCATCATTTATACCATCACCAACCATTATTAAACCTCCACCTGAAAATAAATGCAAAGGTACGATTAGCCATCAGAAGTAACTTCCCTTGGGCCAAATAGTGAGCATATGGTGATATGACTGCAAGCGGAAACTTCTATGACAAAAAATTGGACTGACAAAAAGTAGAGTGCTTCAAATGCACAATAAACAGAGAAGTATGGGAAAAAAGTGCTGAGGACCTGAGGTGGTAGCTGCTAGGTTATATAGATCACATACAATAGTAACCAGATGTTGGAGGAAAACCATTTAGGTATTTGATCAAGCCATGCAACACGGAAGGAGGTGAAATTGAGTAGAAAGCAAACCATTTTGATTAAGTGGTGGGTGTCTAAGCTAGATATGTCGATTATGGAATAAGATATAAAAGGGGGAAAAGCTGTTGTAACCATAAAACTGCCATTTGACAGTCACAAGAAACTGAAGTACCTCCTTCCCTTGAAACTGCTTTTACTTTGTTCAACTTGTCCTCTGGCTTTAAAGAAAAGTGAACTTCTTCAATACATACAGCTTTAGCAACTCTCTGAGCACTTGATTCATGATCTCCAGTAAGCATCATGATTCGAAGTTTAGCCTTTTCTCTTAAGGTATATATAACTTCACAGACACCGGTACGGGGTTCATCCTCAAAGTGGAAAAGGGTTACCTGATAAGATTCAGTGACCAGATAAATAATACATGTAAGGTAAACCTTCAGATAATCAACAACTTCTATGGTGATTTAGTGGTGATAATACATTCAAATGTACGTAGGCATGTAGCAAGAGTATTTTGGCAGATTTATTATGGGTAAAAGGCACTACAGCCTGCCGGAACTTCTCATATATAGACTGACTTATGTTTTCATTTCTGCTTTGCTCTCCCAGTATATACCATAACTGAACCAGCCAAATGAAGAAAATAGTGTTCGACAAATCACACTTTATTATTGATGTGGAGCAACATATGAGCTTAGATTACAATAAGTAGTCCACCTTAGATTCCAAAACAGTTCTCAAGCCTGAATTAACTTATCAATTAACATAATTATTATATATGAATGCTTACATGAAACATCCCAAACAAATAACTGTGCATCAGCATAAAAGAACATTAAAAGGCAAGGGAAAAAGACATACATATATGAGAAGATTTTTCCTAACTCACCTTTTTATCTACTGAGAGAGCAGCTTGGACAAATTCAGGACCAAATGCAGAACACTTTACTGCCTCTTTTATTTGTTCAGATTCACCATAAGATCTGTATAGTGAAGAAATATATTCCACAGAACCGATAGATGCCTTAGCAAACTCATTTTCATTGTCTTTTGCCTGTAAAGAAATAGATGAGTGCCAACCTAACATACCAAGATCCAAGTTCTCTTATGCTTCGTACTGACCAAACAGCACACAATGTACATGCTAATTGTTCAATCTACGAGAGACATGCCCATAGCATAATGAGTAAATAGGGATGTAATGAGTATGTGTTGCTTATAGCAAATGAAAGATCAATGGCATTTTTCAATAGAACACTTCGACTTCTTCCACTCTTGCCTTTTCACCCAAATGATGATTAAACCAATTTGATCTACACCATACAAACTTGATACATCATCTCATTATCCTGTTTTAAGGGTGCTCCTTTCATGATATAATCATGCAATTCAGCTAATACAAAACAAACCATCCAGCCAAGTAACTTCATTTTTCTAAAACCACTCCCATTTATGAACCTTCACGACAACAAACAATGACTAGGACCAATTCTAGAGAGCATGAGAAATCCCCAAAAAAAAGTCACATATGCGTGATATCAATTTCAACATTAACCTCGGCATATTTAAATTTAGAAAACACTCCCAAAATAAAAATTCCCTGCAAATTAAGCATATTCACAATGGTTTCCATATTCCAAAATAATGAACAACACACAGAGATACAGTGGCCAACCCTGCCTGACCACTGTGGGAGTCAAGCCTACAATAATAACCCGCAAACAGAAAATTCTTCCTTGATATATCTACCAATTTCCGTATGACTTTGCTCGTTGAAATATTTAGTATCTAACTTACACATACCTTTATGCCACTCAAAGTAGCAACAACTCCTCTACCAGGTAAGCTCTCAAAACTCTCAACAGCAACCACTGGGAGGTCTCTCCCAACAGAGTGTTTTAAAACTGCCCTGTGAATCATACAATCAATATCAACTTACTGCTATAAATTATTCTACAAAAAATCATAACATACACAAGACGATAAAGAACATAAATTAAACACTATGATCTTGAACATAAAGCTTAAAATAGTGGCAGGAGACAAAACAGTTTACACCAAGTTTAAGGGCATATAATAATATTCTTGTTGGCACCTCATATATAAGCTAATGAAAATCAAGTATAGTACACACTATATTAAGATTGAAAGGATTCATCACCACTGATTAGCAGTGGACTCGTACCACTTTTTTCAACTTGTGGACTCGTAGCACTTAAGGGACAGACTAGTCAAACATATCTTTCTACACAGTTATAATTAGAGAATATGTAAACAAAACGTGTTGCATATTTGCATTCTTTCTTTTTTTGCAAGCATATATTTAAATTCCACATTGAGAAAACCACAACATTGTTTTTAAAGTACACTAATAGACAATAGCAGAACATGGCAGATTAATTTGTACTCCCTCTTAAACTAATACTGGAGTAAGATATTTTAGATCACTACTTAGTGATCTAAAAGATCTTATACTCCAGTATTAGTTTACAGAGGGAGTACATTGAAAACTAAAGTAATTACTGATAGAATAAATAATTTAAAATGAACTAGCAGATTTCTTTGGTCAAGCACTCTGATGAAAATCTGGCTATCGGCAGTATTGGCCTGGATGGCTGGATTGGATAAAAATTCAATGCAGGTATAGTAATTATCAATACATTTGACCCAAGGGAACTAGACCCAAGCCATTCCTAGCATGTGTATGTCCAAGGTTGCATACTTCTAATTCATAATGATGCATGCAAATAAAATAAAATAAATAAATATGGCCTTTGGGAAAATTATTTATTTTCCTCACCTTCCAATAGGATGGGTTGTTCCTTTCTCCATAGCTGCAGCAACAGCTAGAGCTTCACTTTCACAGTTCGGAGTACAGCAAGAAGGGTCAACACCATTACTCGCATCCAAATGTCCATGAATGGGCTCGATTGCTTTGCACATAAGCTTCCCAGTGGTTAATGTGCCTGTCTTGTCAAAAGCAATAGACTGACAAGAAGAAAGGGCATCTAAGACATGCCCACCTTTCAATAAAATTCCCTACAGAGGAACAAAGAAGAGAATAGTTCCACTATCACACTCCAGAAGAAGATTCATTCAAGAAATAGGAGCATGGGTCATAGTAAATGCTACTCCCTCCGTAAAGAAATATAAGAGTGTTTATAGATCACTAAAGTAGTGATCTAACGCTCTTATATTTCTTTACAGAGGGGAGTACAAACCAAGATACCACAGTTTGATAAGATGGGCTAAGGTAATAACTACTATCTTCCCATGCACACATTCATATCAGGAGTAAGGAAGCAGTACACAGCAACAGCACTAATATAGTTGTAGAACAACAAACAATTCAGATTAATATGCTCTTATCTCTCGCAGCCCTTGTGTACATAACCATTAAACAGAAAAATGAGTCAAAAATATCAAAGTAAAATACTGATAAAACTTTAAATAAGATACTATATGATGTCACAAAATTTAGAAGTCGAAAAGGCACTGCTTATACCAACTGAGGAAAGTCAATAGAGCTAAGAACACTGAAACTTTCAGACAGTACCTTACTTGCAAGAGAACTGATTGCAGTGGCATATGCTAATGGAGCTACTGCCAATGCACATGGAGATGCAGCCACCATAAGTCCTAATCCACGGTAAATTGAACCCCTACAAACTAAAGAAAATGTCAGAGCACAGAAAGCTCAATCCTAGAGTCCAGCGCATCAGTTCAGTACAAATTGCCAAATCATCAGTACTGAGCTTTCTGAAGCATGAAGTATTTGTAATAACACCAACAAAGCATGTCATGTGACCTTAGGGGAATACCTGAATTGCCGAAAAAGGGCCAATTAAAGAGGAATGGTCCCAGTAGTGCAACAGCCAAAGACAGAGCCACGACAACTTTGCTATAATGCTCCCCAAACTCATCTAACCATCTTTGCAACTTTGGTTTGTTTAGCTGGCCCTCTTCAGTCAGCTGGACAATTCTGTTGAGTGTTGAATCCTCCCATGATTTGGTCACCTAGACAAAGGTAACTGAATAAGAGCATGAAGAGGTAACATTCTGGAAGGAGACACACCAAACATAATGTACTGCACTAACTTAATGCTATGTTAGGAGAAAAAGGGATAGCAAATTTGTTGCTGGTAACTACCAACAAATACAATTAGGTTTGTCCATTCTGTAAAAATTAATTAGGTTTGTTTCTCATTTTCCACAATATCACAGAATGATGTTTCTTGTCAGTCTGGAATGGTTTCATCTCGTCAAGATGGCTATGCAGTACCAACCATGACTAGCAAGTTAAATATTACAGACCTGCTATTAAATAACTGCAATCATGTTTGTGTGTGAGCAGTATAGCAGTACATACACATCCTAATATCCTATTTACGAGAATAAAGCAGGATAAGAAAATGAAGCATCTCAGGATTAGTGAACAAAACAAGCAAAGAAAAATGAACTTGAAAAAGGTCTCTTCGCTGAAAAAAGAAAAGGCCTAACCTTTACAATCATCATTCCTTCCAAATTCCTGGCTCCACCTGGTATAGCATCCCCCACTGTTCTCTCAACAGGTTTTGTTTCACCAGTGAGGTGTTCTATGGTGATTGTGGATGATCCTTGGTAAACTTCTCCATCGACAGGCACAGCCTAATGAACAGAAGAACTGCGCCACAATGAGATAAAATTCCGAACGAACTAGACTAGACAAATAGCATCTACATGAAAAAGGAATAGAAGAAGATAGGACATAGCATTATGCTCAGTTAGTAATGAAGACAGTCCAATTGAAAGAAAGACAATAACAATGTGATGACTGTGAAGAGACTCTGAAATGAACAAAAAAAAGGGAGTTCTAAATAAACAAACAACACACCTCACCAGCTCTGACCAAAATATGGGAACCCACTTCAAGGTCATGCACAGGAACTTTTGCATAATTTAGATTTGAAAAGTGTGCCGATTCGTCTCCACTTGTTTCTAACAACAGTGCAAATTCTGGATGATTTTCCTTAAGTTCCCTCACATCATACATTGACTTGCTTGTAAAGTACTCTTCAGCTATAAGAAATAACGACAAAAGAGAAAACTATCAGGGAATACATAAACATGAGCCAAAATGGGGAGAATTTCGAAGAGCGTCACAAATATGTACCAATATGAGCTAAGTTAAACATTGCAAGAAGTAAACCACCCTCCAATGAGTTTCCCATAAATATAGAAGCAAATGCTGCAAGAGCCATAAGTACATGGATATTTATCTTGCCATCTGCAATATCTACAAGAGCGTCAAGTGCTGCAGAAACCTACAATGGAAACAGGAAAAATGTCACATAAGCATTCCACAGACAAGCAATCTCAAAGCAACAAACATCTGTTTTTTCTGTATTAAGAAGCAGAGCAAGGATAGCACTTCCCTGTTCAATGGAATATAGCTAGACCGATTTTCTTCACAAACAGTGGCTCTAATTGTAACAAACCACTATAGAAGAGATTTCTGAAGATTGGAAATGTAATTTTCCATGCTGTGCATTATTATCAAGTAATTGAATATAGCTCCTCATTTCAATTTTTATTTTGAGTATGTTTCTGTGTTGGTCTGCAGTCTGCTGGTAGACCTGATATGCAGCCTGCACTAGGTTTTACCCCCAAACCAGTACTACGGTGTCAAAGTTATCAACTCGGCTGTTCAGAAGTTTAGTTGAATTTTCACACTGGTCAATTATATCAGCTTGAACAAGAGCCTTAAGGTTCTGTAATGGTATCACATTAGCAGTTCCTCCGTAATCTCTTAAGTGCCAATTTCTCAACAAAATTCAATGTCATGAAAGCCTTCACTAAAACTTCCTCTGATGAACAAAATCCTCAGAATATGCTTAGAAGTCAATTGAACTCACATCGGCATGGTTCCAACTAGATTGGCATTGGTACTTCAACTGTTCCCATGTACTCTTCCTAACTAACTAAGAGCTGAGAAGCGTCAGCGGATCTTACCCCGACAAGAGGGAAGGCGACAGCGATGAGCGCGGCCGGCAGGCGCCCGACTGAGTTGAGCAGCGGGACGTGCGGGCAGACGGCGGCCATCAGGAGAAGGCCGAGGGAGATGCAGCAGAGCTGCAGGTGCTCCCGCAGCGCGTCGGCGACGTCGGCCCACCCGATCGCCCTCGCCATCCGCATGACCGCCGCGCCCCCGCCTGCCCCGTTCACTTCGACCCCGCCGTGGTTGTGGCCGTGTCCATGGTGCCCGTGGCCATGGCCGTGCCCATGCCCGTGGTGAGTGTGCCCGTGGTGATGGTGGTGGTCGCCGTGGGCGCGGGGGGTGAAGAGCAGGGAGCGGCGCGAGGCGAGGAGGAGCGGGGGCCTGGGGGCTAGGGAGAGCGACGCGGAGGGCAGGTGGGGGGCGCGGCGGCGGCGGAGGTGGGGGAAGGGAGGGGGCCTCGAGACGCGGAGGAGGTGCGCGGGGCGCGGGGGCGGCGGGGCGGAGGAGGAGCACGCGGCGGAGGCGGTGAGGAACTGCATCGCTGCTCGCGGGGCGGGGGATCGCGGCGGCGGTGCCGAGGGGCGTGTGCCGTGTGGTGATGGTGGTGGACTGGTGGTGGTGGTGAGCAGCTCAGGGGAGGGGGGGGGGAGGAGGAGGTGGGCTGGTCCACGGCTCGGCCTTGGACTTTTGCGCCGGGGGGCGTGTGGACGACGGGGACGCTGCGAGCCGGACGATGGCAACACTGTCGTCACGGTGTCGATGGGTGACCCCGACCGTCGATTCTCCGAGCTCTGGTAGCACACCTTGGGATGTGATCAAGGAGATTCGGTGCTGTTTAAAAAAAATAGGTACAGAAATTCGAAAATTAAGACAAAAATGTTCAAAAAAATCGAAAATTAGATTGTTCTAACCCTCAACAAAAAAGTTTAACTCTAATTCATGCATAAGCAACTAGTTCATGTCAAGTGGCCGGAGCGCGAAAACAACTATTCTGTTCATTCACAAATATAAGATGTTTTGGATATTTCAATGTAGACTAACATACGGACTAAAAATAAGTGAATAAACAAACTAAAATGGGTCTATATACATCCGATTTACAAAAAAGTTAGAACATCTTATATTGGTGAACGGAGGGAGTACTCCACTTGAGCGGAAACATACTCGCCTCCTCACTTCCACCCCTCGACGCACCGCACACGTCCCTCTACTTCCGCTTATGCATTGGAATTATCCATTCCATTGCACATGTAATTGTATGGCAGCCTCTCTTTGGTCTTCTACATCCATTATTTTTGTCTTAATATTAGTTTGTGCATATTATTTTACGCGGTACTACTAAACCGTCCTAATAAAATACTAGATATACTCTTGATATCTGGGTTAAAGAGTATGCCTCGATATTCGACACCGCTTAAGATGGTGGGATTGTCAAAGAGATCGAGAATGAACACCTCATCATAGTCATGCCGAGAGTCAACTACCTCATATGACTTATCGAATTCATCAACCGTTGGACTTTGTTAGGTAGTCTTATATATTGAATTCATCCCACGTGGATTCATCGAGTTGTTAAACATCTTGGAAGACCACAAGACCAATTCATCCTATATGGTTGAGCTTCGTGGAATGTTTGTCGGTTCACGACAGGGGTGCAAAGAGTATAAAATGTCTTCTCAGATTGGGCGTCCCTAAGCACCATACCAACACATGGATTCTCATCCGCTGACAAAAGGCCATCAGTATTCAACTTAATCCATCCCATTGGTGGCAGCGACCAATTTAGACGAAACTCAACACCATTATTGCACGTGCATTTGTGGTCATTTGATCATAGGAGACAACACTTTTCCCTTCAGTAGGATCAGACGGCCGATTCAAACTTGATTTCAGTGAGAGAATCAATGTAACTGCACAAGAAACTCCAAGAGAATTCCAACGGTGGGGGTTGTTTGTTATGCACCATTTCATTACGATTATGCCAGCAGCGCCATAGGGTCATTAGGAGCATACAATGATCAATACCAGATAATGGATCTATAACTTGCAATAACCTTTCAATTCATGTGTTTTGATGACCAACAAGTATTGGAATACTCCATATTTTTGACATTTTTCGCCCATAATTGCACCGTCAGGAGACATCTGCAAAGACAATGAAGATAGTATCTGCTATACACCCAATAGATGTATGGATTTTAAGCCATCTTTTGTGCTTATTCTGCCAAGTTGGGAGTGAATTCCCTGCAATCCACGAAGCAACATTTTGAACAGTTGGTGGCACATTGCATGCCAAGATCAGCTTCCAATAAGAGTGTCCCCCATCATGAACCGAGCTTGATGCAACCTCATGGCCCCGATTAGCCTCCTCAAACGCAAAGCGCATCCATTGTCGCATGTGAGGCTATGGTCATTTAATCATAGTTGATCGTGGGGGTTCACTTGATGTAGAGAGTACGAACAATTGAAGAATACATCTGCAATTCCAGAACTAGAATGTAAATTCATTTGAAGAAATACGTATTACTACATCACCTATACAAATTTATCGTCAGGGTGCCACCTATTAAAGAAAAGCCTATTCGGCATATATATTCCGGTGGAATGATTAAAGGGCGGGAGTGGCCAAATGGAGAGCAGCGACAACCCATTATGGAATTGAAGGATGGAGGCCACTAGTACGGTGGTCGATGTGAGGAGGGTGTCATCGACCGTGGGAAGCTGCACCGCGCAGCTGGATGCCGCGGGCCTGCCTCTTCGAGCGCCTTCATGTGCTGCCTGAGGGCTATCGTCTCGGGGAGCCGCCGCAAGGATGAGGACTGCTTTGGTAGGCCAAGTTGTGGAGGAATCGCACCGATGTAGACCCTCGTCGCCGCCAAGCAGTAGGGTCGTGCTCGTGGAGGAGGCATCCCATAGTGAACCATCATCTCCACCAAGGAGTTAGGCCACGCGCGTGCAAAAGAGTTTTGGGGTTTGAGGGGAGATAGCAGTGAGTTGAAATCATGGACGAAGAGGAAGGATGGCTGAAAAGAGAGCCTGAATCCTATTTGGCGCCAATTCAGCGCCAAATAGAGTGTATTCAGGTATGCAGTGTACAACCCCCGACCGAAATGGAGCGGCCCATTTTAGTGGTAGTCTTGGTCTTCTCATGTTTTTTCTGGCCTGTTTAGGTTGGTTTCTCGTCAATTTTCCATATTTTTTTCTCCCCCCTTTTCCATTTAATTTTCATGATTCTTTTCCTTTTCCAAATTCGTGAACTATTCTGAAATTCATGAAATTTTCAAATTCATAAAAAAATTGTCTCAAATTCATGATTTTTTCAAATATGTGAACTTTTTTCAAATCTGTTAACTTTTGTTTCAAAATTGATGAACTTTTTTCAAATCCATGATCATTTTTCATAGTTCATGAACTTTTTCAAAAAAGTAATATTCATGAACATTTTTTGCAAATCAATGAACTTTTTTAAGATCCAGGATATTTTTCTTTTGAACTTTTTCAAATGAAAATTAAATTCAAGATTTTTAAGCCTTTTTTAATTTTATATTTTTTCTGAATTCTTTTTTCACAGAAGTCAACCGGTCAACAATTGACCTGTCACCCGAACAAGTGAAGGACAGGAAGCAATTGAGTGATCGAGTAGTTGGCACAGTTGGGTCATCCAACGTGGACGACACGTGTGAGCGCTAGTTCAACTACCCATCGAAGTGCTAAATAGGAGAGAGAGAGAGAGAGAGAGAGAGAGAGAGAGAGAGAGCTGGATAACTAACGACTAATTTTGAGAGCCCACATAGCAGTCGGACACACCAACAGGCTAGCAACTTACCAGTGGGGTCCCGGTCGATACCCACAGCCCCAACGCACCGGGAGCCTTCATTTCATTCTCGAGAAAAATCACACGGGTTTTTTCCTTCGAGACAGAGCCGTGTCAACGATTTTATTTTGAGGAATATCATGCTTTATTGATCAAGGATAATTAAGAGAGAGTGCCTCCCGGGATACAATTCGGGGTTACATTTTTTTTGGAGGCAAACAATTCGGGGTTACATGAAAAATAGCGTGAATGATTAGGCGTGCTGGATCTAACTTGCGCAGGCCGCTGGATGGATTTCCTAGGCCCAAAAGCCAGCAAACCCACCTCGGGCTGAAAGGTGAGCAAGGCGACGGCTGCTCAGGCACCTTGAAATACTTCGCCTTGGCGCCCAAACATAACCGTCTCGACCAACAGCTTTCGCTTCTCATCCTCTCCCCGTCGCCGACTCGCCGGAGAGCCAAGAAACCAAGAACTCGCCGCCACCATCCCCACCTCTCCTTCCCTGCCCGGTTTCCCTCTCCGCCGCGCGCCTCTGCTCCCCGGCGGCCGATGGATCAGTTCCACCACGGCCACCACGTGCGGCTGCGCAACCCCGTGCGCGGCGCGTACCTGCACGCCGACGAGGACGGCCACGGCGTCTCCCTCCACGGCCGCCGGGATTCGATGAACGTGGTCTGGGCGGTTCATTTGGTCGAGGGTAACCTGCACCTCCACAGCGCCGCCTACGGCCGCTACCTCGCCTCCTCCACGACCGCGCGGGCGCCGCTCGGCCACCGCGGGTTCCGCGTCGAGCAGCGCAACTTCGACTACACGGAGGTGACCGAGCTCGTTTGGCTGGCCGTCCTGTCGGACTCCGGGAACGAGGTCCTGCTCCAGCACTTCAACGGCGGCTTCCTCCGCGCCAATGGGAGGCACTTCCCCTGGATCAACGGCGCCAGCGTCGAGTACATCAGCGACATCCACCACGCCAGCACGATGATGCACTGGGTCGTGGAGCACGTCCCCGCCAGGGACACCATGCCTCCCCTTCCGCCGCCTCCGACTGGGGTGAGTGAGCCCGCCATGCCCGCTTCTTGATTCTTCCCGAATCTGCGCGGATTGGGAGCAATTCCTGGCTCTGTTCCTGCCAAATTTGCGCTTTCTTTGGCTTCCTCATCTCAAATTCGCATTTGATTGATCTCCTGACGCCAATGAGATGGTTCTTTGCGACTCAACTGCAGTTTACCTTCATGACGCGGTCGCGGGTGATCACATACTCGTGGAGGAGCTTCCACAGGGACCTCCTCGTCAACGGCTCCATCGTGTTCAGGGGGAGGTCCGTGTTCCGCCTGAGGGAGGAGCTGGCCAGGCGGCTGGCCGTGGGCGAACTTGCCCCTGCAAACTTGGGCACCGACGACGTCGTCATGTGCCTCCCCACACGTGACCTCCGGCTTTTCCCACTCCTCGTCGACCTGCCCAAAAGCCGCCGGATCTTCCACATCGCCATCGCCATCACCGACACGCCTGGTGAGAGCCCCTTCACCATATCCTCAACTTCCTGCTCTTCCCCTTTGGCACAAAGAAACTCTTATTTGCCATAGCAGTCTTGATCTTGTCCGGATGTGTTTCAGTTAGGAATCTGAACTGCTGTAGGATTAGACATAAGTAAAACTTGCTGAATCAAATCAGTAGGTGTTCAACAGGCACGACATTAATCTGATCATCGGGGTGAAAATCATTTCATGGTCAAAAATCCACACCGAACCTTTATATGGAAACTATTGTGCTTTAATTCAGATGATTCAGTTCTTCAATTTAATACCATATGCCGCTGGTGCAAAACTTCTGAACTTGAAAACCCAAATCAGTTCGGTCTGCCTAGTTCAGCTTCATAGAGAAGATAATGATTTATGCTTTTAGCCTACTGTAACTGTTTCAAGTAAATTCAGGTTCTGTCCCACAACACATTACATTGTTTTTAGTTTTGTACTTCAGCTTTCTTTTTGATCTTGTTGTTTAAACTTGTTGCAATACCTGTGAAACCTCACGCCTAACTGCTTAACTATTTTTCTGCTAATTCAGCCCACGCGGCGCTGCGGTTCGCGGATGTCGATGCAGAGTAGAGAGATAGCAGAGCCAGGACCCCAAGCTAGAAGTCGCCTTCAAAAAGCGTCGCCGCCTGGGATACGATGACATTAGAACCCGGTTCCTTCAGTTGAGATATGGGTTCAGGAAAACCCAGCATTTGTTGTGTTTCTGCTAGCTAAACTTATTTTGTTCTCCTGAAAAGTAAGGAAACTATTTGCGTTGGCATCACGGTTGTAATATTCAGAAACTGTTTGAACAATGATGTGGCGACATTTAACCGTTGCTACCTGCATTTCTCTTAGATGAAGCATCTGGTGTTGACAGAGACACAAATGTGGTGGTTCTTGCAGTGAGTTGAGCACTTGCGTTTCGTTATTCTGCTGACAGTTTCAGTCCAACAGCAGAAAATGAATTTGTGTTTTCACAAAAATTGAACTCTGAACATGGCGATGCTGACGCGCCCGGACACTCTGAGTATAAGTTTCAATCATTTTCACTAGCACCTATAATTCTGAACATGGCGGTGCTAATGCACCTATGTTTACTCAACTGAAAGCAAAAGTTGAGAATGCAGGCGACTTGCTGCATTTTGCTGCGCGCCTGGTGTTCCATTGTATATTTGGTTTAGCACGTTGTAAATCTTCTGAATAACATGTGAACAAAATTAAGGTTTTGTCCCATAACACTATAAGAATGCTAGTTTCTGCAGATTACATTGGAGCACTGCTATGGAGAATTGGAGACGACAGTCTGCAGACGATTCTTGGACGACAAGCCTACCAAGCCGTCCATGCATGGCACCAAATGGCTGCCCCACACAGGATGGGGCATCGTGCAATGGTCGTGCATATCATTCATCATGTGTAAAGCAGTTCCGATTACATTGTTCGCATGCTTTGTACATCTGCTGCAAATAGTTATATAATAACTTTTGGTAAGAACTTGCAGATCACTCCTTGCTTGCTTCTTGTTTTTCTCACATGTTTGAATTTGGATGGGACACAGAAAGGACGCGGGTTGCAAAAACCACGTGGATTTCGTCGTCATATTTTGTGTTCCATTTTCAACAGATTGACTACCATTTGGTTGAAATTTCGGACAGTTGAAAGATAGTGTACTTACTAGAAGCGGTGGCATGTGGCATGTGCTCATTGGTAATGATCGTATCATTAAAAAAAGTTACCACAAGGATGGCATCAACATAAACACCACACTAAACTAAATGTTCCAAATAATATTTTTTGGAAAATTTAGTGAGTGAGTCATAATGGTGAAGAATATAACATTATACAAGATGAATTTTCATATTAAAATGACGCTAAAAGGTGATCATAATTAAAAATTTGCCAGAATGACATTCAACATCAACACCACATGAATTTATAAAATACAATTTCCCGTTGATTCAATTCTATTCAGAAAATTCAAACATGATTTTAGCATAATATCATACAACTAAATTGATTTTCAGTGCACAAACATAAAAAAACTCAAACAACTTAAAAAGTACTGAGGATAAAGAAAATGATTGATAACATAATTAGGGGAATTATAACCCACGGAAAAATCATTATAAAATACTCTGATCCTTAAATTAATTTTCAACATAATTTTGGGCTCATATTTTTTTGAACAGTGCATAAATAATTTTCTTTTTTTAATATAGTAGAAAATACACTGAAAAATATTTTCATAACTTGGCCCAAAACCTATTGGTGCCATATTAACTTTCTGGCCCAACAAATAAATCATTCAAAGGGAAAAAAACATTTTTCTGCGGCCTAATTTAACCTTTTTTCAGGTGAGCGGACTAAGTCAACCTGGGCCACAGCCCGGACGCGAAATTGGTCTATTTTGTGGCCATAGGGCCGCGGACATTCCCGCGTGGTTCTCGTCCATCCGATCTGATCAGATGGTCTCCGCAATGCCTTAGTGGTAAAAGTTTCATATCTTTTATCTTTTTTTTTTGCGGGGATTTTCATATCTTTTATCGATTAGTGCAAGTAACGTTATGCAAACAGTGAGGCAATGTTTGGCTTACATCAAAATCCCATATCTTTGCTTTAGTGGATTACTGGTAAAAAATATATGAACGGATGGGAAAAAAAGTACATGTAACCTCAAACGTTATTGCTTTAAAAAGAACTCAAACATTATTGTTCATAATGTTCCATAGAAATAATATAACCCCCCTCCCCAGAAAAATTGGGTGCTCGAAGTTTTAGTCACTAGAATTGATCATTGCTCAACTTAATTATGTAGTAGAGGACTAGCAAATATGACCATGCATGTTAACGGAAGAACAAATTATGGTGTACAACTGTGAAAATTATATGTTTCATCACAAAGAAAACGCTAATTTCTTTATCCACCAAAACACCCGCGCGACACGGGGCGCCATAAGAAATTCATATCAGTTTTAGTTATGATGAAACAGTTAATCAATGGTTGATGGGATTTAATTGATCCACGCATGCCCTCAATCCATTTAGTTACGGGCTAAACACCATATCTATCCATACAAGCCCTCACAATGTAAGGAAACCATCATATATTATTTTTTTGAAAAGGAGGACTGCCTCCAGGCTCTGCATCGAAATGATGCATACAATCATTTTTTATTAATTATTCATCAGAGCCTAACAAAATGAATACAATGATCAATCCAAAGCCACCTTCGAGGAGAACAAAGTCGTTACACCTACAAGTATAAAGATGTGCCCTGGCTAACGGGCACCATCTAATCCAGTGGCCTCAAGTAGCCGCCTGTATAGCAAGCTGATAGTACAAACCGGTCTAGGCGTCCCACAACGCACACCACATGCGCACGCTTAGGATCTGCCACCGCCATCTTCCGTCGCCCCATCTTTAGAAGGAATCATTGCATAGATCTTGCCTGTCCCATCTGTCGCTGACGTCACCACGACACCAGACAGCGCCACCAGCCTGCGCACGTCCCTCAAACCGCATCCAACGATGAGACTCCACTGCTCCACGCCGTCGAGACCCGTCGTCTTCAATGCGGTTGATGAAACACCGCTCCACCTGTTGGCCCCTCTAGTGAACCTCTGCTCCAAAACAATGCCCATAGGGGTGAGGGGGAATGGCACCAGACTCCGTCATCATTAGATCCGGGAGACCCAGATGTAGGGTTTCCCGCGGAACAGATGCCCCCTGGAAGGAAGAGGGGCACACCATTTGCAAACTGCCCCCAAACCAAAGTGATGCCCCCCACCACATAGCTCTCACGACGATGCCTTCAAGAAGGACATGACGCCATGAGCACCGTCGACGTCTAGGGTTTTCACTCGAGAGGCGGTGATGTGGGAAGAGGTAGAGCGGGCCCGAACGATGTCTCCACGAAGAAATCAACGCCCTCGAGTAGATGGAATTGCATGATGCAACGTGTCATCCATTCTTCTTGATTAAACCAAAAGGTGCATTTTTCTTCTTTGATTTGATTATGCATACACATGTCTCACGAATCCAGTTTAATTATTCCACCAATTAGTTTAACTGGATAATACCCCGCCTGTTGCCGCGGAACATAAAAAACATAAACTTTGTGCATATTCAAGGCGACCTCATGCATATCATTCTTAAGAAGTTGCTTCCCACTACTTCCTATTCTCTCATCGTACACACTGTTCACATCAGTGATGTGCCACGTCATCCTATATAGACCTAAGCAGCCTGCCACATCAGCAAGTTACATTTTTTTTCTTAAAAAAATCATTTTTTATTTTTTTCATAATAAATAATCATCTCCACGACACCTTTGGTTTCCTCAATTTATTTTCTCCACGACACGGTTGATCTCCTCTGCTATTGCCCTCTATCTTCCGGGCTCCTCGGTTCCACTCACGCCAAAAAAACTGAAACGCACGCCGTGGTGGGAAAGAAGGTCGTCTTCCGAGCGCGTCGTTCTTCTTCTCTCATTGCATCTATCGATCTCTACATACTCTGCTACCTGCCAAGCCTTCGAGGTCTGCCACCACCAGATATTTGTTGTTGATATCAACCTGGATCCCCATGGTCGCCACCGCCGTTGGCTCTGCTGGTCTGCTGCTGGGTGCCGGCGTCCTCTTCCAAAATCACCTGGCTTAGAGGTTGGGACTCTTCTCCCTCTCAGTCTTCCCAGATCTTCGGTTATTTTAGTTGGCTTGGTTGGAACTTCTGATTTGTGTGTGCTAGGAAGTTCTTTTCCGTCCACAATCTTCTCCTCTGTGGTAGCCCCCACCCCCCTCTCTCTCACATGTTAGATTAGTACGAATAACTGCACTATTGCTACAGTCCTACATCTCTCTCTTTCTCATGTTTGATTAGTAAACAAATTATCGGTATTCAGTTTGAATAATTATGATTGTTTTGTAGGATCAGAGGATATGGCATATTAACTTTCTGGCCCAGCAGATAAATCATTCAAAGGAAAAAAACATTTTTTTGCGCCCTAATTCAACCTTTTTTAGGTGGGCGGCCTAAGTCAACTTGGGCCGTAGCCCGGATGCGAAATTGGTCTATTTTGCGACCAAAGGGCCGCCAGCATTCCCACGTGGGAGTTCACTTGATGCAGAGAGTACAAACAATTGAAGAATACATCTGCAATTCCAGAACTAGAATGTAAATTCATTTGAAGAAATACGTATTACTGCATCACCTATACAAATTTATCATCATGGTGCCACCTATTAAAGAAAAGCCTATTCGGCATATATATTCCGGTGGAATGATTAAAGTGCGGGAGTGGCCAAATGGAGAGCAACGATAACCCATAATGGAATTGAAGGATGGAGGTCACTAGTACGGTGGTCAATGTGAGGAGGGTACGGTGTCATCAACCGTGGGAAGCTGCACCACGCAGCTGGATGCCGCGGGCCAAGCCTGCCTCTTCGAGCGCCTTCATGTGTTGTCTGAGAGCTATTGTCTCGGGGAGCCGCCGCAAGGATGAGGACTGCTTTGCTAGGCCACGTCATGGAGGAATCGCACCGATGTAGACCCCTGTCGCAGACAAGCAGTAGGCTCGTGCTCGTGGAGGAGGCATCCACAGTGAACCATCATCTTCCCCAAGGAGTTAGGCCACCCACATGCAAAAGGTTTTTGGGGTTTGAGGGGAGATAGCAGTGAGTTGATCATGGACAAAGAGAAAAGATGGCTGAAAAGAGAGCCCGAATCCTATTTGGCGCCAATTTTTTTACGGTAATTTGGCGCCAATTTAGCGCTAAATAGAGTGTATTCGGGTACGTAGTGTACAACCCCTGACCGAAATGGAGCGGCTTATTTTAGTGGTATTCTTAGTCTTCTCATGTTTTTTTGGTCTTTTAGGTTGGTTTTTGGTCAACTTTCCATATATTTTTTCTTTTCCCCCTTTTTCCATTTAATTTTCATGATTTTTTCCTTTTCAAGATTCATGAACTATTCTGAAATGCATGAACTTTTTTCTTAAATTCATGAACTTTTTCAAATTCATAAATTTTTTGTCTCAAATTCATGAATTTTTTTTCAAATGTGTGAACTTTTCTCAAATATGTTAACTTTTGTTTCAAAATTGATGATTTTTTTCAAATCCATGAACATTTTTCAAAGTTCATGAACTTTTTCAAAAAAGTCATATTCATGAACATTTTTTGCAAATCAATGAAATTTTTTATGATCCACGATATTTCTGTGTTGTACTTTTTCAAATGAAAATCAAATTCAAGATTGTTAATCCTTTTTTATTTTACAATTTTTCTGAATTCTTTTTCGCAGAAATCAACTGGTCAACAAATTGACCTGTCACCCGAACAAAAAGAAGGACGGGGAGCAATCGAGTAGCTGGCACAGTTGGGTCAGCCGACGTGGACAGCACGCATGAGCACTGGCTTAGCCACCCATCGAAGCGCTAAATAAGAGAGAGAGAGAGAGAGAGAGAGAGAGAGAGAGAGAGAGAGAGAGAGAGAGACCTGGATAACTACCGACTGATGCTGAGAGCCCACATAGCAGCCGGACACACTAGCGGCCTAGCAACTTATCAGTGGGGTCCTGAGCGATACCCACAGCCCCAATGCACCTGGATTCTTCATTCATTCTCGAGAAAAAAACACACATGTTTTTCCCTTCGAGACAGAGCCGCGTGGGCAACTTTTTCTTTGAGAAATATCGCGCTTTATTGATCAAGGATAATCAAGAGGGAGTGCCTCCCGGAAAATCCTACTTGCCGCTCATTGCGGCAAGTAGTCGCCGCTTCGCACAAGGCAGGTGCCAGCGAGCGACCGAGTGGGCTGGCCCGTTTAGCGTTACAGCACACACCGGTTTGGGGAACCTTTTTCCAGACGGTTTTTTCCGGTTTTGGGAAACTTCTAGAAGGTTCCTGAACCGGCTTTTTCTTTTTCAGTTTCTTTTTCGTTTTTCGTTTTTCTATTTCTCTTCTTTTTATTTTTTATTTTTTTCTGTTTCTTTCCTGTTTCCTGTTTTCTTTTCAAGTTTATTTTCAAAAAATATAAATCCAAATTTCAATTTTTTTCCTGTTTTCTAGATTTTGTTTAAAAATTCAAAAAAGTTCCCATTTCACAAAATTTGTTCATAAATTCAAAAAATGTTCCTGTTTTCAATTTTTTGTTCCGAATTTTCAGAAAATGTTCCTGTTTTTTCAAAAAATGTTCGAATTATTTTCGTTCATTTTTTGAGAAATTTGAAAAATAATGGCATGGATTTCAAAAAATGCCTGTTTTAAAAAAATTGTTCACAAATTTCAAAAAATGTTCTTATTTTTCAAATCTTTGTTCATGTATTAAAAAATGTTCTTGTTTTTCAATATTTTCAAAAAATGTTCTTATTTTTTAAATCATGTTCAGTTTACGCAGCTGAAAAATGTTCACCAGTATAAAAAATGTTCGCACTTTCAAAAAATGTTTGAAGCATTAGAAAAAATGTTCGCATTTTTTTTCGTTTTCTGTTTCTTTTTTATTATTTCTTTTTTTCTTGTCTTATTCAGAACATGTCCGCAGTTTTACAAAATGTTTAGGATTTTCTTTTTTATTTCTTTTTCTTTTCTTCTCTTTTTT
The DNA here is from genome assembly GCA_021437245.1 of Aegilops speltoides. NCBI lineage: Eukaryota > Viridiplantae > Streptophyta > Magnoliopsida > Poales > Poaceae > Aegilops > Aegilops speltoides. Next base: position 490,055,789 of record CM038147.1, on the reverse strand, counting down.
CCAAAAAATATCGAATTTTTAAAGTTTTGTTGATGTAAAAAAAAATGTTCTCAAAATTCAAAAAATGTTCTCGCTACACAAAAAAGTTCAAAACTTTCGAAATTTAGAAAATGTACCAGATTTCAACTTTTGGTTCACATATTCAAAAAATGTTCGCTCTTCCAAATTTGTCCGGGATTTTTCAAAATTGTTCACTGTTTCAAAATTTGTTCTAAAGATTCAAAAAATGTTCATGCTTTACAAAATTATTCATGCTTCCAAATTTATTCGGGATTTTTCAAAATTGTTCTCCATTTCAAAATTTGTTCTCAAGATTCAAAAAATGTTCGTGCTTGAAAAAATAGTTCGCGCTTCCAAATTTGTTCTCAAGATTCAAAAATCATTCGTGCTTTAAAAAATTGTTCTCAAATTCCAAAAATGTTCATGTTTTCATAAATTGTTTGGGAAATTTAAAATTTGTTCATTTTCATGGAATTTGTTCGCATTTTTTAAAAAAACGTACGTTCAAAAAATTACTCAAATTTTGGAACAAATATTTGGGATTTTGTCGAAAAGTGTTTGCAATTTTAAAAATGTTCAGAATTTAGGACTTTCAAAAACCAATCTGTTTAAAATGTTCACTACTTTATTTTATTTTTTTTGAAATTTGAACATAAGTGTGAGTTGTTACATTTTGTGTCATATATTTGAAACAGTGCTCGTTTGTAAAAATAATTAACAATTTCGAAGGAAGGTTTGAAAAAAATATATAAAAGTTGTCCAGATTCTTCGTTGGTATTAGTTCTTATACTAGGACGCTTCACATCTTAGCACGAACAGTTGATAGGTCAACTGGTTAGCTCGCCTCCTACTCAACATGGAGGTCTAGAGTTCGAATCCTGGCTGGACTGGATTGCAGGCGCATTTCTTTTTTTTTTAAACAGAACATAGCAGCGCTACTGAACAAGGAAACAGGCACGCTCGCTGTATTGGGCCGGCCCAGTCGGTGCTTTTCATGCGTGCGTCACGTCGCTATTTGACGCAGAATGCGTCCAATAGGAGTTCCCGTGCCTCCCGGATACAATTTGGTGTTACATGAAAAATAGCGTGGACGATTAGGCGTACTGGATCTAACTTGCGCAGGCCGCGGGATGGCTTCCCTAGGCCCAAAAGCCCGCAAACCCAGAAAAAGGTGAGCGAGGCGACGGCCGGTCAGGCACCTTGAAATACTTTGCCTTGGCGCCCGAACATAACCGTCTCAACCAACAGCAATTTCGCTTCTCATCCTCTCCCCGTCGCCGACTCGCCGGAGCGCCAAGAAACCAAGAACCCACCGTCGTCACCATCCCCACCTCCCCTTCCCTGCTCGGTTTCCCTCTCCGCCGCGCGCCTCTGCTCCCCAGCGGCGCCGGCCGGCGACCGATGGATCAGTTCCACCATGGCCACCACGTGCGGCTGCGCAGCCCCGTGCGGGGCGCGTACCTGCACGCCGATGAGGACGGCCACGGCGTCTCCCTCCACGGCCGCCGGGATTCGATGAACGTGGCCTGGGCGGTTCATCTGGTCGAGGGTGACGACGCGCATTACCTGCACCTCCACAGCGCCGCCTACGGCCGCTACCTCGCCTCCACGACCGCGCCGGCGCCGCTCGGCCACCACGGGCTCCGCGTCGAGCAGCGCAACTACAACCATACGGATGAGACCGCACTCGTTTGGCTCGCCATCCTGTCGGACTCCGGGGACGAGATCCTGCTCCAGCACTTCAACGGCCGCTTCCTCCGCGCCAACGGGAGGTACCTCCCCTGGAACAACGGCGCCAGCGTCGACTACATCAACGACATCCACCACGTCAGCACGATGATGCACTGGGTCGTGGAGGACGTCCCCGCCAGGGACACCATGCCTCCCCTTCCACCTCCGACCGGGGTGAGTGAGCCCGCCATCGCCATGCCCGCTTCTTGATTCTTCCCGAGTTAATTTCAGCCGCAGAGATCGCAAATTCTTGGCTCTGTTCTTGCCGAATTTGCGCCTTCTTTGGCTTCCTCATCTCAAATTAGTATTGCAGCTTCCCTTCCCCGCCGCCATGGTGCCGTCGCGGGTGATCACGTACGCGTGGAGGAGCTTCGACGGGGACCTCCTCGCCAGCGGCACGATCGTGTTCACGGGGAGATCCGTGTTCCGCCTGAGGGAGGAGCTGGCCAGGAGGCTGGTCGTGGGCGCCCTTGCCCTTGCAAACTTGGGCGCCGACGACATCGTCATGTGCCTCCCCACACGTGACGGCCGGCTTTTCCCACTCCTCGTCGACCTGCCCAACAACCGCCAGAGCCTCCACGTCGCCATCGCCATCACCGAGACGCCCAGTGAGAGCCCCTTCCTGCTCTTCTCCTTTGGCAAGAAACTCTTATTTGCACTAATCTTGATCTTGTCCGGATGTTTTTTTGGGGGTTCCGTTTCAATTAAGTGCTCATCTGCATCGTGCTTGGAAAACAGAGTCCGAAAAACTACGTAGTAGTCTGAAAAACTTTTGCTGCTAATCTGTTTCAGTTAGGAATCCGAACTGCTGTAGGATCATAGACATCAGTAAAAGTTGCTGAATCAAGTCAGTAGGTGTTCAACAGGCACGACAGTATGCTAGAACGGAAGGTTGTCTGAAGCTAGTTCTTTGTTGGGGTGAAATCATTTCATAAGTCAAAAATCCACACTGAACCTTCATATGGCAACTATTGTGCTTTGATTCAGATGATTCAGTTCTTCAATTTAATACCTTATGCGTGAGGCAAATCAGTTCGGTCTGAACCTTGATATGGCAATTAGTGGAAAACTTCTGAACTTGAAAACCCAAATCAGTTCGGTCTGCCTAGTTCAGCTTCACAGAGAAGATGATGATTTCTGTTTTTTAGCCTACTGTAACTGTTTCGAGTAATGCATTACATTGTTTTGAGGTTTTGTACTTCAGCTTTCTTTTTTGATCTTCTCATTTAAACTTGTCGCAGCACCTGTGAAACCTCATGCCTAACTGCTTAACCATTTTTCTGCTAATTCAGCCCACGCGGCGCTGCGGTTCGCGGATGTCGATGCAGAGTAGAGAGATACCAGAGCCAGGACCCCTAGCTAGAAGTCGCCTTCAAAAGCGTTGCAGCCTCGGATACGATGACATTAGAACCCAGTTCCTTCCGTTGAGATGTGGGTTCAGGAAAACCCAGCATTTGTTGTGTTTCTGCTAGCTAAACTTGGTTTGTTCTCCTCAAAGTAAGAAATCTATTTGTGTTGGCATCACGGTTCTAATATTCCGAAACTGTTTGAACAATGATGCGGTGACATTAGTCTGTAATGTGCTTCAACGCTGCTAGCTGCATTTTTCTTGGATGAAGCATCTGGTGTTGACTGTTAACACAAATGTGGTGGTTCTTGCAGTGGGTTGAGCACTTGACTTTCGTAATTTTGCTGAAAGTTTTGGTCCATCAGCAGAAAATGAATTTGTGTTTTGACAAAGATTGAATTCTGAACATGGCGATGCTGATGCGCCCGGACACTCTACCTATAAGTTTAAGTCATTGTTATTAGCACCAATAATTCTGAACATGGCGATGCTAATGCACCTATGTTTACCCAACTGAAAGCAAAAAATGAAAATGCCGGTGACTTGCTGCGTTTTGCTGTGCGCCTAGTGTTCCATGCATTGTATATTTGGTTTAGCATGCTGTAAGTCTTCTGAATAACATGTGAACAAAATTTAGGTTTTATCATAACACTATAAGAATGCTAGTTTGTGCAGATTACATTGTTTGCATGCTTTGTACATCAGCTGACTTTTTGTTAACAAAATGAAGACTTTTTTTATCTGCTGCAATAGTTGTACGATAACTTTTGGTAAGAACTTGCCGATCATTTTCTTTTTTTTTGCTTCTTGTTTTTTCTCACAGGTTTGAATTTGGATGGAACACAGAAAGGACACAAGAATTGCAAAAACCACGTGGATTCCGTTAAGTGCTATTTGTTAGGAATGAACAACTAGTATTCCCCGAGGGCCAAAGGCCATTACATATACATGTGTGTGAAAGTGCAGAAAAGCCCCTTATACAATGGGGATGTACACAATGAACTATACACATCTAACACCCCCCTCAAACTCAGGGTGGATCAACAACACTGAGTTTGGAGAGGAAAAACCCATGTTGCGCTCGAGTCTGTGCCTTCGTGAAGAAGTCAGCCAACTGCAACTCGGAGGGCACATAGTGAAGAGCCGAGTCTGATCTCGCACAAGAAGACGCACAAAGTGGGCATCCACACCGATGTGCTTGGTGAGCTCATGCTTCACCGGTCACGCATAATCTTGATAGCACCGCATCTTGTCGGACAAGAGAGGAGTGGAGGTAGGAGCAGACACACCAAAGTCCTCAAGTAACCACCAGAACAGATCACCTCACCACAACATAGCCATGGCTCGCAACTCACCTCTGTACTCGAAGCGAGAATTGCGTCCGCTTCTTTGTCTTCCGTGCAATAAGAGAGCCACCAAGAAGGATACAATAAGCAGACAGCGAGCGTCGATCCGAGGGATCACTAGCCCAGGTAGCATCAGAGTAGGCCTAGAGCTCAAGGGAGCTGGAGTGGGGAAAGAAAAGGCGCTGAGAGATCGTGCCACGAAGATATCGTAGAACACGGAGGAGATGACTATAGTGGACAGAGGTGGGGGCTGAAACAAACTGACTCAGGATGTGGACAGGATAGGAGATACCAGGACGCAGCGTAAATGAGATAGACAAGACGCCAACAAGATGACGATAGCGAGTGGGATTAGGAAGAGGGTCACCATCGGTGGCACGAAGTCAACGTTGAGATCCATAGGAGTCACAACCGTGCGCCATCACCGAGAGCAGCAGCGAGCAAGAAGATCCTGAATATATATTTTTGGGAGATGTAGAAGCCATCGAGGTCGAGGAGATCTCAATCCCAAGAAAATAGCGAAGTGGACCAAGATCACCATAAGAAATCGGTCGCAAGGCGAGCCTTAACAAAGGCGATGTAGTCGGTGTCGCCACCAAAGGATGATCATGTCATCAACATAAAGAAGGAGAAGAGTCCGACCACGAGGAGACGTATGAACAAACAGCGCGGGATCATGGTCACTGGGCAAGAAACCAGCGGCGGTCACCACAGAGGCGAAGCGCTCAAACCAGGCGCGAGGGGCCTGTTTGAGACCATATAGAGAGCGGCGAAGTCTACAGACCATACCATCAGGAGCATAGTACCCCTGTGGTGGCTGCATATAAACCTCCTCACGCAACTCGCCATTGAGAAGGGCGTTCTGAACGTCAAGTTGAGAGATAGACCACTAACGAACAGAAGCTACAGCAAGAAGAGTGCGAACAGTGGTCATGTGGGCAACAGGAGCGAATGTCTCATCATAATCGCGTCCCCGCTCCTGTTGGAAACCACGGGCTACAAGACGAGCTTTGTAGCGCTCAAGAGAACCATCGGAGCGAGTCTTAACCTTGTAGACCCACTTGCAGGTGATGGGACGAACGCCGGAAGGGATAGGAACCAGATCCCAAGTGCCAGAGCGCTCAAGGGCAGCAAGCTCTTCGGCCATCGCAAGCTGCCACTCAGGCTGAGTCATGGCAGTCCGATAGGAAGTGGGCTCAGCAATGGCAGAGAGACCATACCGATCAGGGGAGTAGCGATCAGGTGGGGGGCGAAGCCGAGCACGGAGATTATGAACCGGGGGAGATGTGGAGGGAGGAGCACCAGAGGTGGAAGGCTCATTAGGGGAGACATCCTCAGTATGAGGGCGACGAGTATAGTGGAGAGGAAACGGTGAGAGAGGGCGACGGACTGAAGATGATGGTGGAGAGGTGGAGGAGGATGGAGAGGATGGGGTCGGTGGTGAGGGAGAGGATGGGGTCGGTGGTGAGGGAGAGGGGAGGAGAGGTGCCAGAGGAAGAGGTGACACATGAGGCACGTAGCGGGGTGTATCGGGAAGGAGAAGGAAAGCAAGGTCATCGACAGAGAAACTCGAGGAAGAAGAACGTGGGTAGTAGGAACGAGACTCATCAAAGGTCACATCACGCGAGATGCGCAAGCGACGACCTACAGGATCCCAACATCGATAGCCCTTGTGCTCATCGCTGTAGCCAAGGAAGACGCACTCAACCGACTGAGCAGTCAGTTTGGTGTGTTCTCGGGGGGCAAGAAGAACATAGCACACACATCCAAACATACGAAGAGCTGAGTAGTTGGGAGAGCGACCAGTGAGACACTCCATAGGAATACCACCCTGAAGAGCAGTCGATGGCTAAATGTTGATGAGATAGGTGGATGCAGAAACAGCCTCAACCCAAAAATGGGGTGGAAGGGAAGCAGCAATCATTAGCGCACGAGCCGTCTCAACCAAATGGCGATGCTTGTGTTCGGCAACGCCATTCTGAGCATGAGCCCCAGGACAGGAGAACTGGGCAAGAGTACCCTGTTCCGCTAGAAAACCACGCAACAGCTGAGAGATGTACTCCCCAGCAGAGTCAGCACGAAAAGTACGAATGGACGTGGCAAACTAGGTGTGAACCATGGCAGCAATACGTTTGTATATAGAGAGAACCTCGCTACGAGATTTCATGAAGTAGAGCCAAGTGTAGCGAGAGAAATCATCAATAAACAAAACATAGTAGCGATGACCACCTTTCAATCAAAGGAGCATGACCCCGCACATCGAATGAACTAAGTCAAACGGATGTTTGAGATACTGACTCACTAGTAGGATAAGGTAACTGAGTCTGTTTGCCAAGTCTGCAACCATTACAATGTAAGGAGACATCTCCAGATACAGGCCCTAAGAGGCCCTGACGCACTAAGGAAGATAAACGAGAGCCACATATGTGACCAAGTTGATGATGCCACTGCTGGAAGGACGCAGACGAAGAGGCAGCAAGAGCATGGGAGCTGGCAGAGGTGGTGGCAGCGGAAGGAACACAAAGCCAGTCAACCTCCCAAAGGCCCTCTGACTCACGGCGCCGGGGGCTAGCACCAACCAAAGCTTTGGTGTGACGATCCTGAATGGAGCAAGAGTCGGTGTCAAGAATGACACGACAACCAGAATCAGTAAGTTGGGCAGCAGAAAAAAGATTCATGGTAAGGCGAGGAACATGTGAAACACTCGGATCAGAAAAAGATGGAGTGGAAAGAATACCACGACTAGCAACAGGAAGAGGTGTGCCATCGGCGGTAAGAACATTGACATGCAAATCAAGAGGTCGGAGAGAAGACAACACAGAAGAATCAGAAGACATGTGGAAGGAGGCTCCAGAATCCAAAACCCATGAAGATGTACCTGACTATGTAGATGCCTGCGGTGGTGGAGAAGGAGCTGCAGTCACAGCAGCAGCTGAACCAGTCGACCTAGAGCCTGAGGAAGCAAGGAGGCGCTTGAGGCGAACAATGTCCTGGTCAGTGAGTGACGGAGTCGAGGAAGACACGGGAGTCCCGCTGGAGGAGGAGCGCCTCTGATCTCGCTTCTTCTGGCGACAGTCAGACTCTGGGTGACCTGACCGGGAGCAGTAACCACAGACAGTGTCGCGGCGCGACGTGCCCTTCTCAGCATAAGGAGGACGGCTCACCCCCCTGGAGGAGTAGGCAGGAGCGGCGGAGCAGTGAGGCGAGCAGACGCCACAGGGGCACGAGCAGCCAATACTGACGGAACCAGAAGCAACCCAGCAGAGCGAAGGCGGGTCTCCTCAGCACGAAGCTTAGCAAGTATCTCTGAGAGAGGAACACGACCACGAGCAAGCAAGTGAGCACGTCGAGGCTCAAACTCCGACTGAAGACGAGATAATTAAGAACTCGTGGACCCGCTGAAACTCTAGATCAGACCGAGTAGTCTGACAGAAACGACAGGTTCCACAAACAACTGTCCGAAGAGAGTCAAGCTGGCGCCAGATGGCAGAGCACTGTGAATAGAACTCATCAACAGAGGAATCACCTTGCTGGAGTGCGTGCTCCTGGCGCACGACAGATAGGTAGAGAGCATCACCAGAGGGCTGATAGCGCTGACAGAGGTAAGACCACATCGCTGCAACGGAGCCAAGTCCCATGAACTCCGAAGCAAACTGAGGGAGAACACTCGCAGTGAGAACAGTAGCAGCCCGAGCATCATCATTGCACCACTGAGTGTAAGCAAACAGATCATCCCGGTACACAGAGAGAGCATCAGAATAGGCGGATACCTGCTGATCATAAGCATCAACCGCAGCATCATCTAGAGCCTTGGCAGCATCGCGGTCAGCCTGAGAAGCATCAGCAGCGAGGACCAGTGGCACGGGTGGGATCGGTGCCACGGGCGCCACCGGGCATGGCGGACAGGGGACCTCGCCAGAGAGAACACCCCACAGAAGGACGCCACGCATATGGATGCGCATGAAGCCCACAAACTCGGCATAGTTGGTGCCATCAAAGATCACCGAGCATCGAGGGACTGTGACATAGCCTGAAGAGGACATGAGTAAGTCACTCTGCTGCTGTTGTCTGCTTTTTTTTGGTCAACCGGCCCTCAACCCGATTTGGATCGAGGTAAACGCCCGAACCAGCGCTCGATCGGGATCGAGCACACCCAGAGAGGCAGGAGGCTCGATCTGAGGCGAGCACGACCAGAGGGGCGACCATAAGAAGACCCGGTGGCCGGACCAGGGGGCGGCGGTGGCCGGGCCAAGGGGCGGCGGTGGCCGGACCAGGAGGTGGCGGCGGCCGGGCTGGGGCAGCGGCGACCGGACTGGGGCAGCGAGCAGCCGGACTGGCGGCAGCGGCGACGACGAGGCGGTTTAACGCAGCGGCAAGGCAATGCCGAACGGGGCGACAGCGACGGCCGACAGAAGCGGGAATGGAGAGGAGACAAGCGGGGGAAGTAGCAGCGAGCAAGACCAGCCTCGGGCTGCAATGGGAGCGGGGGGAAGTGGCGAGCAACGACGGCGGCAACCAGAGATCGAGCAGAAGAGCACGGAGTTGCAGCGTGCGGGGGAGCGAGGGGAACCTAAGCATCTGATACCATGTTAGGAATGAACAACTAGTATTCCCCGCGGGCCAAAGGCCATTACATATACATGTCTGTGAAAGTGCAGAAAAGCCCCTTATACAATGGGGATGTACACAATGAACTATACACATCTAACACTATTGTTTAGCATGCGTTGTTAATAAAAACTTGCTTATTTATTTAATTTCCAGGGACCAATTACAGATGATCTATTTACTGGGTCGTGGTGAAGTGCGATTGTTTTCAGGCAACCATGTGCTCTTTACTTGAATGAGAGCACAAACAAGCATGTTTTTGTGAAATTTGGCCATTCAGTTCAGTTTAGGTTCTAGTTGATAAATCACCTTTTTCATGCATTTCAGAGATACTCACTGCCACTGTGTTGGCATCTTTTTTGTTCAATGCACCTGTAATTACTGCATGCATGCTTACTTACATCCAGCAGCCAAAGCAGGCATTATGCGTTGCAAATCATTTTATTCTTGAAAGGACATGCTCACAGATTATCAACGGCAGGTGCTATCCTCTTTAATTAACAACGCCTGTTATATGCTCTCAGATTGACAATCTTATATCACAACAGTTCAGTTTAGTGGAACAATTCGTCAGTCATAACAAACATTCAACAAAGCAGGAACATTTTCCTTGCAAATCTGTTCAACTCTGCACATGTACAAGTACCACTCAAGTCGGACCAATTCTGCAAATGTACAAGTACAAACTACTGTAGAACACTAATTCAATCATAAAATTCATTCAAAATGCTGCTGTAGCTTCTCTCTTTTTACTCTGATGAAAACATTCGTACATCAAGACACAGTACAAGCAGCAGAGCAGATGGCCCGCAGAAGCCTTGACAACGTTGGCTTCGTGGCCTCGGCAGCTTGGCGGCGCCGGCTCCGCAGCTCCACGGCCTCGATGACTACTCGCATCGCGCCCTGGACGAGGCTGCTGCTGGCTCCGCTGCCTCACTGCTAGGCGGCCTGACACCTGGACGGAGCGGCGGGCCTCCACGGCTAGGCGGCGTCGCATCCTCCCGTAGCTGCTCCTCCCCGCCGGCGAGTGAATAGCATAAAACTACCATTTTTCGTGTTAGGGTTCCAAAAAACCACCACTTTTTTGTTTGTGACTGATACCTACCACTTTTCTCGTTGGTTGTCTCAAAAAACCCAAATGGCCAGTTGCTAGCGTTTTAATCCGTTTTCTAACGGTCCGGGCCCGCCTGTCAGGCCACGTCAGCACCGCGCGTGACGACAAGGCCGTTAACGGCCATTACTCGGACCGACCGGTGCGGTTGGACCGCACCCGCTCGCTCGGTCCCTTTCTCTCTCTGTCGGCAACAACTCTCTCTCGCTCCTCCTTTCCCCCTTGCTGTCTATCTCTCTCTCCTCTCCTGACGATGGCGGCGGCGAAGAAGAAGGACGACGGCGAGCCTTTGGGCCTTGGGGCGTCAGCCGGCGGCGAGGGCGGTGCTCACTCAGGCAACGCAAGTTTCCCGACCCAGCGCTTGCCTGGGGCACCGACGCAGGAGGTCCAGATCTCGCCGGCATTTCGCGCGGCCAGGGCAGTGGCCAAATGCATCCACGCGAATCCAGAAGGTGGGCACCAGTGGGCCTCCTCACTTGGTGGCGTGGAGTAAGTTATGATGTGTTTTAGTTATCTTTGTTAGTATATTTTATGAACTAGGGTTAGGATTTGTTTCTTAGATTGTTAATGAATTAGTTTCTTTGGTATATTATTATTTATCAATTAGGGTTTAGGTTTGGATGATATGTTGTGCAATTGAAACTGTTGCATACTTTTGAACTTCAAAGTCTGAAGAAATCTGAATCTTTTCTTTCTTCTTTTTTGCATAGTTTGGATGATGAAGTATGGGAATTGAGGCTGCATTTTCAGGGTAGAGATAACATGGAAAGGAAGTTTTCCTTATCAGAAATGAATTACCTGTTATTGTTAGCACTGATTGAACTTGAGGGCTATGGGTTGGATGCCTATCTGTCATATGTTAAGGATGAGGTAAGGGGCTGGAGGGGATTGAGGTTTTGGACAGTGATGAGAAGGTGGAGGAGATGCTAGATTTGTTTGTTGAGAAGAAGGTATTGAACATAACAGTGAGAGAGGCTAGTGACCCAAATCCAGCAGATGCAAACATGGACCACACCTTGCTTTAAGAGCAGATTCCTATGAGTCAAGTTGGTGATCCCATTGTTTATAGTGTTTCCCAAGAAGGTGTCCTTTTCCCTGTCTCAAATTCTTCAGAGCCTCCAGTTGTGCATGTTCAAGCATATCTTAACACACAACAGAGCTATAATTTCAACAAGGGATAAGAGGCAGTGGAAATTGAAAATATTGAAGCAGAAGATGAAGATGAAGATGAGTTGGACAAATCCTCATCAGATTTTGAGTTTTTCAGGGGTGATTACAGAGGGAAAAAAATTCATACAAGTCTTGGGCTAGGGGAGAAGATGAAGGTGGTGAAGGAACAAGTCAGCACTACAGGGAAGAGGAAGAGATGGCTGAGCATTGTTTTGGGGCTGCTTCTGAACCCTCAGAGTTTTGGCAGGAGCAAAATGGTTCTGAAGAAGAAGATGAAGAAGAAGCTACAGATCATGTGAAAAGTGTGGCACAGAAATTGATACCTGTGAGGAAGGCCCAACAAGAAGATCACACAGTGAGCCAGATCACATAAAGTTTGAAGATTTCGTGCCAGAAGCTGATGAGTACCGCTTTCCAGGTGATGAAGGCATTTCTGATGAAGAAGATGATGCACCTAGGTTGCCTTGTGGCAGGAAGAGAAAATTGTGAAGAAGAAGGAGAGAGTATGGTATGATGCCTCTAGGCCTGATGCACATGAACAATTTAGGATACATTTGTGCTTTCTGAATGTGGTAGAGTTCAGAGAAGCATTGAGAAACTACCATGTTAGGACACTGAGGAACTTTGAGTACCATAGGAATGACCCAAGTAGGATCATAGCCTGGTGCTCAGATAAAAAGATGGTTGTGACTTTTATATTACTGCTTATAAGATTGCCCATGATTCAACCTTTAGCATCAAGAAGATGAATCTTGATCACACCTGTGGAGCAAGTGGAGAGAACACAAAGGTTACCATGAAGTGGGTTGCAAAGGCTGTTGAGGATACTGTAAGATCCAATCCTAGTGTAGGTGTTGATACTATACTGAGTTATACAAAAAAGAAATTTGGAGTACATGTTCCAAAAGTTTGGCCTACAAGGCAAGGAGGCTTGCAGTTGATGTTGTGCAAGGGGATCACAAGACACAATACTACAGGTTGAGAGACTATCTACAATGTGTTTTGGATACAAACCCTGGTAGTAGCTGTGTTGTGACAACAAAGGAATTTGAACTCAACCCAGCACCTACCCCAAGGTTTCATTGCATGTTTTACTGTCTGTTTGCTTGTAAGGAGGGGTTCCTAAATGGTTGCATGCCTTTCATAGGTAAATATAGTCTGTATAGTGCTTAAATAGGGATTACATAACAGTTGCTGCTTACTAATGGCTTAAAATGCAGGTCTTGATGGATGCTTCATCAAACTTAGCACTGGACAGCAAATCCTGGCGGCAACAGGGAGGGATGGCAACAACAACATCTTCCCTATTGCATTTGGTGTTGTTGACAAGGAGGAGGCAGATAGTTGGACTTGGTTTCTTACACAGTTAAGGACAGTAATTGGTAGTGGCAACAAGTTTGGGCCCTACACAATTATGTCAGACAGGCAAAAGGTACAACTACTCCTTGCATTATGTAATGCTTTCTCTAATTACTTCACTAGTTATTAATACAAAATCAATGAACATGGTCTGATCAATGCAATAGAGGATGTATTTCCTGATTCCCCTCAAAGATTTTGTTTAAGACACACATATGCCAACTTCCAATCAGCTGGGTTTAGAGGGGATTGATACGTCTCCAACGTATCTATAATTTTTGATTGCTCCATGCTACTTTATCTACTGTTTTAGGCAATATTGGGCTTTATTATCCACTTTTATATTATTTTGGGACTAACCTATTAACCAGAGGCCCAGCCCAGATTTGTTGTTCTATGCCTATTTCAGTGTTCGAGGAAAAGGAATATCAGACGGAGTCAAAACGGAACGAAATCAACTGGAGAAGTTATTTTTGGAAGGAAAGCAACCCAGGGAACTTGGAGTGCACGTCAGGGGAGATACGGGCTGCTCACGAGGGTGGGGGGCACGCCCACCCCGCCCACCCCTCCCCCCCGGGCGCGCCCCCCTGCCTCGTGGGGCCCCCATAGCTCCTCCGACGTACCCCTTTCACCCATATATACCTACGTACCCTAAAACTTCCAGAACAGAAGATAGATCGGGAGTTCCGCCGACGCAAGCCTCTGTAGCCACCAAAAACCTTTCGGGAGCCCGTTCCGGTGCCCTACCGGAGGGGGAACCCATCACCGGTGGCCATCTTCATCATCCCGACGCTATCCATGACGAGGAGGGAGTAGTTCACCCTCGGGGCTGAGGGTATGTACCAGTAGCTATGTGTTTGATCTCTCTCTCTCTCTCTCTCTCTCTCTCTCTCTCTGTTCCCTCTATGGCATGATCTTGATGTATCCCGAGCTTTGCTATTGTAGTTGGATCTTATGATGTTTCTCCCCCTCTACTCTCTTGTGATGAATTGAGTTTCCCCTTTGAAGTTATCTTATCGGATTGAGTCTTTTATGAGAACACTTGATGTATGTCTTGCCGTAATTATCTGTGGTGACAATGGGATATCATGTGCCACTTGATGTATGTTTTGGTGATCAACTTGCGGGTTTCGTGACATTGGGAACCTATGCATAGGGGTTGGCACACGTTCTTGACTCTCTGGTAGAAACTTTGGGGCACTCTTTGAAGTACTTTGTGTTGGTTGGATGAATCTGAGATTGTGTGATGCATATCGTATAATCATGCCCACGGATACTTGAGGTGACAATGGAGTATCTAGGTGACATTAGGGTTTTGGTTGATTTGTGTCTTAAGGTGTTATTCTAGTACAAACTCTTTTATAGATTGATCCGAAAGAATAACTTTGAGGTGGTTTTGTACCCTACCATAATCTCTACGGTTGTTCTCCGCTATTAGTGGCTTTGGAGTGACTCTTTGTTGCATGTTGAGGGCTTGTTATATGATCTATCTATGTTATTATTGTTGAGAAAACTTATACTAGTGAAAGCATGAACCCTAGGCCTTGTTTCCTATCATTGCAATACCGTTTACGCTCACTTTTATCACTTGTTACCTTGCTGTTTTTATTATTTCAGAAGATTACAAAAACCTATATATACTATCTATTTTGCACTTGTATCACCATCTCTTCGCCGAACTAGTGCACCTATACAATTTACCATTGTATTGGGTGTGTTGGGGACACAAGAGACTCTTTGCTATTTGGTTGCAGGGTAGTTTGAGAGAGACCATCTTCATCCTACGCCTCCCACGGATTGATAAACCTTAGATCATCCTCTTGAGGGAAATTTGCTACTGTCCTACAAACCTGTGCACTTGCAGCCCAACAACGTCTACAAGAAGAAGGTTGTGTAGTAGACATCAAGCTCTTTTCTGGCGCCGTTGCCGGGGAGGCAAAGGTAAAGGGCACTCACTCACACCCCGTCAACTAAGCTCTTTTTTGGCGCCGTTGCCGGGGAGGTGAGTGCTTGAAGGTATATCTTTAGATCTTGCAATCGACTCTTTTTGTTTCTTGTTTTAGCACTAGTATAGTTTATAAAAGTAAATTACAAAAAAATGGAGTTAAGTTTGTCTCATACGCTTCACCTTTTTAATAGCTTTCGTGAGTATGATGGAAAGGAAAATTGTGCCAAAGTGCTAGAAGAAGAATTACATAGAATGCTTGGCATGAAATATGTGAATGATGAGCATGATTGCAATGTTGTTAGTATGAATTCCTTGAATATCCATGATGCTAATGATATGCAAAGCCACAAGCTTGGGGAAGCTATGTTTGATGAAGATGATATTTTTTGTCCCCCAAGCTTTGATGAGCAAATTTACTATGATGAAAGCATGCCTCCTATCTATGATGATTATTGTGATGACACGTACACTTTAAAGAATAATGATAACCATGAAACTTGTCATCTTGATCTTAATTTTCAATCACATGATAGTTACTTTGTTGAGTATGCTCCCACTACTATTCATGAGAAGAATTTTGCTTATGTGGAGAGTAGTAAATTTTCTATGCTAGTAGATCATGAAAGGAATGCTTTAGGTGCTGGTTATATTGTTGAATTTATTCATGATGCTACTGAAAATTATTATGAGGGAGGAACATATGCTTGTAGGAATTGCAATAATATCAAGTTTCCTCTCTATGTGCTTAAATTCTTGAAGCTATGCTTGTGTTACCTTCCTATGCTTGTTGATTATTGTTCCCATAAGTTGTTTGCTCACAAAATCCCTATGCATAGGAAGTGGGTTAGACTTAAATGTGCTAGTCATATGCTTCATGATGCTCCCGTTATGTTTCAATTCTTATCTTTTATGTGAGCATCATCATCATCATCATGCCTAGCTAGAATGGCATTAAAGAAAACCGCTTGTTGGGAGATAACCCAATATTTATCCTTACTGTTTTTGTGTCTTCACATGATTATGATACTGTAGTAATCATGTTTTATATCTTTTGTTTCAATAAAGTGCCAAGTAAGACCTTTAGGATAGCTTACAGTGATAGTTGTGTTGATCCTGCTGAAAATCAGAAACTTTTGCACCCAGTAAATTAGTTTTGTTAATTGACATAAACGTTCTTCTGGTCTGATTCTTTTTTCTCGGTATTGGTACACAAATTGCTTAGGACTTCCTAATTTGGTAGGATTTTTGGAGTTCCATAAGTATACGTTTGATACAAATTACTACATACTGTTCTGTTTTTGACAGATTCTGTTTTCTATGTGTTGTTTGCTTATTTTGATGAATCTATGATTAGTATCAGAGGGTATGAACCATAGAGAAGTTGGAATACAGTAGATATTACACCAATATGAATTTAGAATGAGTTCATTACAGTATCTAAGTGGTTGTTTTATTTTCCTATACTAACGGAGCTTACGAGTTTTCTGTTGAGTTTTGTGTTGTGGAGTTTTCAAGTTTTGGGTAAGGATTCGATGGACTATGGAATAAGGAGTGGCAAGAGCCTAAGCTTGGGGATGCCCAAGGCACCCCAAGATAATATTCAAGATTAGCCAAAAGCCTCAGCTTGGGGATGCCCCGGAAGGCATCCCCTCTTTCGTCTTCGTTCATCGGTAACTTTACTTAGAGCTATATTTTTATTCACCACATGATATGTGTTTTGCTTGGAGCGTCATTTCCTTTTATTAGTTTTTGCTTGATGTTAGTTAGAATAATGTTTTGCATCTTTATTTTCAATAGAAAGTCAAGGATAGCCTTTGCCATGCTTATTTTGCTAATATACATGTTGCTGTTTGAAAACAGAAAGTTTACCGCTGTTGCAAAAATTCCCTAGAAAAGCCAGAGCATGATAGAAGGTCGAAACTTTTTGCATAATTAGATCTGATAAATTTATTACAGTGGGAACTTTAGTTTGTAATTTTTGGAGTTAGGGAAGTATGATGACTCTTGCATTCTTTACAAACTGTACTGTTTTGGCAGATTGCTGTTATGGTTGCATTGTTTGCATATGTTTGCTTGTTTAATGATTCTATTTGGTAATAGGAGTATTAAATATGCAGAGGCATTTAGTATGCAATGTTGAATAATAATTTTAGTGATTTGTTACAGTAGGAAATGATAAGGTTTTGCATTGGTTTATGCTAACCTATCTCACGAGTTCTTGTTGAGTTTGTTGTGAATGAAGCTTTTGATAAAAAGAGAAACCATGATATGAGAGGAATTACGGAGACACAAAAGCTCAAGCTTGGGGATGCCCAAGGCACCCCAAGATATTATTTCAAGAAGTCTCAAGCATCTAAGCTTGGGGATGCCCCGGTAGGCATCCCGCCTCTCTTCTTCAACAACTATCGGTTAGTATCGGTTGAGCCTAAGTTTTTGCTTCTTCACATGAGTTGTGCTATCCTTGCATTGTCATTTTCTTTAGCTTTGCTTGCTGTTTGAATAAAATACCAAGAGTCTTCACATAGTTGCATAATTATTCGACTACTCATTGCTCTTCACTTATATCTTTTGGAGTAGTTTTTGTTATTCTCTAGTACTTCACTTATATCTTTTAGAGCACGGTGGTGGATTTGTTTTAAAGAAACTATTGATCTCTCATGCTTCACTTATATTATTTTGAGAGTCTTAAATAGCATGGTAATTTGCTTAAAATCCTAATATTCTAAGCATAAAAGATTTATAAGAATTCTTATGAGTGTGTTGAATACTAAGATAAGTTTGATGCTTGATAATTGTTTTGAGGTATGGAGGTGATAATGTCAAAGTCATGCTAGTTGGGTGATTATGAATTCAAAGAATGCTTGTGTTGAAGTTTGCAAGTCCCGTAGCATGCACGTATGGTTAAAGTTGTGTAACAAATTTGAAACATGAAGTGTACCTGGCTTGTGCATCCTTATGAGTGGCGGTCGGGGACGAGCGATGGTCTTTTCCTACCAATCTATCCCCCCTAGGAGCATGCGCGTAGTACTTGATTTTTGATGACTTCTAAATTTTTGCAATAAGTATATGAGTTCTTTTGACTAATGTTGAGTCCATGGATTATACGCACTCTCACCTTTCCGCCTTTGCTAGCCTCTTCGGTACCGTGCATTGCCCTTTCTCACCTTGAGAGTTGGTGCAAACTCCGCCGTGCATCCAAACCCCGTGATACGATACGCTCTATCACACATAAACCTCCTTATATCTTCCTCAAAACAGGCACCATACCTACCTATCATGGCATTTTCATAGCCATTCCGAGATATATTTCCATGCAACTTCCATCATCATATTCATGACATACATTACTTTTGTCATATTGCCATTGCATGATCATGTAGTTGACATCGTATTTGTGGCAAAGCCACCATGCATTATTTTTCATACATGTCACTCTTGATTCATTGCACCATCCTGCACATCACGGAGGCATTCATATAGAGTCATATCTTGTTCTAAGTTTCGAGTTGTAATCCTTATGTTGTAATCAATAGAAGTGTGATGATCATCATTATTAGAGCATTGCCCAAAAAAAAAAAGAGAAAGGCCAAAAGAAAAAAAAAGAAAGGCCCAAAAAAAAGAGAAAGGCCAAAAGAAAAAAAGAAAGGCCCAAAAAAAAGAAAATAAATAAAAAGGGCAATGCTACTATCTCTTTTTCCACACTTGTGCTTCAAAGTAGCACCTTGTTCTTCATATAGCGAGTCTAATATATTGTGCTTCAAAGTAGCACCTTGTTCTTCATGTAGTGAGTCTCATAAATTGTCTTTTTATACTAGTGGGAATTTTTCATTATAGAACTTGGCTTGTATATTCCTACGATGGGCTTCCTCAAATGCCCTAGGTCTTCATGAGCAAGCGAGTTGGATGCACACCCACTAGTTTCCTTTTGTTGAGCATTCATAGCTCTAGTGCATCCGTTACATGGCAATCCCTAATCCTCATGTTGACATCAATTAATGGGCATCTCCATAGCCCGTTGATTATCCTCGTCAATGTGAGACTTTCTTTTTTGTCTTCTCCACACAATCCCCATCATCATATTCTATTCCACCCATAGTGCTATATCCATGGCTCACGCTCATGTATTGCGTGAAGGTTGAAAAAGTTTGAGATTATTTAAGTATGAAACAATTGATTGGCTTGTCATCGGGGGTATAGAAGTTGGGAACATCTTTGTGTGACGAGAATGAAGCATAGCCTAACTATATGATTTTGTAGGGATGAACTTTCTTTTGCCATGTTATTTTGAGAAGACATGATTGCTTTGATTAGTATGCTTGAAGTATTATTATTTTTATATCAATATGAAATTTTGTCTTGAATCTTTCGGATCTGAATATTCATATCACAAGTAAGAAGAATTACATTGAAATTATGCCAAAGTATCACTCCGCATCAAAAATTCTTTTTTATCATTTACCTACTTGATGACGAGCAGGAATTAAGCTTGGGGATGTTTGATATGTCTCCAACGTATCTATATTTTTTGATTGCTCCATGCTACTTTATCTACTGTTTTAGGCAATATTGGGCTTTATTATCCACTTTTATATTATTTTTGGGACTAACCTATTAACCGGAGGCCCAGCCCAGATTTGCTGTTTTATGCCTATTTCAGTGTTTCGAGGAAAAGGAATACCAGACGGAGTCAAAATGGAACGAAATCAACTGGAGAAGTTATTTTTGGAAGGAAAGCAACCCAGGGAACTTGGAGTGCACGTCAGGGGAGATACAGGCTGCTCACGAGGGTGGGGGGCGCCCCCCCACGGCACGCCCCCTGCCTCGTGGGGCCCCCGTAGCTCCTCCGACGTACCCCTTTCACCCATATGTACCTACGTACCCTAAAACTTCTAGAACAGAAGATAGATCGAGAGTTCCGCCGCCGCAAGCCTCTCTAGCCACCAAAAACCTCTCGGGAGCCTGTTTCGACGCCCTGCCGGAGGGGGAACCCATCACTGGTGGCCATCTTCATCATCCCGGCGCTATCCATGACGAGGAGGGAGTAGTTCACCCTCGGGGCTGAGGGTATGTACCAATAGCTATGTGTTTGATCTCTCTCTCTCTCTCTCTCTCTCTCTCGTGTTCTCTCTCGTGTTCCCTCTATGACACGATCTTGATGTATCCCGAGCTTTGCTATTGTAGTTGGATCTTATGATGTTTCTCCCCCTCTACTCTCTTGTGATGAATTGAGTTTCCCCTTTGAAGTTATCTTATCGGATTGAGTCTTTTATGAGAACACTTGATGTATGTCTTGCCGTGATTATCTATGGTGACAATGGGATATCATGTGCCACTTGATGTATGTTTTGGTGATCAACTTGCGGGTTTCGTGACATTGGGAACCTATGCATAGGGGTTGGCACATGTTCTTGACTCTCTGGTAGAAACTTTGGGGCACTCTTTGAAGTACTTTGTGTTGGTTGGATGAATCTGAGATTGTGTGATGCATATCGTATAATCATGCCCACGGATACTTGAGGTGACAATGGAGTATCTAGGTGACATTAGGGTTTTGGTTGATTTGTGTCTTAAGGTGTTATTCTAGTACGAACTCTTTTATAGATTGATCCGAAAGAATAACTTTGAGGTGGTTTCGTACCCTACCATAATCTCTACGTTTGTTCTCCGCTATTAGTGGCTTTGGAGTGACTCTTTGTTGCATGTTGAGGGCTTTTTATATGATCTATCTATGTTATTATTGTTGAGAGAACTTATACTAGTGAAAGTATGAACCCTATGCCTTGTTTCCTATCATTGCAATACCGTTTACGCTCACTTTTACCACTTGTTACCTTGCTGTTTTATTATTTCAGATTACAAAAACCTATATCTACTATCTATTTTGCACTTGTATCACCATCTCTTCGCCGAACTAGTGCACCTATACAATTTACCATTGTATTCGGTGTGTTGGGGACACAAGAGACTCTTCGCTATTTGGTTGCAGGGTTGTTTGAGAGAGACCAACTTCATCCTACGCCTCCCACGGATTGATAAACCTTAGGTCATCCACTTGAGGGAAATTTGCTACTGTCCTACAAACCTGTGCACTTGCAGGCCCAACAACGTCTACAAGAAGAAGGTCGTGTAGTAGACATCAGGGATGAATTGAAAAAACATCTAGACCAGGTTGCTTATTCTTTCACTAAGCATGGGCATGATCTGGGTATGGAAGCATTGAAGAAAGAGAGTGAGGACGCATGGAAGTGGTTGTCCAACATACCAGTCCATATTTGGGCCAGGCATAGGATGGATACTATATACAAGACAGACCTTGTTGTAAACAATCTTAGTGAAGTTTTCAATAGGATGATTCTAAATGTTAGGAACTGTTGGGGAACGTAGTAATTTCAAAAAAAATCCTACGCACACGCAAGATCATGGTGATGCATAGGAATGAGAGGGGAGAGTGTGTCCACGTACCCTCGTAGATCGAAAGTGGAAGCGTTAGCACAACGCGGTTGATGTAGTCGTACGTCTTCACGATCCGACCGATCAAGTACCAAACGCACAGCACCTCCGAGTTCTTGCACACGTTCAGCTCGATGATGTCCCTCGGACTCCGATCCAGCCGAGCTTTGAGGGAGAGTTCCTTCAGCACGACGGCGTGGTGACGATGATGATGTTCTACCGACGCAGGGCTTTGCCTAAGCACCGCTACGACATTATCGAGGTGAACTATGGTGGAGGGGGCACCGCACATGGCTAAGAGATCTCAAGGATCAATGGTTGTCTATGGGGTGCCCCCCTCCCCCGTATATAAAGGAGTGGAGGAGGGGGCCGACCAAGGGGAGGAGGCGCGCCCAAGGGGGGAGTCCTACTCCCACCGGGAGTAGGACTCCTCCTTTTCGTATTTGGAGAAGGAGAGGGAAGGAAGATGAAGGAGGGAGGAAGGAAAGGGGGGGCCGAGCCCCCTCCCAATTCGGATTGGGCTTGGGGGGCGCGCCCCCTCCCTTGCTCCTTTCCCCTCCTTTCCACTAAAGCCCATGAAGGCCCATATACCTCCCGAGGGGTTCCGATAACCTCCCGGAGCTTCGGTATTGTCCCAATCTCACCCGGAACCATTCCGGTGTCCAAATATAGTCGCCCAATATATCGATCTTTATGTCTTGACCATTTCGAGACTCCTCGTCATGTCCGTGATCACATCCGGGACTCCGAACTCTCTCCGGTACATCAAAACACATAAACTCATAATATAACCATCATCTAACTTTAAGCGTGCGGACCCTATGGGTTCGAGAACTATGTAGACATGACCGAGACTCGTCTCCGGTCAATAACCAATAGCAGAACCTAGATGCTCATATTGGCTCCTACATATTCTACGAAGATCTTTATCGGTCAAATCGCATAACAACATACATTGTTCCCTTTGTCATCGGTATGTTACTTGCCCGAGATTCGATCGTCGGTATCTCAATACCTAGTTCAATCTCATTACCGGCAAGTCTCTTTACTTGTTACGTAATGCATCATCCCGTAACTAACTCATTAGCTACATTGCTTGCAAGGCTTATAGTGATGTGCATTACAGAGAGGGCCCAGAGATACCTCTCCGACAATCGGAGTGACATATCCTAATCTAGAAATACGTCAACTCAACAAGTACCTTTGGAGACACCTGTAGAGCACCTTTATAATCACCCAGTTACGTTGTGACGTTTGGTAGCACACAAAGTGTTCCTCCGGTAAGTGGGAGTTACATAATCTCATACTCATAGGAACACGTATAAGTCATGAAGAAAGCAATAGCAACATACTAAACGATCAAGTGCTAAGCTAACGGAATGGGTCAAGTCAATCACATCATTCCCTTAATGATGTGATCCCGTTAATCAAATGACAACTCATGTCTATGGTCAGGAAAGCTAACCATCTTTGATTCACGGGCTAGTCAAGTAGAGGCATACTAGTGACACTATGTTTGTCTTTATATTCACACATGTATTATGTTTCCGGGTAATACAATTCTAGCATGAATAATAAACATTTATCATGATATGAGGAAATAAATAATAACTTTATTATTGCCTCTAGAGCATATTTCCTTCAGTCTCCCACTTGCACTAGAGTCAATAATCTAGATTACACAGTAATGATTCTAACACCCATGGAGCCTTGGTGCTGATCATGTTTTGCTCATGGAAGAGGCTTAGTCAACGGGTCTACAACATTCAGATCCGTATGTATCTTGCAAATCTCTATGTCTCCCACTTGGACTTGGTCCCGAATGGAATTGAAGCGTCTCTTGATGTGCTTGGTCCTCTTGTGAAATCTGGATTCCTTTGCTAAAGCAATTGCACAAGTATTGTCACAGAAGATCTTCATTGGTCCCGATGCACTAGGTATTACACCTAGATCGGAAATGAACTCCTTCATCCAGACTCCTTCATTTGCTGCTTCCGAAGCAGCTATGTACTCCGCTTCACATGTAGATCCCGCCATGACGCTTTGTTTAGAACTGCACCAACTGACAGCTCCACCGTTCAATATAAACACGTATCCGGTTTGCGATTTAGAATCGTCCGGATCAGTGTCAAAGCTTGCATCGACGTAACCATTTACGACTAGCTCTTTGTCACCTCCATAAACGAGAAACATATCCTTAGTCCTTTTCAGGTATTTTAGGATGTTCTTGACCGTTGTCCAGTGATCAACTCCTAGATTACTTTGGTACCTCCCCGCTAAACTAATAGCAAGGCACACATTAGGTCTGGTACACAACATTGCATACATGATAGAGACTATGGCTGAAGCATAGGGAACTTCTTTCATTTTCTCTCTACCTTCTGCAGTGGTCGGGCATTGAGTCTGACTCAATTTCACACCTTGTATTACAGGCAAGAACCCTTTCTTTGCTTGATCCATTTTGAACTTTTTCAAAACTTTATCAAGGTATGTACTTTGTGAAAGTCCAATTAAGCATGTTGATCTATCTCTATAGATCTTGATGCCCAATATATAAGCAGCTTCACCGAGGTCTTTCATTGAAAACCTTTTATTAAAGTATCCTTTTATGCTATCCAGAAATTCTATATCATTTCCAATCAATAATATGTCGTCCACATATAATATTAGAAATGCTACAGAGTCCCACTCACTTTCTTGTAAATACATGCTTCTCCAAAAGTCTGTATAAAACCATATGCTTTGATCACACTATCAAAACGTTTATTCCAACTCCGAGAGGCTTGCACCAGTCCATAAATGGATCACTGGAGCTTGCACACTTTGTTAGCATCCTTTGGATCGACAAAACCTTCTGGTTGCATCATATACAACTCTTCTTCCAGAAATCCATTCAGGAATACAGTTTTGACATCCATTTGCCAAATTTCATAATCATAACATACGGCAATTGCTAACATGATTCAGATAGACTTAAGCATCACTACGGGTGAGAAAGTCTCATCATAGTCAACCCCTTGAACTTGTCGAAAACCTTTTGCAACAAGTCGAGCTTTATAGACAGTAACATTACCATCAGCGTCAGTCTTCTTATTGAAGATCCATTTATTCTCGATGGCTTGTCGATCATCGGGCAAGTCAACCAAAGTCCACACTTTGTTCTCATACATGGATCCCATCTCAGATTTCATGGCCTCAAGCTATTTTGCGGAATCTAGGCTCATCATCGCTTCCTCATAGTTCGTAGGTTCGCCATGGTCAAGTAACATGACCTCCAGAATAGGATTACTGTACCACTCTGGTGCGGATCTTACTCTGGTTGACCTACGAAGTTTGGTAGTAACTTGATCTGAAGTTTCATGATCAACATCATTAGCTTCCTCACTAATTGGTGTAGTCGTCACAGGAACCATTTTCTGTGATGAACTATTTTCCAATAAGGGAGCAGGTACAGTTACCTCATCAAGTTCTACTTTCCTCCTACTCACTTCTTTCGAGAGAAACTCCTTCTCTAGAAAGGATCCATTTTTGGCAACGAAAGTCTTGCCTTCGGATCTGTGATAGAAGGTGTACCCAACAGTTTCCTTTGGGTGTCCTATGAAGACACATTTCTCCGATTTGGGTTCGAGCTTATCAGGTTGAAGCTTTTTCACATAAGCATCGCAGCCCCAAACTTTAAGAAATGACAACTTTGGTTTCTTGCCAAACCACAGTTCATAAGGTGTCGTCTCAACGGATTTTGATGGTGCCCTATTTAACGTGAATGCGGCCGTCTCTAAAGCATAACCCCAAAATGATAGCGGTAAATCAGTAAGAGACATCATAGATCGCACCATATCTAGTAAAGTACGATTACGACGTTCGGACACACCATTACGCTATGGTGTTCCGGGTGGCGTGAGTTGCGAAACTATTCCGCATTATTTCAAATGTAGACCAAACTCGTAACTCAAATATTCTCCTCCATGATCAGACCGTAGAAACTTTATTTTCTTGTTACGATGATTTTCAACTTCACTCTGAAATTCTTTGAATTTTCAAATGTTTCAGACTTATGTTTCATTAAGTAGATATACCCATATCTACTCAAATCATCTATGAAGGTGAGAAAATAACGATACCCGCCGCGAGCCTCAACATTCATTGGACCACATATATCAGTATGTATGATTTCCAACAAATCAGTTGCTCGCTCCATAGTTCCGGAGAACGGCGTTTTAGTCATCTTGCCCATGAGGCATGGTTCAAAAGTACCAAGTGATTCCAAAAGTCCATCAGTATGGAGTTTCTTCATGCGCTTTACACCAATATGACCTAAACGGCAGTGCCACAAATAAGTTGCACTATCATTATCAACTCTGCATCTTTTGGCTTCAACATTATGAATATGTGTATCACTACTATTGAGATTCATAAAAAATAGACCACTCTTTAAGGGTGCATGACCATAAAAGATATTACTCATATAAATAGAACAACCATTATTCTCAGATTTAAATGAATAACCGTCTCGCATCAACCAAGATCCAGATATAATGTTCATGCTCAACGCTGGCACCAAATAACAATTATTTAGGTCTAAAACTAATCCCGAAGGTAGATGTAGAGGTAGCGTGCCAATGACGATCACATCGACTTTGGAACCATTTCCCACGCGCCTCGTCACCTCGTCCTTAGCAAGTGTCCGCTTAATCCGTAGTCCCTGTTTCAAGTTGCAAATATTAGCAACAGAACCAGCATCAAATACCAAGGTGCTACTGCGAGCTCTGGTAAGGTACACATCAATAACATGTATATCACATATACCTTTGTTCACCTTGCCATCCTTCTTATCCGCCAAATACTTGGGGCAGTTCCGCTTCGGTGACGGTCGCTTGCGGTAGAAGCACTCGATCTCGTGCTTAGGTCCAGACTTGGGTTTCTTCTCTTGAGCAGCAACTTGTTTGTTGTTCTTCTTGAAGTTCCCCTTCTTTTTCCCTTTGCCCTTTTTCTTGAAACTGGTGGTCTTATTGACCATCAACACTTGATGCTCCTTCTTGATTTCTACCTCCGCAACCTTTAGCATTGCGAAGAGCTCGGGAATTGTCTTATCCATCCCTTGCATATTATAGTTCATCACGAAGCTCTTGTAGCTTGGTGGCAGTGATTGAAGAATTTTGTCAATGACGCTATCATCCGGAAGATTAACTCCCAGATGAATCAAGCGATTGTAGTACCCAGACAATCTGAGCACATGCTCACTAGTTGAGCAATTCTCCTCCATCTTTTAGCTATAGAACTTGTTGGAGACTTCATATCTCTCAACTCGGGTATTTGCTTGAAATATTAACTTCAACTCCTGGAACATCTCATATGGCCCATGACGTTCAAAACGTCATTGAAGTCCCAATTCTAAGCCGTTAAGCATGGTGCACTAAACTATCAAGTAGTTATCATATTGAGCTAGCCAAACGTTCATAATGTCTGCATCTGCTCCTGCAATAGGTCCGTCACCTAGCGGTGCATCAAGGACATAATTCTTCTGTGCAGCAATCAGGACAATCCTCAGATCACGGATCCAATCCGCATCATTGCTACTAACATCTTTCAACACAGTTTTCTCTAGAAACATATGAAAGCAACAACGCGAGCTATTAATCTACAACATAATTTGCAAAATACTACCAGGACTAAGTTCATGATAAATTTAAGTTCAATTAATCATATTACTTAAGAACTCCCATTAGATAGACATCCCTCTAATCATCTAAGTGATCACCTGATCCAAATCAACTAAACCATAACCGATCATCACGTGAAATGGAGTAGTTTTCAATGGTGAACATCACTATGTTGATCATATCTACTATATGATTCACGCTCGACCTTTCGGTCTCAGTGTTCCGAGGCCATATCTGCATATGCTAGGCTCGTCAAGTTTAACCTGAGTATTCTGCGTGTGCAAAACTAGCTTGCACCCGTTGTAGATGGACGTTGAGCTTATCACACCCGATCATCATGTGGTGTTTGGGCACGAAGAACTTTGGCAGCGGTGCATACTCAGGGAGAACACTTTTGTCTTGAAATTTAGTGAGAGATCATATTATAATGCTACTGTCAATCAAAGCAAGATAAGATGCATAAAAGATAAACATCACATGCAATCAATATAAGTGATATGATATGGCCATCATCATCTTGTGCTTGTGATCTCCATCTCCGAAGAACCGTCATGATCACCATTGTCACCGGTGCGACACCTTGATCTCCATCGTAGCATCGTTGTCGTCTCGCCAACTATTGCTTCTACGACTATCGCTACCGCTTAGTGATAAAGTAAAGCAATTACAGATGCGATTGCATTGCATACAATAAGCGACAACCATATGGCTCCGCCATTGCCGATAACTCGGTTACAAAACATGATCATCTCATACAATAAAATATAGCATCATGTCTTGACCATATCACATCACAACATGCCCTGTAAAAACAAGTTAGACGCCCTCTACTTTGTTGTTGCAAATTTTACGTGGCTGCTATGGGCTGAGCAAGAACTGTTCTTACCTACGCATCAAAACCACAATGATAGTTCGTCAAGTTAATGATGTTTTAACCTTCTCAAGGACCGGGCGTAGCCACACTCGGTTCAACTAAAGTTGGAGAAACTGACACCCGCCAGCCACCTGTGTGCAAAGCACGTCGGTAGAACCAGTCTCGCGTAAGCGTACGCGTAATGTCGGTCCGGGCCGCTTCATCCAACAATACCGTCGAACCAAAGTATGACATGTTGGTAAGCAGTATGACTTGTATCGCCCACAACTCACTTGTGTTCTACTCATGCATATAACATCAACACATAAAACCAGGCTCGGATACCACTGTTGGGGAACGTAGTAATTTCAAAAAAATTCCTACGCACACGCAAGATCATGGTGATGCATAGCAACGAGCGGGGAGAGTGTGTCCACGTACCCTTGTAGACCGAAAGCGGAAGCATTAGCACAACACAGTTGATGTAGTCGTACGTCTTCACGATCCGAACGATCAAGTACCGAACGCACGGCACCTCTGAGTTCTTGCACATGTTCAGCTCGATGACGTACCTCGAACTCTGATCCAGCCGAGCTTTGAGGGAGAGTTCCGTCAGAACGACAACGTGGTGACGATGATGATGTTCTACCGACGCAGGGCTTCGACTGAGCACCACTATGATATTATCGAGGTGAACTATGGTGGAGGGGGGCACCGCACACGGCTAAGAGATCTCAAGGATCAATTGTTGTCTATGGGGTGCCCCCCTCCCCCGTATATAAACGAGTGGAGGAGGGGGCCCGCCAAGGGGAGGAGGCGCGCCCAAGGGGGGAGTCCTACTCCCAGCGGGAGTAGGACTCCTCCTTTTCCTTTTTGGAGAAGGAGAGGGAAGGAAGAGGAAGGAGGGAGGGAGGAAAGGGGGGGGGGGGGGCGGCCCGCCTCCCAATTCGGATTGGGCTTGGGGGCGCGCCCCCTCCCTTGCTCCTTTCCCCTCCTTTCCACTAAAGCCCATTAAGGCCCATATACCTCCTGGGGGGTTCCGATAACCTCCCGGAGCTCCGGTATTGTCCCAATCTCACCCAAAACCATTCTGGTGTCCAAATATAGTCGTCCAATATATCGATCTTTATGTCTTGACCATTTAGAGACTCCTCGTCATGTCCGTGATCACATCCGGGACTCTGAACAACCTTCGGTACATCAAAACACATAAACTCATAATATAACCGTCATCTAACTTTAAGCGTGCGGACCCTACGGGTTCGAGAACTATGTAGACATGACCGAGACTCGTCTCCGCTCAATAACCAATAGCGGAACCTGGATGCTCATATTGGCTCCTACATATTCTATGAAGATCTTTATCGGACAAACCACATAACAACATACGTTGTTCCCTTGTCATCGATATGTTACTTGCCCGAGATTCGATCATCGGTATCTCAATACCTAGTTCAACCTCGTTACTGTCAAGTCTCTTTACTCGTTACGTAATGCATCATCCTGTAACTAAGTCATTAGCTACATTGCTTGTAAGGCTTATAGTGATGTGCATTACCGAGAGGGCCTAGAGATACCTCTCCGACAATCGGAGTGACAAATCCTAATCTCGAAATACATCAACTCAACATGTACCTTTGGAGACACCTGTAGAGCACCTTTATAATCACCCAGTTACGTTGTGATGTTTGGTAGCACACAAAGTGTTCCTCCGGTAAGCGGGAGTTAAATAATCTCATAGTCATAGGAACATGTATAAGTCATGAAGAAAGCAATAGCAACATACTAAATGATCAAGTGCTAAGCTAACAGAATGGGTCAAGTGAAAGTGCGTTATGTCGACTAGAGGGGGGTGAATAGGCGATTTTTATGAAATCTTCACTGAGGAATTTGCCGGTGAGGAAATTCCTTGGCGAAGAACTACTAGCAGCGGAATAAGTACTCAGAAGTAAGCATAACAGAATACAAGCATGGTCATCAAGATGAAATGAAGACAAGCACTGAGTACAGAGAGCGTAATCACATGATAACACCAGGTGAAGGCAAACAGACTGAAGAAATTGATCAGTTAGGTTGGTGAAGACAATGATTTGGTAGACCAGTTCCAACTGTTGTCTCAGTTGTACGTCTGGTTGGAGCGGCCGAGTATTTAAACTCGAGGACACACAGCCCGGACACCCGATCGGCCGAAAGCACGCAGCTCAGACACCCAGATCCTCACCGTATTCTCCTTGAACTAAGGTCACATGGACCTCGTCCAATCACTCGTGGTAAGTCTTCAGGCGACTTCCAAACCTTCACAGACTTGATCACTCGGCGATCCACAATTCCTCTTGGATGCTCTAGACCATGACGCCTAACCGTCTGCAAGAAGCACAGTCTTCAAAGGTAACAAGCGTCGGATCCACGCAGGATCAATTTCTTCAGTGATGCTCAATCACTTTGGGTTTGTAGGGGTTTGGTTTTGGGTTTTCCTCACTTGATGATTTTCGCTCAAAGTCCTCGGAGGATGGGTTGCTCTCAAATGACAAGTGTCAAGTTCTCTCGGAGCAGCCAACCAGCTAGTGGTTGTAGGGGGCGGCTATTTATAGCCTAGGGAGCAGCCCGACATGATAAGACATAAATGCCCTTCAATGATATGACCGTTAGGTGGATAAGATATTTTGGGACAGCTGGCGCGCAGCACAACAACGGTCGGAAATTTGACTCTCAAATTCCTCAGGGCTATCATGTTCCTCACTGTGTAGGCAATTCGCACTGGCGAATTCCTAACTCCTCGGTCAGAACAAATTCATCAATGAACGAGAAGAACTTCGTCTCATCCATCAAGAAAGTGACTGAATTGTATGAGATTTCAAAGGCTTCACTCAAGGGATTGGTAGGTGTAGGATTTTGAGTTGAGCATCACATGGAAATTTTTCCTTAGTATTTCCTCGACCCCTTTAACGAAGACGGTGTTTCCTATGACTCAAGAAAGAGAAAATGAAACTACGAAAACAAAAGTCTTCACGCTTCATGTTCCACAAATGAATACCAAGTCTTCAAGGTCACACCAATTTCTTCACTTTCAAAGTCTTCAGAATATCAAAGTCTTCAGTCGAAGAACTCCATTTTTAGGGGTCGACTTTCTCTGTAAATATCAAACTCCTCATAGACTTATAGACCTGTGTACACTCACAAACGCATTAGTCCCTTAACCTATAAGTCTTCAATACACCAAAAATCACTAAGGGGCACTAGATGCACTTACAATCTCCCCCTTTTTGGTGATTGATGACAATATAGGTTAAATTTTCAGCGGGGATAAATGTATGAAGTGTAAATACTGATATTGAGGAATTTGATAGCAAGATATAGAAGAACTCCCCCTGAAGATGTGCGTAGTGAGGAATTTGCGTTTGAGGCAATGCACATTTGAAGAGTTGAATCATGGAGATCTCCCCCTATATCTTGTAATTCATGCACGCATTTGATATATAATATGAAGAATTTGAAATGCATGATGAAATATGGTGCCTGATGAGATTCAGCATGCGTGCAATGTCATTAACAAGGAATAAGCATGCAAAGCATAATGCAACATGAAAGTGCGTTATATAGACTAGAGGGGGGGGGTGAATAGGCGATTTTTATAAATTCTTCACTGAGGAATTTGCCGGTGAGGAAATTCCTTAGCGAAGAACTACTTGCAGTAGAATAAGTACTCAGAGGTAAACATAACAGGATACAAACATAGTCATCATGATGAAATGAAGACTAGCACAGAGTACAGAAAGCGTAAACACAGGATAACAAGATGAAGACAGACGGACTAAAGAAATTGAACGAGGAATTTGTGAAAGTCTTGATCAAAGTCTTCAAGCACAGATATGAACAACATTCAACACGAATGAGGAAATGAAAGAGTTGAGGAAATAGAACCAGTTAGTTGGTGAAGACTATGATTTGGTAAACCAGTTCCAACTGCTGTCTCGGTTATGCGTCTGGTTGGAGCGGCCGAGTATTTAAACTCGAGGACACGCATCCCGGATACCCGATCTACGAGCCGCAACTCAGGACACCCAGTCCTCACCGTATTCTCCTTGAACTAAGACCACGCAGTCTCGTCCAATCACTCGTGGTAAGTCTTGGATGACTTCCAAACCTTCACAGAGCTTGGTCACTCGGCGATCCACAATTCCTCTTGGATGCTCTAGACCTTGGCGCCTAACCGTCTGGAAGAAGCACAGTCTTCAAAGGTAACAAGCGTCGGATCCACGCGGATCAATTTCTTGATGATGCTCAATCACTTTGGGTTTGTGGGGTTTGGTTTTGGATTTTCCTCACTTGATGATTTTCGCTCAAAGTCCTCGGAGGATGGGTTGCTCTCAAATGACAAGTGTCAAGTTCTCTCGGGCAGCCAACCAACTAGTGGTTGTAGGGGCGCTATTTATAGCCTAGGGAGCAGCCCGACATGATAAGACATAAATGCCCTTCAATGATATGACCGTTAGGTGGATAAGATATTTTGGACGATCGGTAAGAAGACAAAGAACGGTCGGAAATTTGACTCTCAAATTCCTCGGGGCTATCATGTTCCTCACTGTGTAGGCAATTCAGACTTTGGTGAATTCCTAACTCCTCGGTCGAGAAAAAGTCATCGATGACTAGAAGAACTGCGTCTCACATCCTTTGAAGAACTTGACTGAATCGTATGAGATTTCAATGGCTTCACTCGAAGGGATTGGTAGGTGTAGGATTTTGAGTTGAGCATCACATGGAAAATTTTTCCTTTGTTTTTCCTCGACCCCCTTTAACAGTACGGTGTTTCCTATGACTCAAGAAAGAGAAAATGAAACTATGAAAACAAAAGTCTTCACGCTTCATGTTCCTCGAATGAATACCAAGTCTTTAAGGTCACACCAATTTCTTCACTTTCAAAGTCTTCAAAAGTCTTGAGAATATCAAAGTCTTGATTGAAGAACTTCATTTTAGGGTCGACTTTCTCTGTAAATATCAAACTCCTCATAGACTTATAGACCTGTGTACACTCACAAGCGCATCAGTCCTTAACCTATAAGTCTTCAATACACCAAAATCACTAAGGGCACTAGATGCACTTACAATCTCCCCTTTTGGTGATTGATGACAACATAGGTTAAGTTTTCAACGGGGATAAATATATGAAGTGTAAATACTGATATTGAGGAATTTGATTGCAAGATATAGAAGAACTCCCCCTGAATATGTGCATAGTGAGGAATTTTCTTTTGAGGCAATGCACATTTGAAGAATTGAATCATGGAGATCTCCCCCTATATCTTGTAATTCATACACGCATTTGATATATAATATGAAGAATTTGAAATGCATGATGAAATATGGTGCCTGATGAGATTCAACATGCGTGCAATAATATTAATGAGGAATAAGCATGCAGAATAACACATCAAAAGTATCAGAGCACAGTGCAAAGTCAGAGCACCATGCACCGTCCAAAAGTATCAGGGCACCATCGGGTTTAAGATTACAACTCGATCCAATAAAAAGTTTCGGAAGAAACGAGAGTTGTAACTTAACAAAAACGCCCATAATATAAACCCGCTTGAAGACTAACTCAGATTTCTCCCCCTTTGTCATCAAATGACCAAAAGCATCGAAACTGAGGACTAACGCCCTGAAGAATTTCAAGTTGATGGAGGAGCACCAGCGTTGTCGGGGTTGTTTGTTGAAGTAGGGCCTGCCGCAGTGTCGTCCAAATCTTCATGTGCATCAGTTTCACGCGATGAAGAATAAGAGCTGGCCACGAGATCAGGAACTTTGACTCTCTTGAATTTCTTGGAGGTGGTGCGGACCGGTCAAATGCTTCACGAGACCCATAGTCTTGATTCTTCCATGAGTATATACATGAGTGAGAACAGCCAGTGCGGTTGAGGGTTTCATGAAGGTGATCTGGTTCTTCTTCACTGCATTATGTGTTGAGGTCATGTTGTGAAGAATTGCAGCAAACCGACGCTTCACCATTTGTGATTGCGATCAACCTTCCGATGAAGACCGAGGAGTAACTCACGGTCACCATCACCACAGGAGCTGTGGCTTGAGGCTTTTGCTTCACGAGGTATTTGCGGCAATGTCATGTGTGGCGAGAATTGTCATTGGTAGAATAAGATGTAGCAGACGAAATTGACCATCCAATGGATGAGTGCCTTCATCGATCACAAAGAATTGCCTTGCCTTTATCATCGGATGATGAAACCGGTAAACAGGGACTTCAATGGGAGGCAAGTAGCTACCATGGTTCAGAGTGTCGACCTTGTAATTCAAAGGAAGACCTTGCCCTTATGAATCTCATAATCCAAGGCGCATAGGGCTTCAGCTCAAAAGGTGACATAGCAACATTAGCCAGAGTCCTCATGAAGAAATCATGGAAGTTGACGGGAACGCCATGAATGATGTTGAAAAGCATATTCTTCATGATGCCAACGACTTCTTCATCATTTGAGTCGTGGCCTTTGATAGGACTCATTGTCTTCGTCAGAATGCGATAGACAGTCCGAGGCACATAGAGTAATTCCTTGACGAGGAATCTGGTTCGTGGGGCCTGCCCTGGCTTCAAAGGCTTCATGAGCACTTGCATATAATGATTTGTCAGTTCACGGTCACTATAGATGCAACGTGCACTGTCATGGGGAGGATCAAGAGGAAGGACACGAAGCAATTCAGTTGTTGGTGCCTTATAGTGAGTGTTTTTGGTCATCCAATCTAGCACCCATGAATTGATATCTTCAACGTCTCCAGTAATATGCAGTGTGGCCTAGAACTGAAGAATGAGTTCTTCATTCCAATCACAGATATCAGTGCAGAAGTTCAGAGTCCTGCTGAAGGAAATACGCCCTAGAGGCAATAATAAAGTTATTATTTATTTCCTCATATCATGATAAATGTTTATTATTCATGCTAGAATTGTATTAACCGGAAACATAATACATGTGTGAATACATAGACGAAACTATAGTCACTAGTATGCCTCTACTTGACTAGCTCATTAATCAAAGATGGTTATGTTTCCTGACCATAGACATGTGTTGTCATTTGATTAGTGGGATCACATCAAAGATGGTTATGCATTTTGATGTACCGAAGTTTGTTCGGAGTCCCGGATGTGATCACGGACATGACGAGGAGTCTCGGAATGGTCGAGACATAAAGATTGATATATTGGACGACTATATTCGGACACCGGAAAGGTTTCGGGAGTTTTCGGAGAAAACCGGAGTGCCGGGGAGGTTACCGGAACCCCCCGGGAGAGTTAATGGGCCACATGGGCCTAGGTGCGAAGAGAGAGGGGCGGCCAGGGTGGGCCGGGCGCCCCCTCTCCCTCCAGTCCGAATTGGACTAGGAGGCGGCCCCCCCTTTCCTTCCCCCCTCTCCTCCTTCCTTCCCCCTCCTAGTAGGTGTAGGAAAGGAGGAATCCTACTCCTACTAGGAGGAGGATTCCTCCTCCCTTGGCGCGCCCCAAGGGGGCCGGCCGGCCTCCCCCTCCCTCCTTTATATACGGGGGTAGCGGGGCACCCTAGACACACAAGTTGATCATTGAGATCGTTCCTTAGCCGTGTGCGGTGCCCCCCTCCACGATATTACACCTCGGTCATATTGTAGCGGTGCTTAGGCGAAGCCTGCGCGAGAGAACATCAAGATCGTCACCACGCCGTCGTCTTTGAAGGAACTCCTCCCGCACCTCTGCTAGATCGGAGATCGGGTGCGCCATCGAGCTGTCGTGTGTCAAGAACTCGAAGGTGCGGAGTAATGGTGCTTGGATCGGTTGAACCAGAGGACGTCGACTACTTCCTCTATGTTGCGTCAACGCTTCGCTTCGGGTCTCGAGGGTGCGTAGACAACACTCTCCCCTCTCGTTGCTATGCATCACCATGATCTTGCGTGTGCGTAGGAATTTTTTGAAATTACTCGTTCCCCACAAAGGGTATCGAGCCTAGGTTTTATGCGTTGATGTTATATGCACGAGTAGAACACAAGTGAGTTGTGGGCGATATAAGTCATCTGCCTACCAAAGATGTCATACTTTGGTTCAGCGGTATTGTGAGATGAAGCGGCCGGACCGACATTACAGCGTGACGCTTCGCGAGACTGGTTTCACCGTTACGAGCACTCGTTCTTAAAGGTGGCTGGCGGGTGTCTGTCTCTCTCACTTTAGTTGAACCGAGTGTGACTATGCCCGGTCCTTGCGAAGGTTAAAACGGAGTCTATTTGACAAACTATCGTTGTGGTTTTGATGCGTAGGTAAGAACGATTCTTGCTAAACCCGTAGCAGCCACGTAAAATTTGCAACAACAAAGTAGAGGACGTCTAACTTGTTTTTGCAGGGCATGTTGTGATGTGATATGGTCAAGACATGATGCTATATTTTATTGTATGAGATGATCATGTTTTGTAACCGAAGTTATCGGCAACTGGCTGGAGCCATATGTTGTCGCTTTATTGTATGAAATGCAAACGCCATGTAATTGCTTTACTTTATCACTAAGCAGTAGCAATAGTCATAGAAGCAATAGATGGCGTAACGACAACGATGCTACAATGGAGATCAAGGTGTCGCGCCGGTGACGATGGTGATCACGGCGGTGCTTCGGAGATGGAGATCACAAGCACAAGATGATGATGGCCATATCATATCACTTATATTGATTGCATGTGATGTTTATCTTTTATGCATCTTATCTTGCTTTGATTGACGGTAGCATTTTAAGATGATCTCTCACTAAAATTATCAAGAAGTGTTCTCCCTGAGTATGCACCGTTGCCAAAGTTCATCATGCCGAGACACCACGTGATGATCGGTGTGATAAGCTCTCGTCCATCTACAACGGGTGCAAGCCAGTTTTGCACACGCAGAATACTCGAGTTAAACTTGACGAGCCTAGCATATGCAGATATGGCCTCGGAACACGGAGACCGAAAGGTCGGCGTGAATCATATAGTAGATATGATCAACATAATGATGTTCACCATTGAAAACTACTCCATCTCACGTGATGATCGGTTATGGTTTAGTTGATTTGGATCACGTGATCACTTAGATGACTAGAGAGATGTCTGCCTAAGTGGGAGTTCTTAAGTAATATGATTAATTGAACTTAAATTTATCATGAACTTAGTACTGATAGTATCTTGCTTGTCTATCTTTGTTTGTAGTAGATGGCTCGTCTTTGTTGTTCCGTTGAATTTTAATGCGTTCCTTGAGAAAGCAAAGTTGAAAGATGATGGTAGCAATTACACGGATCGGGTCCGTAATCGAGGATTATCCTCATTGCTGCACGTAAGAGTTACGTCCCGAAGCACCGCTGGGTGCGAACCTGCTTCTGATGTAACCGACGGCGTTAAGAACGTCTGGCGAGCAAAGCTGATGACTACTCTATAGTTCATGTGCCATGCTTTACGGCTTAGAACCGGTCTTCAACGACGTTTTGAGCGTCATGGAGCATATGAGATGTTCCAGAGTTGAAGTTAATATTTCAAGCAAATGCCCGGATTGAGAGATATGAAGTCTCCAATAAGTTCTATAGCTGCAAGATGGAGGAGAATAGTTACATCGGTGAACATATACTCGTAATGTCCGGGTATAACAATCACTTGATTCAATTGGGAGTTAATCTTCACGATGATAGTGTCATTGACAGAATTCTTCAATCACGCCACCAAGCTACAAGAGCTTTGTGATGAACTATAATATGCAAGGGATGAACAAGACTATTCGAGCTCTTCGCGATCTTTGAAAGCAGCGGAGGTAGAAATCAAGAAGGAGCATCAAGTGTTGATGGTCAACAAGACCACTAGTTTCAAGAAAAAGGGCAAAGGGAAGAAGAAGGGGAACTTCAAAAATAACGGCAAGCAAGTTGCTACTCAAGAGAAGAAACCCAAGTCTGGACCTAAGCACGAAACTAAGTGCTTCTACTTGCAAGCGATCGACCTTTGAAGCGGAACTGCCCCAAGTATTTGGCGGATAAGAAGGATGGCAAAGTAAACAAAGGTATATGTGATATACATGTTATTGATGTGTACCTAACTAGAGCTGGTAGTAGCACTGGGTATTTGATCTTGGTTACATTGCTAATATTTGCAACTCGAAGCAGGGACTACGAATAAGCGAGCACTTGCCAAGGTCGAGGTGATGATGCGCGTGGGAAACGGTTCCAAAGTCGATGTGATCGCCGTCGCACGCTACCTCTACATCTACCATCGGGATTAGTTTTAGACCTGAATAATTGTTATTTGGTGCTGCGTTGAGCATGAACATTATATCTGGATCTTGTTTGATGCGAGACGGTTATTCATTTAAATCGAGAATAATGGTTGTTCTATTTATATGAGTAATATCTTTTATGGTCATGCACCCTTGAAGAGTGGTCTATTTTATTGAATCTCGATAGTAGTGATACACATATTCATAATGTTGAAGCCAAAAGATGCAGAGTTGATAATGATAGTGCAACTTATTTGTGGCACTTTGCCGTTTAGGTCATATCGATGTAAAACGCATGAAGAAACTCCATCTTGATGGACTTCGGAATCACTTGATTATGAATCACTTGGTACTTATGAACCGTGCCTCATGGGCAAGATGACTAAAACACCGTTCTCCGTACTATGGAGAGAGCAACAGATTTGTTGGAAATCATACATCTGTATGTATGTGGTCCGATGAATGTTGAGGATCGTGGCGGATATCGTTATTTTCTCACCTTCACAGATGATTTAAGCAGATATGGGTATATCTACTTAATGAAGCACAAGTCTGAAACATTTGAAAAGTTCAAAGAATTTCAGAGTGAAGTGGAGAATCATCGTAACAAGAAAATAAAATTTCTACGATCTGATCGTGGAGGAGAATATTTGGGTTACGAGTTTGGTTTACATTTGAAACAATGCGGAATAGTTTCACAACTCACGCCACCTGGAACACCACAACGAAATGGTGTGTCCGAACGTCGTAATCATACTTTACTTGATATGGTGCGATCTATGATGTCTCTTACCGATTTACCGCTATCATTTTGGGGTTATGCTTTAGAGACGGCCGCATTCACGTTAAATAGGGCACCATCAAAATCCGTTGAGACGACGCCTTATGAACTGTGGTTTGGAAAGAAACCAAAGTTGTCGTTTCCTAAAGTTTGGGGCTGCGATGCTTATGTGAAGAAACTTCAACCAGATAAGCTCGAACCCAAATCGGAGAAATGTGTCTTCATAGGATACCCAAAAGAGATCATTGGGTACACCTTCTATCACAGATCCGAAGGCAAAACATTCGTTGCTAAGAATGGATCCTTTCTAGAGAAGGAGTTTATCTCGAAAGAAGTGAGTGGGAGGAAAGTAGAACTTGATGAGATAACTGTATCAACTCCCTTATTGGAAGGTAGTTCATCACGAGAACCGGTTCCCATGACAACTACACCAATTAGTGAGGAAGCTAATGATATTGATCATAAAACTTCAGATCAAGTTTCTGCTGAACCTCGTAGGTCTACCAAAGTAAGATCCGCACCAGAGTGGTACGGTAATCCTATTTTGGAAGTCATGTTACTTGACCATGATGAACCTACGAACTATGAGGAAGCGATGATGAGCCCAGATTCCGCAAAATGGCTAGAGGCCATGAAGTCTGAGATAGGATCCATGTATGAAAACAAAGTATGGACTTTGGTTGACTTGCCCGATGATCGGCAAGCCATTGAGAATAAATGGATCTTTAAGAAGAAGACTGACGCGATGGTAATATTATGTCTATAAAGCTCGACTTGTTGCGAAAGGTTTTCGACAAGTTCAAGGGTTGACTACGATGAGACTTTCTCACCCGTAGCGATGCTTAAGTCTGTCCGAATCATGTTGGCCATTGCTGCATTTCATGATTATGAAATTTGGCAAATGGATGTCAATCTGCATTCTTGAATGGATTTCTAGAAGAAGAGTTGTATATGATGCAGCCGAAGGTTTTGTTGATCCAAAAGGTCTTGACAAAGTGTGCAAGCTCCAGCGTTCCATGTATGGACTGGTGCAAGCATCTCGGAGTTGGAATAAACGTTTTGATAGTGTGATCAAGGCATATGGTTTTATACAGACTTTTGGAGAAGCTCAGTATTTACAAGAAAGTGAGTGGGAGCTCAGAGCATTTCTAGTTTTATATGTTGATGACATATTATTAATTGGAAATGATATAGAATTTCTGGATAGCATAAAGGGATACTTGAATAAAAGTTTTTCGATGAAAGACCTCGGTGAAGCTGCTTACATATTAGGCATCAAGATCTATAGAGATAGATCAAGGCGCTTAATAGGACTTTCACAAAGCACATACCTTGACAAAATATTGAAAAGTTCAATATGGATCGAGCAAAGAAAGGATTCTTGCCTGTCCTACAAGGTGTGAAGTTGAGTCGAACTCAATGCCCGACCACAGCAGAAGATAGAGAGAAAATGAAAATGTTCCTATGCTTCAGCCATAGGCTCTATCATGTATGCAATGTCGTGTACCAGACTGACGTGTGCTTAGCAATAAGCTTAGCAGAAGGTACCAAAGTAATCCAGAGTGGATCATCGGACAGCGGTCAAGAACATCTGAAATACGAAAAGGACTAAGGATATGTTTCTCGTATATGGAGGTGACAAAGAGCTAGTCGTAAATGGTTACGTCGATGCAAGCTTTGACACCGATCCGACGATTCTAAATCGCAAACCGGATCGTGTTTATATTAAGCGGTGGAGCTGTCGGTTGGTGCAGTTCTAAACAAAGCGTCGTGGCGGGATCTACATGTGAAGCGGAGTACATAGCTGCTTCTGAAGCAGCAAATGAAGGAGTCTGGATGAAGGAGTTCATTTCCGATCTAGGTGTAATACCTAGTGCATCGGGACCAATGAAGATCTTCTGTGACAATCTTGGTGCAATTGCTTTAGCAAAGGAATCCAGATTTCACAAGAGGACCAAGCACATCAAGAGATGCTTCAATTCCATTCGGGACCAAGTCCAAGTGGGAGACATAGAGATTTGCAAGATACATACGGATCTGAATGTTGCGCACCGTTGACTAAGCCTCTCTCACGAGCAAAACATGATCAACACCAAGACTACATGGGTGTTAGAATCATTACTATGTAATCTAGATTATTGACTCTAGTGCAAGTGGGAGATCAAGGAAATATGCCCTAGAGGCAATAATAAAGTTATTATTTATTTCCTCATATCATGATAAATGTTTATTATTCATGCTAGAATTGTATTAACCGGAAACATAATACATGTGTGAATACATAGACAAAACTATAGTCACTAGTATGCCTCTACTTGACTAGCTCATTAATCAAAGATGGTTATGTTTCCTGACCATAGACATGTGTTGTCATTTGATTAGTGGGATCACATCATTAGAAGAATGATGTGATTGACATGACCCATTCTGTTAGCCTAGCACTTGATCATTTAGTATACTGCTATTGCTTTCTTCATGACTTATACAAAGTTCCTGCAACTATGAGATTGTGCAACTCCCGTTTACCGGAAGAACACTTTGTGTGCTACCAAACGTCACAACGTAACTGGGTGATTATAAAGGTGCTCTATAGGTGTTTCCAAAGGTACATGTTGAGTTGGCATAATTCGAGATTAGGATTTGTCACTCCGATTGTCGGAGAGGTATCTCTGGGCCCTCTCGGTAATACTCATCACCTAAGCCTTGCAAGCATATAACTAATGAGTTAGTTATGAGATGACGTATTACGGAACGAGTAAAGAGACTTGCCGGTAACGAGATTGAACTAGGTATTGGATACCGACGATCAAATCTCGGGCAAGTAACATACCGATGACAAAGGGAACAACGTATGTTGTTGTGCGGTTTGACCGATAAAGATCTTCATAGAATATGTAGGAACAAATATGGGCATCCAGGTCCCGCTATTGGTTATTGACCGGAGACGTGTCTCGGTCATGTCTACATTGTTCTCGAACCGTAGGGTCCGCACGCTTAAGGTTTCGATGCGCGCTTATATTATGAGTTTATGCATTTTGATGTACCGAAGTTTGTTCGGAGTCCCGGATGTGATCACGGACATGACGAGGAGTCTCGGAATGGTCGAGACATAAAGATTGATGTATTGGACGACTATATTCGGACACCGAAAGGTTTCGGAAGTTTTGGAGAAAACCGGAGTGCCGGGAGGTTACGGAACCCCGGGAGAGTTAATGGGCCACATGGGCCTAGGTGCGAAGAGAGAGGCGGCGGGGGGGGGGGCGCTCTCCCTCCATCCGAATTGACTAGGAGGCGCCCCTTTCCTTCCCCTCTCCTCCTTCCTTGCCCCTCCTAGTAGGAGTAGGAAAGGAGGAATCCTACTCCTACTAGGAGGAGGATTCCTCCTCCCTTGGCGCCCCAAGGGGGCCGGCCGGCCTCCCCCTCCCTCCTTTATATACGGGGGTAGCGGGGCACCCTAGACACACAAGTTGATCATTGAGATCGTTCCTTAGCGTGTGTGGTGCCCCCCTCCACGATATTACACCTCGGTCATATTGTAGCGGTGCTTAGGCGAAGCCTGCGCGAGAGAACATCAAGATCGTCCTGCACGCCGTCGTCTTGTGACGAACTCCTCCCGCACCTCTGCTGGATCGGAGATCGGGGTGCGTCATCGAGCTGTGCGTGTGTCAAGAACTCGGAGGTGCGAGTGCGGTGCTTGGATCGGTTGAACCAGGAGGACGTCGACTACTTCCTCTATGTTGCGTCAGCGCTTCCGCTTGGTCTCACGAGGGCGTAGACAACACTCTCCCCTCTCGTTGCTATGCATCACCATGATCTTGCGTGTGCGTAGGAAATTTTTTGAAATTACTACGTTCCCCAACACCTGCATCGTGAATAACTCTGAGGATTGGTTCGAAGCATGGCAAAGATTCCATATCCACGTGAGGAATATGTTCATGATCGAAGATTTTGTCCTTGTCAAAGAGCACTGAGGAATAGAAGTTGTCTTGAGTAGCAGTCCAGAAACGCCTCTTCCTTATGCGAGCAGAGTCATATGGATTATAATCGGTGAAGAACACATGCTCAGAAAAGAAGTCTTGACCTTGAATTTTTGCTTGCTTGAGAACGGATTCTTCGGCTTGGGCAGAGGAGTGTCAGTGATTTGCAGCACAACCTCAGGAATCACGATCTCAGGTGCTTCAGGCTGAGGAATTTCTGGTTCCTCTTCTTGTGCAGTTTGGGGATCAGCAGCAGCAGGTTCTTCAGCACTAGCGGCTGGAATTTCTTCATGAACAGACGATGTGGGATGAGTTTCTTCAGAGCCCATTTGAACAGTGGTTGCCGGG
Organism: Aegilops speltoides; assembly: GCA_021437245.1. Taxonomy (NCBI): domain Eukaryota; kingdom Viridiplantae; phylum Streptophyta; class Magnoliopsida; order Poales; family Poaceae; genus Aegilops; species Aegilops speltoides. The sequence continues at coordinate 490,012,862 of CM038147.1, read as the reverse complement.
GACTGAGGGATTTGTTGGATAGGAGTGAAGAGAGGAGTATTAGGATGCTGACTTTCCCAAAAGTCATCATTCATCACTGGTGTAGTGCATCCAATATCCACATCTTCATCTTCTTTTCAATTTCATAACACCACCTCTTGACCGTGAACCGAGGCATAGGTGAGAAGCGATCGCGATGAAGGGAATGTTTCCACTTCAATTTCTTCATCAAACTGCTCTGAAGTAGCAGCAGAATGATTTTTCTTCATCAGATCCGCTTGGGATCTTGTAGTCTTCTCCATAAGGAACAATTTCCTTAGATGACATGGAGGAAATCGGAACGGCATCAATAGGATTTTCAAGCGAGCTGGTCATTGGCTTCATTTTCTTCGCAGCCGAAGAATTTGACGCAGCTGATGCCTTCCTTTTCTTCACTGCAGCTCGCTCTGCAGCCTTGGTCTTCATCACTTCATAGGCAGAAGGAAGAATAGGAGTTGGAGTAGGAACGGAGGAGCTGAGGATCGTGGTTGATTTTCTTGGTATGGCGATGCAGATTGCCTGATCTCTTCATTTCTTGAGCGCACCACCGGTGGATGCCACAGCAATTTCTTCGGCCGTGGGATGGAGTCATCAGCCCCGAACTTGTATTGTCATCGGAAGGCTGAAAGTCATCAGCGTAATCTTGGCATGTTCTTGAAGGAGCCGAGCGAGTCTGCAGCCTGAGGATTTTCTTGTTGCGATGGGGCTGCAACAGTTGACATTTTCTTCGTCAGGTTGACGAATCTCACTTTGGCTCCTTGCCATAAATCAATGTAGTCGAGGATCTTCTTCGGATCCAAAAGCAGTGGCACAAATGTGCCTTTGGCTCTAGCGGCCTTTGCTTATCTGTCTATGATGATTTCTGCAAGTTCTTCATCAGAAGCCTCATCATCAGAGGGCACTTGGAAGGCAACCTGTTTCTTTCTTAGACTTGGCCGAGGACCGCGTCCAACTGTTGCTTTTGTCTGTAGCAGAGTTGGGCCTGATGAGGACATTTGTGCAGCTAAGGAACTTGCTAAGACACCAGAAGCAATTGAGAAACCCTGAGTCCTTTGACATGTAGCCAGATGCGCAGGAGTTGAGGACTTGGAGGGAGCTGCTGAGGAGTTTGGTGGAGCAGCAGAAGTCTGAGGAATTTGCCGTGAGGGCACAGCTGAGGAACTTGGCCGTGAGGGCGCTGAAGGTGAAGCACTTGGCTTACGAGCAGGCTTCTTCGACATTGATTTCCTCGGTTTGACCGAGGTCTCAGCGGCAGCAGCAGTGGCAGAATCCTCATTGAATTTTCTCACTGCCTCCTTGGCTTGTCTTGCCAATTTTGCTTGGCGCCTATCCCATTCTTCAGGAAAGTCCTCACCACGCTTGATGCTGGTGGGATCAGCTACTTGGCCAGGTGCCAATGGAGCTCTTGGGCATGGAGGATTTAAGGCGAATTTCTTCATGTACTTAGGAGTAACATATCGATATTCCCTCCATTCTCGTGCCCATCTTCGTTCAATCCTCTGGATGCGCACTTTGTGCTGGTTTTTGTTCTCTCTGCCAAACTTGGCTTCATCAGGTGTGCAATAATCCTTGTATATTTCATCAGGGATCTCGAAAGCAGTCATGACCTCCGGTTTCTTTCCTCCTTTCTGCGGTTTCTTTCCTTTAGCCATTTTCTTGGATGAGGAATTTGAACAATTGAACACTCAAGAAGTATGCAATTTTCTTCAAGGAACGCTGCAAATGAGTTAAGTTGATGAGAACCTAGTGATTCAACAATGGACATGAGTACTGTGAGCAGAGTGTAGGTGCGAGGAATTTGGAGAGGTCATATGCGTTCTCGTAAGATTTTTCAAAAGACAAGTTTTGAGGAATTTGACCAGTTGAGCCTTGAGGAATTTCACTAAGTGTTCTTGTCTTAGGTTCCAGAGTTGTACAGATCGAAAATCCGCACAATTGAGGAATCTTGAAGAAAATGAGTGCTTAGAGAGATGGATCAAGAGCATATAGTGTGTGAGGTGTTCATATGTGTGAAGATTTGAGGAATAAAACACCTTTGAAGATTTTCAGGAAAACTTGAGAATTAAAGTGAGTAATAAAAGTAACTTTTAATTACCCGAACCGAAGAACACGACGAACAGAGATGAACAGCGGTGATGTTCGTCAAATTAGATCTCCCACACCCTAACTTGGAAGAGGGAGACAGCTACGGTGGCGGCGGAGTGAAGATTTCCGCAGCCGGCGCGAGTATGACGGCGACGAGGTCGAGGCAGTGAAGCTCTTCCTCACCGGCGGCGATGGAGTAGCGGCGGCGCTAGGGTTTGAGGAGAGCTCGAGTGAGAGACAGCGACCGAGCGGAGTAAATGAAGTCAGGAAGGGGAGAGGGGTATTTATAGCCACGGTAAAAACTATTCGCCCGAAGATTTTGGGACGAACATGCCCCTGCCCTTTCTCCTTCACGCGACATGTGTCACCCACATACTATGCAGATGAGATCGTGTAAGATCGTGGGTGAATATAATAATGCATCGTGGGATGCGGAATGGTATGAGCGGTAAAACCGAAAATCTGGATAAGATTTGTTTTAACGTTTCGTTCGCAATTTTTTCAGCTGTCAAGGACACAGTGAAGACTTTGAACGAGTTTCAAATAGAACGCACATGAAGAATTTGTGAATAGATTGGGTTGAGTATAGCATAGAGGGGGAAGGGTCCGATCACATTCACTTAGCGTAAAAACGCAACTTGAAGAAATAGCCATAAGTGAATGTCAGAGAGGACATAACTCATATATTTATATATAGCCAATGAAGGAAAACGATGGAAACAAAGAAGATTTTGCAAAGTTGAAGAATTTGAAAAACTGAAGAATTTCAAAATGAGGAAAACTCAAATTGAAGATTTTCAACTTTTGTGGTGGCGTGGCCCATCAGATAAGAATGATGATTTCAGACACCGCGTACAATTGTCATAGGGTTCTGAGAATCAAATTCTTCATTAATTTCTTCACACTTAGAGTGTTATTCTTCATTGATTGAAGAAAAACGTTTCTTCATGTGTTGCACATCTAAGTCATCAATTCTGCATAAGGGTTAGGATGTGTGTCCTTTTGAAGAACATTCAAGATTCTAAGATATTTAGCTCACACCGCAACTTGCTAAATCTCTTCTCATCCAAGGGCTTAGTGAAGATATCAGCTAGCTGTTCTTCAGTCTTCACATGCTCGATGGAGATGTCGCCCTTCAACACATGATCACGAAGAAAATGATGACGAATCTGGATGTGCTTTGTCTTCAAGTCTGAATCTGGGTTGTGAGCAATCTTGATGGCACTCTCATTGTCGCAGAGGAGAGGCACATTCTTCACGTTGACGCCATAGTCCTTGAGGTTTGCTTCATCCAAAGCAGCTTGAGCACAAAGATGAGCCAAAGAGCAATGTATTCAGCTTCAGAAGATGAAAGGTGACGCAGATTCTGTTTCTTCGAGGACCAATGCACCAAAGACCGTCCGAGGAAATGACAAGTACTAGATGTTGACTTCCGGTCCACGATCACCAAAGATAGTCGAGTCGTAATATCCAATGAGATCGAAAGCGAGCCCTTGGGGTACCATAGTCCTAGTGTTGGTGTGTGAGCTAGATATCAAGAATATGCTTCACACCTTATGGTGTGATTCCTTCGGTGCAGCTTGAAATCGGGCACACATGCAAACACTAAGCATTATATCCGCCTAGATGCACATAGGTACAACAAATAACCAATCATGGAGCGATATACCTTGTGATCAAGTCAATACCATTTTCATCGAGGCATAGATGGCCATTTGTGGGCATAGGAATTTTGAAGCCTTTGCAATCTTGCATGCCAATTTCCTCAAGACATCTTTGAGGTATTTCTCTGAGATATGAATATGCCATTGTGATCTTGATTTAATTTGAAGACCTAAGAAGAATTTCAACTCTCCCATCATAGACATTTGATATTCTTCACTCATCATATAGGAAAATTCATCACTATAACGTTGGTCAGTACAACCAAAGATAATATCATCAACGTATATTTGGGACACAAACAATTCACCATCATAAGATTTAGTAAAGAGAGTAGGGTCAAGTGAACCGGGTGTGAAGCCATTCTTCACGAAGAATTCCTTCAATGTATCATACCATGCCCGAGGGGCTTGCTTGAGGCCATAGAGAGCCTTATTGAGTCTGAAGACTTTGTCAGGATTCTTTGGATCTTCAAAACCTGGGGGTTGAGCAACATATACTTCTTCCTCAAGCTTACCATTGAGGAATGCACTTTTCACATCCATTTGATATAAGATGATATCATGATGGTTAGCGTAAGCAAGTAATATGCGAATAGCCTCAAGTCTAGCAACAGGTGCAAAAGTTTCATCGAAATCAATTCCTTCAACCTGTGTGTAGCCTTGAGCTACTAGTCGTGCCTTATTCCTCACCACCAGTCCATTTTCATCTTGCTTGTTGCGGTAGATCCACTTTGTGCCGATGATATTATGCTTGCGAGGATCTGGGCGATTGACCAATTCCCAAACATTGTTAAGCTCGAACTGATGTAATTCTTCTTGCATAGCCTGAATCCACTCCGGCTCGAGAAATGCTTCATCTACCTTAGTGGGCTCTGTGATAGAGACAAAAGCATAGTGCCCACAAAAGTTAGATAAATGTGAAGCTTTTGAGCGTGTGAGAGGACCTGGTGCGCTAATGTCATCGATAATCTTCTCCACTTGCACTTCTTTTGCAACGCGAGGATGAGCTGGTTGTCGCTGAGGATTTTGATCAGATTCTCTTCAAAGACCATTTTCCTCATCATGTTCTTGGTGCCTCACCGACGTTCTTCATGAACAGGAATGAATTCTTCAAAGATTCTTCATGAGGAATGACATCCTCGGTTGCCTTGAGCTTGATAGCATCTTGGTGCTGGTTCATCTAACACGTAGGTAGGTGCTCTCTTTGCAGCCCTTAGTTTCATCGAACCGCACATCTACAATGTCAACAATCTTGTGAAGAACAATGTTGAAGACTCAGTAGGTGTGCGAGTCCTTTCCGTAACCAAGCATAAAACCTTCCGTGCTTTCGTGCAAATTTAGAGTTATGGTGAGGATCTCTAATCCAACATTTAGCACGAAGACTTTGAAATAACTCACATTGGGTTTCTTGTCGTTGAGGAGTTCATAGGCGCCTTCTTGAAGAATTTGTGAAGCTATTCTCTGTTGATGATGTGGCATGCAAGATCAATTGCATCAATCCAAAAACGCTGAGGCGTTTTGTATTCATCAAGCATAGTGCGAGCCATCTCAACAAGAGTTCTGTTCTTGCGCTCCACGACGCCATTCTGTTGAGGAGTATAAGGAGCAGATAATTCATGAGTAATACCAAGTTCATCAAGATAGGCATCAAGACCGGAATTCTTGAACTCAGTTCCATTGTCACTTCTGATATGCTTGATCTTCACACCAAAGTTGGTTGAAGCCCTCGAGGAAAATCATGTGAAGACTTCCTGCACTTCATGTTTGTAAGTAACAATGTGTACCCATGTGTCAGGACCCCGACTCAATGCCACATCGATCTAGCATGTAACACCTCATATCACTTTGCGGCCTCACGCACGGTATCCCCACGGGTGTCGCCTCACCTTTGCCCGGGACCGTTTGCGCCTTTTGGCACACGTATATGATAGTGTCGCTAGCATCCATATGATAAGGAGTCCGGGCTGACATGGCTAGTCGTAAACCAAAAGCGGCACAAACTTACAGGACAGCATCCATGACCCAAAGATCGAACGTGTCGGTCATCACGAGTGAATCCAGTCTGTAGCACTGGGCTAGCAGGACTCCGTGAACGGGGCTGTAGTGGGCTAACAGACTCGGTATCCATCGCGTGACATTTCCCGAAGGACAGACCACGAGAACAAAGAAGGACACATGCCGGCCAACCTAAGTGTTCGGAGCAAGAGCAAGCTACCATGGCTCGGTGGAAACACTAGGAGACATTTCCCGGTAAGAGAGGCTACTAAAGATAAACAACTAGATAGTCAGATCCCACACATACCAAGCATTTCAATAACATACACACAATATGCTCGATATGTGCAAATACAACATGGCATCACAACATGACTCTACGACTCAGGTATTTATTCATTAGGCTCCGAGGAGCGAGATATTACAAACATGGGTCTCACGACCCAACATTCAGAGCATACAAGTCAAAGCACAAGCGGAAACTTAACATGTCTGGGTACAGACATCTAGAAATGAAAAAGGCTTACATCAGAACTAACTACATATGCATCATTATCAACAAAGGGGATGGTGGAGTTTAACTGCAGCAAGCCAGCTTGACTTGGTGGCTATCCTGAACTACGACTGCATGTAACTCTTTTGAGGTGGCGCACACGAGTCCACATATTCACCATATAAATACTCCACTATGGATCCGCTCCCATCTCCCTACGAGAACGCCATCCATAGCACTCACTCTTATCTTGCGTATTTTAGAGTATCCACTTTCACTTGTCTATGAACTATGCAAGGGTCCAAGTTTCCATATCCGAGGAATCCGGCTATTCAATAGATAATGATAACCCCGCAGGGTGTACTTCTTCACACGCTCTCGCCACTTATCGCCTGCAGACACGCCATGTACCTCAAAGAACCTTCAAGCGGAAGCCGGGCGAGGAGTCGGCCACGACCGACTAACCACGCAAGTCTCTCGTCGAGTGTTTATCGCCTATTCGGGTTCCATGCGCAAGGAGATCCGGCCGGGGTGTCGCTCACGGCCTCAAACGATGTAAGCAGGGTTCCCAAGCCCACCTCGACGGGTAGATCTACACTTGGTACACCGTGCCATGGTGCCTAGTCTGTCCCAAGCCCACCTGCATCGGTGCCACAGTAGACTATTAACACTACCTACAAACACCGAAACTAGTTGCAACTCCCGGACAGAGATCAAGTTGATTAATAAGCCGAGAGGGTCGAGTTACGAACCCAATGTGTGGTAGTAACTGTTCATGGATCACAAACACGTAACTCAGTTCCCGAGGGCGGCTGCAATGAGACAACCCACCATGTACTCCTACATGGCCTCTCACCGCTACCTTTACCAAATCGTGTTCACACACTTAGCTCACACACAGTAGGACATGTTTACACACCTCCGATTCATCCTCGATGAATCAGACCTGACACAATTCTAAGCAATAGCAGGCATGACAAACAAGCATGAATGAGTAGGCACATCAGGGCTCAAACAACTCCTACTCATGCTAGTGGGTTTCATCTATTTACTGTGGCAATGACATGTCATGCAGAGAGGATAAAGGGGTTCAACTACATGAAAAGTAACAGTTGTATCGTTGTTGTCCTAATGCAAGAAAAAAGCAGCAGGAGCGAGAGAGTGGGATTGTATCGGAATGAACAAGGGGGTTTTGCTTGCCTGGCTCTTCTGAAGATAATATAGCTCTTCATCCGTGTCATCGAACTCATCATCGGAACCACGTCTATCGAGAGGGGACAATACCAGCAAACAAGGAAGAAACACAATCAATGCAATGCACAATATGATGCATGATCATGACATGTCAATATGAATGTGTTTTGGGCTAATGCAAGCTAGAACAGATTGAAATGAGTCCATTTGAACCAAAGATTCAAATGCAAACCCGTTTTATGAAGTCATATTAGTGCATTAACTTGTTTCACCTAAACAGCAAGGTTATTGTGTTCTAACATGCATGCAAATGGTACAGATGGATAGATTGGATTTTTGTGATCATTTTTCATATATAATTTGTTTGATTTGGAGTTACGGTTGAATTTCTATGAATTTTAGAAGTTTAGACTATTTTCTGGAATTTCCTGTATAAAAATAAATCCAGAAAATGAGTTATTGCGTCAGCATTAGGTCATGCTGACCTCAGCAGGTCAACAGATGGGTCCAGGTCAAACCTGACCAGTGGGGTCCACTGGTCAGTGACTAGGGCTGGTTAGTGTCAATGACAGGTGGGGCCGGGTCAACAGACACGTCAGCAAGTCAATACTGACGTGTGGGGTCGGTCAACATGTGACGTGGCCAGGTCAAACTGACCTCTGGGCCCGTGGGGGTTAGTTTAATCTAAACACAGATAAAACCTGGGTTAGTTAGGGCGTGGGGCCTAGGTGTCAGTGAGCTAGGAGGTTGGTTAGTGGGGCTGTTAGCTGCTAAAGCGGGCCACGTCATCTCGCCGGAGTCTCGCCGGCGGTGACCTAATGGTCACCAGAGCTACGCCGGCGACGAGCTCAGGCGGCAGCGTGCTACGGCCAGCTATGAGATGGCGGCTACGGCGAGCGGCAAGCCACGGGGTTAGGGGCAAAACATGCAGGAGGTCACGGTGGTTCGGATGAGGTAGATGACGAGCTCGGGGAGGCGGAGACGGCGGCGAATTGGCACGTGTGGCTTCCGGCGACCGAGGAGGAAGAAGACGAGGCAGCCGGCGATGTAGGCCGTCCCAGCGCTTGGGGCCAGGGTGGGGCGGAGCGGCGGACGATGGCGGAGGCCGTGGACAGCGCGGGGAGGCGAGGGGAGCATGGTGGTCGTGGCAAAGGGCGCCGGCGACGACGAGCTTCGCTCGGGTGCGGTGAGAGAGAGCGAGGGAGAGGAACAGAGGAGAGGGGAGGGCATGAGCAGAGAGTGAGAGCGCCTAGGGGGGTGCGTGGCGTCTCCGAAAGCATCCAAGACGACGAGGGGCAGCCAGGCAGCGAGGAGCTGGCCTTCTCGTCCGCGCGCGTGCGAGCACGCAGCTGCTCCTACTAGCAGGAGGAAGACGACAGGAGGGAAAGCGGTGGTGGGCTGGGCCGGCCACTTGGGCCGCCAGGTGGCTACACAGGTAAGTGGCCCAGGTGAGTCCTTCTCTCTCTCTCTTTCTAATTCTGTTACTGTTTTCTATTTAGTTTGATCTGTTTTGAATTAGTAGAAATACTAACCCATTTTGTAAAACCCTCACAAAAATTGTGGGCACTAGTTGAATTATCTCCAACAGCCCCCAATTGTTTTCAGAAGTATTGAAGCATTTAAAATATTTATAGGCATTAAATGCTCCAATTCAAATACAATATGATTTAACTCAAGAATCCATAAATGTCCAAGAATATGCTCATCATTTTTTGGCAGAGGTTTTCACCTTTATCATAAATCATGAACATTTTCAAAGACATTTCAGGTTCTTTGAAAAAGATTTTATTTAAACCTATTTGAATTCTTTCTGGTGCTAGGGTTTGTTCAATCCCCATTTCAGCTTTATAAAAAATTTAAACATGATGCAACACACAAGTGCTAGCCTAGTGCAAGGTAAAGCTAGGGATGTGACAACTCACCCCCACTAAACAAGAATCTCGCCCCGAGATTCAAGACGTGAGGTAAGAAGACAGAGGGACACAAGCTAACATGATCTTCATGATCCAACTGCCCTCATTGTTGATATTGATTCATTGCTCCAAATTGATCTTGACATCTTCGCTTTCGAGATCTTCATCCAACACGATGGCGACAGAAAGAAACTCTATAGAAAACGATCTCCTCGAAGATCGAGCACTTAAGATCAACTCGCGGAATGAGATGTAGAACATCTCTTGAGCTGAGAGAAAAAACACACATCATGAAGGACGGAAGAAACAATTTGATGAGATTTCAAAGTAGCGAGGAAAATAGTTGTCATGATACCACAACGAGAGACCTTAGGGAAGGTAACTCATAGAAATATCCCCTTAAGTGGCAAGAAGAATTACCTTTGATTTAGAGATCATTGAGACTCTTTATACCAGCCTAAGGCAAATCACAATCGATCATTTGGAGAAGTTCGAAAGAATGGCATACTCAGTTTGGAAAGGAAACTAGAGTTATAGGACAACTCGACAAACAGAAGGCACATACCAATCGATACCGAGGATATAACCTAGTGTTTGAGCATGCCCTCAAGAACTTGAGCATTTCCATATTCATCAAGGTTTTACCAACATCCGTGACAAGGATCCTGGCAACACAACATATTACCATGATGAATACCCGTGGAAGATGCAGATGCAAAGGAAGATAACACCTTCTCAGATTTCACCTTAGCGAGGCCAAGGAAACAAAATCTGGATGATCGACCGAGAGACATTTAGCACTCCGCTTCTAATGTTCTCCTTGATGTGCTAGTGTATCCCATTCATAGATATGGTTTGATGTCTAGAACATCAAGTAAAAGGTCGGACTTCGGGAGCACAACAATCCATAAGGAACAACTACTGGAATAAGTTCTATGAGATCCTTATGGGGAGGTGGCCAACTTCCTCAAACAAGATACTACAATAATAGGTCTTCCGGTTGGGTGTGTTGGCCACGACATCCATTTTACCGGGTTACAGAGAGACCACTATTATAGTTCTTGGGAAACATTCCAACCATCATATCTGCCTGAGATTCAGATCTGGTTGGTGTCAGAATAATTCAGACTCATCGAGTCTAGAAAGTAAAATGAAAGTTTGCAACACAAATCGACGAGATGACGTTGCGAGATTCTCGGGAAATGAACTACGATAGCAAGCTCCAAAACATGAGCTGGTTCTGCTACAAACATGTGAACACGTTGTCCCAGACAAACATGATCCCATGGTAGTCTTACAATAAAACACTACCGAGTTCCGGTGGGCAACCATCATCGAGGATATCGAAGTCCTTACATAAGGTATACTCTTAGGAAGGAGCTTCTTCTCCTTGAACAAGTTAATCAGTGGCTTGGTGTGCTAGGGATACATATGTAATGAAGGTTGCGAGCCTGTCAAACCATAGCATACTTCGCAATTGCATGACTGACTTGGGATGGTACCAGGGAAAACAAAAACAATCTTCCTCGAACTCACGGCGGCAACTTGCACCAAATGCACGTGAATCAGAGAAAGTCACTTCTTTCATCCAACATATTCTTCATGAATGGGACATGAAGATAATGCTTATAAAAGTTTCCAACACTAGGTTGATGTTCAACATGAGTCATGGGGGAGACAAAATGCTGCTGATGGGCTCAACAGTAACTCATCGGAATTTCCATATCAGTGGACTTCCGCCATCATGTGAACACGGTGATAGCATTGGTCAGACAAAAAGATGTAATGGTGTGTGCTCGAGGGATCAACCACGAGTAAGAAAACATTACGAACATCGTTGGTTCTGATTTGACTTGACGATGGCCCATACTCAAGTCAAAGTTTTGACAAGGCAATAGATCCAACAACTGATCACGAGGACCAAACGATGGAGATATCATCTTTCTTCAACACACACACACAAGGGTATCCCTTAGTGATGAACTAAGTCGGACAAGCTTTTATCTTCCAACTCTTCAAGTTGTTGTTTAGCTCAACCAACTAGCTCAGGGGTATTCAACACAGATTCTTGGAGAAAGGGTGGTTTGGAAGAAAACCAACATGATCACGAACTCAACATAGCGGTCAGGTGAAACCTGGTCATACTTCCGAGAAGATATTCAGAACATCACAAACCACCGATATGTTACTAAGCTCGAGAACAATCTTGCTTTCAGGGCAAGACGATGTGACCAAACAAGAGAGGGATTAATGCAATCCTAACTCTTGATCGAAGGGTGCACCAGGAAAAATGGACTAGGTAGCACGATCAGTCTTAGAATGATAATTCAGTAACCAGCACGCTAAGTATGAGAGTATTGTCCATTAACTACCAAGCAATGAAGTTGCTAGGAGTATTGATTTCGCACATCACGGTACACTTGTCGGCATTCCGGTTACAATAACACGGGAACCGAGGAATGAACAGTGATGGCAAGAAGTATTACTGCGTCAAGAATTCATAAGAGGTGGTGCAATTCTCATGACACTCTTGACATAAAGATGGTAACACTCCAAGGTACAGCAGAGCAAAAGCTGGATTGGCATTTGATCTGCAGAACACAACTACTCTGACCCAATCCTGGATATGGATGAGGTACTGGAGTTTGTTTCTCCTAGTCATTCCGGAATAGAATGGCTTGACGGACCACAAGAGTAAAAGGCACTGATAAACACGAATGCACACATAATCTTGACTATCAACTGATAGGCTAAGGTCGGAATACAACTAAAGGGGGACAACTCAAGGAACATATAATTTTTTGAGTTGTGGATGCATGGATTAGAATTTCGAACAAGTTCAACATATTTCTTCCGGATAACCCATGCTGAAGAGGAAGGACTGGCAGATTCACAATATAGAATGGAGAACTCATCGAGAGCACTTTTGTTGTGATCTTTCGGTTCAAAAGAACTTCTGCCAAGAATGGTTCATGGTATTTGGAAGAAGGAAGTACCACGGACCTCGAGGACTATCGCAAAGATTACTAATAACCTAAAGGAACTAGCAAACACTATCAACATGAAGTAAGTAGGGTGAATCTCGGGTTGAAAACCCTAGGAATAGAATGCCTACTAACTAAATTGCATCACGGGATGCTTCCAAGGATGATGGCCAGAATGATCACACTGGGAACACAAACATGGCTAGATTACTAGGTGATACTCTAGACATCTAGGGTCATAATAATAGCTCCAACATATACGTCAAGGCAATATGGTACCTCAACTCACCGTTTAGTGTGGTTAATCTGGCCCAAAGGAACATTGGAATGGTAAGAAGGGATTTGCAAATGCATCAGACTGTTTAGAAACCTGGGATGACTTGGACAGCATAACGGCTATAAATGCTCAAAATATTTGAGACATGCCACAAAATGGTGGCATAACCACTCAGAAGCACAATATCAAAATTTCGAGATCAACAGTTAACATACGAAAGTAGTAGGAACTGAACAGAGGCTTAAATCCATCAATCCTATAAGTCTACGGATTAGTAACACGTGATCCTGATAGAAAGAGGAGAAGGCCTAGTTCCTTAACCCCATAGGAAGATAAGATGACTCAGATCAGAAGGGCATAAGGTAAAGGAGTAAAAAGAGCCTTACGTTCCATCCCACAATCAATTCCCCTACATATAACTAAAGCATTTCTAGACTCAACTTCGACCAGTTTGGCTTGGTAATCCCACAGAGCGGTCAAGCTCGATACCAAAACTGTCGGACCCGACTCAATGCCACATCGATCTAGCATGTAACACCTCATATCACTTTGCGGCCTCACGCACGGTATCCCCACGGTGTCGCCTTACCTTTCCCGGGACCGCTTATGCCTTTTGGCACACGATATGATAGTGTCGCTAGCATCCATATGATAAGGAGTCCGGGCTAACATGGCTAGTCGTAAACCAAAAGCGGCACAAACTTACGAGGACAGCATCCATGACCCAAAGATCGAACGTGTCGGTCATCAACGAGTGAATCCAGTCTGTAGCACTGGCTAGCAGACTCCGTGAACCGGCTATAGCAGCTAACAGACTCCGGTATCCATCGCGGACATTTCCCGAAGAACAGAGAATGAAGAAGGACACATGCCGCCAGCCTAAGTGTTAGGAGCAAGTAGCAAGCTACCATGGCTCGGTGGAAACACTAGGAGACATTTCCGATGAAGAGGCTACTAAAGATAAACAACTAGATAGTCGATCCCACACATACCAAGCATTTCAATTACATACACACAATATGCTCGATATGTGCAAATACAACATGGCATCACAACATGACTCTACGACTCGGTATTTATTCATTAGGCTCCGAGGAGCGAGATATTACAAACATGGGTCTCACGACCCAACATTGAGAGCATACAAGTCAAAGCACAAGCGAAGCTTAACATGTCCGGGTACGTACATCTAGAAATGAAAAAGGCCGAGAAGCCCGACTATCTACCAGATCTGCCGAGGGCACAAGATCGTAGCTGAGGTAACAAGCTAAACGTCAAGTCCAAGCGAACTACTAGCGAGACCAAGTCCCTTTGCAAAAACATAAAATAGGCAAACGTGAGTACAAATGTACCCAGAAGACTTACATCGTAACTAACTACATATGCATCATTATCAACAAAGGGATGGTGGAGTTTAACTGCAGCAAGCCAGCTTGACTCGGTGGCTATCCCGAACTACGAACGCATGTAACTCTTTTGAGGTGGCGCTGCGAGTCCACATATTCACCATATCAATACTCCACTATGGATCCGCTCCCGTCTCCCTACGAGAACGACATCCATAGCACTCACTCTTATCTAGCGTATTTTAGAGTATCCACTTTCACTTGTCTATGAACTATGCAAGGGGTCCAAGTTTCCATATCCGAGGAATCCGGCTATTCGAATAGATAATGATAACCCTGCAGGGGTGTACTTCTTCACACACGCTCTCACCACTTATCGCCATGTACACGTCATGTACCTCGGCAACCTTCAAGCAGAAGCCGGGCGAGGGAGTCGGCCACGACCTGACTAACCACGCAAGTCTCTCGTCCAGTTTTATCGCCTATTCGGGTTCCATCCGCAAGGAGATCCAGCCGGGGTGTCGCTCACGGCCCCAAATGATGTGAGCAGGGTTCCCAAGCCCACCTCGACGGGTAGATCTACGCTTGGTACACCGTGCCATGGTGCCTAGTCTGTCCCAAGCCCACCTGTACCGGGTGCCACCTGGTAGACTATTAACACTACCTACAAACACCGAAACTAGTTGCAACTCCCGGACAGAGATCAAGTTGATTAATAAGCCGAGAGGGTCGAGTTACGGAACCCAATGTGTGGTAGTAACTGTTCATGGATCACAAACACGAACTCAGTTCTGAGGGCGGCTGCAATGAGACAACCCACCATGTACTCCTACATGGCCTCTCACCGCTACCTTTACCAAATCGTGTTCACACACTTAGCTCACACACGATGGGACATGTTTACACACCTCCGATTCATCCTCGATGAATCAGACCTGACACAACTCTAAGCAATAGCAGGCATGACAAACAAGCATGAATGAGTAGGCACATCAGGGCTCAAACAACTCCTACTCATGCTAGTGGGTTTCATCTATTTACTGTGGCAATGACAGGTCATGCAGAGGATAAAGGGGTTCAACTACCGCAGCAAGTAACAGTTGTATCGTTGTTGTCCTAATGCAGTAAAATAGAGCAGGAGCGAGAGAGTGGGATTGTATCGGAATGAACAAGGTGGTTTTGCTTGCCTGGCACTTCTGAAGATAATATAGCTCTTCATCCGTGTCATCGAACTCATCATCGGAACCACGTCTATCGAGAGGGGACAATACCGGCAAACAAGGAAGAAACACAATCAATGCAATGCACAATATGATACATGGTCATGACATGTCAATATGAATGTGTTTTGGGCTAATGCAAGCTAGAACAGATTGAAATGAGTCCATTTGAACCAAAGATTCAAATGCAAACCCATTTTATGAAGTCATATTAGTGCATTAACTTGTTTCACCTAAACAGCAAGGTTATTTTGTTCTAACATGCATGCAAATTGTACAGATGGATAGATTGGATTTTTCTGATCATTTTTCATATATAATTTGTTTGACTTGGAGTTACGGTTGAATTTCTATGAATTTTAGAAGTTTAGACTATTTTCTGGAATTTCCTGTATAAAAATAAATCCAGAAAATGAGTTATTGCGTCAGCATTAGGTCATGCTGACCTCAGCAGGTCAACAGACGGGTCTAGGTCAAACCTGACCAGTGGGGTCCACTGGTCAGTGACTGGGGCTGGTTAGTGTCAATGACAGGTGGGGCCGGGTCAACAGACACGTCAGCAAGTCAAACTGACCAGGCCAGGTCAAACTGACCTCTGGGCCCGTGGGGGTTAGTTTAATCTAAACACAGATAAAACCTGGGTTAGTTAAGGCATGGGGCCCAGGTGTCAGTGAGCTAGGAGGTTGGTTAGTGGGGTTGTTAGCTGCTAAAGTGGGCCACGTCATCTCGCCGGAGTCTCGCCGGCGGTGACCTAATGGTCACCGGAGCTACGCCGGCGACGAGCTCAGGCGGCGGCGTGCTACGGCCAGCTATGAGATGGCGGCTACGGCGAGCGGCAAGCGGCAAGCCACGGGGTTAGGGGCAAAACATGCAGGAGCTCACGGTGGTTCGGATGAGGTAGATGACGAGCTCGGGGAGGCGGAGACGGCGGCGAATCGGCACGTGTGGCTTCCGGCGACCGAGGAGGAAGAAGACGAGGCAGCCGGCGATGCAGGCCGTCCCAGCGCTTGGGGCCAGGGTGGGGCGGAGCGGTGGACGATGGCGGAGGCCATGGACAGCGCGGGGAGGCGAGGGGAGCATGGTGGCCGTGGCAAAGGGCGCCGGCGACGACGAGTTTCGCTCGGGTGCGGTGAGAGAGAGCGAGGGAGAGGAACAGAGGAGAGGGGAGGGCACGAGCAGAGAGTGAGAGCGCCTGGGGGGTGCGTGGCGTCTCCAAAAGCGTCCAGGACGACGAGGGGCAGCCAGGCAGGGAGGAGCTGGCCTCCTCGGCCGCGCGCGTGCGAGCACGCAGCTGCTCCTACTGGCAGGAGGAAGACGACAGGAGGGAAAGCGGTGGTGGGCTGGGCCGGCCACTTGGGCCGCCAGGTGGCTACACAGGTAAGTGGCCCAGGTGAGTCCTTCTCTCTCTCTCTCTCTCTTTCTAATTCTGTTACTGTTTTCTATTTAGTTTGATCTGTTTTGAATTAGTAGAAATACTAACCCATTTTGTAAAACCCTGACAAAAATTGTGGGCACTAGTTGAATTATCTCCAACAGCCCCCAATTGTTTTCAGAAGTATTGAAGCATTTAAAATATTTATAGGCATTAAATGCTCCAATTCAAATACAATATGATTTAACTCAAGAATCCATAAATGTCCAAGAATATGCTCATCATTTTTTGGCAGAGGTTTTCACCTTTATCATAAATCATGAACATTTTCAAACACATTTCGGGTTCTTTGAAAAAGATTTTATTTAAACCTATTTGAATTCTTTCTGGTGCTAGGGTTTGTTCAATCCCCATTTCAGCTTTATAAAAAATTTAAACATGATGCAACACACAACTGCTAGCCTAGTGCAAGGTAAAGCTAGGGATGTGACACCATGTATATCGAGAATAATCATCAACAATGACAAAACCATATAGAGATGCATCATTAGTGACTGCTGAATAATGATTAGGTCCAAAGAGGTCCATGTGAAGCAATTCGAATGGACGGGTAGTGGTCATGATAGTCTTCGCTGGATGCTTGGCCTTGGTCATTTTTCCAGCTTCATAGGCACCGCATAAGTGATCCTTGAGGAATTTGACATTCTCAATGCCAATGACATGCTTCTTCTTCGCAAGCGTGTTCAAATTCCTCATGCCTGCGTGACCAAGTCGTCGATGCCATAGCCAGCCTCCTGAAGCTTTTGCAAGTAGACACACGGCTAGTTTGTGGTCCTGTAGAGAAATCAACAATATACAGATCTCCTCTCCTAAAGCCTTCGAAGACTTTGGAATTGTCAGCTTCCATAATCACAACACAGCAATACTTGCCAAAGACGACAACCATATCAAGATCACAAAGCATTGAGACTGACATGAGATTGTATCCTAAGGACTCAACAAGCATGACTTTGTAGATATTGCAACCTTACCAAGACCCAATACCTGACTTTTGCCTTTGTCAGCAAAGATGATATGCTTCAGAGGTGACGGTGATAAAGGAGCATCCATCAATAGATTCTTGTCACCAGTCATGTGATTTGTACATCCACTATCGAGGACCCATTCAGTAGTTTTGGGTTGATCATCCTGCAGATGAATTAGTGTAGCTTATAATCTCATATTCTTCATCAGTGAAGAATATGATATCAAGTTCATCGATGAATTTCATCAAGCAAAGAAATGAGATATAGCAAGATGAGGACGTGTGGAATGTAAGTTCATTTCATCATGATTCGCCTGCGTCCTTTGAGGCAATTTAGTTAGGTCCCCAGCAAATTCTTCAGATGTTAAAGCACGTCTGGAGACCTGACCCTGCACAAGAGATTAGTTCTTTTTCTTCACCACCCACATCTGGAGGGGTGGCAAAGAATTCATCATTCTGCGAGCACCATATGAGAAAGGTGGCAAAGATGCCAAACCGTTTCGTTTCACATAAGAGGGGTTAGGGTAAGCATATGAATAAGCAGAGTAATTCTTCAAGGACTTATGGACATAATGATTTGAAGAATAATGCACATATTCATAGCCCTTAGCTCTACCCTGTGAGACAAAGTTGTTAGCACGATGATAATCATATGAGGACTTTGATCCAGTTGAGGAATTTGATCCATGTGAAGAATTTGGTCCATATGAGGATTTGGATCCATATGAAGAGTTTGGTCCATATGAAGAATTTGATTTGGGGTTCCTGTTCTTCACAGGTGGTGTCATGAGGACATTCACCTGGAGACTTTCAACATAACTTTTGGGAACCCAGATTTTCTACATAGAGGAACCGTTCCTGCAGTTAGTGCCAACATATCTAGCAAATACTTCACAATTCTGATTTTTGAAAAGTTTATAGTTGGAGTCAAATGACTCATCAGAAGAATCAGGAGATTCACATGTAAAGCCAGATAAGTTAGATGGATCAACTGGAGGTCCCTTTGCAGCAACCCATGAGGTTTTGGGGTACTTTCGGGTTTCCAATATGTTCCATCAAGATTAAGTTTCCTCTCAAATGCAATACCCTCTTTCCTAGGGTTTCTGTTGAGGATCTGCTTTTGAGCACATCACAAAGTGTCGATGCCCTTTGAGGCTTTTGTACATGCTCGTCATGTACAATTCCTTCAACCTGCATTGTCGAGTGATACTAGCAATGTCCTCGGATGAGGAATTAGTGATAGCAGAGGCAGATGAAGAATTTGTAACAGTTGAAGCATTTGAACATTCAGGTGAAGAATTAGCAGATTCACGTTCAATGCACTTTAAGCATGGAGGAACAAATTCTTCCTGAGAAGCGCTGATTTGTTGAGCTAGTAATGAATCGCGTTCCTTATGAAGATCTTCATAATACACTCTTAGCTTTTCAAGGTCTTCCTTTCTTTGAAGAGATTCAAGAGAAAGCTTCTTGTGATCTTGCTTTTCTTGAAGAAATTCATAAGAAACTTTCTCATGATCAGATAAGAGAGCGTTATGATGACCTTGAAGGTTATCAAACTTAGACTGAAGTCTCTGAAGATTTTCCGTCAGGGCTTTAGTGTGATCCATTTCTTCACCCAACATATCATCACTTTTATCTAGCATGTTTTGAACCTTTTCAAAAGCCCGTTGTTGTTTTACAGCGATCTTAGCAAGTTTAGAGTAGCTGGGTTTAAGATCCTCATCAGATTCATTTTCACTAGATTCAGAGGAGTTGTATTTGAGTACCTTAGCACCTTTCGCCATGAAGCAATAGGTGGGAGCGTAGCCATCATTATCTTCATCGGGCTTGTCGGTGGAGTCGGTTTCTTGATGTTGAAGATGGACTTGTCGACGTGAAAGCGATGCGACAGCCCAGACTCGCCACACCAGATTCAGATTCTTCAGACGCCTCCTCTTCATCATTTTCCTCAGATTCAGCTTCAGAGTCCATTTCCTTGCCAATGAATGCCCGAGCCTTCTTGGAGCCGCTCTTCATGTGAGATGAAGACTCCGAGGATTTTGATGACGAAGATTTTGACGATTTCTTCTTCTTCTTTGCATCATCAGAACTATAATCCTTGTATTTCTTCTTCTTCATTTCGTTTTCCCACTGAGGGCAATCTTGGATATAGTGACCAGGTTTCTTGCATTTGTGGCACAGCCTTCTCTTATAGTCCCTAGATGAGGAATCACTGCTTCTTGAGAATTTTCTAAAGCGACCACGTCTTGAGAACTTCTGGAATTTCTTCATGAGCAGTGCTAGCTCCTGGCTCAATTCTTCAGGATCACCAAGGCTACTACCAGAATCCTCATATTCGAGTCGACACAGCCTTGGCCTTGAGGGCACGTGGTCCGCCATAGTTTGAACCATAGAGATCTCTCTTTTGAGAAGTGGAACTCATGAGTGTTTAGCCTTCGAGGATATCGGCGAGGATCAAGCGACTTGTAGTCAGCACATTCTTGTATCATCAGTCCCAGAGTATCAAATGAGGAATCAAGCGATCTCAACAGTTTCTTCACTACTTCATGATCAGTGATGTCAGTGGCACCGAGGGCTTGAAGCTCATTTGAAATGTCAGTGAGGCGATCAAAGGTTTGTTGGACATTTTCATTGTCGAGTCTTTTGAAGCGGTTGAAGAGATACCGAAGAACATCAACTCGAGAGTCACGCTGAGTTGAGACTCCTTCATTCACTTTGGACAGCCTATCCCAGATAAGCTTGGCAGTTTCCAAAGCACTCACTCTTCCATACTGTCCTTTACTCAGATGGCCACATATGATATTCTTCGCTTGAGAATCGAGTAGCTTGAATCTCTTCACATCGGTAGCGTTCAGTGAGGGAGTGACAGAGGGGACACCATTTTCAACAACATACCAGAGATCGTTATCAATTGCCTCAAGATGCATTCGCATCTTGTTTTTCCAGTAGGGGTAGTCCGTCCCATCAAAGGTAGGACACCTTGCCGAGACCTTGATCATACCTGTGGTCGACATAACTAAAACTCCAGGCGGTTAAACCAAAATCACACAGAACAAGGGAGTACCTTGCTCTGATACCAATTGAAAGTGCGTTATATCGACTATAGGGGGGTGAATAGGCGACTTTTATAAATTCTTCACTGAGGAATTTGCCGGTGAGGAAATTCCTTAGCGAAGAACTACTTGCAGTGGAATAAGTACTCAGAGGTAAACATAACAGGATACAAACATAGTCATCATGATGAAATGAAGACTAGCACAGAGTACAGAAAGCGTAAACACAGGATAATAAGATGAAGACAGACTGACTGAAGAAATTGAACTGAGGAATTTGTGAAAGTCTTCAAGCACATATATGAACAACATTCAACACAGTAATGAGGAAATGAAAGAGTTGAGGAAATAGAACCAGTTAGTTGGTGAAGACTATGATTTGGTAAACCAGTTCCAACTCCTGTCTCTCTGTATGCGCTTTGGTTGGAGCGGCCGAGTATTTAAACTCGAGGACACGCAGTCCGGACACCCGCCTCTCGAGCCGCAACTCAGACACCCAGTCCTCACCATATTCTCCTTGAACTAAGACCACGCAGTCTCGTCCAATCACTCGTGGTAAGTCTTCAGTGACTTCCAAACCTTCACAGACTTGGTCACTCGGTGATCCACAATTCCTCTTGGATGCTCTAGACCTTGACGCCTAACCGTCTGGAAGAAGCACAGTCTTCAAAGGTAACAAGCGTCGGATCCACGCGGATCAATTTCTTCATGATGCTCAATCACTTTGGGTTTGTGGGGGTTTGGTTTTGGATTTTCCTCACTTGATGATTTTCGCCAAAGTCCTCGGAGGATGGGTTACTCTCAAATGACAAGTGTCAAGTTCTTCGAGCAGCCAACCAACTAGTGGTTGTAGGGGCGCTATTTATAGCCTAGGGAGCAGCCCGACATGATAAGACATAAATGCCCTTCAATGATATGACCCTTAGGTGGATAAGATATTTTGGACAGCGGTAAGCGGACAAAGAACGGTCGGAAATTTGACTCTCAAATTCCTCGTATATCATGTTCCTCATCGTGTAGGAAATTCGACTTTGGCGAATTCCTAACTCCTCGATCGAACAAAGTCATCGATGACTAGAAGAACTGCGTCTCTGTCCATCAAGAACTTGACTTAACTGTATGATATTTCCAATGGCTTCACTCGAAGGGATTGGTAGGTGTAGGATTTTGAGTTGAGCATCACATGGAAATTTTTCCTTTGTTTTTCCTTGACCCCCTTTAACAGTACGGTGTTTCCTATGACTCAAGAAAGAGAAAATGAAACTATGAAAACAAAAGTCTTCACGCTTCATGTTCCTCGAATGAATACCAAGTCTTCAAGGTCACACCAATTTCTTCACTTTCAAAGTCTTCAGAAAGTCTTCAGAATATCAAAGTCTTCAGTTGAAGAACTTCATTTTTAGGGGTCGACTTTCTCTGTAAATATCAAACTCCTCATAGACTTATAGACCTGTGTACACTCACAAACGCATCAGTCACTTAACCTATAAGTCTTCAATACACCAAAATCACTAAGGAGCACTAGATGCACTTACACAACAAAAGTATCAGCGCACCATCGGGTTTAAGATTACAACTCGATCCAACTAAAAGTTTCAGAAGAACGAGAGTTGTAACTTAAAAAAATGCCCTTAATATAGACCCGCTTGAAGACTAACTCAGATTTCTCCCCCTTTGTCATCAAATGACCAAAAGGATTGAAACGAGGACTAACGCCTCAAGAATTTCAAGTCGATGGAGGAGCGCCATATTGTCGAGGTTGTTTGTTGTAGCAGGGCTGCCGCAGTTGTCGTCCAAATCTTCATTCTCATCGTGTCACGCGATGAAGAATAAGAGCTGGCCACCAGTGGAGGAACTTTGACCCTCTTGAGTTTCTTCTTGAGGAGGTGCGACCACCAAATTCTTCCTTGAGACCCATAGTCTTCGAGTTCTTGATGCTATAGACATGAGTGAGGACAGCCCAGGTGCGGTTGAAGGTTTCATGATGGTAATATTGGTTCTTCTTCACTGCATTGTATATTGAGGTCATATTGTGAAGAAGTGCACCAAACTGACGCTTTACCCATTTGTGATTGCGATCAACCTTCTGATGAAGATTGAGGAGTAACTCACGGTCAGTCATCACCCTGGGTGCTGTGGCTTGAGGATTTTGCTTGGCTGAGGTATTTGCGGCAGAGTCATGTGTGGCAGAGTCGTCATTGGTAGAGTAAGATGCAGCCTTGCGAAATTGACCATCCAATGGATGAATGCCTTCATCGATCACAAGCAGCTGCCTTGCCTTTATCATCACCGATGAAACCGTCCGCTTGAGGACTTCAATGGGAGGCAAGTAGCTACCGTGGTTCAGAGTGTCACTTTGTAATTCAAAGAAGATCTTGCCCTGATGAATCTCATAATCCAAGGCACATAGGGCTTCAGATCGAATGGTGACATAGCAATATTGCCCAGAGTCCTCATGAAGAAATCATGGAAGTTGACGGGAACGCCATGAATGATGTTGAAAAGCATATTCTTCATGATGCCAACGACTTCTTCATCATTTGAGTCGTGGCCTTTGATAGGACTCATTGTCTTTGTCAGAATGCGATAGACAGTCCGAGGCACATAGAGTAATTCCTTGACGAGGAATTTGGTTAGTGGGGCCCTGCCCGAGCTTCAAAGGCTTCATGAGCACTTGCATATAGTGATTTGTCAGTTCAGGGTCACTGTAGGTGCAACGTGCACTGTCATGGGGAGGATTGAGAGGAAGGACACGAAGCAATTCAGTTGCCGGTGCCTTGTAATGAGTGTTTTCAGTCATCCAGTCCAACACCCATGAGTTGACATCTTCAGCGTCTCCAGTGATATGCAGTGTCGCGTAGAACTGAAGAATGAGTTCTTCATTCCAATCGCAAATGTTTGTGCAGAAATTTAGTAACCTGCATCGTGAAGAACACTGAGGACTGGCTCGAAGCATGGCAGAGCTTCCATGTCCACGTGAGGAATATGTGCATGATCGAAGATTTTGTCTTTGTCAAACAACACAGAGGAATAGAAGTTGGCCTGACTAGCAGTCCAGAAACGCCTCTTTCTTATGCGAGCAGAGTCATAGGGGTTGTAGTTAGTGAAGAATACATGCTCGGCAAAGAAGTCTTCAGCCTTGAACTTCTGCTTGCTTGAGAACGGATTCTTTGGCTTTGGCGAGGGGTGTCGATGAGTTGCATCACCACCTCAGAATCGCGAGCTCGGGTTCTTCAGTGAGGAATTTCTGGTTCCTCTTCGTGCAACCCGAGGATCAGCAGAAGAGGTTCTTCAAAGACTAGCGGCTGGAATGTCTTCATGCACGAGGGAGGGGTTGAGTTTCTTCAGAGCCCATTTGAACTGTTGGTGCGGGGACCGAGGAATCTATTGGATAGGGGTGAAGAGAGGAGTATTGGGATGCTGACTTTCCCAAAAGTCATCATTCATCACAGGTGTGGTGCATCCTATATCCACATCTTCATCTTCAATTTCCTCAACACCAGCCTCTTCAGCTGTGAACTGAGGCATAGGTGAGGAAATGACTGGCATTGAAGGGATTTCGTCCACTTCAATTTCTTCATCCATCTGCTCAGACGAAGCAGCAGAATGATTTCCTTCATCAGATCCGCTTGGGATCTCATAGTCTTCTCCAAAAGGAACAATGTCCTTTGATGGCATGGAGGAAATTGGAATAGCATTAATAGGATTTTCAAATGAGCTGGTCATTGGCTTCATTTTCTTCGCAGCCAAAGATTTTGACACAGCTGATGCCTTCCGTTTCTTCACTGCAGCTCGCTCTGCAGCCTTGGTCTTCTTCACATCAGAGGCAGATGGAAGAATTGGAGTTGGTGTAGGCGCGGGAGGAGCTGAGGAATCTGGTTGATTTTCTTTAGGCGCAACTAATGCAGTTGCTCCGATCTCTTCAGTTTCTTCAGGCGCACCACTAGTGGATGCCCTGGCAATTTCTTCAGTGGCTGGAATTTCTTCACCAGCCCTGGAACTAGCATTTTCTTCAGCAGGCTGAAAGTCATCAGCGGTGCTGGCATGTTCTTCAAAGAGCTAAGCGAGTCTACAGCCTGAAGATT
Source organism: Aegilops speltoides (assembly GCA_021437245.1). NCBI lineage: Eukaryota > Viridiplantae > Streptophyta > Magnoliopsida > Poales > Poaceae > Aegilops > Aegilops speltoides. The sequence continues at coordinate 489,988,139 of CM038147.1, read as the reverse complement.
TTCTTGTTGCGATGGGGCTGCAACATTTGTGAATTTCTTCGTCAGATTGACGAATCTCACTTTAGCTCCTTGCCAATCAGCATACTAGGCATCAAAGTCTTTGCTGAGGGCTTGAATTTCAGACTGAGCCTGGAGAAGTTCCTCAGGTGTCATTCTGACAACGTTATTCTTCAGGAGCTTCTCCTTTCTGTATTGAGCTTTCTTGATCTCTCTTGCCTTTTCAAACTTCCATTTCTCCTCAGTGATGAGATGGGTCAGCATGTGACTTTGACCAGAGGTCAGATGAAAATCAGGCATAGGGGTGTTAGGATCCTTGTGCCAGAGGTCAATGTAGTCGAGGATCTTCCTCGGACCCAAAAGCAGTGGCACATATGTGCCTTTGGCTCTAGCGGCCTTCACTTGTCTGTCTCTGATGATTTCTGCAAGTTCATCATCAGAGGCTTCATCATCAGAAGGCACGTGAAACATGACCTGTTTCTTCTTTGGACTTGGCCGAGGACCGCGTCCAACTGTTGCTTTAGTCTTCAACAGTGGGGCCCTGATGAGGAAATTGGTGCAGCCGAGGAACTTGTCAAACACCAGAGGCAATCGAGAAACCAGCAGTCCTTTGACATGTAGCCGATGCATGGAGCTAAGGACTTTGAAGGAGCTGCCGAGGACTTTGGTGGAGCAAGAGTGCAGTGAGGAATTTGCCGTGAGGGCATTGCTGAGCAACTTGGCCGTGAGGGCGCTGTTGGTGAAGCACTTGGCTTACGAGCAGGCTTCTTTGGTATGGATTTCCTCGATTGGACCGAGGCCTCAGTAGCAGTAGGAGTGGCAGAATCCTCATTGAATTTCTTCACTGCCTCCTTGGCTTGTCTTGCCCATTTAGCTTGGTGCTTAGCCCATTCTTCAGGAAAGTCCTCACCACGCTTGATGCTGGTGGGGTCAGCTTCTTGGCCAGGTGCCAATGGAGCTCTTGAGCATGGAGGATTGAGGCTAATTTCTCATGTACTTTGGAGTCACATATCTGTATTCCTCCATTCCTTGCCCATCTCCGTTTAATCCTCTGTATGCGCACCTTGCGCTGATTTTTGTTTTCTTTGCCAAATTTTGCTTCATCACGTGTGCAATAGTCAGCATAAATTTCCTCAGGGATTTCAAACGCAGTCATAACCTCAGGTTTCTTTCCTCCTTTCTGCGGCTTCTTACCGTCTGCCATATTCTTCAGTTGAGGAATTTGAACAATCGAATTCTCTGACGAAGTATGCAGTTTTTCTTCGAGGAATGCTGCAAATGAGTTAAGTTGATGAGAACCTAGTGATTCAGCAGAAGACATGAGTACCTGTGAACAGAGTATAGGTGCGAGGAATTTGGAGAGGTCATATGCGTTCTCAGAAGGTTTTTCGAAAAGAACAAGTTTTGAGGAATTTGACCAGATGAACCTTGAGGAATTTCACTAAGCGTTCTTGTCTTAGGTTCCAGAGTTGTACAGATCGAAGATCCACACAATTAGGGAATCTTGAAGAAAATGATTGCTTAGAGAAACAGTTCAAGATCATATGATGTGTGAGGTGTTCATATGTGTGAAGATTTGAAGAATAAACACCTTTGAAGATTTTCAGGAAAGTTTGAGAATCAAAGTGAGTAATAAAAGTAACTTTTAATTACCCGAAGTAAAGAACACGAAGAACTGAGAAGAACAGATGTGAAGTTCGTCAGGTTAGATCACCCACGCCCTAACTTGGCAGAGGAAGACAGCTACGGCGGCGGCGGAGTGAAGATTTCCGCGGTCGGCGTGAGTACGACGGCGACGAGGTCGAGGCAGCGAAGCTCTTCCTCACCGGCGACGATGGAGTAGCGGCGGCGCTAGGATTTGAGGAGCTCGAGTGAGAGAGTAGCGATCGAGCGGAGTAAATGAAGTGAGGAAGGGGAGAGGGGTATTTATAGACACGGTAAAAACTGTTCGCCCGAAGATTTGAGACGAATGTGCCCCTGCCCTTTCTCCTTCTCGCGACATGTGTCACCCATGTACTATGTAGTTGAGATCGTGTACGATCGTGGGTGAATAGAATAATGCATTGTGGGATGCGGAACGGTTTGAGCGGCAAAACCAAAAATTTGGATAAGATTTGTTTTAAAGTTTCGCTCGCAATTTCTTCAAATGACAAGGACACAAAGAAGATTTTGAACGAGTTTCAAATAGAACGCACATGAAGAATTTGTGAATAGATTGGGTTGAGTATAGCATAGAGGGGGGAAGGGTCTGATCACATTCACTTAGCAGAAAAAGCAACTTGAAGAAATAGCTATAAGTGAATGATGTAGAGGACATAAACTCATATATATATATATAGCCAATGAAGAAAAACGACGGAAACAAAGGAAGATTTTGCAAAGTTGAAGAATTTGAAAAAGCTCAAGAATTTCAAAACTGAGGAAAACTCAAATTGAAGATTTTCAACTTTTGTGGTGGCGTGACCCACCGTATAAGAATGATGATTTCAGACACCGCGTACAATTGTCGTAGGGTTCTAAGAATCAAATTCTTCATTAATTTCTTCACACTTAGAGTGTTATTCTTCATTGATTGAAGAAAAACGTTTCTTCATGTGTTACACATCTAAGTCATCAATTTTGCATAACTGTCAGGGTGTGTGTCCTTTTCAAAGAACATTCGAAGATTCTAAGATATTTAGCTCACACCGCAACTTGCTAAATCTCTTCTCATCCAAGGGCTTAGTGAAGATATCAGCTAGCTGTTCTTCAGTCTTCACGTGCTTGATGGAGATGTCGCCCTTCAACACATGATCACGAAGAAAATGATGACGAATCTGAATGTGCTTTGTCTTCGAGTGCTGAACTGGGTTGTGAGCAATCTTGATGGCACTCTCATTGTCGCAGAGGAGAGGCACATTCTTCATGTTGATGCCATAGTCCTTGAGTGTTTGCTTCATCCAAAGCAGTTGAGCACAGCAAGAGCCAGCAGCAATGTATTCAGCTTCCGCAGTAGACAGTGATACGCAGTTCTGCTTTCTTCGAGGACCAACGGACCAAAGATCGTCCGAGGAAATGACAAGTGCCGATGTTGACTTGCGGTCCACACGATCACCAAAGATAGTTAGAGTCGAATATCCAATGAGATCAAAAGTAGAGCCCTTGGGGTACCATAATCCTAGTGTTGGTGTGTGAGCTAGATATCGAAGAATATGCTTCACAGCCTTATGGTGTGATTCCTTCTGCAGCTTGAAATCGGGCACACATGCAAACACTAAGCATTATATCCGCCTAGATGCACATAAGTACAAAGAAAGAACCAATCATGAAGCGGTATACCTTGTGATCAAGTCAATACCATTTTCATCGATGCATAGATGGCCATTTGTGGGCATAGGAATTTTGACGCCTTTGCAATCTTGCATGCCGAATTTCCTCAGTACATCTTTGAGGTATTTCTCCTGAGATATGAATATGCCATTGCGCTGTTGATGAATTTGAAGACCTAAGAAGAATTTCAACTCCTCCCATCATAGACATTTGATATTCTTCACTCATCATATAGGCAAATTCATCACTATAACATTGGTCAGTACAGCCAAAGATAATATCATCAACATATATTTGGCACACAAACAGTTCACCATCATAAGATTTATAAAGAGAGTAGGGTCGAGTGAACCGGGTGTGAAGCCATTCTTCACGAAGAATTCCTTCAATGTATCATACCACGCCCGAGGGGCTTGCTTGAGGCCATAGAGGGCCTTATTAAGTTTGAAGACTTTGTCAGGATTCTTTGGATCTTCAAAACCTGGGGGTTGAGCAACATATACTTCTTCCTCAAGCTTACCATTGAGGAATGCACTTTTCACATCCATTTGATATAAGATGATATCATGATGGTTAGCATAAGCAAGTAATATGCGAATAGCCTCAAGTCTAGCAACAGGTGTAAAAGTTTCATCGAAATGAATTCCTTCAACCTGTGTGTAGCCTTCAGCTACCAGTCGTGCCTTATTCCTCGCCACAAGGCCATTTTCATCTTGCTTGTTGCGGTAGATCCACTTTGTGCCAATGATATTATGCTTGCGAGGATCTGGACGTTTGACCAGTTCCTGACATTGTTGAGCTCGAATCGATGTAATTCTTCTTGCATAGCCTCAATCCACTCCGCTCCAAAATGCTTCATCTACCTTAGTGGGCTCGGGATAGAGACAAAAGCATAGTGCCCACAAAAGTTAGATAAATGTGAAGCTTTTGAGCGTGTGAGAGGACCCAGTGCTCTAATGTCATCGATGATCTTCTCCACTTGCACTTCTTTTGCAACGCGAGGATGAGCTGGTTGTCGCCGAGGAGTTTGATCAGCATTTTCTTCAAACCATTTTCCTCGGGATTTTCTTCAGTGCTTCACTCGACGCTCTTCATGAACTGGAATGAATTCTTCAGCAGATTCTTCAAGAGGAATGACATCCTCGCTTGCCTTGAACTTGATAGAATCCTCGGTGCTGGTTCATCTAACATAGAAGGTAGGTGCTCTCTTTGCAGCCATTAGTTTCATCGAACCGCACATCTACAAAGGTCAACAATCATGTGAAGAACAATGTTGAAGACTCAGAGGTGTGCGAGTCCTTTCCGTAACCAAGCATAAAACCTTCATGTGCTTTCGGTGCAAATTTAGAATTGTTGTGAGGATCTCTAATCCAACATTTAGCACCGAAGACTTTGAAATAACTCACATTGGGTTTCTTGTCAGTGAGGAGTTCATAGGCCGTCTTCTTGAAGAATTTGTGAAGATATACTCTGTTGATGATGTGGCACGCAGTATAAATTGCATCAATCCAAAATCGATGAGGTGTTTTGTATTCATCAAGCATAGTGCGAGCCATCTCAACAAGAGTTCTGTTCTTGTGCTCCACGACGCCATTTTGTTGAGGAGTATAGGGAGAAGATAACTCATGAGTAATACCAAGTTCATCAAGATAGTCATCAAGACCAGAATTCTTGAACTCAGTTCCATTGTCACTTATGATGTGCTTGATCTTCACACCGAAGTTGGTTGAAGCCCTCGAGGAAAAATGTTTGAAGACTTCCTGCACTTCATGTTTGTAAGTAACAATGTGTACCCATGTATATCGAGAGTAATCATCAACAATGACAAAACCATATAGAGATGCATCATTAGTGACTGCTGAGTAATGATTAGGTCCGAAGAGGTCCATGTGAAGCAATTCGAATGGACGAGTAGTGGTCATGATAGTCTTCGCTGGATGCTTGGCCTTGGTCATTTTTCCAGCTTCACAGGCTCCGCATAAGTGATCCTTGAGGAATTTGACATTCTCAATGCCAATGACATGCTTCTTCTTTGCAAGCATGTGCAAATTCCTCATGCCTGCATGACCAAGTCGTCGATGCCATAGCCAGCCTTCTGAAGCTTTTGCAAGTAGACACACGGCTGGCTGTGGTCCTATAGAGAAATCAACAATATACAAATCTCCTCTCCTAAAGCCTTCGAAGACTTTGGCATTGTCAGCTTCCATAATCACAACACAGCGATACTTGCCAAAGACAACAACCATATCAAGATCACAAAGCATTGAGACTGACATGAGGTTGTATCCTAAGGACTCAACAAGCATGACTTTGTCCATGTGTTTATCCTTAGAGATTGCAACCTTACCAAGACCCAATACCTGACTTTTGCCTTTGTCAGCAAAGATGATATGCTTCAAATGTGACGGTGATAAGGGAGCATCCATCAATAGATTCTTGTCACCAGTTATGTGATTTGTACATCCACTATCGAGGACCCACTCAGTAGCTTTGGGTTGATCATCCTTTGCACCTTTTGCCATGAAGCAATAGGTGGGAGCGTAGTCATCATTATCTTTGTCAGGCTTGTCCGGTGAGGTTAGTTTCTTCATTGTTGAAGATGGACTTGCTGACGAAAGCAGTAGCGAAAGCCAGACTCGCCACACCAGATTCAGATTCTTCAGACGCCTCCTCTTCCTCATGTTCCTCAGATTCAGCTTCAGAGTCCATTTCCTTGCCAATGAATGCCCGAGCCTTCTTGGAGCTGCTCTTCTTGTGAGATGAAGACTTCGAGGATTTTGATGATGAAGATTTTCATGATTTCTTCTTCTTCTTTGCATCATCCGAACTGTAATCCTTGTATTTCTTCTTCTTCAATTCCTTTTCCCACTGAGGACAATCTTGAATATAGTGACCAGGTTTCTTGCATTTGTGGCACAACCTTCTCTTATAGTCACTTGATGAGGAATCACTGCTTCTTGAGGATTTTCCAAAGCGACCACGTCTTGAGAACTTCTGGAATTTCTTCACGAGCAGTGCTAGCTCCTGGCTCAATTCTTCAGGATCACCAAGGCTACTACCGAATCCTCACATTCGCACTCGAGACACAACCTTGGCCTTCGTGGCACGTGGTTTGCCATAGCTCGAACAATAGAGATCTCTTTTCAAAGAAGTCGAACTCGTGAGTATTTAGCCTTTCGAGGATATCGGCAGGATCAAGAGACTTGTAGTCAGCCCGTTCTTGTATCATCAGTCCCAGAGTATCAAATGAGGAATCAAGCGATCTCAACAGTTTCTTCACCACCTCATGGTCAGTGATGTCAGTGGCACCGAGGGCTTGAAGCTCATTTGAGATGTTAGTGAGGCGATCAAAGTTTTGTTGGACATTTTCATTGTCGAGTCTTTTGAAGCGGTTGAAGAGATTCTGAAGAACATCAACTCGAGAGTCACGCTGAGTTGAGACTCCTTCATTCACTTTGGACAGCCTATCCCTGATAAGCTTAGCAGTTTCCAAAGCACTCACTCTTCCATATTGTCCTTTACTCAGATGGCCACATATGATATTCTTTGCTTGAGAATCGAGTTGCTTGAATCTCTTCACATCGGTAGCGTTCAGTGAGGGTGAGACAGAGGGAACACCATTTTCCACAACATACCAGAGATCGTTGTCAATTGCCTCAAGATGCATTCGCATCTTGTTTTTCCATCAAAGGTAGGACACCCAGCCGAGACCTTGATCATACCTGCGGTCGACATAACTAAAACTCCAGGTGGTTAAACCAAAATCACACAGAACAAGGGAGTACCTCGCTCTGATACCAATTGAAAGTGCGTTATATCGACTAGAGGGGGGTGAATAGGCGATTTTTATGAATTCTTCAGTGAGGAATTTGCCGATGAGGAAATTCCTTGGCGAAGAACTACTAGCAGCGGAATAAGTACTCAGAAGTAAGCATAACAGAATACAAGCATGGTCATCAAGATTAAATGAAGTCAAGCACTGAGTACAGAGAGCGTAATCACAGGCTAACACAAGGTGAAGACAAACAGACTGAAGAAATTGATCAGTTAGGTTGGTGAAGACAATGATTTGGTAGACCAGTTCCAACTGCTGTCTCAGTTGTACGTCTGGTTGGAGCGGCTGAGTATTTAAACTCGAGGACACACAGTCCCGGACACCCAGTCGCTGAGCACGCAGCTCAGGACACCCAGTCCTCACCGCATTCTCCTTGAACTAAGGTCACACAGACCTCGTCCAATCACTCGTGGTAAGTCTTCAGGCGACTTCCAAACCTTCACAGACTTGGTCACTCGACGATCCACAATTCATCTTGGATGCTCTAGACCATGACGCCTAACCGTCTGGAAGAAGCACAGTCTTCAAAGGTAACAAGCGTCGGATCCACGCAGGATCAATTTCTTTAGTGATGCTCAATCACTTTGGGTTTGTAGGGGTTTGGTTTTGGGTTTTCCTCACTCGATGATTTTCGCTCAAAGTCCTCGGAGGATGGGTTGCTCTCAAATGACAAGTGTCAAGTTCTCTCGGAGCAGCCAACCAGCTAGTGGTTGTAGGGGGCGGCTATTTATAGCCTAGGGAGCAGCCCGACATGATAAGACATAAATGCCCTTCAATGATATGACCGTTAGGTGGATAAGATATTTTGGGACAGTGGCGCAGAAGACAAAAGAACGGTCGGAAATTTGACTCTCAAATTCCTCGTATATCATGTTCCTCATCGTAGGCAATTCAGATGGCGAATTCCTCACTCCTCGATCGAAACAAATTCATCAATGACGTAAGAACTTCGTCTCTATCATCAAGAAAGTGACTGAATCTGTATGAGATTTCCAAAGGCTTCACTCGAAGGGATTGGTAGGTGTAGGATTTTGAGTTGAGCATCACATGGAAATTTTTCCTTAGTATTTCCTCGACCCCTTTTAACAGTACGGTGTTTCCTATGACTCAACAAAGAGAAAATGAAACTACGAAAACAAAAGTCTTCACGCTTCATGTTCCACAAATGAATACCAAGTCTTCAAGGTCACACCAATTTCTTCACTTTCAAAGTCTTCAGAAAGTCTTCAGAATATCAAAGTCTTCAGTCGAAGAACTCCATTTTTAGGGGTCGACTTTCTCTGTAAATATCAAACTCCTCATAGACTTATAGACCTGTGTACACTCACAAACGCATTAGTCCCTTAACCTATAAGTCTTCAATACACCAAAATCACTAAGGGGCACTAGATGCACTTACATCAAGTCAATCACATCATTCTCCTAATGATGTGATCCCGTTAATCAAATGACAACTCATGTCTATGGTCAGGAAACTTAACCATCTTTGATTCACGAGCTAGTCAAGTGGAGGCATACTACTAACACTATGTTTGTCTATATATTCACACATGTATTATGTTTTCGGGTAATACAATTCTAGCATGAATAATAAACATTTATCATGATATGAGGAAATAAATAATAACTTTATTATTGCCTCTAGGGCATATTTCCTTTAGGAACAAGCCAATAAGGACAATGCTTGAAGGAATACGGACAAAACTAATGATCAAGTTTCAGAAGATTAGGGAGAAGACAGAGACATGTAGGTGGGATATCGCACCCACATACTCTGAGATATTGGAGGAGGTCAAGAAGTGGGCAAAATATTGTGATGCATATATGGCTGGACCAGGCATTTGGCAAGTTACAAGTAGTTCAGAAAAGACCTACTTCGTAAACCTGAACAACTACACTTGTGACTGCAGGAGGTGGGATATGACAGTTGTTCCATGTAGTCATGTTGTAGCAGCAATGCAGAAGGTGAAGCTACACCCTGAAGATTTTGTCCATGAGTTCTTCAAGAAGCCCCTCTACTGTGAAACCTACAAGCATATTATATACCCTGTTCCTAGCCCTAATTGTTGGCCACACACCATGGGGGATGACATATCTCCTCCAGTATTCAAAGAAAAGAAGGATAAAAAGCAGACAGCTAGGAGGAAAGGACATTTTGAGGTGTCAGCCAAGAAGGATACATCAAGAATTGGAACAGTGACCTGTAGCAATTGCAATAAGCAAGGTCACAGATATACCACATGTGGTGATCCACTTAAACCCAAACTGCAGATGAGGAAGAATAATCACCAGATATGCTTAAACTTCTGTTTCATAGGCTAGGTAGTTTGATTCTAATTTGCTTTGTTAAATGTGCAGGAGAATAGGTCAGTCTACTCTTCATCTACCAGAGCTAGTACAGAAGTGGTTGCACCCCCACCACCACAATCAGCACCAGCCACAGCTAGGAAGAGGCCAGCAACAGCCACAACTACTCCAAGACCAACAAAGAGGAACAAGGCTGCTGCTTCTGCTACTCCAGGACCATCAAAGAGGACCAAACCTGCTACTTTTGCTACTCCAGCACCTGCCACATCAGCACCTGCCAAGAAGACCAAAGCAACCAAGAAGACAAGGGCTCCTAGCACATCTTCACCAGCCAAGAACACAAGGTCATCCATTGCCTCTCCAACAAAGAACACCAGAGCATCAACAGCTAGCAGAGGAGGGGATTACACAATTTTCAATGCTCCAAGGCAAGCTGCTCACTCTGAGATGGAGATTGGGTCCAAGAGGGTTAGGAAGCCAACTGGAAAGTGGAAGGCATATTTCACTGCTAGTGGTAACTACTGAAGATTCCAACATTTGCACTGTATGAGTGCTTAAACCTATGTATTTGCTTGCTGAAACTTGAGTGTTTGCTTGCTGAAACTTGAGTGTTTGCATTATGAAACCTATGTATTTGCTTAAACATATGTATTTGCTTGCTGAAACTAGAGTGTTTGCTTGCTGAAACTTGAGTGTTTGCATTATGAAACCTATGTATTTGCTTCCTAAAACCTGATTGTTTGCTTTATGAAACCTATGTGTTAGGTTTATGAAACCTGAGTGTTTGTGACTTCTGGGTCGCACTTCACATTGGTGCTAGATTGATAGAATCCCAAAACTTGATATATTCAGACAACACTGATGCAAAGTATGATTTATTCAGACAACACTGATGCAAGCATTGCTTTATTCAGACAAGACTGCAAACATTGATAGATTTATTCAAACATTCATAGATTCCACCATCCAAACATTCTTTCATACAAAGAGTTGTACAGAAATGGAAGGGATACATAGCTCAGACTCTCATTCATACTGAAAATAACTACTAGCAACAACTCTCAATCGTAACGCTCGAAGAAACGGCACCACTTTGCTCTGGTAGAAGGGTGAGGAGCGATTACTGCATGTGCCCTAGCCCACCTGATGATCTTCCCTGAGCTCTTGCGCATGCTGCCAGGAGCAAGAACTGTGAACTCATCTGGGTTGCACTTCTCCAAGATCTTGTCTGCCAGCCGCCTCTTGAACTCCAGCTCTACTGTGCGAGCCCTTTGCCTCCTCACATCCACTGCCTGCACTGCCTCCCCTTCCTCATCTGTCACCTCCCCAAGCTCTGGATCCATCTAGGGTTTCTAGAGGTGGGGTGTGGTGGCTGGGTTCTAGACAGGGAGGAGGGTGGGTGGAGGAGGCTATTTATGAGCAGTGGAGAGGCATCTAGAGTTAGTAGGCCTAGGTTTGTAAACATAACTGGTCCAGAAACAAGCCCAGGTACAAAGCACCAATAAACACACTTCAACTATGTTTTAAAGATAAAAAAACGCATAGCATAGTCCAGCAGTGCTTATCACTGACTCCATAACATAGCATAAGAGGTTCAAATACCAGTACCAACATTCATTACAGCATAGTTCATAACTTAGCATTAAAGGTTCTAGCAGCATACTTAACATTGGCATAGACATAGACTAGATTAGCTTCACATTCCCCAAAATGTACACCCCATATCTTCACATCAGATTGTTAGGCCACATACTTATAAAGGCCTTGGATGTACTTCACCAACTGCAGAACACACTTCATGAATCAAGGATGGCCTTGATTTTCTCAAGTTTCTCCTTGCTTGCATGCCCATCATTCAGCAGCTCATTCACCACATGCTCAAGCTTGGCCTTCTCTATCTTAAGCAAATCTCTCTCCTGTTCAACCTCCTTCATTGCCTTCCTAGTGTTCTTGATAATGTCAGCTTGACTCTGTAAAATGCACCTCTGTTCCTTGGCAAGTTTGAGCTTCTCCATCTGAACCTCCAACTTAGCACTCTCTTCTACCTCCTTCTTCTTCTTCTCAAATTCTTCCTCCTCAACTGCCTTCTGATAATCCACATGGTCTACCCTACCATCCTGCCAATCAAACATCTTGGATACATCTTGGACAAGCTTTGTGTACTCAATGCACAACTTGTCATTTTCAGTCTTAAGCTTGGCCAGATGCTTCTCATACTTCTGCTTATCAACTACCCTGCCACAGTTCTGTTCATGGAACATGTCCCACAACCTTATCAAGCAATTCTGAAGAATGGGAGGCCAGGACTGGTCAACCCACTCAGTAACACCACAGTTAACACCTTCACTCTGCACAATTGATATACACATCACTAAGTGCACTGAATTTAATAACAACAAATCATATCAGACTAAGTAGCTGGAGGTGAGGCTTAATTAAACTGAATATGTTGTTTAATATAACAACTAAAACTGTAACTAAAACCCAACCTGAATATGCTTGTACAATGTTCATTCACAGATATATGCTTCATATACAAACTGTAACTGTAACTAAAGGTGAGGATTAATTAAGGCATATTGCAGTTCATCATTAAAAATACAGTGTAGGTTCAGAAGAGCAACTTGTCAACATAATACATGTGTGGGTTCATAAGAGCAACTTGTTAGAAGAAAATGATTCCAAATAAGGTACTATACCTGCTGCACTGGACAACCGTAGAAACGCCTTCCAGTTAAGGTTCCTTCAAATGCCACACACTTAATTGGCCTCATGTGGTGCATCATGCAGGTGGGTTCAAAAAGCTCCAGCTGGCCACAGAAAAGAGGCTACACGGTGGTGTCAGGGGTCTGCTACATGAACACATCAACAAAATCACCTTAGCTCACAGAACCAGACATAGATCAAAAATTAATTCCCCAATCCAGCAAGATCCCTAACCCTAACCCTAGTTTTGAAGCATACACAAACATAGCTCAAACAACAACCATAACCCTGCCTACTAAATAACAGTAACCAAAGCTTACCCTAGCTCACAAAGATGAACTCTAACCTAATCTAGCTCCTAGCTCCTAGATGAACCCTAACCCTAGCTCAGCAGATCGAAAAACTTACCCAAAGAGCCATGTCCATGCTTGTGATGTTGCACTCATCCTCTGAGCTCGTAACCTCGTCATTCCAGGAAGGCATGGCGGAGGTGGAGCTTCCACAGCGCAAGTCGCCGCCGGCGTCGAAGAGCAGAGAGGAGAGGAGAGTGAGAGTGAGAGCAGAGATGAGTGCGGGCAGGGGAGCAGAGTGAGAGGGAGGGAGACGACTTTAATGAGGGCTGCCGACAGAGAGAGAAGCAGCGCACGAGCGGGTGCGGTCCGACCGCACCGGTCGGTCCGAGTAACGGCCGTTAACGGCGTCGCCGTCATGCGCCATGCTGACGTGGCCTGACAGGCAGGCCCGGACCGTCAGAAAACAGATTAAAACGCTAGCAACTGGCCATTTGGGTTTTTCGAGACAACCAACGAGAAAAGTGGTAGGTATCAGTCACAAACAAAAAAGTGGTGTTTTTTTTGAAACCCTAACACAAAAAGTGGTAGTTTTATGCTATTCACTCCCCGCCGGCGAACCCTAAGGTGAGGCGAGAGTTTTTTCTTTTTTTCAAATGAGACGAGAGCTCAGGCGAGCGATGAACCGATGGGTGCCGTCCTGTTGGGCCGCATGGGCCGCTTGTGTTCGTGCGAGTCGTCAGATCGCCGGACGACGCAAGGCGTACTACGTCCTACGTTCCGACTTTTGCAATTGATCACGCCACAAGTACGGAGGACTTTTAGCGGCCCCTCGCGCTTCTCCCGGACACCATCGTTGTCGAGGTCGAGGTAACGACGACGACCTTCTGCAGGCCGAGACCTGCGTGTGGGCTGCTGTCGACGTAGGGCTTGAAGACGGGGTGGAACCCGCCCTCACCGATGAAGTTGGGAACTGGGAGTGGGCAAGTTCTTCATGACGAACTTTGCGCCCATCTAGGCTGAAGGCGTGCGTGCAGGCTCGTCGCCGCCAGCGTCCGCGATAGGTTCATCATGGTGCGCCGCCTGATCTGCAAAAGCGAAAACCTGATGAGACTCCCCATTCTCCACACTGGCACACCCCCACCTCTCCCGCCGCCGCGTGCTCAGATGCCAGTCCTCCGTCAGATTTTCCGTCTCCTCCGGCGGCCTGGCGTCGCCATCTCTCATGACCCACCGCGCCGCCTCTCCTCTACCTCGCGACCTCTCCTCTCTTCCATGGCCTCCGCCCCGCCTTGCTGCTCGCCGCCACCGCTTGCACGCCGAGCCTTCCCTCTCATGATGGTTCCAGATCCGCCTGTCCGTCCTGTTTCCCGGTATGTTCTCGTCATCTCATGCCAAATTTTGCGCCTTTAGTTTCTTTTCTTGCTATAGTTTTGGATCTTGGATTCTGACCAACTGTGGGTTTTTATCCCTTTTCATTAATTATCTGTGTGTATATTCGAGAAAAATCCCTTTTAATCATCCTTCATGTGTTGATTTCTGTAAATAATAAGACAGGGGGTGTGGGATCTTATAAGTAGTTAATCCCATGAAATAAAAGGGGAACCGAAAAAGAATTGAATTTTTTTTGTCGGGTGCTCAGATTTGCTCTTTCTTATCTTTGGTGATAGATTTCCACCTGGATCTCGGAGCATGACTAGTGGGACAACCTTGCAAGATGTGAATGCTATAGCCGGCAAACATGATGCATCTTCGAATATTGTGGACATCTCTGGTTGTGATGAAAACAGAAGGAGTGCAACCAATAGAAGGAGCGCATTGGTAGCAAGCGATGATGAAGAATATGATATACTTGACCTGGGAATGCTTCCAAAAAGCACACACCGTGATGGTTCTTTATACAGGGACACTCATTCGTGGAAAAGGATGTATAATGTTCATGACCGTAGCGAGAGTAAGTAAATAATCTGTCTTTACCTATTTTAATTTGTTGCAAGCACCCTTTTCAAGCTATAGTGTCAACTGATGTGTTCTCTGTTGAAATCATCTGGCTTTTTTTCTTTACTTTCCTTACTTTTACAAGTTAAATGTAGATGCATTGGCATTCAGGAGTTGCATTTGTTAGGTTTTGCATAGGCAGGGGAGGAAATTATTCAGATTCCTGCATTACCTTAGTTTGGTTATCCTGGGCCTACACCAACCCACCCCCGAGCTCGGTTCGCCACATGACTGGTTTTTATCCTTTTTGTTGTCACCATGTACCGTACAGAAATATGTTCATAAACTTGCATTTTTAGCACATATTTTTGTACCATGAGCATTGAAGTAGGTTTAGTTGCTCCCAAGTATGCAGGATGGAAAATTATGATTTTTTATTATATAGACTGTGATGTTATCTACCATCAAAATAAATAAAAAACTAACTTACAATAAGCCTTCTAGAAAGTGAAACAATAGAATATTTCCATCATGGGCTGAATTGACTTGTTTTAGTAATTCTTGGGGTAGACATAACCAATAAATAAGTTTAGGGGGTTATGAAATAACCTGGGAGGGTGAAATGGACCTTTACTTGCTAACATGATGAAATGTTACCTGCTTTTTCTTTGGGTTTCCTAAAGCAAAAACCTTTGACGGAGTGATATTCATAGTAAAAAGAACATCGATAATTTTCATTTGGATGAAAAGGAAACTTTCAATAGGGCCATGGAATCCTCTAGTGACACGCTTACTTTTTGTATGACGACTATTTTTTTCCTGTATTGTTTTCCATTACAATTTAACTTATTTCTTTACTTTTTTTATGAAGCTCGGCTACCAGATCCCACAGATTGCGACATCCGCAATGGAGAATGCATTCGGCATCGACCTGATCGCGTGTTACAAATTTTCTCATTAAAGTTGGCTGAACTTACTGTGGATGGCCCAGTAGAGTTGTATGGATACATAGCCGTGCGGGATTATCTGGATACATTGCGTAATTATGTTGTCAATATAAGCAGGGATGATCCCATCATTGTGAAGCAGGTGCAAATCCATACTTACCTACGATTATTTCAAGAGTCTACTTAATAACCCCCTCAAGTATAAAACAATGTATTTGTCCCCTTGAACCATTCCATATGGTATAAAGTACCCACTGGGGAAGTTCTCACATTAGGTGGATGTTGCAGTGTGGGCGAAACCATCCGAGGAAATGATTTATACAGTATGGAATGGGGGGGGGGGGTCAAATACCTGACTTATGTCAAATCTATTCATTTCACATTGTAAGGCCAAACCTAGTATATGTATGGAACAGCAAGCACTCTCAAGTCTTGTGATCTATCTGTACAGACCTAGCAGAATGGTAGTTTCGATTGTTTAGGCCACCATTACACCAAGTTTACATTGTAGAAAGGTGATTTACTATGAGAAACTTATAAATTATGGAACTGAGTGAGTATATCATGTATTCCAAACAAAATCAAACAGAATAGTTCGGGCTCTTAGTTGCTACTTAACACACCAGCATGAATCATTGTATCACTATTAAATCATTTTGTTTTCTCTTCTCATTTCGACATGCTTATGTAAAAATTGGGATCTGAACAATGTCAAATAAATACCGAGGGCCAATTTCCCCTCCCAAACACTGGTGTACCCTATGTAACCAGTCAGCTTGATATGTGGCAAAGATGTTGGTCAGCAATTGTAAAGTATCACAAAATTAATGTTGCAAGTAAAACAGCTTAGAGAAGTACACCCTCTGTTCCTAAATGTAAGATGTGTTTTGGTAGTTCAATTTGAATTGCCAAAACGTCTTACATTTAGAAACAGAGGTAGAGTAGTATAAAGCTTTAGTTGTTTCTTACTTCCATATGAAGAGCTACTAAACAGTAACAAATTTGTAGGGTTCTCTCATCGACATGGCTGGCCTTAAACGAGGGATAGATTTGATTTCCACTATTCTAGTGGAATATGACATGAGGATCAAGGTAGGTAAGGAAGAAATGGATGATTACCAGCTGATTGATGGTGTAACAGACATAGGTGACCTGGGCCCATGGAATCATGCATTGAAAAATCGTATCAAAGGCGACTGTGGTGCGGTTGACTTAACCATAGCACGTGTTGATCGCGCAGTCATGGCGAATATTGAAGTTGTTGTGTTAGAGGTGCAGAGCAGCTTTGATCTACGCTTGCGTTGTTCTATTGGTGGCTATAACGAAAGAATTCGGCTCTTCAATGGTACAATTGACGAGTCACGTCATTTAAAGAGGTCTGTGGTTGCTGTAGCGGATGGTTCCATTCTGGTTTTGAAGTTCAAGGTGTCCTCGGGGCCATCTGGTTCAGCGGAACGATGTTGTTCCTTCAAGGCAGACACACATGGACTTGATACTCGAGAGATAAAGACTGGTTTTGGGTTGATCTCAGTGAAGGTGACTTGGTCGACTCTGCGTACCAGGCTTATTGTAGGGCTTGAATAAAGTTTGTCGAAAAGTTATGTCTGAGGAATGGGCCAAGACCCGGTCAACAGTCTAGAGTGAGTTCTACGTGGACACTGTTGAACTGTTTAGGGTATCTTTGCATGTTTCGGTACTATTACCTGACAATCCTAGCCATTTGGAGTACACTGGTTTGGTATTTGTACATAATGTTGTTCGTGCTCGGTAAGAGCATCTCAGTCGCTTTTTGACTATTTGGAGGGCAAAAAACGGCTCCAGCAACTTCATTTTTTAAGAACCACCAAACTTTGTTATTCATAGTTCACAAAACTGGGAAAATAACCGTGATCATGAGGCTGTCCCAACCAGATATGTCTACCACAATCTAAGGAACCAGAAAGCTTGGCTAGTAAACGGGGTTCTCTATTCAAGGCCTGACCCTCAGAAACAAAAACTACAATTAAATTTGGTTGTCCTTAACTTAATCTCAGCTACAATCAGACCATGAATACCAGGGCAGCCCATGTTGATATCATTGGCCACCTGCTTAGAATCAGTAGCCACTAGAAAATTGAGAAGTAGAAGATCATCCGTCAAAGATAGAGCTTCCCTGCAAGCGATACCTCTAGATTTGCAACTTCTCTCAAGCCATGAATCACTAGCGTACATGATCCCAAGTAATTTCCAGAAGAGTCCATGCATACAGGCACCGCAGTGCCTCCTATACCAGATCTAACAAAATCTGTGTCAGTATGAATTTGATGTAGTCCCTCTTCGGCCAAAACAGTTGCCCCAAAACCAAAAGTTGCCGAATTTTATTTTGGGTTGCCCTAAAACAGGGCACTGGTGTTGTATATTTTGGTTATGACTGTGGCTGCCCAAGAACTCGAAACCCACCCCGAGCCGCACGACCGCTTTCTACTGATGCCAAATCCTGCCGTCACCGCACCGAATCCGACCACCACATCACCGTGTACGATGAACTTCCGCAGGAGGGTGAGGAGAGCGGCATTGATTGGGACAATCTTTGAGTCTTTGTAGTATGTTTCTACTAGTTTACTTGAATGTTTGTAGTTGAAAAAAAAAATGAAGTTTCAATGTTGTCCGTGCTTATTTTAAGACAGACGTTGAAGACGTAACTTTTTTGTGCCCAAAGAATACACTTTCTCATGCCCTAAAATTTACTCCAACTACCATTTGCTACCCCAAAATAGGGCAACTGTTGGAAATGCTCTAAATCCACTTTTTGAAATAGGACTAAGAGGCACTTGGCTACGACAAGCCCTGCCCAATCCAACCCTAATACAGGATATGGGAGAGATGGGGGAGTTAGCTACCAAATTTTATAGTGATCTTTACACATCAGAGGGTGTTCCTGATGTTGTTGGTGTCGTCCCCCGGTCCGAGCACACCAGCCGGTGTGCATTGCGATTGATCTGCAGGTTCATGCATGGGGTCCATTACGGGCGGGCCTTGTGGGGGCTTTCAGAGCTGTCCGACCTGCCCAGACGGCTTGGACCGAGCGACCCGGTTGGTAGGTCCATGACGAGTGGACCGTCCAGCATGCTCGGGCCACCTTGATTGGGCGGAGGTCGTCGCCCTACACCCACGCACGATGGCCTGTATGGGCCCGCCTGGTGGCCTTCTTGGCCCCTGCCGGTTGGTTAGGTCCCTATAATCGGCGTCCTTTCGGGGTGACCCGGCCGGCAGCCTATGACGGGTGTACCGTAGGGCGCGCCTGAGGCTACTGTCATGAAACCGCTGATGGCGCGACGCGGGAAACTTTTCGTGCGCTGGCCCACGCACGAAGGGCCAGGCGGACCTGCTTGTCAGCGCCTTCGCCCTGCACCAGGCTGGTCCGGTCGTGACAAGTGGGGTGTGCGTCTCACCTGCGCCGGCTCGCGCATGGGGGCGGGAGCTCCTAACGGGCGCCTTAAGCGCCGGTTCAGGAAGCTGGCGCTCACAGCCGCGCCTGCTGGACCGGCCCACGACACGCCTTATCTATACCACAAAAAAATTCCCCAAAAAGGGTTGCTGCCGTGAGGATTCGACCACGTGCGTGAAGTACCTGTTCCAGTCGCCTAACCACTAGGGCAACCAATCAATCACGGATATATTTAGCACGAATGAGTTAAGAATAATTATAGTCGCGCTATTTATTGCGCACAGATTTGGGCAAACGTAATTTTTTCGGGAAGAAATTTGAATGTTCACAGATTTCAAAATAAATCACGAATTGAAAAGGTTAACAAACTAAAAAAAAATCATTGATTCTAAAAAAGTTCACAAATTTCAAAAAAGTTCATCAATTTTGAAAATAGTTCATCCATATAAAAAAAGTTCGTTCAAATTTCAAAAAAAGTTCAACGAATTTGAAAAATGTTCATTGAATTTGAAAACAAAGTTCATCGAAGTTGGAAAAAGTTCATCGAAATCTAGAAAAAGTTCATCAAATTTGAAAAAAATACATGGAATTTAGAAAAAATGTATTTTTCTTTTTTTGTTCGTGATTTCAAAATGTGTTCATATTTTTCAAATTTATTAGCTTTTTAAAATTTTGTTCACAATTTTAAATTGTTCAGTGTACATAAAAAATGTTCAATGGGTATTTAAATGGTTTTTCATGGCATATCACAAAATTGTTCAATGTTAGTTAAAAATTGTTCAGATTATATTAAAAAAATGTTCGTTGTATAAAATTTGTTCATCTTATATAAAAAAATGAATAAATATGTATAAAATTATTTGAATGTATATCACAAAAATGTTCGCTGTGCAGTTAAAAATTGTTCATCGTACACCGAAAAAATGTTCACTGTATATTGGAAAATCGCTCATCGTATATAATTTTTTGTTCATGTTCTCAATAATTGTTCACGTTTTTAAAAAAATCATGGAATTTGAAAATTTTCATCTAATTTTAAAAAAAAGTTCATCGATTCGATAAAAGTTCATTCAATTTTAAAAATTTCACGAATTTTAAAAATTCGCATTTTTAAGAAAATAAAAAAGGAAAATGGGAAAAGAAAAAGAAAAAGGAAACAGAAAAAAATGCCCAGAAATCAGCGAGCAGTGAAAGCTGATTTGGTGGGCTCTCGCGGCCTACGTAAATAAAGGAACGAAAATAAATAAATGGACACAATCGGTATGGTGGTCTGTTGGTTAGTCCGCTACTGTTTCAACTAAGAGATCTTGAGTTTGAGACCACACATTTGAAATAAGATTTTTTGCTGCAGTTTTCAACAGAAAGAAAAAGGAGAAAACGGGCCGGCCCAGCGCGGCGCGGGGGTATGCGCCCGTTTGCGGCAACTGAAGAAACGGGCGCTTAAGGCGCCCGTTAGGAAATGCTCATGGGGGCGTGCATCGTGCGGGTCAAGCCGGGCACACTCATGGGCCCAGGCGGTTAGTCTGACCAGGTGTGTGCGGGCCAGCCGCACCGCCGGCTGGCGCGATCGTGCGGAAGGCATCCCGGCCTATAAGCTTCTCTAGCCCTAGCGGGTTTGCTTGCGTAACCCGGGCACGCGCGTCTGCATGGCTTGGGGCTTGAGCGTGCATACCTAGCCTCTCGAGCTAGATATGCCTGTCCAGTCAGAGGCAGTCGTGACCGGTTGGGCGTTCCATCATCGTTTAGCCGGTTCGGCACGACGAGGTTGGATTGTGTTCTGTGGCAGGACTTCATGGGGCCAACCTGGGCGGTGCCCCCCCCCCCCCCCAGCCCAAGTAAAAATCAGGCTAAACAACATAGTTTTTGTGCCGCATATTCAGTAAAAACACGCTAAACCACATAGTTTTGCCTCTCCTTAGTCCATTGCCCCTTCATAGATTTGGCCCAAGCTCCGCCACTGATTGTGTTGTCTCATGGGTGTTTTGGTTATTTCCTTTAAGGTGGTTGGGTTTTTCGATAAGTTTGTTCGCTCGGACGGCGCGAGGAAGTGGACGAATAAGGGCCTCGAGCCGCCGCCGAGGCTCCTCCGTCATAAGACGGAGGAGTACGACCGTCGGCACGGGCGTACGCCCTCCTCGGCCGCGGGCTCTTCCCACGCCGCTAGCTCTTCCTCTTCCGGCGCGGCTCTTCTCCCCGTGAAGAGGGAGTGGTTAGAGGAGCCGGAGGACCGCGACCTCGTCGCCGTCAAGCAGGAGCTGGAGGAGATCGAACGTCGAGTGGTCGTCGGGCCTGAAGATTTCGTGGCCGATGTCGACGCGGTCGCGGCCGCCATTGCCGAACGGAGCTTGCGCAATGAGGCGGAGCGTCGGTGCCACGACGAGGAGGTCGAAGACCTCATCCTCAAGCAGGCGGTCGTGGCCAACTTTGCCGCGAAGGACAAGGACGACGAGTGGCAGCGCACCCGCGAGAAGCAGAGGCAGAAGTTCATCGATCTCGTCAGCTCCGACGAGGAGGACTGAGCTCCTCCACCACGTCGTCCTCGGCCGCGAGCTCGTCCATTTTGGTACATCGACCTCGGCCTTGCCGCTGCGAGATCCCCCACCCCCTCCAGTAGTACTAGAATAATATAGAATGTATAATCTAGTAGTATGTGATGAACTAGTGTATGACCATGTAGTATGTGATGAACCAGTGTGGTTGCAATTTCTCCTGTGAAAGTTTTTTTTTAATTATACAGTTTCATATACGGGTTCTACTTTGCCGTGCACGATTTCGACCTGCAAAACAGTTCTTCGTCGAACTGTAAACGTCTTATGCTGGTCGCGGTTTTAAGGGGTTTGCTAGAGATGCTCTAAGAGAGCCAGGACCCCTAGCTAGAATTCGCCTTCAAAAGCGTCGCCGGACACTCGCCAGGTTCTACCCTGCTGAAAGTTTGAGTCCATCAGCAGAAAATGAATTTCTGTTTTCACAAAGGTTGAATTCTGAACATGGTGATGCTGATGCGCCCGGACACTCGGCCTATAAGTTTCAGTCATTTTCATTAGCACCTACTTCCTCCGTTCTTAAATGTAAGTCTTTGTAGAGATTTCACTAGGTGGACTATATACGGAGCAAAATGAATGAATCCATACTTAAAATGCATCTATATACATCTGTACCTAGTTCATAGTGAAATCTCTACAATGACTTATATTTAGGAACGGAGGGAGTATCATTCTAAATATGGCGATGCTAATGCACCCATGTTTACTCAGAAAACGAAAATGCAGGCGACTTGCTGCATTTTGCTGCGCACCTGGAGTATATTTGGTTTAGCACATGTCGTAAATCTTTTGAATAACATGTGAACAAAATTCAGGTTTGATCCCATATAACACTACAAGAATACTCCAGGTGCATGTACTAGTTTCTGCAGATTACATTGTTCTCATGCTTTGTACATCAGCTGACTTTTGTTATATAAAATAAAGATATTTTTTATCTGCTGCAATAGTTGTATAACAACTTTCGGTAAGCGATTGCGGAGCATCTTTTGCTTGCTTCCTGTTTTTCTCTCACATGTTTGAGTTTGGATGGAACACAGAAAGGCCGCAGGGGTTGTAAAAGTCACGTGGATTTCGTCGTCAAATTTTGTGTTCCATTTTCAACAGATTGGCTACAGTCTGGTTGAAATTTTGGACAGTTGAAGGATACTGTACTCACTAGAAGCGGTTGCCCGACTTGCCGCGTCGTTTTTGGAACAAGTGTTTGTTCAATGTTGGACTGCTTACATTCGAGACTGTAACTTTTATGGACCGGCTTGTGTTGAGGTCAGCTCCCTTTTTGATGAAATTTTAACCAGGGAAAAGAATATTCGCCTCGTAAACTTATCTCTAATCACCTGACAAAGAACTTACGAACTGTAGCTAGTTTATACAGTATTCAGTAATAGAGCGAGTCATGCTCTATTATACTTATTCTGGAGCGAGCTAGTTTAGAGAATCAACCATAATTTCGTCAACGCCATTCTTTTTTTTTTTGACGTAATTTCATCAACGCCATTCTAGTTCTATAGTGCATTCAATAAGATAAAATGCACCATCAGAAAACATTAATTTTGCCCGTTTAGGCATGTCGGCCAAACATATTGTGCCGCATGGTGGGGTGTGGAAAACCAAACCACACGAAAATCAACATTTCCTTAAGGTGGCATGTGCTTGTTGATAATGATGACATCAACATAAACACCACACTAAACTAAATTTGCCAAATAATATTTTTTGGAAATTTAGTGAGTAAGTAATAATGGTGAATATATCATTTTACAAGATGAATTTTCAAATTAAAATGATGCTAAAATGTGATCATCGTTAGAAAAATTGCCATGAAATGACATTTAACATTAATGCCACATGAATTTTTAATACAATTTCCAATCCATTCAACCGTATTCAAAAAATTCAAACATGATTTTAGCATAATACTAAATTTATTTTCAATGCATAAACATAAAAATAACTGAAACAACTTAGAAAGCACTAAAGATAAATAAAATGATTGATACCATAATTAGGTCAATTATAACCCATGGAAAAACATTATAAAATTCTCTCATCATTAAAGTAACTTTCAACATAAATTTGGGCTCATATTTCTCATTTGAATAGTGCATAAATAATTTACATTTTCATAATATAGCAGAAAATATACTGAAAAACATTTTCATAACTCGGCACAAAACCTATTGGTGTCATATATTAACTTAACTGGCCCAACAAATAAATTCACCCAAAAGAAAAACCATTTTCTGCGACCATAGATATAGAGTCAACCTGGCTGTAGCCTGTAGGCGAAATTGGTCCATTCTATTTTTCGGGATCAAAATTGGTCCATTCTACAATTGAATGCCGGACAGCATTCCCGCGTGGTTCTCGTCCGTCCGATCCAGTGGGACGGTCAGCGCCGTGCCTTATAGCGGTAAAAATTGCATATATTTGATTGGTTAGTGCAAGTATCTTTATTCAAACGGCGAGGCAACGTTTGGCTCAATACAAATGTTCATATCTTTGATTTAGTGGATTGGTGGTAAAAATATATGAACGGATGGGAAAAGATTGTTGTGCAGACAACTGTTGTGATTGTACGTGCATGTAACCTCAAACATTATTGCTTTAAAAGAGACCCAGACATTGTTCAAAAAGTTCCAACCAAAATCTTATAGACACCCAAAATCATACGAAAGAAATCAAACCAAAGCTACACCCTCATGGAAAAGCGAGCGACTGTAAGACCCAAATTCTAGCAGGCACCGCCCCTGAGGGCGAGCACGAGGTGGAGCACGTAGCCGCCCTTGACCTTGTACTCTTGCGCCATCTTGTCGCTGGCCATCTGCTTGCCATCGAATATGAGCCTATGCTGGACGGGCGGGATGCCCTCCTTCTCCTCGACGTGCTCCTTGATCCAGTCGGCCGTGTCGGTGGGCTTGATGTGGATGTCGATCTCCTTGGCGGTGGGCCTCTTGACCTTGATGGTGGTGCCTCTGCCGAGGCGAGCACCATGTGTTGCGTCGACTCCTTGTGCACGTTGTAGTCGCCAACAAGCGACTGTCCTCCAGCTGCTTCTCGGCGAAGATGAGCCGCTGCTGGTCCAGCGGGATCCCTTACTTGTCCTAGACCTTGCCCTTGACTGCCCTCCACTTCCAGAGTGATGGTTTTACCCGTCAGGGTCTTCATGAAGATCTGCATCGTCTTAGGCAAGTCACGACTTGAGTCGTCGAGGCTTCACCGGCGGCGAAAAGAATTGTGTTTCGATCTCTTCTAGGTTGCTTCCGGGGACGGGGACCTCGGACTACGCGGATACACAACAAGGACGAAGGGACAGAGTGAGATAAGCGAGGATTCATGTGTGTGTGTGTGTGTGGGTGGGGGGGGGGGGTTTCTATGGGCCTCGGGTATCGGAATCCGACATGGCTGCTGACCGGACGTCCGCAAACCTCCGCCAGGTTTGCTTTTGGCTTTCATGAATTCGGATGCGCGGACAAGTCCACAGACGTTCGATGGACTACGCCGGAGGGTACAAAGTATTCGGACAGTGCAATCCAGATGATTATAGACGTTTACAGGTGGTTTGATGGATGACATTAGAGATATCGTGACAATGCAAGAACACTGCAAAAAAATAGTTTCACCATTCAACCTGAAATATTTTTATTTATGCATAGTACATCCTAGTAAGGGCATCTCCCGCAAACTAGACACTGCATATGTCCGCGGATGGGGGGCCAGTTCTCGGACATGGATGTGGGAGCCGGCCATCCAATGCTATCTGCATACATTTCAAATTGTGCTAAACAAATCGGACGAATTACATGCAAACTAGATGATTTTTATTCAAACCGGATGAAAACATTTACATTTCGAGCATATTTCAACAAAACTATACCGTGTTGGGGTAGAACTAGTCTATGGCCGGCCGCAGCGGATGGCCGCTCTCACGACATGTCTTCCCTATATTCGGTAGCCCGCTCATCGGACTGCTGGATGCCCTGGAGGGATATGCTTCAGCAAGAGGGGAAGAATAGCCTCCCTTCTCTTGTGTGAAGCACAGATCGAGGTGTTTTTTGGCGGGGGAAGACAGACGGCATGGTCTACGGCCCCGCTCACCGGGCAAGACACCGGCTGTGTAACCAGGCGCTGCGGTGGTGGTGGCCTTCGTTGGACCCAAGCGGCGGAGGTCTCCCATCATCTACTTTTCCTCACCGTCTGCGGTGGTCGCGGAAGTGCCGGCCTGCATCGACATGGCTTCTTTCCCCACCTGCCTTACGTGTTGCCGCCATTGCACGCGATGAATTTGCCGGGAGACGGAGTTGTCCAACCTGAATGGGCGAGGAGGGAATGGCGATGACAGTGGTGGTGACTGTTGGGAACGTAGCATGCAATTTCAAAAAAAATTCCTACGCTCACGCAAGATCTATCTAGGAGATGCATAGCAACGAGAGGGGAAGAGTATGTCTATGTACCCTCGTAGACCAAAAGCGGAAGCATTTGACAACGCGGTTGATGTAGTCGATCTTCTTCTACCTCCGACCGATCAAGTACCGAACGTACGGCACCTCTGAGTTCTGCACACGTTCAGTTCGATGACGTTCCTCGCCCTCTTGATCCAGCAAGGTGTCGAAGAAGTAGATGAGTTCTGTCAGCACGACGGCGTGGTGACGGTGATGGTCAAGAAGTTTCACGCAGGGCTTTGCCTAAGCACCGCGACAATATGACCAGGGTGTAAACTATGGAGGGGGACGCCGCACACGGCTAACAGTTGTTGTTCTATGTTGTAGGCGCCCCCCCCACACACACATATATATAGGTTGGAGGGGAGGAGAGGCATCCAAGGGGGTGCTCCAACTAGGAGGAATCCTACTTGGGGTCTTCTCCCAATTTGGCCAACCCCCCTCTCCTATTCCTATTCGGAGTCGGGAGGGAAGAGGGGGGAGGGGGGTCCTATTCCCTTTTCCTTTCCTCCTTCCTCTTTCCTTCTCCAATTGGCTAGCCCATATGGGGGGCGCAACAGCCCCTTAGCGGCTGGTTTGTATCCCCTCTTGGCCCATAAGGCCCATATCTTTTGCCGGGGGTGCCCGGTACCCCTTCCGGTGACCCGATAAGTACCCGGTGCTTCCCAAAACACTTCCGGTGTTTGAATACCATCGTCCTTTATATCAATATTTACCTCTCGGTCATTTCGAGACTCCTCGTCATGTCCTTGATCTCATCCGGGACTCCAAACAACATTCGGTCTCCAAATCACATAACTCATATAATACAATATCGTCATCGAACGTTAAGCGTGCGGACCCTACGGGTTTGAGAACTATGTAGACATGACTGAGACACCTCTCCGGACAATAACATATAGCGGAACCTGGATGCTCATATTGGCTCCCACATATTCTACGAAGATCTTTATCGGTCGAATCGTTATGACAACATACAACATTCCCTTTTGGTATGTTACTTGCCCGAGATTCGATCGTTAGTATCTTCATACCTAGTTCAATCTCGTTAGCGGCAAGTCTATTTACTCGTTCTGTAATACATCATTGATAACCCACAAGTATAGGGGACCGCAACAGTTTTCGAGGGTAGAGTATTCAACCCAAATTTATTGATTCGACACGAGGGGAGCCAAAGAATATTCTCAAGTATTAGCAGTTGAGTTGTCAATTCAACCACACCTGGATAAATTAGTATCTGCAGCAAAGTATTTAGTAGCAAAGTAGTATGGAAGTAACGGTAACGGTAGCAGAAGTAACGATAGCAGTTTTGTGGAAACTGTAACAGTAGCAACAGTAAAGTAAATAAGCAAAGCACAATATGTGAAAAGCTCGTAGGCATTGGATCAGTGATGGATAATTATGTCGGATGTGATTCCTCATGTAATAGTTATAACATAGGGTGACACAGAAATAGCTCCAGTTCATCAAAGTAATGTAGGCATGTATTCCGAATATAGTCATACATGCTTATAGAAAAGAACTTGCATCACATCTTTTGTCCTACCCTCCCATGGCAGCGGGGTCCTAGTGGAAACTAAGGGATATTAAGGCCTCCTTTTAATAGAGTACCAGACCAAAGCATTAACACAGTGAATACTGATGTCTACTACACAACCTTCTTCTTGTAGACGTTGTTGGGCCTGCAAGTGCACAGGTTTGTAGGACAGTAGCAAATTTCCCTCAAGTGGATGACCTAAGGTTTATCAATCCGTAGGAGGCGTAGGATGAAGATGGTCTCTCTCAAACAACCCTGCAACCAAATAACAAAGAGTCTCTTGTGTCCCCAACACACCCAATACAATGGCAAATTGTATAGGTGCACTAGTTCGGCGAAGAGATGGTGATACAAGTGCAATATGGATGGTAGATAAAGGTTTTTGTAATCTGAAATAATAAAAATAGCAAGGTAGCGAGCAATAAAAGTGAGCGTAAACGGTATTGCAATGATAGGAAACAAGGCCTAGAGTTCATACTTTCACTAGTGCAAGTTCTCTCAACAATAATAACATAGATAGATCATATAACAAGCCCTCAAC
This sequence comes from Aegilops speltoides, assembly GCA_021437245.1. NCBI lineage: Eukaryota > Viridiplantae > Streptophyta > Magnoliopsida > Poales > Poaceae > Aegilops > Aegilops speltoides. Next base: position 489,960,320 of record CM038147.1, on the reverse strand, counting down.
ATGCAACAAAGAGTCACTCCAAAGCCACTAATAGCGGAGAACAAATGTAGAGATTATGGTAGGGTACGAAACCACCTCAAAGTTATTCTTTCGGATCGATCTATAAAACAGTTCGTACTAGAATAACACCTTAAGACACAAATCAACCAAAACCCTAATGTCACCTAGATACTCCATTGTCACCTCAAGTATCCGTGGGCATGATTATATGATATGCATCACATAATCTCAGATTCATCCAACCAACATAAAAGTACTTCAAAGAGTGACCCAAAGCTACTAACGGAGAGTCAAGAACGTGTGCCAACCCCTATGCATAGATTCCCAATGTCACAAAACCCGCAAGTTGATCACCAAAACATACATCATGTGGATCAATAGAATAAACCATTGTCACCATGGTTATCCCACGCAAGACATACATCATGTGTTCTCATAAAAGACTCAATCCGATAAGATAACTTCAAAGGGGAAACTCAATTCATCACAAGAGAGTAGAGGGGGAGAAACATCATAAGATCCAACTACAATAGCAAAGCTCGGGATACATCAAGATCGTGCCATAGAGGGAACACGAGAGAGAGAGAGATCAAACACATAGCTACTGATACATACCCTCAGCCTCGAGGGTGAACTACTCCCTCCTCGTCACGGAGAGCGCCGGGATGATGAAGATGGCCACCGGTGAAGGATTCCCCCTCCGGCAGGGTACCAGGAAGGGCTCCCGAGAGGTTTTTGGTGGCTACAGAGGCTTGCGGCGGCGGAACTTCCGATCTATCTTCCGTTCTGGAAGTTTTACGATACGTAGGTATATATGGGTGAAAGAAGTACGTTGGTGGACCAAAGGGGGGGCCACGAGGCAGGGGGGCGCGCCCCAGGGGGGTGGGCGCGCCCCCACCCTCGCGAGCACCTCCCTTCTTTCCTGACATGCACTCCAAGTCCATCGGGTGGCTTTCCTTCCAAAAATAACTTCTCTAGTTGATTTCGTTCCGTTTTGACTCCGTCTGATATTCCTTTTCCTCAAAACACTGAAATAGGCATAAAACATCAAATCTGGGCTGGGCCTCCGGTTAATAGGTTAGTCCCAAAAATAATATAAAAGTGGATAATAAAGCCCAATATTGCCTAAAATAGTAGATAGTGTAGCATGGAGCAATCAAAAATTATAGATACGTTGGAGATGTATCAAGCATCCCCAAGCTTAATTCCTGCTCGTCCTCGAGTAGGTAAATGATAAAAAAGGATTTTTGATGCGGAGTGCTACTTTGGCATAATTTCAATGTAAATCTTCTTAATTGTGGTATGAATATTCAGATCCGAAAGATTCAAGACAAAAGTTCATATTGACATAAAAATAATAATACTTCAAGCATACTAACTAAGCAATTATGTCTTCTCAAAATAACATGGCCAAAGAAAGTTATCCCTACAAAATCATATAGTCTGGCTATGCTCCATCTTCCCCACACAAAATATTTAAATCATGCACAACCGCGATGACAAGCCAAGCAATTGTTTCATACTTTAATAATCTCAAACTCTTTCAACTTTCACGCAATACATGAGCGTGAGCCATGGACATAGCACTATATGTGGAATAGAATGGTGGTTGTGGAGAAGACAAAAAGGAGAAGATAGTCTCACATCAACTAGGCATATCAACGGGCTATGGAGATGCCCATTAATAGATATCAATGTGAGTGAGTAGGGATTGCCATGCAACGGATGCACTAGAGCTATAAATATATGAAAGCTCAACAAAAGAAACTAAGCGGGTGTGCATCCAACTTGCTTGCTCACGAAGACCTAGGGCACTTTTGAGGAAGCCCATCATTGGAATATACAAGCCAAGTTCTATAATGAAAAATTCCTAGTAGTATATGAAAGTGACAACATATGAGACTCTCTATTATGAAGATCATGGTGCTACTTTGAAGCACAAGTGTGGTAAAAGGATAGTAACATTGTCCCTTCTCTCTTTTTCTCTCATTTTTTTGTTTGGGACTTTTCTCTTTTTTTTATGACCTCTTTTTTAAAAAAAAATCGTCCGGAGTTTCATCCCGACTTATGGGGGAATCATAGTCTCCATCATCCTTTACTCACTGGGACAATGCTCTAATGATGATCATCACACTTTTATTTTTCTTACAACTCAACAATTACAACTCGATACTTAGAACAAAATATGAATCTATATGAATGCCTCCGGCGGTGCACCGGGACATGCAATGAATCAAGAGTGACATGTATGAAAGAATTATGAACGGTGGCTTTGCCACAAATACAATGTCAACTACATGTTCATGCAAAAAGCAATATGACAAAAGTAATGTGTGTCATATGAACGGAACGGTGGGAAGTTGCACAGCAATATATATCGGAATGGCTATGGTAATGCCATAATAGGTAGGTATGGTGGCTGTTTTGAGGAAGGTATATGGTGGGTGTATGATACCGACGAAAGGTGTGCGGTATTAGAAATGCTAGCAATGGTGGAAGGATGAGAGTGCGTACAATCCATGGACTCAACATTAGTCATAAGAACTCATGCACTTATTGCAAAAATCTACAAGTTATCAAAGCAAAGTATTACGCGCATGCTCCTAGGGGGATAGATTGGTAGGAAAAGACCATTGCTCGTCCCCGACCGCCACTCATAAGGAAGAAAATCAATAAATAAATCATGCTCCGACTTGATCACATAACGGTTCACCATACATGCATGCTACGGGAATCACAAACTTCAACACAAGCATTCTTTAAATTCATAATCAATCAACTAGCATCACTTAAGCATCAAACTTATCTTAGTATTCAACGCACTCAAAAAAAGTTTCACATATCTTGAATATCAAGTGTATTAATATTAAGCAAATTACCATGCTATTAACGACTCTCAAAATAATCTAAGTGAAGCATGAGAGATCAATAGTTTCTTTTAAAACAAATCCACCATTATGCTCTAAAAGATATAAGTGAAGCACTAGAGCAAATGACAAACTACTCCGAAAGATATAAGTGAAGATCAATAAGTAGTCGAATAATTATGCAACTATGCGAAGACTCTCTCTCATTAAAGAATTTCAGATCTTGGTATCTTATTCAAGCAGCAAGGAAAACAAAATAAAATTACATTGCAAGGATAGCACAACTCATGTGAAGAAGCAAAAACTTAGGCTCAACCGATACTAACCGATGATTGCCGAAGAAGAAAGGTGGGATGCCTACCGGTGCATCCCCAAGCTTAGATGCTTGAGACTTCTTGAAATATTATCTTGGGGTGCCTTGGGCATCCCCAAGCTTGAACTTTTTTTTCTCCTTAATTCCTCTCATATCATGGTTTCTCTTTTTATCAAAACCTTCATTCACAACAAACTCAACAAGAACTCGTGAGATAGGTTAGTATAAACCAATGCAAAACCTTATCATCTTCTACTGTAACAAATCACTAAAATTATTATTCAACATTTCATACTAAATGCCTCTGTATATTTAATACTCCTATCCTCAAATATAATCATTAAACAAGCAAACATGTGCAAACAATGCAACCATAACAGCAATCTGCCAAAACAGTACAGTCTGTTAAGAATGCAAGAGTATCAATACTTACCTGACTCCAAAATTTATGAACTAAAATTCCCACTGTAATAAATTTATCATAGCTTAATATGCAAAAAGATTCAATGTTATACCATTCTCTGACTTTTCTAGGGAATTTTTGCAACAGCGGTAAACTTTCTGTTTTCAAACAGCAACATGTATACTAGCAAAATAAGCATGACAAAGGCTATCCTTGACATTTTTATTGAAACTAAAGATGCAAAAAATTATTCTGACTAACATCAAGCAAAAACTAGCGAAATAAAATGACGCTCCAAGCAAAACACATATCATGTGGCGAATAAAAATATAGCTCCAAGTAAAGTTACTGATGAACGAAGACGAAAGAGGGGATGCCATCCGGGGAATGCCCAAGCTTAGTTGCTTGGTTGTCCTTGAATAGTACCTTGGGGTGCCTTGGGCATCCCCAAGCTTAGGCTCTTTCCAATCCTTATTCCATAGTCCATCGAATCTTTACCCAAAACTTGAAAACTTCAACCACACAAAACTCAACACAAAACTCGTAAGCTCCGTTAGTATAAGAAAATAAAACCACCACTTAGGTACTGTAATGAACTCATTCTAAATTAATATTGGTGTAATATCTACTGTATTCTAACTTCTCTATGGTTCATACCATCCGATACTACTCATAGATTCATCAAAATAAGCAAACAACACAACGAAAACAGAATCTGTCAAAAACAGAACAGTCTGTAGTAATCCGTATCAAACGTATACTTATAGAAACCCAAAATTATGAAATAAATTTCTGGACCTGAGCAATTTGTCTATTAATCATCTGCAAAAAGAATCAACCTAAAATCACTCTCCAGTAAAAAATGGTAGCTAATCTCGTGAGCGCTAAAGTTTCTGTTTTTTACAGCAAGATCACATAAACTTCACCCAAGTCTTCCCAAAGGTTCTACTTGGCACTTTATTGAAACAAAAGCTATAAAACATGATTACTACTGTAGAATAATCATGTGGACACAAAAAATAGTAAGGATAAATATTGGGTTGTCTCCCAACAAGCGCTTTTCTTTAGTGCCTTTCTAGCTAGGCATGATGACACGTCAACTGTAATGGCGCTCCCTCCCACCTCCCCCCTCCATCTGGCGACCGCAAGGGCGACTCCATCCTCCTCTCCGGCGATCCATGTCTCCCCATCCGTGTAAGCTTCTCCGGCCATCATGGCGCCACCCCTGCTGGATCTCTCACCGGGGGTGGGATTCGCCGATCAAGTTAGAGCCAGGTTCTCTACTCAGGTTCATTGCCTCGAACCTCATCTTGCCTTCCATCTTGTTGTTTCTTTTAGTCATTCAAATTTCCCTCTCTCTATTGATTATGTTGGCCTTGCTCTTCAATCATTTCTTGGGGGCTTACCTTCGGGGTTTCATGTCACCCACATTCGGGGCAGAGTTTATAAATTTTGTGTCGTCTCTAAAGCGGTGGGATTTATGATCTACTGCCTTAGATCTTTTAGATGACCATTGTTCTATTGCCACTTTCATCTTTGGGGCTTTGGTGGTCCGGCTTGGATCAGAGAATACAATAATTGGCTCTATGAGCATGATCTCGAATGGACTACGGTGAAATCCCCCCGTCGCACCCTCACCGGTGCAAATTCCATTCCCGTCGGCCGCCGGCAACCTCTTCCTTTTTCGTTGGCTGAGTCAGTAACCCATGCAAACCAACCTGCACTTTCCTCGGATCACGTGCCAACCGCGGGCGCGATCATCCCAGTTCAAATTCCAAATCTTGGTGCCGCTCCATCGGCCCACTCTCCCAACCCACAGCCCATTATTCCAACCACTGATCCACTAGCCCATGAGGATAGAACTAGACTGGCCTCGACCCATTCAGACCCTTCCACCCTTATCACACAGGCCCAACCTTCGGTTCCCAACATTATCCCTCAAATTCAACCGCATCCTAATCCTCTTTTCTGCGGTAAATGCTTATCCTTCGGCCATGCTCGTGCGGATTGCAAAAATCAGTTCAGATGCCGTGGTTGTTTTAGATACGGGCATATATTTCGTTTTTGTTTCAACTCCAAAAAATATGCGCCCAAGTATCGGGTGAAATCGCACCCGCCCACCAACCATGCGCCCTCGCCCGATAACCCGCACGTCGACTCGTCTCCCCAAAACCCCCCTTCACCCCCCTGTCCAACCTACTTGCCCTGTCATTCGCCCTGCTCTGCCTTGAAACTGTGCTCTGCTCCACAAGCCTTCTCTACCTCCGCCGCCCACCCTCCCACCAACGAAGCCATGGCCACCTACCCATGCGACCCGCTGCCATTTCTCCCGCCTGGCACTGCCATCATGGACGCTGACGGTAACCGACGCCGACGCACCTACCATTATCTCGGCGGCGAGCCCCTGGTTCAGTCAAGCGACTGGGCCATCATCTCCCTTGCACCGCCGCCGGACCCCAATCAGTTCGAGACGGATGCTATGCTCATCACTCACTTCCTCGACCACGAGCGCGGCTTTCGTGTCGCTGAGATCTCTCGCTACGGGATGGGAGCTGCTCTCGTCCGCTTCCGCAACGCGTGCGACATCGACACCGCCATCTCCAACAGCCCGTACTTCGTCGGCGATTCTGTTCTGAGGAACATTCGTCACGACCGAGGTATCAACCATAGAGACTGCATCTTTACCCATGACACCTGGATTATGTTGGTGAACTTCCCTCTTGAGGCTTGGAGGCCTGACAAAGTTAGAGAAGCTGTTAGTGGATTTGCTAAATTCCTTGTTTGGAACCGTGACATGTCAAATAGGGCTCGTATTCTTGTTAAAGTCAGAGTGCCTGATCTGCTAGAAATCCCTGTTAGCCATGTCATTTGTGAAAGTCTTGATGATTATGGTCATGGTCAGTCATGGACATGTGCGGTCTATATCTTGCATGCGGATTTGCTTGGAGCCATGGGTGGGGATGAGGACCCAATCCCTCCTGATGGAGTTATGCACCCAATGCCATTTGCTCCTTTCGGTGGTATTTGGCATGATGCTGATTTCCACAACGATCAAAATCCTAATGCTGCACCTGCTGCTCACCATGCTCCTGAGGAGAACCAAGATGTTGTGCCCATGGTCCAGACGCCACCACAAAACCCTGAGCAGGTCCAGGACATGCCTTTCCAGCCTGCCATGGAAGCGGCTGACTCTTTCATGGCGCTTCAAGACATGATGTCAATGAAGGAAATATGCCTAGAGGCAATAATAAAGTTATTATTTATTTCCTCATATCATGATAAATGTTTATTATTTATGCTAGAATTGTATTAACCGGAAACATGATACATGTGTGAATACATAGACAAACATATAGTCACTAGTATGCCTCTACTTGACTAGCTCATTGATCAAAGATGGTTATGTTTCCTAACCATAGACATGTGTTGTCATTTGATTAATGGGATCACATCATTAGAAGAATGATGTGATTGACATGACCCATCCCGTTAGCTTAGCACTTGATCGTTTAGTATTCTGCTATTGCTTTCTTCATGCCTTATACATGTTCCTGTAACTATGAGAATTATGCAACTCCCGTTTACCGGAGGAACACTTTGGGTACTACCAAACGTCACAACATAACTGGGTGATTATAAAGGAGTACTACAGTGTCTCCAAGGCACATGTTGAGTTGGCGATTTCGAGATTAGGTTTTGTCACTCCGATTGTCGGAGAGGTATCTCTGGGCCCTCTCGGTAATACTCATCACTTAAGCCTTGCAAGCATTATAACTAATGAGTTAGTTATGAGATGACGATTTTAACGAGTAAAAACTTGCCGTAACGAGATTGAACTAGGTATTGGATACCGACGATCAAATCTCGGGCAAGTAACATACCGATGACAAAGGGAACAACGTATGTTGTTATGCGGTTTGACCGATAAAGATCTTCGTAGAATATGTAGGAACCAATATGGGCATCCAGGTCCCGCTATTGGTTATTGACCGAGAATGGTTTTAGGTCATGTCTACATAGTTCTCGAACCCGTAGGGTCCGCACGCTTAACGTTTCGATGACAGTTTTATTATGAGTTTATAAGTTTTGATGTACCGAAGTTTGTTCGGAGTCCCGGATGTGATCACAGACATGACGAGGAGTCTCGGAATGGTCGAGACATAAAGATTGATATATTGGAAGCCTATGTTTGGACATCGGAATAGTTCCGGGTGAAATCGGCATTTTACCGGAGTACCGGGAGGTTACCGGAACCCCCCCGGGGGGTTAATGGGCCTACATGGGCCAAGAGGGAGAAGAGGGAATGAGCAAGGAGGGGGCCGCGCGCCCCTCCCCCTCCTAGTCTGAATAGGACAAGGGAAGGGGGGCGGCGCCCCCCCTTTCCTTCCCCTCTTCCTCCCCTTTCCCCCCTTTCTCCTACTCCTACTTGGAAAGAGGGAGTCCTACTCCCGGTGGGAGGACTCCCCCCCTTGGCGCGCCCTCTAGGCCGACCGCCTCCTCCCCCCTGGCTCCTTTATATACGGGGGCGGGGGGCACCCCAAAGACACACAAGTTGATCTACGGATCGTTCCTTAGCCGTGTGCGGTGCCCCCTTCCACCATATTCCACCTCGGTCATATCGTCGCGGAGTTTAGGCGAAGCCCTGCGCCGGTAGAATATCATCATCGTCACCACGCCGTCGTGCTGACGGAACTCATCTCCAGAGCCTTTGCTGGATCGGAGGTCCGGAGATCGTCATCGAGCTGAACGTGTGCTGAACTCGGAGGCCCCGTACGTTCGGTGCTTGGATCGGTCGGATCGTGAAGACGTACGACTACATCAACCGCTTTGTGCTAACGCTTCCGCTTACGGTCTACGAGGGTACATGGACGAACACTCTCCCCTCTCGTTGCTATATCATCACCATGATCTTGCGTGTGCGTAGGAATTTTTTGAAATTACTACGTTCCCCAATAGTGGCATCCGAGCCTAGGTTTTATGCGTTGATGTTATATGCACGAGTAGAACACAAGTGAGTTGTGGGCGATACAAGTCATACTGCTTACCAGCATGTCATACTTTGGTTCAGTGGTATTGTGAGATGAAGCGGCCCGGACCAACATTACGCGAGACTGGTTTCACCGTTACGAGCACTCGTGCTTAAAGGTGACTGGCGGGTGTCTGTCTCTCTCACTTTAGCTGAATCGAGTGTGGCTACGCCCGGTCCTTGCGAAGGTTAAAACAGCACCAACTTGACGAACTATCGTTGTGGTTTTTGATGCGTAGGTAAGAACGGTTCTTGCTAAGCCCGTAGCAGCCACGTAAAATTTGCAACAACAAAGTAGAGGACGTCTAACTTGTTTTTGCAGGGCATGTTGTGGTGTGATATGGTCAAGACGTGATGCTATATTTTATTGTATGAGATGATCATGTTTTGTAACCGGTTATCGGCAATCGGCGAGGAGCCATATGGTTGTCGCTTTATTGTATGAAATGCAAACGCCCTGTAATTGCTTTACTTTATCACTAAGCGGTAGTGATAGTCGTAGAAGCAATAAATGGCGTACGATGGAGATCAAGGTGTCGCGCCGGTGACGATGGTGATCATGACGGTGCTTCGAAGATGGAGATCACAAGCACAAGATGATGATGACCATATCATATCACTTATATCTATTGCATGTGATGTTTATCCTTTATGCATCTTATCTTGCTTTGATTGACGGTAGCATTTTAAGATGATCTCTCACTAATTATCAAGAAGTGTTCTCCCGAGTATGCACCGCTATGAAAGTTCTTCGTCTTTGAGACACCACGTGATGATCGAGTGTGATAGGCTCTACGTTCAAATACAACGGGTGCAAAACAGTTGCACACGCGGAATACTCAGGTTATACTTGACGAGCCTAGCATATACAGATATGGCCTCGAAACATGAAGACTGAAAGGTCGAGCGTGAATCATATAGTAGATATGATCAACATAGCGATGTTCACCATTGAAACTACTCCATCTCACGTGATGATCGGACATGGTTTAGTTGATTTGGATCACATGATCACTTAGATGACTAGAGAGATGTCTGTCTAAGTGGGAGTTCTTAAGTAATATGATTAATTGAACTTAAATTTATCATGAACTTAGTACCGATAGTATCTTGCTTGTCTATGTTTGTTTGTAGATAGATGGCTCGTCTTTGTTGTTCCGTTGAATTTTAATGCGTTCCTTGAGAAAGCAAAGTTGAAAGATGATGGTAGCAATTACACGGATCGGGTCCGTAACTCGAGGATTATCCTCATTGCTGCACGTAAAAGTTATGTCTCGAAGCACCGCTGGGTGCGAGCCTGCTCTTGATGCAACTAATGACGTTAAGAACGTCTGCGAGCAAAGCTGATGACTACTCTATAGTTCAGTGTGCCATGCTTTACGGCTTAGAACCGGGCCTTCAACGACGTTTTGAATGTCATGGAGCATATGAGATGTTCCAGGAGTTGAAGTTAATATTTCAAGCAAATGCCTAGATTGAGAGATATGAAGTCTCCAATGAGTTCTATAGCTGCAAGATGGAGGAGAATAGTTCTGTCAGTGAACACATACTCAAAATGTCTGGGTATAATAATCACTTGATTCAACTGGGAGTTAATCTTCCTGATGATAGTGTCATTGAAAGAATTCTCCAATCACTGCCACCAAGCTACAAGAGCTTCGTGATGAACTATAATATGCAAGGGATGAACAAGACTATTCCCGAGCTCTTCGCAATGCTGAAAGCCGCGGAGGTAGAAATCAAGAAGGAGCATCAAGTGTTGATGGTTAACAAAACCACTAGTTTCAAGAAGAAGGGGAACTTCAAAAAGAACGGCAAGAAAGTTGCTGCTCAAGAGAAGAAACCCAAGTCTGGACCTAAGCTTGAAATCGAGTGCTTCTACCGCAAGCGGTCGACACCGGAAGCGGAACTGCCCCAAGTATTTGGCGGATAAGAAGGATGGCAAAGTGAACAAAGGTATATGTGATATACATGTTATTGATGTGTACCTTACTAATGCTCGCAGAGCACTGGGTATTTGATATCGGTTCTGTTGCTAATATTTGCAACTCAAACAGGGACTACGGATTGCGAAGATTAGCTAAGGACGAGGTGACGATGGGCGTGGAAATGGTTCCAAAGTCGATGTGATCGTGGTCGCACGCTACCTCTACATCTACCATCGGGATTAGTATTAGACCTAAATAATTGTTATTTGGTGCCGCGTTGAGCATGAACATTATATCTAGATCTTGTTTGATGCGAGACGGTTATTCATTTAAATCGAGAGAATAATGGTTGTTCTATTTATATGAGTAATATCTTTTATGGTCATGCACCCTTGAAGAGTGGTCTATTTTATTGAATCTCGATAGTAGTGATACACATATTCATAGTGTTGAAACCAAAAGATGTAGAGTTGATAATGATAGTGCAACTTATTTGTGGCAATCGCCGTTTAGGTCATATCGGTATAAAACGCATGAAGAAACTCCATACTGATGGGCTTTTGGAATCACTTGATTATGAATCACTTGGTACTTGCGAACCGTGCCTTATGGGCAAGATGACTAAAACGCCGTTCTCCGGTACTATGGAGAGAGCAACAGATTTGTTGGAAATCATACATACAGATGTATGTGGTCCAATGAATGTTGAGGCTCGTGGCGGATATCGTTATTTTCTCACCTTCACAGATGATTTAAGCAGATATGGGTATATCTACTTAATGAAACACAAGTCTGAAACATTTGAAAAGTTCAAAGAATTTCAGAGTGAAGTGGAGAATCATCGTAACAAGAAAATAAAGTTTCTTCGATCTGATCGTGGAGGAGAATATTTGAGTTACGAGTTTGGTCTACACTTGAAACAATGCGGGATAGTCTCGCAACTCACGCCACCTAGAACACCACAACGAAATGGTGTGTCCGAATGTCGTAATCGTACTTTACTTGATATGGTGCGATCTATGATGTCTCTTATTGATTTACCGCTATTGTTTTGGGGTTATGCTTTAGAGACGGCCGCATTCATGTTAAATAGGGCACCATCAAAATCCGTTGAGACGACACCTTATGAACTGTGGTTTGGCAAGAAACCAAAGTTGTCATTTCTTAAAATTTGGGGCTGCGATGCTTATGTGAAGAAACTTCAACCAGATAAGCTCGAACCCAAATCGGAGAAATGTGTCTTCATAGGATACCCAAAGGAGACTATTGGGTACACCTTCTATCACAGATCTGAGGGCAAGATTTTCGTTGATTAATTTGGATCCTTTCTAGAGAAGGAGTTTCTCTCGAAAGAAATGAGTGGGAGGAAAGTAGAACTTGATGAGATAATCAGATCTACTCCCTTATTGAAAGTAGTTCATCACAAGAACCGGTTCTGTGACAACTACACCAATCGGTGAGGAAGCTAATGATATTGATCATGAAACTTTAGATCAAGTTTCTCTTGAACCTCGTAGGTCTACCAGAGTAAGATCCGCACTGAGTGGTACGGTAATCCTATTCGGAAGTCATGTTACTTGACCATGATGAACCTACGAACTATGAGGAAGCGATGATGAGCCCAGATTCCGCAAAATGGCTAGAGGCCATGAAATCTGAGATGGGATCCATGTATGAAAACAAAGTATGGACTTTGGTTGACTTGCCCAATGATCGGCAAGCCATTGAGAATAAATGGATCTTTAAGAAGAAGACTAACGCTGATGGTAATGTAACTGTCTATAAAGCTCGACTTGTTGCGAAAGGTTTTCGACAAGTTCAAGGGGTTGACTACGATGAGACTTTCTCACCCGTAGCGATGCTTAAGTCTGTCTGAATCATGTTAGCTATTGTTGCATTTCATGATTATGAAATTTGGCAAATGGATGTCAAGACTGCATTCTTGAATGGATTTCTAGAAGAAGAGTTGTATATGATGCAACCGGAAGGTTTTGTTGATCCAAAAGGTGCTAACAAAGTGTGCAAGCTCCAGCGTTCCATTTATGGACAGGTGCAAGCATCTCGGAGTTGGAATAAACGCTTTGATAGTGTGATCAAAGCATATGGTTTTATCTGAGACTTTTGGAGAAGCTCAGTATTTACAAGAAAGTGAGTGGGAGCTCAGTAGCATTTCTAGTTTTATATGTAGATGACATATTGTTAATTGGAAATGATATAGAATTTCTGGATAGCATAAAGGGATACTTGAATAAAAGTTTTTCAATGAAAGACCTCGGTGAAGCTGCTTATATATTGGGCATCAAGATCTATAGAGATAGATCAAGACGCTTAATAGGACTTTCACAAAGCACATACCTTGAAATTTTTGAAAAAGTTCAAAATGGATCGAGCAAAGAAAGGATTCTTGCCTGTGCTACAAGGTGTGAAGTTGAGTCGACTCAATGCCCGACCACAGCAGAAGATAGAGAGAAATGAAAGATGTTCCTATGCTTCAGCCATAGGCTCTATCATGTATGCAATGTTGTGTACCAGACCGACGTATGCTTAGCAATAAGCTTGGCAGGAAGGTACCAAAGTAATCCAGAGTGGATCATCGACAGCGGTCAATAACATCCTGAAATACCGAAAATGACTAAGGATATGTTTCTCGATATGGAGGTGACAAAGAGCTAGTCGTAAAAGGTTACGCCGATGTAAGCTTTGACACGATCCGGACGATTCTAAATCGCAAACCGGATACGTGTTTATATTAAACGGTGGAGCTGTAAGTTGGTGCAGTTCTAAACAAAGCGTCGTGGCGGGATCTACATGTGAAGCGGAGTACATAGCTGCTTCTGAAGCGGCAAATGAAGGAGTCTGGATGAAGGAGTTCATTTCCGATCTAGGTGTCATACCTAGTGCATCGGGACCAATGAAGATCTTCTGTGACAATACTGGTGCAATTGCCTTGGCAAAGGAATCCAGATTTCACAAGAGGACCAAGCACATCAAGAGACGCTTCAATTCCATTCGGGACCAAGTCCAAGTGGGAGACATAGAGATTTGCAAGATACATACGGATCTGAATGTTGCAGACCCGTTGACTAAGCCTCTCTCACGAGCAAAACATGATCAGCACCAAGACTCCATGGGTGTTAGAATCATTACTATGTAATCTAGATTATTGACTCTAGTGCAAGTGGGAGACTGAAGGAAATATGCCCTAGAGGCAATAATAAAGTTATTATTTATTTCCTCATATCATGATGAATGTTTATTATTCATGCTAGAATTGTATTAAACGGAAACCTGATACATGTGTGAATACATGGATAAACATATAGTCACTAGTATGCCTCTACTTGACTAGCTCATTGATCAAAGATGGTTATGTTTCCTGACCATAGACATGTGTTTTCATTTGATTAATGGGATCACATCATTAGAAGAATGATGTGATTGACATGACCCATCCCGTTAGCTTAGCACCTGATCGTTTAGTATTCTGCTATTGCTTTCTTCATGACTTATACATGTTCCTGTAACTATGAGAATTATGCAACTCCCGTTTACCGGAGGAACACTTTGGGTACTACCAAACGTCACAACGTAACTGGGTGATTATAAAGGAGTACTACGGGTGTCTCCGAAGGTACATGTTGAGTTGGTGTATTTCGAGATTAGGTTTTGTCATTCCGATTGTCGGAGAGGTATCTCTGGGCCCTCTCGGTAATACTCATCACTTAAGCCTTGCAAGCATTATAACTAATGAGTTAGTTATGAGATGACGTATTACGGAACGAGTAAAGAAACTTGCCGGTAACGAGATTGATCTAGGTATTGGATACCGACGATCAAATCTCGGGCAAGTAACATACCGATGACAAAGGGAATAACGTATGTTGTTATGCGGTTTGACCGATAGAGATCTTCGTAGAATATGTAGGAACCAATATGGGCATCCAGGTCCCGCTATTGGTTATTGACCGAGAATGGTTTTAGGTCATGTCTACATAGTTCTCGAACCCGTAGGGTCCGCACGCTTAACGTTTCGATGACAGTTTTATTATGAGTTTATAAGTTTTGATGTACGAAGTTTGTTCGAGTCCCGATGTGATCACGGACATGACAAGGAGTCTCGGAATGGTCGAGACATAAAGATTGATATATTGGAAGCCTATGTTTGGACATCGGAATAGTTTCGGGTGAAATCGGCATTTTACCGGAGTACCGGGAGGTTACCGGAACCCCCCCGGGGGGTTAATGGGCCTACATGGGCCAAGAGGGAGAAGAGGGAAGGAGCAAGGAGGGGGCCGCGCGCCCCTCCCCCTCCTAGTCCGAATAGGACAAGGGAAGGGGGGCGGCGCCCCCCCCTTTCCTTCCCCTCTTCCTCCTCTTTCCCCCCTTTCTCCTACTCCTACTTGGAAAGAGGGAGTCCTACTCCCGGTGGGAGTAGGACTCCCCCCCTTGGCGCGCCCTCTAGGATGGCCGCCTCCTCCCCCCTGGCTCCTTTATATACGGGGGCGGGGGGCACCCCAAAGACACACAAGTTGATCTACGGATCGTTCCTTAGCTGTGTGCGGTGCCCCCTTCCACCATATTCCACCTCGGTCATATCGTCGCGGAGTTTAGGCGAAGCCCTGCGCCGGTAGAATATCATCATCGTCACCACGCCGTCATGCTGACGGAACTCATCTCCGAAGCCTTTGCTGGATCGGAGGTCCGGAGATTGTCATCGAGCTGAATGTGTGCTGAACTCGGAGGCCCCGTAAGTTCGGTGCTTGGATCAGTCGGATCGTGAAGACGTACGACCACATCAACCGCATCGTGCTAACGCTTCCGCTTATGGTCTACGAGGGTACGTGGACGAACACTATCCCCTCTTGTTGCTATATCATCACCATGATCTTGCGTGTGCGTAGGAAATTTTTTGAAATTACTACATTCCCCAACAGTCAAAAATTATGGCGACAATCCCTCAGCTGTTGGAAGATCTTGCTGATACCCTTGTGATCAGCTCCAAATTCCAACTGATCAATGTTGACGATGAAGAACATGGCACTGTCAAAAAATGTCTACTCACCATCTTCACTGAGCAGACACCAGAACCTACAGCCTCATTTGTCCTCATTGAAGAACTGTCTGAACCTCCTGTGCTATGCTCCTCTGATGCTGTTGAAGATGATCTATCTCTTGCTATGTTGGACTTCATGGCCAGCAACCAAAACTCAACCGCGGAGGATGAGCCGCATGCTCCTGCTGTCTTGCTTCCTTCTGCAATATCTGTCCCGGCCGCTCAACACAAGCGCAAGAAGAACAATGCTCCTTTGGATGTTAATGACCTTCACCGCAGTCACAGACTGGCAGGTCTTAGTGTTGGATTTAAAAATGAAGCTGCTGCTGTCAAGGCCAAGGAGTGGGATCAGTGCAAAAAGAATTAATCTTCTGAATTTGAACATGTTATCTGCAACCCTGAAGCTGGACCACCACCAGAGCTGCCACTAGAGACAATCCAAGCTATTGCAGTCAAGCAGTGTCTGATCCCTCCTGAGGAGGTGTCAGGAGAGAAGCTGATGGCCCCTGCTTCCCATGATTAAATCTTATCTTATCTGCTTTGGGCCTTGCTGTAACAAGGTCTTATATGGCCTTAGGCCAGCTTTATTATTAGTTTCTTTCAATAATGCTATTTCTGCACTATTTATGAACTTGGTTTGTAAGGAGTTAAACTCCAGTATTTACATTTGTGGCTGGGATCCTATGATACAATTATTTTGTTGTCCAAGTAGTCTGAATGGATTGGATGATTATATTCAGTTTTATGTCCTTGTGGAAACTTGCTCTCCTGCCTGGAATGACCTATCTGCTTCTTACATCCTGATGAGATCTGATAATCATAAAATGATTATGTCATTTTTATTCAGTCTTAAAACCACCATTTTTTCCAATGAATAGAATATGGAATATATTAAATTGGAATATAAGAGGCATAAACTCCCAAACCAGATGGGATGACTTAAGAGACAAAATTGATGAGAGCAATTGTGGTATTATATGCCTTCAAGAAACAAAAAAAGAAACTTTTGATCAATATTATCTCAGAAATTTCTCTCATGGGAGATTTAATCAGTTTGCATATAACCCCTCTGTGGGACTGTCTGGTGGATTAATAACTATATGGAATGGCAGTCTCTTCAGTGGTTCAGTTGTCAGTCAATCCTCCTTTCAGATTACAGTCAAATTATTATGCAATTTATCAGGCAACATTTTTTATGTCAGCAATATTTATGGGCCCTGCCAGAATGAAAACAGAACAAAATTCTTTGATTGGTTGGATAATATTGATGCCTCTCAAAAGGACCATTGGATTCTTGCTGGTGATTTTAATCAGAAGCCCACAGAACAGAAATAGACCTGGTGGAGATGCAAACAATATGTTGAGATTTAACAGTATTCTGCAACAGCTTGATTTAGTGGAGATTCCACTCAAAGGTAGGAACTTTACATGGAGTTATATGCAAGACTTACCTCTTCTGGAGAAACTGGATTGGATTTTTACCTCTGCAAATTGGTCTATTAATTTCCCAAATACTCTGGCATACCCACTGCCTAGAGTTTCATCTGACCATATCCCTATTCATATTCAAGTTGGCAGTGATATCCCAAAAGCCTCTATATTCAGGTTTGAAAATTACTCGATGGAATTTGATGGATTTTATGATACTGTTCTTCAATGTTGGAACAGAAACCAATCATTACCAAATTCTGCAAATGATATAACTGCCAGATTTAAGTGCCTCAGATTAGGTCTTAAGAAATGGAGAAAAAAACTTGTCCAAGCTCAATACTAATACCTCTGCTTGTAACTATGTATTATCTATGATGGATGGTATTGAAGATCAAAGGGCTCTGAGTATTATGGAAGCTAACTTTAAGATCATCCTGAAAAAACACATCCTCAAGTTACTGGAGGTTAAAACAATTTATTGGAAGTCAAGATTTAAAATGAGAAGTGTGAGACTTGATGATGAAAACACTGACTTTTTCCATGCAATGGCTACCCAAAGTTACAGGAAGAATTATATTACTTATATTGTTGGGGAGGATGAAATCACTTACCAAAATCATGATCATAAAGCTGCAATTATTTGGAGATCCTACAAAGAAAGATTGGGCTCATCCATTGATCCTCCCATGCTTTTCAATCTGGAGGAACTGATCCAGCCACAAGACCTATCTTCTCTTGAAGCTCAATTCACTATGGAAGAAATTGATCAGGTTATTAAAGAATTCCCCACTAACAGAGCTCCTGGACCAGATGGCTTTAATGGCACCTTTTTAATCAAATGTTGGGATATTATTAAACAAGACTTCTATACCATGATTTGTGATTTCTTTGAAGGAAACTGTGATATTCAAAGTATAAACACTGCTTTTATTACAATCATTCCAAAGATTGCAAATCCTGAGAATATGAATGATTTCAGGCCTATTTCTTTGGTTAGTCTCCCACTCAAAATTATTACCAAGCTTTTGGCCAACAGAGCTCAAAAGGTCATCACTTCTATTATCCACCAAAACCAGTATGGTTTTATAAAAGGCAAAAATATTCAAGATTGTCTAGGATATGCTTTTGAATACCTCCATTTATGCCACCAATCAAAAAAGCTATCATCATTTTAAAGCTTGATTTTGAAAAAGCTTTTGACAAGATTGAATATACGACAATTACTGCTATGTTAAAGGCTAAAGGTTTTGGACCTAGATGGATCAATTGGGTTAATAACATTCTTCAGTCTGCTACTACTTCTGTTCTGCTTAATGGAGTGGCTGGGAAAAAGATTATTTGCAAGAGAGGTGTCAGACAAGGGGATCCACATTCCCCATTACTATACATCATCACTGCTGATCTACTTCAATCTGTGGTCAATGCTGCTTGGGCCAATGGGGAAATCTCTCTTCCTATAAATCATGCTTATGGACAGGACTACCCTATTATTCAGTATGCTGATGACACCCTAATGATTATGCCTGCTTGTGAAGATCAGATCATGCACCTTAAATACTTACTCAACATATTTAGTCTATCCACTGTTCTGTTTATCAACTTTAGTAAGTCCTCAATGATTCCAATAAATATTGATCAACCATCAATTTCTTCACTTGCAAATTCATTTGGTTGCAAGGTGGAAAGCCTCCCATTCACATACCTTGGCTTACCCATGGGCACCACCAAGCCCTCTGTTATGGACCTTATCCCTGTCATATCCAAAATTGATAGAAGACTTTCTGGAGTGATTAGATTCATGAACTACTCTGGCAGACTCACTTATGTTAATTCTATTGTTGCTTCCATGCCTATTTTCTCTATGTGCTCTCTTAAAGTTCACTACACCATATTGTATCATGTGGACAAATCAAGCAGGAACTTTCTCTGGTATGGAAAGGAAATTAATAGAAGAGGAAAATGCATGGCCAGCTGGGAGATGATTTGCAAACCAAAAAGTTAAGGTGGTCTTGGTGTCCTGAACTTGAGAATGTAGAATAAAGCCCTTCTTATCAAGCATCTCTATAAATTTTACAATAGAATGGATATTCCTTGGGTCAAGTTAATTTGGAGGCTCATTATCAAAACAGTGAGGCTCCACACACAAATCCCAACAAAGGATCATTCTGGTGGAAGGATTGTATGAAAATGTTTGATCTATTTAAAGAGATGACTACTTGTGAAATCGGATCTGGAAACACTTGCAAATTATGGGATGATAATTGGAATGGAGAGATTATGCATTTCAAATTCCCTGAACTCCATTCCTTTTGCAACCAGCACAATATCTCAGTCAAAATAGCTAAAGATAATGGGAACCTATACAGCCTGTTCCAGCTTCCTCTTTCCACCACTGCCCATCAGCAATTTCATCTTCTTTCTAGTAAATTACATAATATCAGATCCAACAATGACAAGGATATATGGAAATTCAATTGGGGTAGTAGTTTAAGTATGACCAAGAAGATCTATAACTTCTTACTGAGAAATGAAGATGCTGTCATCACTTTCAAATGGATATGGAAGTCATGCTGCCTTCCAAAGCATAAATTCTTTTGCTAGCTTCTTCTTCATGATAGAATAAACACATGTGACCTTCTGACCAGGAAAAATATGCATCTAGATTCCACACAGTGTGTATTTTATGTGATGCTGAAGACTATGAGGACAGAATTCATCTTCTTTTCTCTTGCCCTTTCAGCCAGGGATTTTGGTGGAACATTGGTCTTGAATGGAACTCTGATCTGAATATCCATGGTATGATTATTGAGGCTCAGCAAAGATATAAACTTCACCATTTCATGGAAATTCTAATTATTGGATGCTGGAGTATATGGAATCAAAGAAATGATCTGATATTTGAAGGGATCCCTTGCTCTATCAATGACTGCAGATATGAATTTATCAAGACTTTCAAATTAACAATGCTAAGGGCCAAGCCCAGTTTAAAGGAGGGAATGTCTTCATGGATTGATAACATTTAATTTATTTTCTTGTATTTACTCAATAATCTCCCTGGTTGTCTCCCCAACAACCATTGTAAAGACTTTGTGATCCTTTATTATAATGAAAAAGATCTACAGTAAGGCTTTTGCCTTACTGTTTTATGGTCAAAAAAAAGCTAGGCATGATGATGACAATGATGCTCACATAAAAGATAAGAATTGAAACATAACGGGAGCATCATGAAGAATATGACTAGCACATTTAAGTCTAACCCACTTCCTATGCCTATGGATTTTGTGAGCAAATAACTTATGGGAACAATAATCAACTAGCATAGGAAGGTAAAACAAGCATAACTTCAAAATTTTAAGTACATGGAGAGGAAACTTGACATTATTGCAATTCCTACAAGCATATGTCCCTCTCTCATAATAATTTTCAGTAGCATCATGAGTGAATTCAACAATATAACCAGCACCTAAAGCATTCTTTTCATGATCTACAAGCATAGAAAATTTACTACTCTCAACATAAGCAAATTTCTTCTCATGAATAGTAGTGGGAGCAAACTCAACAAAATAACTATCATGTGATTGAAAATTAAGATCAAGATGACATGTTTCATGGTTATCATTATTCTTTAAAGCATACGTGTCATCACAATAATCATCATAGATAGGAGGCATGCTTTCATCATAGTAAATTTGCTCATCAAAGCTTGGGGGACAAAAAATATCATCTCCATCAAACATAGCTTCCCCAAGCTTGTGGCTTTGCATATCATTAGCATCATGGGTATTGAGGGAATTCATACTAACAACATTGCAATCATGCTCATCATTCACATATTTTATGCCAAGCATTCTATGTAATTCTTCTTCTAGCACTTGAGCACAATTTTCCTTTCCATCATTCTCACGAAAGATATTAAAAAGATGAAGCGTATGAGACAAACTTAACTCCATTTTTTTAGTTTTCTTTTATAAACTAAAAGTGATAAAACAAGAAACAAAAAGATTCGATTGCAAGATCTAAAGATATACCTTCAAGCGCTAAACTTCTAGGCAACGGCGCCAGAAAAGAGCTTAGTTGACGGGGTGTGAGTGTCGTTTACCTAGCCTCCCCAGCAATGGCGCCAGAAAAGAGCTTAGTTGATGGGGTGTGAGTGCCGTTTACCTAGCCTCCCCGGCAACGACGCCAGAAAAAGGTCTTGATGTCTACTACACAACCTTCTTCTTGTAGATGTTGTTGGGCCTGCAAGTGCACAAGTTTGTAGGACAGTAGCAAATTTCCCTCAAGTGGATGACCTAAGGTTTATCAATCCGTAGGAGGCGTAGGATGAAGATGGTCTCTCTCAAACAACCCTGCAACCAAATAACAAAGAGTCTCTTGTGTCCCCAACACACCCAATACAATGGCAAATTGTATAGGTGCACTAGTTCGGTGAAGAGATGGTTATACAAGTGCAATATGGATGGTAGATAAAGGTTTTTGTAATCTGAAATAATAAAAACAGCAAGGTAGCGAGCAATAAAAGTGAGCGTAAACGGTATTGCAATGATAGCAAAAAGGCCTAGGGTTCATACTTTCACTAGTGCAAGTTCTCTCAACAATAATAACATAGATAGATCATATAACAAGCCTTCAACATGCAACAAAGAGTCACTCCAAAGCCACTAATAGCGGAGAACAAACGTAGAGATTATGGTAGGGTACGAAACCACCTCAAAGTTATTCTTTCGGATCGATCTATAAAAGAGTTCGTACTAGAATAACACCTTAAGACACAAATCAACCAAAACCCTAATGTCACCTAGATACTCCATTGTCACCTTAAGTATCCGTGGGCATGATTATACGATATGCATCACACAATCTCAGATTCATCCAACTAACATAAAAGTACTTCAAAGAGTGCCCCAAAGCTACTACCGGAGAGTCAAGAACGTGTGCCAACCCCTATGCATAGGTTCCCAATGTCATGAAACCCGCAAGGTGATCACCAAAACATACATCAAGTGGATCAATAGAATAACCCATTGTCACCACGGTTATCCCACGCAAGACATACATCAAGTGTTCTCATAAAAGACTCAATCTGATAAGATAACTTCAAAGGGGAAACTCAATTCATCACAAGAGAGTAGAGGGGGAGAAACATCATAAGATCCAACTACAATAGCAAAGCTCGGGATACATCAAGATCGTGCCATATAGGGAACACGAGAGAGAACACGAGAGAGAGATATCAAACACATAGCTACTGATACATACCCTCAGCCTCGAGGGTGAACTACTCCCTCCTCGTCATGGAGAGCGCCGGGATGATGAAGATGGCCACCGGTGAAGGATTCCCCCTCCGGCAGGGTGCCGGGAAGGGCTCCTGAGAGGTTTTTGGTGGCTACAGAGGCTTGCAGCGACGGAACTTCCGATCTATCTTCCGTTTTGAAAGTTTTACGATACGTAGGTATATATGGGTGAAAGAAGTACGTCGATGGACCAAAGGGGGGGCACGAGGCAGGGGGCGCGCCCCAGGGGGTGGGCACGCCCCCCCACCCTCGTGAGCACCTCCCTTCTTTCCTGATGTGCACTCCAAGTCCATCGGGTGGCTTTCCTTCCAAAAATAAATTCTCCAGTTGATTCCGTTCCATTTTGACTCCGTCTGATATTCCTTTCCTCGAAACACTGAAATAGGCATAAAACAGCAAATCTGGGATGGGCCTCCAGTTAATTGGTTAGTCCCAAAAATAATATAAAAGTGGATAATAAAGCCCAATATTGCCTAAAACATTAGATAAAGTAGCATGGAGCAATCAAAAATTATAGATATGTTGGAGACGTATCAAATACATGAACTCCTCAAACTATGGTCATCACCGAGAAGTATCCCGATTATTGTCACTTCGGGGTTGTCGGATCATAATACATAATAGGTTACTATAGACTTGCAAGACAGGATCAAGAACTCACATATATTCATGAAAACATAATAGGTTCAGATCTGAAATCATGGTACTCAGGCCCTAGTGACAAGCATTAAGCATAGCAAAGTCATAGCAACATCAATCTGAGAACATAGTGGATACTAGGGATCAAACCCTAAGAAAACTAACTTGATTACATGGTAAATCTCATCCAACCCATCACCGTCCAGCAAGCCAACAATGGAATTACTCACGCACGGCGTTGAGCATCATGAAATTGGTGATGGAGGATGGTTGATGATGACGACGGCGATGAATCCCCCTCTCTGGAGCCCCGAACGGACTCCAGATCATCCCTCCCGAGAGAGATTACGGCTTGGCGGTGGCTCCGTATCGTAAAATGCGACGAAACTTTCTCTTTGATTTTTTTCTCTGCGAAAGCAAATATATGGAGTTGGAGTTGAGGTCGGTGGACTTCCAGGGGCCCCACGAGGCAGGGGGCACGCCCAGGGGAGGGGGCACGCCCCCCACCCTCGTGGATAGGGTGTGGGCCCCTGACGCTAATTCTTTCGCCAGTATTTTTTATTAAATCTTAAAAGTTGCTCCGTGGATTTTCAGGTCATTTCGAGAACTTTTATTTCTGCACAAAAATAACACCATGGCAGTTTTGCTGAAAACAGCGTCAGTCCAGGTTAGTTCCATTCAAATCATGCAAGTTAGAGTCCAAAACAAGGGCAAAAGTGTTTGGAATAGTAGATATGACGGAGACGTATCAACTCCCCCAAGCTTAAGCCTTTGCTTGTCCTCAAGCAATTCAGTTGATAAACTGAAAGTGATAAAGAAAAACTTTTACAAACTCTGTTTGCTCTTGTTGTTGTTAATATATCAAGCCAGCATTCAAGTTTTCAGCAAAGATTATGAACTAACCATATTCACAATAACACTTAGGTCTCATGTTTACTCTTATAAATGGCATAATCAACTAGCGAGAAAGAATAATAAAACTCGGATGACAACACTTCCTCAAAACAATCATAATATGATATGACAAGATGGTATCTCGCTAGCCCTTTCTGAGACCGCAAAACATAAATGCGCAGCACCTTTAAAGATCAAGGACTGACTAAACATTGTAATTCATGGTAAAAGAGATCCAGTCATAGTCATACCCAATATAAACTAATAGTAATGCATGCAAATGACAGCGGTGCTCTCCAGCGGGTGCTTTTTAATAAGAGGGTGATGACTCAACATAAAAGTAAATAGATCGGCCCTTCGCAGAGTGAAGCAGGGATTTGTAGAGGTGCCAGAGCTTGATTTTGAAAGAGATAAATAGCATTTTGAGCGGTATACTTTCACTGTCAACATAACAACTATGAGATCTCGATATCTTCCATGCTACACACATTATAGGTGGTTCCCAAACAAAATGGTAAAGTTTATACTCCCCACCACCAACAAGCATCAATCCATGGCTTGCCCGAAACAATGGGTGCCTCCAACTAGCAACAATCCAGGGGGAGTTTTGTTTAATTATTTTTGTTTGATTTGAGCATGGGACTGGGCATCCCAGTTACCAGCCATTTTCTCGTGAATGAGGAGCGGACTCCACTCCTCTTGAGAATAACCCACCTAGCATGGAAGATACAGGCAGCACTAGTTGATACATGAGCTGCTCGAGCATACAAAACAGAATTTCATTTGAAGGTTTGGAGTTTGGCACATACAAATTTACTTGGAACGGCAGGTCGATACCGCATATAGGAAGGTATGGTGAACTCATATGGAATAAATTTGGGGTTTATGGAGTTTGGATGCACAAGCAGTATTCCCGCTTAGTACAGGTGAAGGCTAGCAAAAGACTGGGAAGCGACCAACTGAGAGAGCGACAACAGTCATGACATGCATTAAAATTAATCAACACCGAGTGCAAGCATGAGTAGGATATAATCCACCATGAACATAAATATCGTGAAGGCTGTGTTAATTTTGTTTCAACTACATACGTGAACATGTGTCAAGTCAAGTCACTCGAATCATTCAAAGGAGGATACCACCCTATCATACCACATTACAACCATTTTAATAGCATGTTGGCACGCAAGGTAAACCATTATAAGCTCCTAGCTAATTAAGCATGGCATACGTAACTATAATCTCTAATTGTCATTGCAAACATGTTTATTCATAATAGGCTGAATCAGGAAAGATGAACTAATCATATTTACATAAACAAGAGAGGTCGAGTTCATACCAGCTTCTCTCATCTCAATCAGTCCATCATATATCGTCATTATAGCCTTTCACTTGCACGACCGAACAGTGTGTATAATAATAATAGTGCACGTGCATTGGACTAAGCTGGAATCTGCAATCATTCAATTCAAGGGAGAAGACAAGGTAATATGGGCTCTTGATTAAATCAACAATAATGCATATAAGAGCCACTTAACATTTTCATTATGGTCTTCTCCTCTTGACCCCCAAAGGAAAGAAAAGAAATAAAACTATTTACACGTGAAAGCTCCCAACAAGCAAAAGAAGAACGAGAAATCTTTTTGGGTTTCTTTTGATTACTACTCCCTCCGTTCGGAATTACTTGTCGCAAAAATGATGTATCTAGACGTATTTTAGTTCTAGATACATCCATTTTCGAGACAAGTAATTCCGAACGGAGGGAGTACTACTACAAGCATGGAAATTAAACTAACTATTTTTTTGGTTTTTCTTAAGGTTTATCAAACACACAAGAACAAAGCTATAAAAAGAAATTAAACTAGCATGGATAGTACAATGAAAAATTATGAGCACCGACAACTAGAATGAGTGTGTGAACATGAATGTAATGTCGGTGAGAGATACGTACTCCCCCAAGCTTAGGCTTTTGGCCTAAATTGGTCTATGCCCATGGATCGCGGCTACTCTACCCAGTGTACTGAGGAGTGTCATCATACTGCCACTGGCTGGCGATCTCTTCCGGATCCCACTGATAAGATGATGGTCAATATGTTGGGGAACGTAGTAATTTCAAAAATTTTCCTACGCACACGCAAGATCATGGTGATGTATAGCAACGAGAGGGGAGAGTGTTGTCTACATACCCTTGTAGACCCGGCGGAAGCGATCACAACGTAGAGGAAGTAGTCGACGTTCTCCTCGCGATCCGACCGATCCGGCGCCGTTACTCCGACGCCCGAGTTCTTGACACACGTACAGCTCGATGACGTCCCTCGTACCGATCGATCCAGCCGAGTGTCGAGGAGAGTTCCACAAGACGACGGCGTGGTGACGATCTTGATGTTTCACGGCGCAGGCTTCGCCTAAGCTTCATGACGGTATAACCGAGGTGGAATATGGTGGAGGGGGCACCGCACACGGCTAAGGAACGATCTCACGATCAACTTTTGTGTTCAAGGTGCCCCCTGCCCCGTATATAAAGGAGCCAGGGGAGGGGGCCGGCCAAGGAGGGCGCGCCAGGAGTCCTACTCCTCCGGGAGTAGGATTCCCCAATCCTAGTTGGACTAGGATTCCTGAGGGGAAGGAGAGAGGGGGCGGCCCCTTCTCCTAGTCCTAGTAGGACTAGGGAAGGGGGAGGCGCGCCAGGCTTGGGCTGCCCTCCTCCTTTCCACTAGGGCCCATCGAGGCCCATTTACCTCCCGGGGTTCCGTAACCTCCGGTACTCCGATAAATTCCGTTTTACCGGAACCATTCGAACTCCAAACATAGGCTTCCAATATATCAATCTTTATGTCTCGACCATTCCGAGACTCCTCGTCATGTCCGTGATCACATCCGGACTCGAACTTCTTCGGTACATCAAAATACATAAACTCATAATAACATCCATCGAAACCTTAAGCGTGCGGACCCTACGGTTCGAGAACAATGTAGACATGACCTAGAACCATTCACGGTCAATAACCAACAGCGGGACCTGGATGCCCATATTGGTTCCTACATATTCTACGAAGATCTTTATCGGTCGATCCGCATAACAACATTCGTTGTTCCCTTTGTCATCGGTATGTTACTTGCCCGAGATTCGATCGTCGGTATCCAATACCTAGTTCAATCTCGTTACCGGCAAGTCTCTTTACTCGTTCCGTAATACATCATCTCACAACTAACTTATTAGTTGTAGTGCTTGCAAGGCTTTAGTGATGTGCATTACCGAGAGGGCCCAGAGATACCTCTCCGACTATCGGAGTGACAAAACCTAATCTCGAAATACGCCAACCCAACATCTGCCTTTGGAGACACCTGTAGTACTCCTTTATAATCACCCAGTTACGTTGTGACGTTTGGTAGCACCAAAGTGTTCCTCCGTAAACGGAGTTGCATAATCTCATAGTTACGAGAACATGTATAAGTCATGGATAAAAGCAGTAGCAACATACTAAGCGATCGTGTGCTAAGCTAAGGGAATGGGTCATGTCAATCGATCATTCTACTAATGATGTGACCTCATTAATCAAATAACAACTCCTTTGTTCATGGTTAGGAAACATAACCATCTTTGATTAACAAGCTAGTCTAGTAGAGGCATACTAGTGACATCTTGTTTTGTCTATGCATTCACACATGTATCATGTTTCCGGTTAATACAATTCTAGCATGAATGATAAACATTTATCATGAAATAAGGAAATAAATAATAACTTTATTATTGCCTCTAGGGCATATTTCCTTCATCTCCCACTTGCACTAGAGTCAATAATCTAGATTACACAAGAATGATTCTAACACCCATGGAGTCTTGGTGCTGATCATGTTTTGCTCGTGGAAGAGGCTTAGTCAACGGTCTGCAACATTCAGATCCGTATGTATCTTGCAAATCTCTATGTCTCCGGTCCGGACTAAGTCCCGGATGGAATTGAAGCGTCTCTTGATGTGCTTGGTCCTCTTGTGAAATCTGGATTCCTTTGCTAAGGCAATTGCTCCATATTGTCACGAAAGATTTTCATTGGACCCGATGCACTAGGTATGACACCTAGATCGGATATGAACTCCTTCATCCGACTCCTTCATTAGCTGCTTCCGAAGCTGCTATGTATTCCGCTTCACATGTAGATCCCGCCTGACGCTTTGTTTAGAACTGCACCAACCGACAGCTCCTCCGTTTAGTGTAAATACGTATCCGGTCTGCGATTTAGAATCGTCCGGATCGTGTCAAAGCTTGCATCAACGTAACTGTTCGATGAGCTCTTTGTCACCTCCATATCGAAAACATATCCTTAGTCCTTTTCGTATTTCAGGATGTTCTTGACCGCTGTCCATGATCCACTCTGGATTACTTTGGTACCTCCTGCTAGGCTTATAGCAAGGCACACATCAGTCCGGTACACAAGATTGCATACATGATAGAGCCTATGGCTGAAGCATAGGAACATCTTTCATTTTCTCTCTATCTTCTGCGGTGGTCGGGCATTGAGTCGACTCAACTTCACACCTTGTAACACGAGCAAGAACCCTTTCTTTGCTTGATCCATTTTGAACTTCTTCAAAACTTTGTCAAGGTATGTGCTTTGTGAAAGTCCAATTAAGCGTCTTGATCTATCTCTATAGATCTTAATGCCCAATATGTAAGCAGCTTCACCGAGGTCTTTCATTGAAAAACTCTTATTCAAGTATCCCTTTATGCTATCCAGAATTCTATATCATTTCCGATCAGCAATATGTCATCCACATATAATATCGAAATGCTACTGAGCTCCCACTCACTTTCTTGTAAATACTGAGCTTCTCCAAAAGTCATACAAACCCAAATGCTTTGATCACACTATCAAAGCGTTTATTCCAACTCCGAGATGCTTGCACCAGTCCATAGATGGATCGCTGGAGCTTGCACACTTTGTTAGCTCCCTTTGGATCGATAAAACCTTCTGGTTGCATCATATACAACTCTTCTTCCGTAAATCCATTCAGAATGCAGTCTTTACATCCATTTGCCAAATTTCATAATCATAAAATGCGGCAATTGCTAACATGATTCGGACGGACTTAAGCATCGCTACGGGTGAGAAGGTCTCATCGTAGTCAATCCCTTGAACTTGTCGAAAACCTTTTGCGACAAGTTGAGCTTTATAGACGATAACATTACCGTCGCGTCGGTCTTCTTCTTGAAGATCCACTTGTTTTCTATTGCTTGCCTACCCTCGGCAAGTCAACCAAAGTCCACACTTTGTTTTCATACATGGATCCCATCTCGATTTCATGGCCTCAAGCCATTTTATGGAATCTGGGCTCACCATCGCTTCTTCATAGTTTGTAGGTTCATCATGATCTAGTAGCATGACTTCGAACAGGATTACCGTACCACTCAGTGCGGATCTTACTCGGTTGATCTACGAGGTTCTGCGCAGAACTTGATCTGAAGTTTCATGATCAACATCATCAACTTCCTCACTACTTGGCGTAGGTGTCTCGAAACTGGTTTCTGCGATTTAACTACTTTCAAGTAAGGGAGAAGGTACTATTACCTCATCAAGTTCCACTTTCCTCCCACTCACTTCTTTCGAGAGAAACTCCTTCTCTAGAAAGGATCCATTCTTAGCAACGAATGTCTTGCCTTCGGATCTGTGATAGAAGGTGTACCCAACTGTCTCCTTTGGGTATCCTATGAAGACACATTTCTCCGATTTGGGTTCGAGCTTATCGGGTTGAAGCTTTTTCACATAAGCATCGCATCCCCAAACTTTAAGAAACGACAACTTTGGTTTCTTGCTAAACCACAGTTCATAAGGTGTCGTCTCAACGGATTTCGACGGTGTTCTATTCAGTGTGAATGCGGCCGTCTCTAGAGCATAACCCCAAAACGATAGCGGTAAATCTGAAGAGACATCATAGATCGTACCATATCTAGTAAAGTACGATTCTGACGTTCGGACACACCATTTCGTTGTGGTGTTCGGGTGGCGTGAGTTGCGAAACTATTCCGCATTGTTTCAAATGTAGACCAAACTCGTAACTCAAATATTCACCTCCACGATCGGATCGTAGAAATTTGATTTTCTTGTTACGATGATTTTCAACTTCACTCTGAAATTCTTTGAACTTTTCAAACGTTTCAGACTTATGTTTCATTAAGTAGATATACCCATATCTGCTTAAGTCATCTGTGAAGGTGAGAAAATAACGATATCCGCCACGAGCCTCAATATTCATCGGACCACATACATCTGTATGTATGATTTCCAACAAATCTGTTGCTCTCTCCATAGTACCGGAGAACGGTGTTCTAGTCATCTTGCCCATGAGGCACGGTTCGCAAGTGCCAAGTGATTCATAATCAAGTGACTCCAAAAGTCCATCAGTATGGAGTTTCTTCATGCGCTTTACACCGATATGACCTAAACGGCAGTGCCACAAATAAGTTGCACTATCATTATCAACTCTGCATCTTTTGGTTTCAACATTATGAATATGTGTGTCACTACTATCGAGATTCATAAGAAATAGACCACTCCTCAAGGGTGCATGACCATAAAAGATATTACTCATATAAATAGAACAACCATTATTCTCTGATTTAAATGAATAACCGTCTCGCATCAAACAAGATCCAGATATAATGTTCATGCTCAACGCAGCACCAAATAACAATTATTTAGGTCTAAAACTAATCCGAAGGTAGATGTAGAGGTAGCGTGCCGACCGCGATCACATCGACTTTGGAACCATTTCCCACGCGCATCGTCACCTCGTCCTTTGCCGTGTTAAGCAATCCGTAGTCCTGCTTGAGTTGCAAATATTAGCAATGTAACCAATATCAAATACCAGTGCTCTGCGAGCTCTAGTAAGGTACACATCAATAACATGTATATCACATATACCTTTGTTCACCTTGCCATCCTTCTTATCCGCCAAATACTTGGGGCAGTTCCGCTTCCAAAGACCGATCTGCTTGCGAGAAGCACTCGATTTCAGGTTTAGGGCCAGACTTGGGTTTCTTCTCCTGAGCAGCAACTTGCTTGCTGTTCTTCTTGAGATTCCCCTTCTTCTTCCCTTTGCCTTTCTTCTTGAAACTAGTGGTCTTATTGACCATCAACACTTGATGCTCCTTCTTGATTTCTACCTCCGCAGCCTTTAGCATTGCGAAGAGCTCAGGTATAGTTTTCACTAACCCTTGCATATTATAGTTCATCACGAAGCCTTTGTAGCTTGGTGGCGTGATTGAGAATTCATCAATGACACAATCATCCGGAAGATTAACTCCCAATTGTGTCAAGTGATTGTAGTACCCAGACATTCTGAGTATATGCTCACTAACAGAACTGTTCTCCTCCATCTTACAGCTATAGAACTTATTGGAGACTTCATATCTCTCAATCCGGGCATTCTGTTGGAATATTAACTTCAACTCCTTGGAACATCTCATATGCTCCATGACGTTCAAAACGTCGTTGAAGTCCCGGTTCTAAGCCGTAAAGCATGGCACATCGAACTATAGAGTAGTCATCAGCTTTGCTCGCCAGACGTTCATAACATCCGGCGTTGCTCAAAAGAAGCACTGTCACCTAGCGGTGCATCCAAGGCGTAGCTCTTACAGGCAGCAATGAGGATGATCCTCAAATTACGGACCCGATCCGTGTAATTGCTACCATCATCTTTCAACTTTGCTTTCTCAAGGAACGCATTAAAATTCAACGGAACAACAAAGACGAGCCATCTATCTACAATCAAACATAAACAAGCAAGATACTATCAGGTACTAAGTTCATGATAAATTTAAGTTCAATTAATCATATTACTTAAGAACTCCCACTTAGAAAACATCTCTCTAGTCATCTAAGTGATCACGTGATCCAAATCAACTAAACCATAACCGATCATCACGTGAAATGGAGTAGTTTTCAATGGTGAACATCTTATGTTGATCATATCTACTATATGATTCACGCTCGACCTTTCGGTCTCCGTGTTCCGAGGCCATATCTGCATATGCTAGGCTCGTCAAGTATAACCCGAGTATTCTGCATGTGCAAAACTGGCTTGCACCCGTTGTAGATGGACGTAGAGCTTATCACACCCGATCATCACGTGGTGTCTGGGCACGACGAACTTTGGCAACGGTGCATACTCGGGGAGAACACTTCTTGATTATTTAGTGAGAGATCATCTTATAATGCTACCGTCAATCAAAGCAAGATAAGATGCATTAAAAGGATAAACATCACATGCAAATCAATATAAGTGATATGATATGGTCATCATCATCTTGTGCTTCACGATCTCCATCTTGTTGCACCACCATGATCACCATCGTCACCGGCGCGACACCTTGATCTCCATCGCAGCATCGTTGTCGCCTCGCCAAACTTATGCTACTTACGACTATCGCTACCGCTTAGTGATAAAGTAAAGCATTACGTATGCGATTGCATTGCATACAATAAAGCGACAACCATATGGCTCCTGCCAGTTGCCGATAACTTCGGTTACAAAACATGATCATCTCATACAATAAAATATAGCATCACGTCTTGACCATATCACATCACAACATGCCCTGCAAAAACAAGTTAGACGTTCTCTACTTTGTTGTTGCAAATTTTACGTGGCTGCTACGGGCTTAAGCAAGAACCAGTCTCACCTACGCATCAAAACCACAACGATACTTTCACAAATAGACTCCGTTTAACCTTCTCAAGGACCGGGCGTAGCCACACTCAGTTCAACTAAAGTGAGAGAGACAGCACCCACCAGTCACCTTTAAGCAACGAGTGCTCACAGCGGTGAAACCAGTCTCGCGTAAGCGTCTGGCGTAATGTCGGTCCGGGCCGCTTCATCTCACAATACCGCTGAACCAAAGTATGACATGCTGGTAGGTAGTATGACTTGTATCGCCCACAACTCACTTGTGTTCTACTCGTGCAAAACATCAAACCATAGAAAAACCTAGGCTCGGATGCCACCGTTGGGGAACGTAGTAATTTCAAAAATTTTCCTACGCACACGCAAGATCATGGTGATGTATAGCAACGAGAGGGAGAGTGTTGTCTACATACCCTTGTAGACCCGGCGGAAGCGATCACAACGTAGAGGAAGTAGTCGACGTTCTCCTCGCGATCCGACCGATCCGGCGCCGTTACTCCGACGCCCCGAGTTCTTGACACACGTACAGCTCGATGACGTCCCTCGACTCGATCCAGCCGAGTGTCGAGGAGAGTTCCACAAGACGACGGCGTGGTGGCGATCTTGATGTTTCACGGCGCGGGGCTTCGCTTAAGCTTCATGACGGTATAACCGAGGTGGAATATGGTGGAGGGGGCACCGACACGGCTAAGGAACGATCTCACGATCAACTTTTGTGTTCAAGGTGCCCCCTGCCCCGTATATAAAGGAGCCAGGGGAGGGGGCCGCGGCCAAGGAGGGCGCGCAAGGAGTCCTACTCCTCTGGGAGTAGGATTCCCCCAATCCTAGTTGGACTAGGATTCCTGAGAGGAAGGAGAGAGAGGGCGGCCCCTTCTCCTAGTCCTAGTAGGACTAGGGAAGGGGGAGGCGCGCCAGGCTTGGGCTGCCCTCCTCCTTTCCACTAGGGCCCATCGAGGCCCATTTACCTCCCGGGGTTCCGTAACCTCCGGTACTCCGTAATTCCGTTTTACCGGAACCATTCGAACTCCAAACATAGGCTTCCAATATATCAATCTTTATGTCTCGACCATTCCGAGACTCCTCGTCATGTCCGTGATCACATCCGGGACTCGAACTTCTTCGGTACATCAAAATACATAAACTCATAATAATATCATCGAAACCTTAAGCGTGCGGACCCTACGGTTCGAGAACAATGTAGACATGACCTAGAACCATTCACGGTCAATAACCAACAGCGGACCTGGATGCCCATATTGGTTCCTACATATTCTACGAAGATCTTTATCGGTCGACCGCATAACAACATACGTTGTTCCTTTGTCATCGGTATGTTACTTGCCCGAGATTCGATCGTCGGTATCCAATACCTAGTTCAATCTCGTTACGCAAGTCTCTTTACTCGTTCCGTAATACATCATCTCACAACTAACTTATTAGTTGTAGTGCTTGCAAGGCTTCATGATGTGCATTACCGAGAGGGCCCAGAGATACCTCTCCGACTATCGGAGTGACAAAACCTAATCTCGAAATACGCCAACCCAACATCCGCCTTTGGAGACACCTGTAGTACTCCTTTATAATCACCCGATTCGCCAGACGCTTGGTAGCACCAAAGTGTTCCTCCGTAAACGGAGTTGCATAATCTCATAGTTACAGAACATGTATAAGTCATGGATAAAAGCAAGAGCAACATACTAAACGATCGTGTGCTAAGCTAAGGGAATGGGTCATGTCAATCAGATCATTCTACTAATGATGTGACCTCATTAATCAAATAACAACTCCTTTGTTCATGGTTAGGAAACATAACCATCTTTGATTAACAAGCTAGTCTAGTAGAGGCATACTAGTGACATCTTGTTTTGTCTATGCATTCACACATGTATCATGTTTCCGGTTAATACAATTCTAGCATGAATGATAAACATTTATCATGAAATAAGGAAATAAATAATAACTTTATTATTGCCTCTAGGGCATATTTCCTTCACAATAAGGATCAAGTGATGGTTCCGGCTCTAGCTCTGAGCGGATGTCTGGCCATGGAGCGCATAGACGGCCTCCGGCAAGACGAGATAAGGGCCTGTAGTTAAATAAAACAAAGAGGGCGTAGACAAGATAATAATCTCGTTGTGTTTCTTATTAAATCTCAAATTATACAGAAGCATCTTATCATCATTGTTAACAATAAACTCATGTGCTACCATGCTCTTAAAATCTAGAAAAGTAGGGGCAACAGTTTTTCCTCTTTCTCAAAACGCCTAATAGGTATCTCGAAATGTTTAGTAAGGCATGCAGCATAGATACCTCCAAAAATGGGGCCTTTTATACGGTTCAGACTTAGACGTTTAGCAATAATAGCACCCATACTACCGGAGTTATCACGAAATAAGGCATGGAAGAATATGATAATATCAGGAACACTAAGGTTTCCACAGTTTTCGCGACCAATTAAGCATCGACTAGCAAATATTGCAAAGTAGCGTAAAACAGGAAAATGTATGCTAGTTATTCTTGCATCAGAAACCTTCCTCGATTACCCTACGGTAATAGTATCAATAAAACCATCCACATCTTTACGATGTGGTTCCTCTAAGGTGCTCTCGAAGGGTATTCTGCAAACCGCGCAAAAATCACGTAATGACATCTCCCTATCCACATCATATAAATGAAAAGCTACTGAAGGAGGTGATTTCTTAGGATAATAGTAGAAGTTTTGCACGAAAGTATTGGTGAGTAAGAGATACTGTTTGATCCAGTCGTGGAGGAAGTCGGTGAGGCCCGCATTATCAGCCAATGAATAAAGGTCATCATAAATCCCGGCTGCTCTCAAGAAATCATCACAAGGCCATTCACACGGATGTACTTCCGCCACGTGAGGAAGATTATACTTGGCCTTTTCTTTCTCCTTAGCTTGTTTATCCTTGGAGCCTTGGCTAGAAGAGCCCCTCAAAAATCTCTTAATCATTTTCTGAAATTTTCTGAAATTTTTAGTAACTCAAAATAAAAGTGAATCAAACTCAACAAAACTGATAGCAACTACTCCCACAAGTGCCTAGAGCCTATATCATGCCTTAGAATTACTTGGGACCTCATAAATTTGACATGCAAGCTCAAGAACAGGGTCACCTAGGCAGCAAAAAATTGTAATGAATAAATCACTAGAACAAAAACTAATTGGACCATTGAAGGAGTTACATACCAAGGAACAATCCCCCAAAGCAGTTTTGTGAATGGGGCTTTGAGCAAGGAGATCGAAAATGGCAACAAAGTGAGCTAGAACTCGTGCTTGAGCTGGATGGTGATTTTTTTGGGAGGAAGAAGAAGTGTGTGGGTGCGGGAATAAGTGGAGGGGGGCCATCGTGGGCCCACGAGGCAGGGGGCGCGCCCTATAGGGGTGGACGCGCCCTGGACCCTCGTGGCCAGGTGCCAGCTCCCCCTACTGTGTTCTCAGTGCCAAATATTCTCAAATATTCCAGAAAAAATCATACTAAATTGGCAGGGCATTTGGAGAAATTTTATTTTCAGGATATTTTTTATTGCATGGATAATTCAGAAAATAGACAGAAAATACTATTTTTGCTTTATTTATTCTAAATAATAGAAAGTAAAAAGAGGGTACAGAAGGTTGTGCCTTCTAACTTCATCCATCTTATGATCATCAAAAGGAATCCACTAACAAGGTTGATCAAGTATTGTTAACAAACTCATTCCGAATAACATGGAATCGGAGAAATTTCGAATAACACTAGGTTACCTCAACGGGGATATGCACATCCCCAATAATAAGAATATCATATTTCTTCTTGACAGTAGGAAGAGGAAATTCAAAACTTCCAATAATAATAGTTGGAATTTTTCCAATAGAATTGATACTGTGAACTTGAGGTTGTTTCCTCGGAAAGTGTACCGTATGATCATTACCATTAACATGAAAAGTGACATTGCCTTTGTTGCAATCAATAACAGCCCCTGCAGTATTCAAAAAGGTTCTACCAAGGATAATCGACATAATATCGTCCTTGGGAATATCAAGAATAACAAAGTCCGTTAAGACAGTGACATTTGCAACCACAACAGGCACATCCTCACAAATACCGACAGGTATAGCAGTTGATTTATCAGCCATTCGCAAAGAGATTTTAGTAGGTGTCAACTTATTCAATTCAAGTCTATGATATAAAGAGAGAGGCATAACACTAACACCGGCTCCAAGATCACATAAAGCAGTTTTAACATCATTTCTTTTAATGGAGCATGGTATAGTTGATACTCCTGGGTCTCCAAGTTTCTTAGGTATTCCACCCTTAAAAGTATAATTAGCAAGCATGGTGGAAATTTCAGCTTTCGGTATCTTTCTTTTATTTGTAATAATATCTTTCATGTACTTAGCATACGGGTTTACTTTAAGCATATCAGTTAAGCGCATACGTAAGAAGATAGGTCTAATCATTTCAGCAAAGCGCTCAAAATCCTCATCATCCTTTTTCTTGGATGGCTTAGGAGGAAAAGGCATGGGTTTCTGAACCCATGGTTCTCTTTCTTTACCGTGCTTCCTAGCAACAAAGTCTCTTTTATCATAACGTTGATTCTTTGATTGTGGGTTATCAAGATCAACAGCAGGTTCAATCTCTACACCATTATTATTGCTAGGTTGAGCATCAACATGAACATTATCATTAACATTATCACTAGGTTCATGTTCATCACCAGATTGTGTTTCACCATCAGAAATAGAGATATCATTTGGATTCTAGGTGTTTCTACAACAGGTTCCGTAGAAGCATGCAAAGTCCTATCATTTTTCTTTTTCTTCTTTTTAGAAGGACTAGGTGCATCTAAATTATTTCTCTGAGAATCTTGCTCAATTCTCTTAGGGTGGCCTTCAGGATACAAAGGTTCCTGAGTCATTTTACCAGTTCTAGTAGCCACTCTAACAGCAAATCACTTTGAGCTTTAAGTACTTGTACCACTTGAGTGGTAAACATATAACCATATTTACTAATGAGTTTGAGTTCACCTTTAACTCTAGCCATATAAGCACTCAAGCGTCCAATCATGTAAGCATTACTCTTTAATTCTCTACCAACATAAGCATTAAAATTTTCCTGTCTAGCCATAAAGTCATCAAATTCATCCAAACATTGGCTAGGAAACTTAGTAGACGGGATTTCAACTTTATCATAACTATAGAGAGAATTTACCTTTACTACCTGTGTTAGGTTATCAAGACCATGTGTTTCTTCAATAGGTGGTAGATTAAGACTATGTATTTCTTCAATAGGAGGTAAATTCTCAGCTTTAATACCTTTTTCTTTCATAGATTTCTTTGGCTCTTGCATATCTTCAGGACTGAGAAATAGAACACCCCTCTTCTTCGGAGTTGGTTTAGGAGTTGGCTCAGGAATTGGCTCAGGGAGAGTCCAATTATTTTCATTAGTCAACATATTATTCAATAGCAATTCAGCTTGATCGACTGTTCTTTCCCTGAGAACACAACCAACACAACTATTCAAGTGGTCCTTGGAAGCATCAGTTAGTCCATTATAAAAGATATCAAGTATTTCATTTTTCTTAAGAGGATGATCACGCAAAGCATTAATTAATCGGAGAAGCCTCCCCCAAGCTTGTGGGAG
This sequence comes from Aegilops speltoides, assembly GCA_021437245.1. Classification (NCBI taxonomy): domain Eukaryota; kingdom Viridiplantae; phylum Streptophyta; class Magnoliopsida; order Poales; family Poaceae; genus Aegilops; species Aegilops speltoides. Next base: position 489,922,157 of record CM038147.1, on the reverse strand, counting down.
ACTCTCTTCTTCAATTTGCACAAAATTATATATTTCCCTCAAGGCAGCTTGTTTCTTATGAGCAGGGAAATATTTAGCAGAGAAGTAATAAATCATATCCTGGGGACTACGCACACAACCAGGATCAAGAGAATTAAACCAAGTTTTAGCATCACCCTTTAATGAGAATGGAAATATCTTAAGGATATAATTGTAGCAAGATTTCTCATCATTAGTGAACAGGGTGGCTATATCATTTAACTTAGTAAGATGTGCCACAACAGTTTCAGATTCATAGCCATAAAAAGGATCATATTCAACCAAAGTAATTATCTCAGGATCGACAGAGAATTCATAATCCTTATCAGTAACAAAGATAGGTGAAGTAGCAAAAGCAGGGTCATATTTCATTCTAGCATTTAGAGATTCCTGTTTAAGTTTATCTAATAACTTCTTAAGATCAGATCTATCATTGCAAGCAAGAAAATCACTAGCAGTTTCTTCATCCATAACATAACCCTCATGAACAACGTGCAATTCATACTTAGGGGGAGAACCTTCATCATCACTATCATCAATAATTTCATCTTCTATAATTTCATTCTCTCTAACCCTAGCAAGCTGTTCATCAAGAAATTCACCTAATGGCAAGGTACTATCAAGCATAGAAGTAGTTTCATCATAAGTATCATGCATAGCAGAAGTGGCATCATCAATAATATGCGACATATCAGAATTCATAGCAGAAGCAGGTTTAGGTGTCGCAAGCTTACTCATAAAAGAAGGAGAATCTAGTGCAGAGCTAGATGGCAGTTCCTTACCTCCCCTCGCTGTTGAGGGATAAACCTTAGTTCTTTCGTCTTTCAAGTTCCTCATAGTGATCAGCAGATATAAATCCCAAGTGACTCAAAGAATAGAGCTATGCTCCCCGGCAACGGCGCCGGAAAATAGTCTTGATAACCCACAAGTATAGGGGATCGCAACAGTTTTCGTGGGTAGAGTATTCAACCCAAATTTATTGATTAGACACAAGGGGAGCCTAAGAATATTCTCAAGTATTAGCAGTTGAGTTGTCAATTCAACCACACCTGGATAACTTAGTATATGCAGCAAAGTATTTAGTAGCAAAGTAGTATGGAAGTAACGGTAACGGTAGCAAAAGTAACAATAGCAGTTTTGTAGCAATTGTAACAGTAGCAACGGTAAAGTAAATAAGCAAAGCACAATATGTGAAAAGCTCGTAGGCATTGGATCGGTGATGGATAATTATGTCGGATGCGATTCCTCATGTAATAGTTATAACATAGGGTGACACAGAACTAGCTCCGGTTCATCAAAATAATGTAGGCATGTATTCCGAATATAGTCATACGTGCTTATGGAAAAGAACTTGCATGACATCTGTTGTCCTACCCTCCCGTGGCAGCGGGGTCCTACTGGAAACTAAGGGATATTAAGGCCTCCTTTTAATAGAGTACCGGACCAAAGCATTAACACATAGTGAATACATGAACTCCTCAAACTACGGTCATCATCGAGAAGTATCCTGATTATTGTCACTTCGGGGTTGCCGGATCATAACACATAATAGGTGACTATATACTTGCAAGATAGGATCAAGAACTCACATATATTCATGAAACCATAATAGGTTCAGATCTGAAATCATGGCACTCGGGCCCTAGTGACAAGCATTAAGCATAGCAAAGTCATAGCAACATCAATCTCAGAACATAGTGGATACTAGGGACCAAACCCTAACAAAACTAGCTTGATTACATGGTAAATCTCATCCAACCCATCACCGTCCAGCAAGTCTACAATGGAATTACTCACGCACGGCGGTGAGCATCATGAAATTGGTGATGGAGGATGGTTGATGATGACGACAGCGACGAATCCCCCTCTCCGGAGCCCCGAAAAGACTCCAGATCAGTCCTCCCGAGAGAGATTAGGGCTTGGCGACGGCTCCGTATCATAAAACGCAATGAAACTTTCTCTCTGATTTTTCTCTCCTCGAAAGCAAATATATGGAGTTGGAGTTGAGGTCAGTGGACGTCCAGGGGGCCCACGAGGCAGGGGATGCGCCCCCACCCTCGTGGACAGGGTGTGGCCCCCTGATGCTAATTCTTTCGCCAGTATTTTTTTTAATCTAAAAAGTTGCTCTGTGGATTTTCAGGTCATTCTGAGAACTTTTAGTTCTGCACAAAAATAACACCATGGCAGATCTGCTGAAAACGGCGTCAGTCCGGGTTAGTTCCATTCAAATCATGCAAGTTTGTGTCCAAAACAAGGGCAAAAGTGTTTGGAAAAGTAGATACGATGGATACGTATCAATCATCCTGCAACTAACTCATTAGTCACTTTGCTTGTAAGGCTTCTTATGATGTGTATTACCGAGAGGGACAAGAGATACCTCTCTGATACTCGGAGTGACAAATCCTAATCTCGATCTATGTCAACCCAATAAACACCTTCGGATATACCTGTAGAGCATCTTTATAATCACCCAGTTACGTTGTGACTTTGATAGCACACATGGCATTCCTCCGGTATCCAGGAGTTGCATAATCTCATAGTCGAAGGAATATGTATTTGACATGAAGAAAGCAATAGCAATAAAACTGAACGATCATAATGCTAAGCTAACGGATGGGTCTTGTCCATCACATCATTCTCCTAATCATGTGATCTCGTTTATCAAATGACAACACATGTCTATGGTTAGGAAACTTAACCATCTTTGATCAACGAGCTAGTCTAGTAGAGGCTTACTAGGGGCACAGTGTTTTGTCTATGTATCCACACATGTAACAAGTTTCCGGTTAATACAATTCTAGCATGAATAATAAACATTTATCATGATATATATAAATATAAAATAACAACTTTATTATTGCCTCTAGGGCATATTTCCTTCAGTCTCCCACTTCTACCAGAGTCAATGATCTAGTTCACATCACCATGTGATTTAACACCAATAGATCACATCTTTATGTGATTAACACCCATAGTTCACATCTCCATGTGACCAACACCCAAAGGGTTTACTAGAGTCAATAATCTAGTTCACATTGCTATGTGATTAACACCAAAGAGTACTAAGGTGTGATCATGTTTTGCTTGTGAGAGAAGTTTAGTCAACGGGTCTGCCACATTCATATTCGTATGTATTTTGTAAATTTCTATGTCTACAATGCTCTGCATGGAGCTACTCGAGCTAATTGTTCCCACATTCAATACGTATCTAGATTGAGACTTAGAGTCATCTAGATCAGTGTCCAAGATTGCATCGACGTAACTCTTTACGCCAAACTCTTTATCACCTACATAACCGAGAAACATTTCCTTAGAGGTTGGGACTCTTCTCCCTCTCAGTCTCCTCATATCTTTGGTTATTTTAGTTAGCTTGGTTGGAACTTCTGATTTGTGTGTGCTAGGGAGTTTTTTCCGTCCACAATCTCCTCCTCTGTGGTAGCCCCCAACCCCCCTCTCTCACATGTTAGATTAGTACGCATAACTACACTATTGCTACAATCATGCATCTCTCTCTTTCTCATGTTTGATTAGTAAACAAGTTATCGGTATTTGGTTTGAATTATTATGATTGTTTTGTAGGATTAGAGGATATGGCATATTAACTTTCTGGCCCAGCAGATAAATCATTCAAAGGAAAAAGACATTTTTTTGCGCCCTAATTCAACCTTTTTTTAGGTGAGCGGCCTAAGTCAACCTGGGCCGTAGCCCGGACGCGAAATTGGTCTATTTTGCGGCCAAAGGGCCGCCAAAATTCCCGCGTGGGAGTTCACTTGATGTAGAGAGTACGAACAATTGAAGAATACATCTGCAAATCCAGAACTAGAATGTAAATTCATTTCAAGAAATACGTATTACTGCATCACCTATACAAATTTATCGTCATGGTGCCACCTATTAAAGAAAATCCTATTCGGCATATATATTCCGGTGGAATGATTAAAGTGCGGAAGTGGCCAAATGCAGAGCAACGACAACCCATAATGGAACTGAAGGATGGAAGCCACTAGTACGGTGGTCGATGTGAGGAGGGTACGGTGTCATCGACCGTGGGAAGCTGCACCACGCAGCTCGATGCCGCGGGCCAAGCCTGCCTCTTCGAGCGCCTTCATGTGCTATCTGAGGGCTATTGTCTCAGGGAGCCGCCGCAAGGATGAGGACTGCTCTGGTAGGCCAAGTCATGGAGGAATCGCACCGATGTAGACCCCCGTCGCCGCCAAGCAGTAGGCTCGTGCTCGTGGAGGAGGCATCCCACAGTGAACCATCATCTCCCCCAAGGAGTTAGGCCACCCACATGCAAAAGGGTTTCGGGGTTTGAGGGGAGATAGCAGTGACTTGAAATCATGGACGAAGAGGAAAGATGGCTGAAAAGAGAGCCCGAATCCTATTTGGCGGCAATTTTTTTTACGATGATTCAGCGCCTAATAGACTGTATTCGGGTACGCAGTGTACAACCCCTGACCGAAATGGAGCGGCCCATTTTAGTGGTAGTCTTAGTCTTCTCATGTTTTTTTGGCCTTTTAGGTTGGCTTTTGGTCAATTTTCCATATATATGTTTTCTTTTCTCTCTTTTTCCATTAGTTTTCATGAAAAAAATTTCCTTTTCCAAATTCTTGAACTATTCTGAAATTCATGAACTTTTTTCTTAAATTCATAAAAATTTTGTCTCAAATTCATGATTTTTTTTCAAATATGTGAAATTTTCTCAAATCTGTTAACTTGGGTTTCAAAATTGATGAACTTTCTTCAAATTCATGAACATTTTTCAAAGTTCATGAACTTTTTCAAAAAAGTCATATTCATGAACATTTTTTGCAAATCATTGAAATTTTTTAAGATCCACGATATTTTTCTGTTAAACTTTTTCAAATGAAAATCAAATTCAAGATTTTTAATCCTTTTTTTTATTTTACATTTTTTTCTGAATTCTTTTTTCGCGGAAGTCAACTTGTCAACAAATTGACCTGTCACCCGAACAAATGAAGGAACTTCTGATTATTTTAGTTGGCTTGGTTGGAACTTCTGATTTGTGTGTGCTAGAAATTTTTTCGATCCACAATCTTCTCCTCTGTGGTAGCCCCCAACCCCCCTCTCTCACATATTAGATTAGTACGCATAACTACACTATTGCTACAGTCATGCATCTCTCTCTTTCTCATGTTTGATTAGTAAACAAGTTATCGGTATTCGGTTTGAATTATTATGATTGTTTTGTAGGGTTAGAGGATATGGCATATTAACTTTATGGCCCAGTAGATAAATCATTCAAAGGAAAAAGACATTTTTTCTGCGCCCTAATTCAACCTTTTTTTAGGTGAGCGGCCTAAGTCAACCTGGGCCATAGCCCGGACGCGAAATTGGTCTATTTTGTGACCAAAGGGCCGCCAGCATTCCCGTGTGGGAGTTCACTTGATGTAGAGAGTACGAACAATTGAAGAATACATCTACAATTCCAGAACTAGAATGTAAATTCATTTCAAGAAATACGTATTACTGCATCACCTATACAAATTTATCGTCATGGTGCCACTTATTAAAGAAAAGCCTATTCGGCATATATATATTCCGGTGGAATGATTAAAGCGCGGGAGTGGCCAAATGGAGAGCAACAACAACCATAATGGAATTGAAGGATGGAAGCCACTAGTACGGTGGTCGATGTGAGGAGGGTACGGTGTCATCGACCATGGGAAGCTGCACCACGCAGCTCGATGCCGCGGGCCAAGCCTGCCTCTTTGAGCGCCTTCATGTGATGTCTGAGGGCTATTGTCTCAGGGAGCCGCCGCAAGGATGAGGACTGCTTTGGTAGGCCAAGTCATGGAGGAATCGCACCGATGTAGACCCCCGTCGCCGCCAAGCAGTAGGCTCGTGCTCGTGGAGGAGGCATCCCATAGTGAACCATCATCTCCCCCAAGGAGTTAGGCCACCCACATGCAAAAAGGGTCTCGGGGTTTGAGGGGAGATAGCAGTGACTTGAAATCATGGACCAAGAGGAAAGATGGCTGAAAAGAGAGCCCGAATCCTATTTGGCGCCAAAAAAAATTGCGATGATTCAGCGCCTAATAGAGTGTATTCGGGTACGCAGTGTACAACCCCTGACCGAAATGGAGCGGCCCATTTTAGTGGTAGTCTTAGTCTTCTCATGTTTTTTGGCCTTTTAGGTTGGCTTTTGGTCAATTTTCCATATATATTTTTCTTTTCCCTCTTTTTCCATTAGTTTTCATGAAAAAATTTCCTTTTCCAAATTCGTGAACTATTCTGAATTTCATGCACTTTTTTCTTAAATTAATGAACTTATTCAAATTCATAAATTTTTTGTCTCAAATTCATGAATTTTTTTCAAATATGTGAAATTTTCTCAAATCTGTTAACTTTTGTTTCAAAATTGATGAACTTTCTTCAAATCCATGAACATTTTTCAAAGTTCGTGATCTTTTTCAAAAAAGTCATATTCATGAACATTTTTTGCAAATCATTGAAATTTTTTAAGATCCACGATATTTTTCTGTTAAACTTTTTAAATGAAAATCAAATTCAAGATTTTTAATCCTTTTTTATTTTACATTTTTTTCTGAATTCTTTTTTCGCGGAAGTCAACTTGTCAACAAATTGACTTGTCACCCGAACAAATGAAGGACAGTTAGCAATCGAGTAGCTGGCACAGTTGGGTCAGCCAACGTGGACGACACGCGTGAGCGCTGATTTAGTCAACCCATCGGAGCGCTAAATAGAAGCTGCCGAGAGAGAGAGAGAGAGAGAGAGAGAGAGAGAGAGAGAGAGAGAGAGAGAGAGAGAGAGAGAGAGATGGGGAGACCTGCATAACTACCAACTGATGCTGAGAGCCCACATAGCAGCCGGACACACCAGCAGCCTAGCAACTTACCGGTGGGTCCTGAGCGATACCCACAACCCCAACGCACCGGGATTCTTCATTCATTCTCGAGAAAAAACACACGGGTTTTTTCCTTGGAGACAGAGCCGCGTGGACAACTTTTTTTTTGTGAAATATCGCGATTTATTGATCAAGGTAATCTCTCTTAAATCAAGGGTAATCAAGAGAGAGTGCCTCCAGGATACAATTCGGTGTTACATGAAAAATAGCGTGGACGATTAGGCGTACTGGATCTAACTTGCGCAGGCCGCGGGATGGCTTCCCTAGGCCCAAAAGCCCGCAAACCCACAAAAAGGTGAGCGAGGCGACGGCCGGTCAGGCACCTTGAAATACTTTGCCTTGGCGCCCGAACATAACCGTCTCAACCAACAGCAATTTCGCTTCTCATCCTCTCCCCGTCGCCGACTCGCCGGAGCGCCAAGAAACCAAGAACCCACCGTCGTCACCATCCCCACCTCCCCTTCCCTGCTCGGTTTCTCTCTCCACCGCGCGCCTCTGCTCCCCAGCGACCGATGGATCAGTTCCACCATGGCCACCACGTGCGGCTGCGCAGCCCCGTGGCTCTGTTCTTGCCGAATTTGCGCCTTCTTTGGCTTCCTGATCTCAAATTCGTATTGCAGCTTCCCTTCCCCGCCGCCATGGCGCCGTCGCGTGGAGGAGCTTCCACGGGGACCTCCTCGCCAGCGGCACGATCGTGTTCAGGGGGAGATCCGTGTTCCGCCTGAGGGAGGAGCTGGCCAGGCGGCTGGTCGTGGGCGCCCTTGCCCTTGCAAACTTGGGAGCCGACGACATCGTCATGTGCCTCCCCACACGTGACGGCCGGCTTTTCCCGCTCCTCGTCGACCTGCCCAACAGCCGCCAGAGCCTCCACGTCGCCATCGCCATCACCGAGACGCCCAGTGAGAGCCCCTTCCTGCTCTTCTCCTTTGGCAAGAAACTCTTATTTGCACTAGTCTTGAACTCTTGATCTTGTCCGGATGTTTTTTTGGGGGTTTCGTTTCAGTTGAGTGCTAAAAACTACGTAGTAGTCTGAAAAACTTTTGCTGTTTATCTGTTTCAGTTAGGAATCCGGACTGCTGTAGGATCATAGACATCAGTAAAAGTTGCTGAATCAAGTCAGTAGGTGTTCAATAGGCACGACATTATGCTAGAAGGTTGTCTGAAGCTAGTTCTTCGTTGGGGTGAAAATCATTTCCTAACTCAAAAATCCACACTGAACCTTGATGTGGCAACTACTGTGCTTTGATTAAGATGATTCAGTTCTTCAATTTAATACCTTATGCGTGAGGCAAATCAGTTCGGTCTGAACCTTGATATGGCAATTAGTGGAAAACTTCTGAACTTGAAAACCCAAATCAGTTCGGTCTGCCTAGTTCAGCTTCACAGAGAAGATGAAGATTTTTGTTTTTTAGCCTACTGTAACTGTTTCGAGTAACGTGCAGTCAAATTCAGGTTCTGTCCCACAACACATTACATTGTTTTGAGGTTTTGTACTTCAGCTTTCTTTTTTGATCTTCTTATTTAAGCTTGTCGCAGCACCTGTGAAACCTCATGCCTAACTGCTTAACCATTTTTCTGCTAATTCAGCCCACGCGGCGCTGCGGTTCGCGGATGTCGATGCAGAGTAGAGAGATACCAGAGCCAGGACCCCTAGCTAGAAGTCGCCTTCAAAAGCGTTGCCGCCTCGGATACGATGACATTAGAACCCAGTTCCTTCCGTTGAGATGTGGGTTCAGGAAAACCCAGCATTTGTTGTGTTTCTGCTAGCTAAACTTGGTTTGTTCTCCTGAAAGTAAGAAACCTATTTGTGTCGGCATCACGGTTCTAATATTCCGAAACTGTTTGAACAATGATGCGGTGACATTAGTCTGCAATGTGCTTCAACGCTGCTAGCTGCATTTTTCTTGGATGAAGCATCTGGTGTTGACTGTTAACACAAATGTGGTGGTTCACTTGAGTTTCGTAATTTTGCTGAAAGTTTTGGTCCATCACCAGAAAATGAATTTGTGTTTTGACAAAGATTGAATTCTGAACATGGCGATGCTGATGCGCCCGGACACGCTACCTATAAGTTTAAGTCATTTTCATTACCTATAATTCTGAACATGGCGATGCTAATGCACCTATGTTTACCCAACTGAAAGCAGAAAATGAAAATGCCGGCGACTTGCTGCGTTTTGCTGCGCGCCTGGTGTTCCGTGCATTGTATATTTGGTTTAGCATGCTGTAAGTCTTCTGAATAACATGTGAACAAAATCTAGGTTTTATCCCATAACACTATAAGGATGCTAGTTTCTGCAGATTACATTGTTTGCATGCTTTGTACAGCAGCTGACTTTTTGTTAACAAAATTAAGACTTTTTTTATCTGCTGCAATAGCTGTACAATAACTTTTGGTAAGAACTTGCGGACCATTTTTTGCTTGCTTCTTGTTTTTTTCTCACAGGTTTGAATTTGGATGGAACACAGAAAGGACACAAGAGTTGCAAAAACCACGTGGATTTCGTTAAGTGCTATTGTTTAGCATGCGTTGTTAATAAAAACTTATGTATTTAATTTCCAGGGACCAACTACAGATGATCTATTTACTGGGTCGTGGTGAAGTGCTATTGTTTCCAGGCAACCATGTGCTCTTTACTTGAATGAGAGCACAAACAAGCATGGTTTTGTGAAATTTGGCCATTCAGTTCAGTTTAGGTTCTAGTTGATCAATCACCTTTTTCATGCATTCCAGAGATGCTCCCTGGGTTGGCATCTATTTTGTTCAATGGACCTGCAATTTCTGCATGCATGCTCATTTACATTCGGCAGCCAAAGCAGGCACTATGCGTTGCAAATCATTTTATTCCTGGGAAGGACATGCTCACAAATTATCAACAGCAGGTGCTATCCTCTTTCATTAACAACGCCTGTTATATGCTCTCAAATTGACAATCTTGTATCACAGCAGTTCAATTCAGTGCATTTCTATCAGTTCTGTCCGATTTTGCACACACACAAGTTGTCTGTTTACTGGAACAATTCTTCAGTCATAACAAACATTCAAAAAAACAGGAAGATTTTCCATGCAAATCTGTTCAACTCTGCACATGTACAAGTACCACTCAAGTCGGACCAATTCTGCTGTAGCTTCTCTCTTTTTAGAGTAAATAGCATAAAACTACTACTTTACAGGCCAGGGTTCCAAAAAACTACCGATTTTTAATTTTTCTCAGATAACTACCAAATGGGTGGTCGGCTGTTTCAAAAAACCCAAAAGGCCACATGATTTAGAATTGATCCGTCTTATGACAGGCCGGGCCCGCCTGTAAGCAAACCGTTTGTTTGACCGTTAGTTGACCGTTAACTGACATGTGGGGCCACATGTCAGTCATGAAGCAAAAAATTAAAGCACCCAGGCGAACAGGGGGGAGAACAGATCGAGGGGGGAGAAGGGATGCTCCGCCCGCCGCTGGCGATCACCGGGCTCAACTCCGGCCCACCTCCTACTCGCCCTACCTCTCTACGCCCGCCGCCGGGCAAGTGGCCTCCTCGTGTTGCGCTCGGCCGCACGTGGACGGAGCAGCCCAATGGCACGAGGCAGTGACCCAAGCGGCGACCCCTGGCGGGCGGCGACTCCAAGCGGCGCCATGGCAGGCTGCGGTGACTCCGGGCGTCGTCATGGCGCCGCTGCGGCGCGGGGACGAATCCAGGCGGAGCCCCATGGGACGGTGGCGCCACGCGTGAGAACCCATGGCGGCGCGGCGACCACGGCGAGCCCCATGGCGCGCGGGCGTCCGACGGGCGGAGCCCCATGGCGGCGCGACGGCGACCATGGGCAGAGCCCCATGGCGGTGCGCGACGGCGACCATGCGGCGGGGCCATGGCTGCTGGCCGGCGAGCTCTCAATCCGATGCACAGCCACGGGAGGACTCGATTGCTTTTTTCAAATTTGTTCAGGGGCCCGATTGCTTTCTGAAAAATTTGGAGGGACCCGATTGCTTTTTGTAAAAAATAAATGAGGGAGAGACATTGACATGTGGGCCCCGCATGTCAAACAGTCAAACAAATGGTTTGTTTAGGTGCGGGTCCGAACTGTCATAATCACGATTAATCGTAAAGCACTCGACGATTTGGGTTTTTTGAAACAGCCGACCACCCATTTGGTAGTTATCTGAGAAAAATTAAAAACCGGTAGTTTTTTGGAATCCTAACCTGTAAAGTAGTAGTTTTATGCTATTTACTCCTCTTTTTACTCTGATGAAAAAACATTTGTGCATCAAGACACAATACAAGCAGCAGAGCAGATGGCCCGCAGAAGCCTTGCCGACGTTGGCTTCGTGGCCTCGGCAGCTCGGCGGCGTCGGCGGCGCCGGCTCCGTAGCTCCACGGCCTCGATGAGTGACTCCGACGCATCGCGCCCTGGATGAGTGACTCCGCTGCCTCCACTGCTAGTGCTAGGCGGCCTGATACCTGGACGGAGCGGCGGCTGGCTCCGCGGCGTCGCGTCATCCCGGAGCTGCTCCTCCCCGCCGGCGAACCCTAAGGCGAGGCGAGAGCGAGAGTTCTTTTTTTTCAAATGAGACGAGAGCTCAGGCGAGCGATGAATCGATGGGTGCCTGTCCTGTTGGGCTGCATGGGCCGCTTGTGTTCGTGTGGACACGAACGGCAGAGAAAGAAAGAGACAGATCGCCGGACGACGCAAGGCGTACTACGTCCTGCGTTCCGACTTTTGCAGTTGATCACACCACAAGTACGGAGGACGTGGTCGCTCCGTATGGGTTCCCCGAAAAACTAGGAGCACCCACAGGTGGCGATTAGGGTTTCGAGTGGAAAAACGGCGGCCGCCGATCGATCTCGTCGGAGGAGCGCACAGTGGAGGACTCGGGATGCCGATCCCAGGGTTGTCGAGTAGCAGGGAAGCACTTTCGCCTAGAGCGGTGAGGGCGCGTATGGAGGAAGCCATGGGGAAACTTGATCTCATGAAGGAGGAGGCGACACCGTTGGTCCTGGATGACATTGATGAGGGGGCGAGGCAGGTTTGGGCGATCGCGGGGAAGGTCTTGAACCGAAATTTGTTGCATATCCAGACAATCTCTAATGCCCTGCGCCCGGCCTAGGGAAACCCTAGAGGCCTGGTGTTTCGCCCGGTGGGAGAGAATACTTTCGTGGCAGAATTTGAGACCCAACGTGATCGCGATCGCGTTTGGGAGGGATCTCCCTGGCATGTAAGCAAACGTGCCGTGATTTTGACTGAGTTCAATGAGTGCATGCAGCCGTCAGAACTATAGTTTGACAAGCTCCAGTTGTGGGCTAAGGTTTTGAACCTTCCCTTCAATTTGAGGAACGATGCAAGGGGGAAGGCAGTGGCACAGCAGATTGATCGGAATGCGCCAGCAATCCAGTTTGACCATGTTGGTGGTTTTCTGCGGGCTAGGGTTACGATTGATGTTCGTAAGCCTTTGCGCAGATGGATCCTAATTGACTCTGCAGCGAGGAAGAGTAGAGACTGGTATTGTCGTGGATTTGTCACGGCAGATGTCCTAGTGAAAGGACTTAGTCGTGGAGCCATCGCTACGGGTTAACTTGAAGGGGTTAAAGCGGACACAAAGACACAAGGGTTTATACTAGTTCGGCCCCTTCGATGAAGGTAAAAGCCTACGTCTAGTTGTGATGGAATTGATGTGGTTTCGATGGCTAGGGAGCAAACAAGCTTCGCCTAGGCTCGAGTTGTTGTTGTCTGTCCTGAACCGCCGCCGGGTCGTCCCCTTATATACACGGGTGACGCCCGTCGGTCCATGGAGTCCCATACCGGTTCATATTCGTATCCCGGTTGGTCTCTCTCTATTCCTAACTTACAGACAAGTTTACATATCAAGCGATTTGACTCTGAGTTTCTAAACCGACTACGTGCCTTGGGCCTTCATCTCGCTTATACTACTAATGAAGTTAACCCGGCCTAGGTAGGCCGGTTCACGCCCAGTGGTAATATCCCCAACATTAGGCCCCAGATTGATTTGAACTGGTTCATGTCAATCCTTCACAAAAATCTTTGTCTTCAACATCTTCCGGTAATTGATAAACCGCCATGTCGTCATTATCTCTGGTTGTTGTAAACCGGCATGACGTCATCACGAAGTTAACATTTATGACGCCTTCTTTTATTAATAGATTTGCGATACCCAAGTCATCAGCTCCACTTCCGAAATTTTGGCTCCTGGATTCGCGCGCCTGACCCACGTCTGTTGCCTTATAAATAGGACCGAAGGGTCATTTCCTTTTCTCCCCTTCGTCCCTTTCTCTTCGTCTTCCTCGCGTCGCCAGCCTCAGAGCTCCGCCGCCGTCGTTGATCTCTGCACCGTCTTGGGCCGCTGCATCAACCTGAACGCACCAGAGCACTGCGGTAGCCTTCCGCATCTTCTTCGATTCTGGTAAGCCTTCTGTTCCTCTTAACATAGATCTGTTATAGGGTTTCATGTTCTTGCCGTGTTCATTGTTTGTTCATGCTCGTACCCGGACTCTAGATATGTGAAACCCTGCTCTGATTAGCAGTAGCCTTTTAGCATCCGCCTGTAGTTTTACGCTCAAGTCCATAGATCTCATCCACATTCCTGCCCATTGATTTACTTCCGTTCTGCTTTAACCTTTTGAATATTTTTTGTTTTTCTGAACTTGCTTCAGATCCATTGCTGCAATAAGACCTTGTGAAACCTGTTTTTGCATACTTAGCCATCCGCAACCTCAATTGCTTTCAATGTTTAGATCAGGTGGTTTAACTTAATATAGAAAAAGTTAATAAACCGGTATACACCATTAGTCCCCTTGTTGAACCGCCAGAACTCTTTAGCCATAAGATGTCGCTTCATAGAAATCCGGTTTAAATATACTGCCTCCGGTTTAGCATTGTTCATACCAGCGCCTTCTTTTATCCAACATGTTCTTGAACCGGAATCACCTATTTCTTGTAGATCTCACCATGGCCAAACAAGTATATGAGTGCAACTGGGTTCCTTCTCGTGTCACAGAAACTCAGTTTGATAATTTAGTCTCGATTGGCGCTTTAGACAGCAAAGAGACTATCCACTGGAGGGTTCCTGGTGATGAATGTCCTCCCACACCTCAAGAGGGAGAGGTTGTGATCTTTGCAGATCATTTAGCCCGGGGCTTCAAGCCGCCCGGCTCTAAATTTTACCGGGATGTGTTAGCCAATTTTCAACTCCGCCCGCAAGATATTGGCCCCAATTCTGTTACCAACTTATGTCACTTCCAAGTGCTCTGTGAGGTATACCTTCAAGAGGAACCCACAGTTGAATTGTTCAGAGACTGCTTCCATCTAAACCGCCGCACAGAATTCACGGATGGTCCCAATACCGAATTGGGCGGTATGGCAATTCAGAAAAGGAAAGAAATCACTTATCCCCATGCTAGACTACACAGTCACCCCAAGGAGTGGAATGCAACATGGTTTTACTGCAAAGATACTTCCCCTGATGATGAAAATCATTTGCCTGGCTTTCGTCCGAAGCGGCTCAGCAATACACACCCCTTCCCACAAAGGTTAAGTGCCAAGGAGAGGAGTAAATACGCTCCGCAATTATCCAAGCTCCGAGCCTTCATGGCCAACGGTTTAACAGGAGTAGATCTCGCACGCTGTTGGATATCATGGAGCGTACTGCCTCTCAGCCGGCGCTCCGGTTTAATGTGCAAGTATACTGGCAGCATTGATGACCCACTCCGACACACCAGCATCCAGCTCTCCGATGATGAAGTCACAGAGGCTGTGAAGAAAATGCTGAACGAATCGGAGCACCTCTGCGCTCAAACTGGCCTGCTCCCTTTCTGTGCTACCAACAAACCGCCAGCTGTAAGATTTTGATTGTACTTATTACTAAACCTGTTATTGCTATCTCTGTCGGATATCAACTGCTGCTTAACCAGGGTGATAATCCGTTTTGGAGCAAGAAGCTTCCACAAGACAAACCGGAGAAAGCAGAACGGTCAACCCGGCCAAAGACCAAGGTCATCAAGAAGCCTGCTAAAAAGAGGAAAACCAGTGCTTCATCTGATACGGCTGTTGATGATGATGTGGGTAACTCGGACCTTGAGGTAGAACTCGATTCACTAGGCTTACTTTTTACACGCCTTATTGATGATGATACTTGTCGGGGCGACGCCAAGCCATAATGCTGATGTCGCTGAGGTAACTATTCTCTCTTCCGATTCAGATCCTTTGCCTTTGCCAAAATTTCACCAGGCAAATCGGAAAGTTAAATTTTCTCATCCTCTTGCTTACTTGGATCCCACATTTCTTATGAAGACTCAGCAACATGAAGCTCGCCGCACAACCCGGCACAATGCCGGTAGTAACCTCCGCGGTTTACCAAACAGTCCGGTTCGAAAACGCCGCTCCGAGGTCTCCGACCTTTTTATTAATTTATATCCTAAAGCGGGTTTCATCCGTCAACCTCTTAATCCGCCCGACTCCGATTATCAGGTTACTTCTCATTCTTCCTCTGGTGAATCGTCGGCCACTCAGCTGCCACCACTGAATACGGTTCTCGGGTAAGCTAGACTGAACATATGCTTCTGGTATACCACGTTATAACTTATATTGTTCCTTGACTCTTTGTTTCTCTTTCAGGGCTAAACCTAAACCGAGCAAGAAAGCCCGCCTGGATAAAGCGGCCGAGGAACATGTCGCCCCTGAATAGGATAAAGCACCAGATCTTGAAGCATTCATTCATGAGGATATTCCCAATGATCCTCCCTTGCAAGATGATGCTATTCCTGAGAAAAGGCCTATCAATACCTCAGTCCCTGTTGACCAACCTGCCAGCTCCATCCGGATTGAAAGATCCCGCAGTCCTTCAAAGCCTGCCGATAAACCGACCGCGCCAACGCAAACCGGCGAGTCCAAGGATGATGACGTTGTAATTACCAGCGTAGGTCGGTTCGAACCAGGGAATCCTGTCGCTTTAGCCAAGCATACTGTGAAAGAAGATTTTTCTGCCATGAACAAAGGCAAATGGGATGTTGAACTGGAAACATATGCTGCTCTGAGTGCCCAAGATCTTCATTCTGGTTACTTGAATCGGCTATATACTAGTCGTGACTATGAAGCTGGCCTGGTAAAGATGATGAGAGATAAATTTGAGGTAACTTCCTTGTGCTTCTTCTTTCTTTAATTACTGCCACTGTATTTATCCTCCTAGCCCCCAAGGGCCGGTTTGTAACCTTCTTCAAGCCGGGACTTGAATATTGTCCTCAATACTTTGAAATCCATCAATGTAGCCCCCAAGGGCCGATTCAACTTAGTATAGTTAAACCGGGACTCTAATAAAGATTCTAACATGAGAACATAACTGAGCAAATAGCCATTAGCCCCCAAGTGCCAAGTTGAATACCTGTATTGAGTTTGGGACTTTGCGATTTAGTAATAGATGAAAATTGAAGGTGCATTAGCCCCCAAGTATCAAGCGTATAACTTGTTATGTGGTTGGTACTTCAAATTCTTGTACCGTTTGTTTAAAGCCAAGCACCGCTCAGATGCGAGGCTGAAGTGAGGATCAAAGAGGACCGGATTACTGATCTGTAGGCAACTTTGAAAACCCAACAAGCTGAAACCGACAAGGCAAGGGAAGAATTAACCGGCGCTTTGAGCATCACAGAACAGCTGAAGGAGGGCTTCAAAAAGGAGCGGGCTGATTGGGCCACTGAGAAGGCCACTTTAATAAAAAGAGCTGAAAACGCTGAAGCTGCCCTTAAACCGGTGGTAGATGAGCTGACCGCCATAAAGCGGCAAGTACATTCCATGACCGCTGCTATCTTTGGTAAGCTCCTTTTGGTTTCTTTGACAATTCTGGCCTGCTTATAATAGATCCGGTTTGTAATCTTTCCTGTATTGTTGCAGGCACACGCATTGGTCACTTAGGGTTAGATGTTCGGAAGAAGTTGAAGGCTGCCTACACTTTAATTGAACAGTTGTATACCGGAGCACAGCGGATCATCACCACTGCATCTCATAACAATCCGGCACCCTCTTTAATCCAAGACACTCTTAATAGGTTGTCAATGCTTCCTGCTCGGATTGAAGAACTGAAAAAATCTGTTGCTCAAACCAGAGCCATTAATGCCTTGATCCGGGCAAAAGCATGGGTGCCAGATTTCGATCCTGTTGAGGCACCTCAAGGCTATCCCAGCTTGAAGGAAGATGGCTCAGAGTTCAATGAAGATGACTTGAGGACGATAAACCGTGCGGTACGCCCTCTGGCTTGTCAATTGGCTAAAGAGGCAGACTTGTCGCATTATCAAGCTCAGTACAATGATCAGAACAAACGAGTGCCTGCACCAACTCTTGAAGCGGAGAATCTGATTCCTCCAATCCGTAAGCATACTTACGCTCCTGATATTAAACCATCTTCTCTGATCCACAAAGAGGCTGTCTTTCAAGCTTTAATGGGAATCGACTGGACCACTATTGATTTCCAGCCAATGGATAGAGATGAGGAAACTGAAGCGGCGCGGGACGACCCACGACCATCAGACCCCGGGGCGATGAACAGGCTTGAACCGGAAGCCGGTTTAAGTAGCTGCTTTATTATGATCCGCCAGAACAACAATGATCTTATTTGGGCACCGCGTTGCCTTGTAATAGGATAGTCAATACTTCTACCTTGAATATGCCTTCGTGCATAAGTACTGATGCTTTTGCTTGAAACCCTCAATTTATATTTCCTGCAATCAGAAAATCTTGAACTTCGGTGGCGGTTATACCGCCAGCCGGTTTATGACCTTTATATATATATCATCAATGTATTTAAGACATATAATCAAATATGTGATACAAAATACCTGCCATCGATGGGCATGAAGTTGGCTTAGCCAGGCTTGAAACGGAGTATTTATAAACTGTTATCATCAAAGGGGAGAAAACAACTCCCATGTAAACCGTGCTGGGTCATTATGAGCCCCCGCTACTTCATGATGTTAACAGGAAAGTTAAACCGGGCATATTTCTCCGGATTACAAATGAACCGAATTCCGTCAGCTGAACCGGTAAAAAAGTGTTGTTGGTTTAAAGGAAACACAACAAAAATTGAAGAATAGTCATAAAAGAGATATGGAAGCAAAGGCAATGATAAAAACCGTTTGCAAAAACATGCTTTACTGAGCTGATCAGATGGTGTTACCATGGTCGGACAGGACCAAGCCCCCAATAGGAGTGACAATGGTTCAAGTCAGCCAGGTCCCCAAATGAAACCGTGGCATTTATGCCGATCAAAAGCGTGGCAATGGTTCAGGTTCACCAAGCCCCAAGTGATTCTCAGGGCCTTAGGCCGATCAAGAGGCGTGATCGGTTCAGACTTGACCATGTCCCCAAGTGATCTGGTGGCTTTCGCCTATCAAAAGGTGTCGCATTGGTTCGTACACGACCAAGGCCCCAAGTGATATCATAAAGTTTTTTGGGAAAGCAAATTTCAAGGGGTAAACCGGAGGCCGCTTTAAAACAGAACCACTTCATGTAACCACACATGATATGAAAGGACAGAGACCCCGCTTTAGCTGAGGCTCCGGTTTTATTATATCAAAGATAATATATACACTGTCATAATATGTATATAGATAGAGCCGATGGCTCAAGTGTAGTAAGGCCGAAGATGAGCTATGTTCCACGGCCTGTTGGTCTCCTCCTCTGATTTGCGTGAGTCTTTATGCTCTCGAATATCGATCAGATAGTATGACCCGTTGTGCAGATTCTTGCTGACCACGAAAGGTCCCTCCCAAGGTGGGCATAACTTGTGCATATCCGTCTGGTCTTGGATGAGCCGAAGCACCAAATCTCCTTCTTGAAAAGTTCTGGTTCTGACCCGGCGACTGTGATAGCGACGAAGATCTTGTTGATAAATTGCCGAGCGGGCAGCCGCTATGTCACGCTCCTCATCTAATAGGTCCAAAGCATATTGCCGTGTTGTCTCATTGTCCGCTTCAATATAAGCCGCCACACAATGTAACGCCCTCGATGCGGCTATATCTCCCACGTGTCGAAGCACGACTTAGAGGCATAACCGCATTGAAAGCAATGTCGCAAGTGAGGTAATCTTCACACAACCCAAGTAATACATAAGGGAAAGAGATACATAGTTGGCTTACAATCGCCACTTCACACAAATACATGAATAAAACATTACATCATCCAGATACAATCAAGGTCCGACTACGGAACCAAAATAAAAGAAGAACCCCAAATGCGACAAAAGGACCCTGATCAACCCCAACTGGGCTCCACTACTGATCAACTAGTACAAAACAACACAAAGGGCAAGATCTTCATCGAGCTCCTCCTTGAGCTTGGTTGCGCCACCGCCGGTAACATGGGCACCGCAAACTGGTTTTGAAGTATCCGTGAGCCACGGGACTCAACAATCTCACACCCGCGAGATCAAGACTATTTAAGCTTATGGGTAAGGTAAAGGCATGAGGTGGAGCTGCAGCAAGCGACTAGCATAAACGGAGGCTAACATACGCAAATGAGAGCGAGAAGAGAAGGCAAAGCACGGTCGATAAAAGTATGATCAAGAAGTGATCCTATAACAACCTACGTCAAGCATAACCCCAACATCAGTGTTCACTTCCGGACTCCGCGGAAAGAGACCATCACGGTAACACACGCGGTTGATGTATTTTAATTAAGGTCAACTTCAGGTTTTCTACAACCGGACATTAACAAATTCCCATCTGCCACATAACTGCGGGCACGGCTCTCGAAAGTTTATACCTGCAGGGTGTCCCAACTTAGCCCATGACAAGCTCTCGCGATCATCGAAGAATAGACCTTCACCCAGACACTCCGATCGACTCGGTATCCCGTACATCAAGACATTTCGACAATGGTAAAACAAGACCAGCAAGACCTCCCCACAGCCGACAAATCCCGATAGGAGCTGCACATATCTCGTTCTCGTGGCACACCGGATGAGCCAGACGTCGGGTTGGCATAGACCACAGTTGCCCGGGGCGCCGGACATCGCTTCGAGTTGGACCAACACTGAAGGAGCACCGCCCGGGGCTAAAATAAAGATGACCCTCGGGCTCCGGAAACCCAAGGGAAGAAAAGGGCTAGGTGAGGCAAATGGTAAAAGTCAATGTTGGGCCTTGCTGGACAAGTTTTATTCAAAGCGAACTGTCAGGGGGGTCCCATAAATCACCCGACCGCGTAAGGAACGCAAAAATCCGGGAACATAACACCGGTATGACGGAAACTAGGGCGGCAAGAGTGGAACAAAACACCAGGCATAAGGCCGAGCCTTCCACCCTTTACCAAATATATAGATGCATTAATAAATAAGATATATTGTGATATCCCAACAAGTAAACATGTTCCCACAAGGAACAACATCTCCATGTTCCAACAAGGAACAATCTTCAATCTTCACCTGCAACTAACAACGCTATAAGAGGGGCTGAGCAAAGCGGTAACATAGCCAAACAGTGGTTTGCTAGGAATGGTGTCAAAGGTTAGAGGTTTGACATGGCAATTTGGGAGGCTGACAAGCAAAAGGTAGGCATCGTAGCATTGGCATAGCAAAAGAGCGAGCAAACTAGCATAGCAAAGATAGTAGTGATTTCGAGGGTATGGTCATCTTGCCCGTAAGGTTCTCGAGTTGTCGAAGGCTTGATCCTCGTGGCGTTCTCAACAGGTTCCTCGCTCACGCACTCGTCTCCCGGCTCTACCCAAAGCAAGAACACAAGCAACGGAACCACAATCAAACAAGGAACAATGCACAAGCAATATGATGCAATACATGACATGCTATGCGAGATGTGATATGCGATGCATATGTATGCTCCGGAAGGAAAATGATGAACCGGGCATCAACTTGGCAAACCAAGTATGCCGCTGGAAAGATGAGAAGATTTCGATTGAAATCGATATAAAGATCACCGGAATCGGATGCACGGTTTGCAAATGACAAGCAAAACAAGAATGATGCAAATCTGCGTTTAACAGCCCGATGCTACTTAGCACGCAACAAGAAACTATGCTACAGCACCCCAACATAAAAACAAAGCATATGGCAACGAACTACAGGAGATGCTTAACAAAATAGGAACACTGAACTACGGCTAAATCACATCATAACATGTTCAAACAAGCATGGAGAAAGTGCTCAAAATATCAGGTTCACAGACTTAGTGAAAATACTAACATACCAGGAATTAACATCAGGAAGGCATGTTTAGAGCAAGCAAACAACATGCTACAGGAACTTATAATAGCAAAGCAAGGCATGACATGATTCTACTCAAAGCATATTTCAATAGTCCCTTACTGACCATAAGCCCAAAAGGACTCTAAGAAATGATGGCACCCATGTAAACATTGCAAGTTTTATTACAGATTTCAGACTTAGTGAAATATCAGGACATGACAAAAACAGATTCAACATGGCATGTTCGTGAGCTCGATGCACTCACTACAGAGCATCTCATGATAAACTAAGCATACACCCATCAAGAAGACATGGCATAGGAGCTATACATGGCAAGAACAACATCATAGCATACACGGATCAACTACAACGACCTCGTGAAAATTGAATCTCACGCAAACAGTCTGCCAGGAAACATTTTCAAGCAAAAGTAGAGCACGAAAATGACATGCTAGACTACTCCATAAATACCAACAAAGGCATTGATGGATAGAGCACATCCATGTGTTCAAAACACCCTTACTGATCATGCTCAAAAAGGGCATAGATCTCTCTGTAACAACATGAACATATGGCATAAAATTAACAGCAGGACAAGACTTAGTGAAATCACTAAGTTCCTGAAATCAGCAACATCATCATCCCTACTTTGCATGCTTGTTCTAGTCAACACATAACTCACAAAAATACATGGCAAACACCCCTGGAAAGATGGCATGGCAATGTTCAACTCACATGTAGGACTCAAGTTCATAGGGTGCACACATAAATCATGACAAAAATGACAAAAGAGCTCGAGCTGATAAGATTCTGAAACTAACGATCTGAAGCCTTCTTCCAACAGCATTTCGGGCATCAAGATGAGCTCAAATGCAAATGATGCAATGGAATGAAATGATTTACTCGTCGAGACGAACAATTTGACATATTATACGCGCGAAACGGAGCTACAGGTGCGGAGATGTGATGCTATGAAAATGCACGAAAATGTTAGAATCCTGGGGACTTGGAGATATCGGGGTCAACCTGCTGACGGATTTCGAGGCGGGCGCGAGCTCACGGGAGTTCGGCGGAGAAGTGGCCGGAGGTGCGGGAGAGGCGGATCCGGGCTGGGAAGGCGGATCCGGCGCTGGTCGCCGGATCTGGCCGGAGGGCCGGCCCGGGCGCCTGCCATGGCCGCGGCGCCAGGCCGTGGCGCGAGGGCGGCGGTGGAGGCGCTGGGCGGCGGAGGTGGCGCGCCAGGGCGGCGGCGACCAGTCTGGCGCCGGTCGGGTCGGCGCCGCAGCGGCGAGCGGCGGCGAGTGCGGCGAAAGCGGCCATGTGAGCGAAGGCGGCGGTCGCGGACGGACGCGGAGGCGGCGGCATGCGGCGGCGGCGGCGGCGGGATGGCTGGCCGGGCGGCGGCGATGCCAAGGGCGGCGGCGGAGCGGGCGCGGCCACGCTGGTCGGACCTGTCCGGCGAAAGCGAGGACGAAAATTAGGGTTTCGGATCCCGATTTGGACGGGAAGACTTATTTATAGGCGAGAGGAGCTAGGAGAGTCCAAATGAGGTGCGGTTTTCACGCGATCGTGATCGAACGACCGAGAGCATGGAGAGGAGTTAGATGGGTTTTGGGCCACTTTGGAAGGGGTGTTGGGCTGCAACAAAAGAGGACATTACGGTTACCCGGTTAACCGTTGGAGTACCAAACGACCTCCAAATGGCACGAAACTTGACAGGCGGTCTACCGGTAGTATACCAAGGCCACTTGGCAAACCTCGGGCCATTCCGAGAAAGTTTAATACCCGCACATGAAAAGAGAGAAGAGGGGACGCCGGGAGACATAGGAGTGCCGGATTGCAAAACGGACAACGGGGAAAATGCTCGGATGCATGAGACGAACATGTATGCAAAATGTAATGCACATGATGGCATGATATGAAATGCAGATGATGACATGACAAATGCAACACGCCAGCAAATGACATGACAAAGACGGCGAATAACTGGCAGACACCTGGCGCATCGGATCCGGGGTGTTACAACACTCCACCACTATGAGAGGATCTCGTCCCGAGATCTAGGATGGCATCGGAGGGAAAACGGAAGAGGAAGAGAAGAGGTAAAACTAAATTGCTTCTTCGACAAAAGAGTGAAAACCATGAACCTTGAGAGGTTGAGCAATATGAAAGGAAGAAAATAACGAAGATGAGCAAAGTTGAAGACACTCCGTTAGGAAAGAGGAACAAGGGATACAACGAGAACCAAGAGGTTTAGTGATAAGATAGATATTGAAACCACTCCGGTTAAAACTAGATAGAGAAGGAATAAGATTGATATAATTTGGGCAGCACTCCGACTGAAAAGAGAAGCAAAACTTGATAACATGAAAGAACTTGAATTAGAACACAACACTCCGGTTAAATGGATAAGCATGAAGAACATGATCCTCACAATTCGAGATGATGAGAGAAAAGAGCAACATCACAATGCCTCCGGAAGAAATGAAAGAATGGAATGGAATGAACGGAGGGAAACAATATCTTGAAAGAGTACGCTTACAAGAAATGCTAGAACGGAGTTGTTGGAAAACCAACAACGAAAGGAATAAGCTTGTAGTGGGCTTATGGAAACATCTCAAAATTATGAGGTGACAACCGGCCACTAACGGAAACAATTGCTTGCTTGAGATTAGCGAAGAGATGAAAGCTTGTTCCATCAAGATGGAAAAGAGATAACTTGGGTCATTAATAAGCACCAAAATAGCAACATTCCTTAGGGAAGGCTTTAGGTGAAATCTATACCAAGATAACTCCAACAAAGGGATTGATGGATTTAAAATACCTCATTCTTGACAACATATGAATCACGAAACAAGAATGGAAATTGCCAAGAATGATATAACACCACCTCAAAAGCTAAGGTAGAAAGAATCGCACTTTGGATTGCAAGATGAAGAATGCTTGAGCTCCTTAGGAAAGAATCTCGATGAAAACTTTGAGAAGGGAATAAATCCTTGATGAACCATCATGTAGAACCTCCATGAAGAACTCCGGTAAACAAAAGGAATGAAAAGAAAGAGAAATTGAAAACACAAGGTGAAGCCTTGCAATGATTTAGATGGATCTCCGTGATAATTAGAGCTTGGAACTCCGGGAAAAGAAAAGATGAAACCACTGAAACCGAGAATTTATTCATCATGAACAAACTCCTAAAGAAGGAATTAATCACTTGGATGAACAAGAATAAGAATTATGTTATGCTTATCCTTCACCAATTTAGATTGATGACAATCAACAGATTTGGCATACTACTTATTCTCGTAGCAAGGATTAAAAGAGATATATCAAAACTTGAGAAGGTCTTCAACGAACCACCGGTAGGATTGGAACAACAAATGAATTGATATGATGAACAAGGAAGAGAGATCTTGCACGAACCACCGTAAGAATTGAAAATGATCGAAGTAAAGGCACAATTCACCGGGAAGAATTGGAAAACGAATGAAGATACTTGAGGGAATTTAAATACAAATGAACGAATAGATCACTAGCTGATAAGAGAATACTTGAATGATGCACCAGTATGATTTGGAGAACGAGAGCTGAAAGCTGAGAATGAATAAACCTGAATTGATGGACTCCGGATGACAAACTGAGAAGACTCTTGAATATCTCCTGATGGGTGAAAAAGATTCTCACGATCGAAAACAATTATGAGAGGATGGCAACAAGCTATCACCATGAATCTTGAAGAGAATAGAGCAAGATTAAAGAGAAACTCTTCTTCGGTCTTCAAATGATGAGAATGACAACGAGAAACACCACCAAGAATTATTGAGGCACACCGGAAAAATCAAAAGCGAAGAGGTTGAGCCAACTATGAAAAGAATTTGAAAGATCTTGGAGAAAAGCATTTGACTGATGATAGCTCATCTTACGTCGAACTTGGAGAAGAATTTAGGATAGCTCTGGGAAAATAGAAGAGTCAGGTAAGATCCTGGGAAAAAACCTGTGGGTTAGGGCCCACTCAAAAGAACACCGTTGGAAATGATTTAAAAGAGAAATTGCACCGGTTGAATTAAATGACTTGAAAGAGATACCAATCTCGAAAGAGCTTGAACGAATGCAGAGTGGAAACACGAATCTTCGAGATATCTTGAGCACTCCGAAATAACAAATAGCGAGAAGTAGAATGATAATGAGGTGCACCGGTATGAGAAGACATTGAAATGAGGAAAAAGGTATGATCAACAAAACTTGACTTGAATCCACCGGAGAAGAGAAAGGAATGAGGAATGACGAACTAGTAGAACATCTTCTTGAGAACCACCGGGTAAGAACATTGATGGAAAAGAATGGAGAAACTTCACATGAATAAATGGATACTTGATTAAGAAATCTGTGTCCTTGAAGAAAAAGGGTGGGAGGGCGGGAAAAACAAAGGCAACTTAGAGACGGATGAAACAAACACCATTGAGACGAAATGATGATTGGTCTTGCGGATGGGGAGAATGATGGGCTATATCTCCCACGTGTCGAAGCACGACTTAGAGGCATAACCGCATTGAAAGCAATGTCGCAAGTGAGGTAATCTTCACACAACCCAAGTAATACATAAGGGAAAGAGATACATAGTTGGCTTACAATCGCCACTTCACACAAATACATGAATAAAACATTACATCATCCAGATACAATCAAGGTCCGACTACGGAACCAAAATAAAAGAAGAACCCCAAATGCGACAAAAGGACCCTGATCGACCCCAACTGGGCTCCACTACTGATCAACTAG
Organism: Aegilops speltoides; assembly: GCA_021437245.1. NCBI lineage: Eukaryota > Viridiplantae > Streptophyta > Magnoliopsida > Poales > Poaceae > Aegilops > Aegilops speltoides. The sequence goes on along the minus strand of CM038147.1, from coordinate 489,896,285 downwards.
TACAAAACAACACAAAGGGCAAGATCTTCATCGAGCTCCTCCTTGAGCTTGGTTGCGTCACACCGCTCATTAACATGGGCACCGCAAACTGGTTTTGAAGTATCCGGTGAGCCACGGGACTCAAAGAATCTCACACCCGAGATCAAGACTATTTAAGCTTATGGGTAAGGTAAAGGCATGAGGTGGAGCTGCAGCAGCGACTAGCATAAACGGAGGCTAACATACGCAAATGAGAGCGAGAAGAGAAGGCAAAGCACGGTCGATAAAAGTATGATCAAGAAGTGATCCTATAACAACCTACGTTAAGCATAACCCCAACACCGTGTTCACTTCCGGACTCACGGAAAGAGACCATCACGGTAACACACGCGTTGATGTATTTTAATTAAGGTCAACTTCAGGTTTTCTACAACCGACATTAACAAATTCCCATCTGCCACATAACCGCGGGCACGGCTCTCGAAAGTTTATACCTCGCAGGGTGTCCCAACTTAGCCCATGACAAGCTCTCGCGATCATCGAAGAATAGACCTTCACCCAGACACTCCGATCGACTCGGTATCCCGGTACATCAAGACATTTCGACAATGGTAAAACAAGACCAGAAGACCTCCCACAGGCCGACAAATCCCGATAGGAGCTGCACATATCTCGCTCGTGGCACACCGGATGAGCCAGACGTCGGGTTGGCATAGACCACTGTTGCCAGGGGGCGCCGGACATCGCTTCGAGTTGGACCAACACTGAAGGAGCACCGCCCGGGGCTAAAATAAAGATGACCCTCGGCTCCGAAACCCAAGGGAAGAAAAGGGCTAGGTGAGGCAAATGGTAAAAGTCAATGTTGGGCCTTGCTGGACAAGTTTTATTCAAAGCGAACTGTCGGGGGTCCCATAAATCACCCGACCGCGTAAGGAACGCAAAATCCGGGAACATAACACCGGTATGACGGAAACTAGGGCGCAAGAGTGGAACAAAACACTGGGCATAAGGCCGAGCCTTCCACCCTTTACCAAATATATAGATGCATTAATAAATAAGATATATTGTGATATCCCAACAAGTAAACATGTTCCCACAAGGAACAACATCTCCATGTTCCAATAAGGAACAATCTTCAATCTTCACCGCAACTAACAACGCTATAAGAGGGCCCGAGCAAAGCGGTAACATAGCCAAACAAAGGGTTTGCTAGGAATGGTGTCAAAGGTTAGAGGTTTGACATGGCAATTTGGGAGGCTGACAAGCAAAAGGTAGGCATCGTAGCATTGGCATAGCAAAAGAGCGAGCAAACTAGCATAGCAAAGATAGTAGTGATTTCGAGGGTATGGTCATCTTGCTCGTAAGGTTCTCGAGTTGTCGAAGGCTTGATCCTCGTGGCGCGTTCTCAACAGGTTCCTCGCTCACGCACTCGCCTCCGGCTCTACCCAAAGCAAGAACACAAGCAACGGAACCACAATCAAACAAGGAACAATGCACAAGCAATATGATGCAATACATGACATGCTATGCGAGATGTGATATGCGATGCATATGTATGCTCGGAAGGAAAATGATGAACTGGCATCAACTTGGCAAACCAAGTATGCCGCTGGAAAGATGAGAAGATTTCGATTGAAATCGATATAAAGATCACCGAATCGGATGCACGGTTTGCAAATGACAAGCAAAACAAGAATGATGCAAATCTGCGTTTAACAGCCCGATGCTACTTAGCACGCAACAAGAAACTATGCTACAGCACCCCAACATAAAAACAAAGCATATGGCAACGAACTACAGGAGATGCTTAACAAAATAGGAACACTGAGCTACGGCTAAATCACATCATAACATGTTCAAACAAGCATGGAGAAAGTGCTCAAAATATCAGGTTCACAGACTTAGTGAAAATACTAACATACCAGGAATTAACATCAGGAAGGCATGTTTAGAGCAAGCAAACAACATGCTACAGGAACTTATAATAGCAAAGCAAGGCATGACATGATTCTACTCAAAGCATATTTCAATAGTCCCTTACTGACCATAAGCCCAAAAGGACTCTAAGAAATGATGGCACCCATGTAAACATTGCAAGTTTTATTACAGATTTCAGACTTAGTGAAATATCAGGACATGACAAAAACAGATTCAACATGGCATGTTCGTGAGCTCGATGCACTCACTACAGAGCATCTCATGATAAACTAAGCATACACCCATCAAGAAGACATGGCATAGGAGCTATACATGGCAAGAACAACATCATAGCATACACGGATCAACTACAACGACCTCGTGAAAATTGAATCTCACGCAAACAGTCTGCCAGGAAACATTTTCAAGCAAAAGTAGAGCACGAAAATGACATGCTAGACTACTCCATAAATACCAACAAAGGCATTGATGGATATAGCACATCCATGTGTTCAAAACACCCTTACTGATCATGCTCAAAAAGGGCATAGATCTCTCTGTAACAACATGAACATATGGCATAAAATTAACAGCAGGACAAGACTTAGTGAAATCACTAAGTTCCTGAAATCAGCAACATCATCATCCCTACTTTGCATGCTTGTTCTAGTCAACACATAACTCACAAAAATACATGGCAAACACCCCTGGAAAGATGGCATGGCAATGTTCAACTCACATGTAGGACTCAAGTTCATAGGGTGCACACATAAATCATGACAAAAATGACAAAAGAGCTCGAGCTGATAAGATTCTGAAACTAACGATCTGAAGCCTTCTTCCAACAGCATTTCGGGCATCAAGATGAGCTCAAATGCAAATGATGCAATGGAATGAAATGATTTACTCGTCGAGACGAACAATTTGACATATTATACGCGCGAAACGGAGCTACAGGTGCGGAGATGTGATGCTATCAAAATGCACGAAAATGTTAGAATCCTGGGGACTTAGAGATATCGGGGGGGTCAACCTGCTGCACGGATTTCGAGGCGGGGCGCGAGCTCGCCGGAGTTCGGCCGGAGAAGTGGACGGAGGTGCGGGGAGAGGCCGGATCCGGGGCTGGGGAAGGCGGATCCGGGCGCGGGGTCGCCGGATCTGGCCGAGGGCCGCCCGGCGCGGCGGCCATGGCCGGCCGGCCGGGCCGTGGCGCGAGGGCGGCGGTGGAGGCGCTGGGCGGCGGCGGCGGCGCTGCCAGGCGGCGGCGACGACAGTCTGGCGCTGGCGGGTCGGCGCGAGGCGGCGAAGCGGGCGAGGCGGGCAGAGTCCGGCCTTGGAGGCGCAGCGTGCGGTCACGGACGCGGCGGAGGCGGGCGACATGGCGCGGCCGGCGGCGGGATGGCTGGCAGGCGGCGGCGATGCCATGGCGCGGCGCGGCGGGCGCGGCCACGCTGGTCGGACCTGTCCGGCGAGCGCGGGGACGAAAATTAGGGTTTCGGGATCCCGATTTGGACGGGGAAGACTTATTTATAGGCAGAGGGAGCTAGGAGAGTCCAAATGAGGTGCGGTTTTCGGCCACGCGATCGTGATCGAACGACCGAGAGCATGGAGAGGAGTTAGATGGGTTTTGGGCCACTTTGGAAGGGGTGTTGGGCTGCAACAAAAGAGGACATTACGGTTACCCGGTTAACCGTTGGAGTACCAAACGACCTCCAAATGGCACGAAACTTGACAGGCGGTCTACCGGTAGTATACCAAGGCCGCTTGGCAAACCTCGGGCCATTCCGAGAAAGTTTAATACCCGCACATGAAAAGAGAGAAGAGGGGACGCCGGGAGACATAGGAGTGCCGGATTGCAAAACGGACAACGGGGAAAATGCTCGGATGCATGAGACGAACATGTATGCAAAATGTAATGCACATGATGGCATGATATGAAATGCAGATGATGACATGACAAATGCAACAGGCCAGCAAATGACATGGCAAAGACGGCGAATAACTGGCAGACACCTGGCGCATCGGATCCGGGGTGTTACACACAAGGTGAATCGTGTCGGATATCACTAGGGAGGATTGCCTCCGCTCCGTAGACCATGAAAAACGGTGTGTATCCTGTAGATCGGTTGGGCGTAGTATTAATACTCCATAGCACAGACTGTAGCTCTTCAACCCAACAACCCGGTGTTCTTTGCAATGGAACCATAAGCCGGGGTTTGATGCCTCGCAAGATCTCTTGATTAGCCCGTTCTGCCTGCCCATTGGACTGGGGGTGAGCCATCGATGATACGTCAAGTCGGATGTGCTCACGTTCACAGATTTCCTTCATAGCTCCCTTGGATAAATTGGTACCATTGTCAGTAATGATACTGTGTGGAAAACCAAACCGGAAAATCACCTTTTTAATGAACTGCACCGCTGTAGCTGCATCACACTTGTTGACAGGCTCCGCTTCAACCCACTTGGTAAACTTGTCAACTGCCACCAAAAGGTGGGTTTTCTTATCCTTGGATCTTTTAAAAGGTCCGACCATATCCAGCCCCCATGTTGCAAACGGCCAAGTAATTGGAATCATCCTCAATTCTTGAGTCGGCACATGAGCACGCCTTGAAAATTTCTCGACAGCCATCACACCGCTTAACCAAGTCCTCCGCATCGGCATGAGTCACAACCAAGAGAACCCGTGATTTAAACGCCTTTGCCACGTGAGACTTTGAACCGGCATGGTGACCATAATCCCCTTCATGGATTTCACGTAAGATTTCACAGCCTTCCTCAGGAGAGACGCAGCGTTGAAACGCCCCTGATACACTGCAATGATGCAACTCGCCATTGACAATTGTCATAGACTTGGATCGCCGGACTATCTGCCTGGCTAGAGTCTCATCCTCTGGCAACTCTCCCCGATTCATATATGCAAGATAAGGAACTGTCCAATCCGGTATAATATGCAGGGCTGCCACCAATTGAGCCTCCGGATCAGGAATAGCCAAATCCGCTTCACCCGGGAGCTTGACTGACGGGTTGTGCAACACGTGGAGAAAGACATTAGATGGGACCGGTTTACGCTGAGAGCCCAACCGGCTTAAAGCGTCCGCCGCTTCATTTTTCCGACGATCCACGTGCTCCACATGATAACCCTTGAAGTGACCCGCAACAATATCCACCTCACGACGGTATGCAGCCATAAGCGGGTCCTTAGAATCCCAAGTGCCAGACACCTGTTGGGCCACGAGGTCCGAGTCACCGAAGCACTTAACCCGACTTAGATTCATCTCTTTAGCCATCCGGAGACCATGGAGCAAAGCTTCATACTCAGCTGCATTATTAGTACAAGGGAACATTAAGCGGAGAACATAACAAAACTTATCACCTCGTGGGGAAGTTAATACGACTCCAGCCCCCGAGCCTTCCAATTGCCTGGATCCATCAAAATGGATAGTCCAATATGTGTGATCCGGCTTCTCCTCTGGTGCTTGCAACTCTGTCCAATCATTGATGAAATCAACAAGTGCTTGAGACTTCACCGCCGTCCGAGGCACGTACTTCAATCCGTGCGGCCCAAGTTCTATGGCCCACTTGGCAATCCGCCACTCGCCTCCGGTTACAGATGATATCGCCCAAGGAGCTGAATCGACCACGTGATGGGGTGCCCTTGGAAATACTGCTTCAACTTCCGGCTTGCCATGAAAACTCCATATACCAGCTTCTGCCAATGCGGATATCTTTGCTTGGGTTCAATAAGCACCTCGCTGATATAGTAAACCGGCCGCTGAACTGGATACTCCTTGCCTGCCTCCTTGCGTTCCACCACAATAGCCACGCTAACTGCACGAGCATTGGCCGCTACATATAACAATAACGGCTCCTTGTCGACCGGAGCCGCAAGAACGGGCGGATTGGCTAATTGCCGCTTCAAGTCCTCCAACGCTTCATCAGCAGCCGGACTCCAGATGAATTGATCTGTCTTTCTCAGCATCTGGTATAAAGGGATGGCCTTCTCTCCGAGGCGGCTGATAAATCGGCTCAGTGCGGCGATCCGACCCACCAAACGCTGAACATCGTTGATACACTTTGGTTTAGCTAGGGAGGTGATAGCCGTAATCTTCTCCGGATTAGCCTCAATTCCTCTGTTGGACACAAGAAAACCCAGTAACTTGCCTGCCGGAACACCAAAGACACACTTGGCCGGGTTAAGCATCATCTTGTAAACTCGCAAGTTGTCAAAGGTTTCCTTCAAATCATCAACCAGCGTCTCCTTCTGCCTTGACTTGACTACAATATCATCCACATAAGCATGCACATTACGGCCGATCTGTTTATGCAAGCAGTTCTGTACACACCGTTGATAAGTGGCTTGGGCGCTCTTGAGCCCAAAAGGCATAGATACATAGCAGAAGGCTCCAAAGGGAGTAATAAACGCCGTCTTCTCCTGGTCCGTAACCGCCATTTTGATCTGATGATATCTAGAATACGCATCCAAAAAACTCAAACGCTTACAACCCGCCGTGGCATCAATAATCTGGTCAATGCGGGGGAGGGCAAAAGGATCCGCTGGACAAGCCTTGTTAAGATCCGTGTAATCCACACACATACGCCAGGTGCCGTTTTTCTTAAAAACCAGCACCGGATTAGCAAGCCACTCTGGATGGAACACTTCAATGATAAAACCAGCTGCTAAGAGCCTGGCCACTTCCTCTCCAATGGCTTTGCGCCTTTCTTTGTTAAACCGGCGGAGAAATTGCTTTACCGGTTTATACTTAGGATCAACATTAAGAGTGTGCTCAGCGAGTTCCCTCGGTACACCTGGCATGTCAGAAGGCTTCCATGCAAAAATGTCCCGATTCTCACGGATGAACTCGATGAGCGCGCTTTCCTATTTAGGGTCCAAGTTGGCACTGACAATGAACTGCTTGGACGAATCGCCGGGCACGAAGTCAACAAGCTTGGTCTCAGCCGCCGATTTGAACTTCAGATCTGAATCATGCTCCGTGGTCGGCTTCTTCAAAGGGGTCATGTCCGCCGGATCAACATTGTCCCTATAATATTTCAACTCCTCCGTGGCACAAACCGACTCTGCATAGGCCGCATCACCTTCCTCACATTCCAAAGCAATCTTGCGGCTCCCATGAACCATTATTGTCCCTTTGTAACCCGGCATCTTGAGCTGCAAATAGATATAACAAGGCCGTGCCATAAATTTGGCATAAGCCGGCCGCCCAAACAAGGCGTGATACGGGCTCCGGATTTTCACCACCTCAAAGGTTAGTGTTTCGGATCGGGAATCATGCTTGTCCCCAAAAGCCACCTCCAGGGCTATCTTACCAACAGGGTATGCTGATTTGCCAGGCACCACACCATGGAACACCGTATTAGACGGTCTGAGATCTTTGTCTGTTAGCCCCATGCGGCGGAATGTCTCATAGTACAGGATGTTAATACTGCTCCCTCCATCCATGAGCACCTTGGTGAATTTATAACCTCCCACCTGAGGGTCTACCACTAATGCCAACTGGCCCGGATTGTCAACCCGGGGGGGGGGGGGGGGTGATCCTCCCTGCTTCACATGATAGGCTGCTCCGACCAGGGTAAGTAACGTGGTACAGCCGGTTCAACAGAGTTCACCGCACGCTTGTGAAGCTTCCGGTCGCGCTTATCCAAGCTAGTTGTGAAAACGTGATACTGCCCATTGTTCAACTGTTTTGGCTGGCTCTGATAACCCGACTGCTGCTGCTGTTGTTGGTTGTAACCCCCTTGACCGCTCTGATAATTCTGGTTACTATTACCGCCCTGATTGAAACCTGAACCGGAAGCTCCATCGTGACCCGGCCCATGGAAAGCGGATCCTGAGCCAGCACCTGACCCACGGTCATACCGGAAGGCATTAGAGTTTTTAAATTCCTGCATAATGTAACAATCCTTCCAAAGGTGGTTAGCCGGCGCCTCCTTCGTCCCATGTTTTGGGCAAGGCTGATTCAACAAATAGTTTAAGCGATCCGGGTTAGGATTTGGAGCCCCATTACGATTCGCCGCTTTACCTCTGCGCCGCTGACCCTTGTCCTGCGCATTAGTGTTAGCCACAAAGTCCATGTTGCCATCCGCTTTACGCTTGCCTCCGTTTCCATGGCCCGCCGCTTCATACGCCCCAACTTCAACTTTAAAGGCTTAAACCGGCAGTTGCCCTCCAGGGTTAAGATCGCCGAGTCAGCATTGATCCTGTCAGACGAGTGCAAGACTTTCGAAACGCGGCGTACCCAATGGGTTGTTGATTCTCCGTCCTCCTGAACACAAGCCGCCAAGTCTACTATGGACTTAGGCTGCTTACACGTATCTTTGAAATTCTGGATAAACCGGGCCCGCAACTGGGCCCATGAACTGATAGAATTAGGCGACAGGCTTTTCAACCAAGTACGGGCCATGCCTTCAAGCATCATGGTGAAGTACTTTGCACACGCGTCTCATCCACATCCAAAGATCTCCATGGCCATCTCATAACTCTCTACCCACGCTCGAGATAAATCAGCGGTGTAATTCGCACCTTGCGCGACCCTTGACGCCTTTAGGCAGGCGTACATTGCGTAAGCGAGGACTAAACAGGCACTCCCAAGCTAGATCGACCCCGGCCCGGCCGAGGTGGTAGGACAAACCGGTGTAAGCTGATCCGCCTCGCTTACAGGCCGCTAACTCGGCCTCCCTTCGTGCCCGGGCCCGGTCCACTACATCCTGAGCATCGCGAACACCACCTGTCGGGTTATTGCCACGGGCCGCTTCACGGCCCCGCGCATTGCTTGATATGGTCGGTTCATCCAGGCACCTACTATAGCTCCGGCTTGGACGAGGCGTGGAATGAATCCGATCGCGGCTGTATGAATATGCCTCCTGTTGAATCAAAGCGGTCCGGAGAAGTTCCTTAACCCGGCGCGTCTCTATTGCTTGTGGAGAGTCTCCTTCGACCGGGATAGCTTCTAATCGCGCAGCAACTGCGACAAGATTGTCCATAGGATTAGAATAATGACCCGGAGGTGTCTGGACCGGCGGAGGAATCACAATGTTCTGCCGAGGAGGTTCCATCAGGCGGGGTTGGACCGTCGCTCCTGGCCCTGGTGCCTCGACCCGGTTTACCTCCTGGTGCCCCGGCGGATTACTGGTTCCAGCTCCCGGAGTGTGAAAGAGATTTCGAGGGTCGAACCCTAACGGCAGGCGTGATCTGTGCTTCCGCTTCAAGACCTCCTGTGATGTGTTCTGGTCGAGCATGAGCTTATAGGCCTGGGCGTCCAAAGCGGCCCGCTCTGCGGCCATCCTGTCCTTCTCTGCTGCCAGGTCAGCTTTGGCATGCACGATCTGCTCTCTCACTTTTGCAACCTCCGCATCATGGGCCTCCTGATCCGCCGGATTGGCCTCTGCCATAAGTACCGCTAGTGCGTCAAACAGGTCAGACAGAACTTGAACCGGTGGGCACACAAGGCCTCCTGTCCCTGCTACCGCTGCCGCTGCTGATCCAGAGAGCATTGCTGCTGCGGTCAAAGAGTGATTCGCCGCCTACGTGCCGGCCATGAATATTCTAACCCGGTTGATCTGATCTGGGGGGTCCGGAATACTGTCGCCATCGGAATAGCCCCTAATCTGGTCATCTTGCAATTGGTACAATGATTCAGTCTCTCCGGTTGAGGACTCGTCGCCGAAATAGATGACGGCCTCACTACCGTATTCTGACTCGTCCTCATGCTCTCCTCCGTGGATGACTCCGACGAAGGCACGCTTCACGGCCGGTTTAACCTGGGTAGATCTCGCACGCTGAGCCGTCTCGACGAGGTCGGTGTAGATGTCCGACTCAGGCCCAGGCTCACCGATCTTGCCGATGAAAACGTGTATGCCACCAAAGGGGACCCGGTATCCGTACTCGATCGAGCTGGCTTCGGGACCCCATCCTGAATCGTCGATGTAGAACTTGCCGCGACGACTCTTGGTCATCCGGCCCATAGCATAGCCTACGAGTCCTTTGAGCTTGCCCTCCAAGATCATCAAACCATCATGCGATAGCCCCACGGTGGGCGCCAACTGTCGTGGATTTGTCACGGCAGATGTCCTAGTGAAAGGACTTAGTCGTGGAGCCATCGCTACGGGTTAACTTGAAGGGGTTAAAGCGGACACAAAGACACAAGGGTTTATACTAGTTCGGCCCCTTCGATGAAGGTAAAAGCCTACGTCTAGTTGTGATGGAATTGATGTGGTTTCGATGGCTAGGGAGCAAACAAGCTTCGCCTAGGCTCGAGTTGTTGTTGTCATCTGAACACGCCGCCGGTCGTCCCTTATATACACGGGTGACGCCCGTCGGTCCATGGAGTCCCATACCGGTTCATATTCGTATCTCGGTTGGTCTCTCTCTATTCCTAACTTACAGTACAAGTTTTCATATCAAGCCGGTTTAGGGCTACAGGTTCTAAACCGACTACAGGCCTTGGGCCTTCATCTGCTTATACTACTAATGAAGTTAACCCGGCCCAGGTAGGCCGGTTCACGCCCAGTGGTAATATCCCCAACAGGTATGATATTCAGTATGAGAACGTCCCAAATTTCTGCTTCTCGTGTGGATGATTGGGACACTCTGATCTTCAGTGCCCGACGCCAGGCTCACGGGATGAAAACGACGATCTACCCTTCAAGACTAGCCTGAGAGCGTCGGATGAGAAAAAGAAAGCAACGTCTAATGAAAGTTCGTCAAAAGAGCAGCGATCAAGCCAAAGCAGTAATAAGGATGCTCGTAAGGCGAAGGAAAAGGCAGATCCTTGCCCTGAGGTTGTCTCCCCAGCTAAGAAGATTAATCATACAAACAAGAGAAAGGGAGGACCTCAAGTGCAAAAACAAGTGTACAGACAAATTGCCCTACAATCGGCTGAGACTCAAGAGTAGGTGCAACAGGATGTGGGCGCCCATGCTATGGTGGTGTTCACAGCGGGGGGCAGCAAGCTAGAGGGAGAGGGAGTAGGCCATGGGACAAAACTAATTCCAAAGAATAAGAAGCCCACTCCTACAAACTCTCAGAGCTCGGATAGTTCGGCGGCGGTTGCGAACCAGCCCCGCCAGGATCAATGAGTTGCTTGAGCTGGAACTGCCGGGGGCTTGGGAACCCCAGGGCAGTTCGCGAGCTTCGCAATATTGTGAAGCAAGAAGGGCACGATCTCCTGTTTGTTATGGAGACGAAAATTTCAGCGACACGAGTTGAAAGCTTACAGAACTTGCTTGGTTTCTCGGGCTGCTTTGCGGTAAGTAGTAGGGGCCTGAGCGGTGGCATTGGTATGTTCTGGACCTCAAGTCTGTGGAACTAAAAAATTACAGTGCCGGCCATATTGATATAGTGGTGCGGAAAAAATACGATGCCACTAAGCAATGGCGGGTGACTGGTTTCTATGGAGCTCCGAAAGTGGAGGATCGATGCCACAGCTGGAGATTTCTGAGAACGCTTTTTGTAATCCAACATGAATCATGGATTGATAACCCACAAGTGTAGGGGATCGCAACAGCTTTCGAGGGTAAAGTATTCAACCCAAATTTATTGATTCGACACAAGGGGAGCCAAATAATATTATTGAGTATAACAGTTGAGTTGTCAATTCAACCGCACCTGGATAACTTAGTATCCGCAGCAAAGTACTCCCTCCGTCCGGAAATACTTGTCGTAGAAATGTACGAAAATGGATGCATCTAGAACAAAAATACGTCTAGATACATCCATCTCTGCGACGAGTATTTCTGGACAGAGGGAGTATTTAGTAGCAAAGTAGTATAATAATAAAGGTAACGGTAGCAAAAGTAAAGATAATAGTTTTGTAGTAATTGTAACAGTAGCAATGGAAAAGTAAATAAGCGAAACACAAGATGCGAAAAGCTCGTAGGCATTGGAGCAGTGATGGATAATTATGTCGGATGTGATTCCTCATGTAATAGCTATAACATAGGGTGACACAGAACTAGCTCCAGTTCATCAATGTAATGTAGGCATGTATTCCGAATATAGTCATACGTGCTTATGGAAAAGAACTTGCATGACATCTTTTGTCCTACCCTCCCATGGCAGCGGGGTCCTAGCGGAAACTAAGGGATATTAAGGACTCCTTTTAATAGAGAACCGGACCAAAGCATTAACACATAGTGAATACATGAACTCCTCAAACTACGGTCATCACCGAGAAGTATCACGATTATTGTCACTTCGGGGTTGTCGGATCATAACACATAATAGATGACTACAAACTTGCAAGATAGATCAAGAACACACATATATTCATGAAAACATAATAGGTTCAGATCTGAAATCATGGCACTCGGGCCCTAGTGACAAGCATTAAGCATAGCAAAGTCATAGCAACATCAATCTCAGAACATAGTGGATACTAGGGATCAAATCCTAACAAAACTAACTTGGTTACATGGTAAATCTCATCCAACCCATCACCGTCCAGAAAGTCTATGATAGAATTACTCACGCACGGCGGTGAGCATCATGAAATTGATGATGGAGGATGGTTAATGATGATGACGGCGACGAATCCCCCTCTCCGGAGCCCCGAACGGACTCCAGATCAGCCCTCCCGAGAGAGATTAGGGCTTGGCGGTGGCTCCGTACCGTAAAACACGATGAAACTTTCTCTCTGATTTTTTTCTCCGCGAAACGGAATATATGGAGTTGGAGTTGAGGTTGGTGGAGCGTCAGGGGGCCCACGAGACAGGGGCGCGCCCAGGGGGTGGGCACGCCCCACACCCTCGTGGATATGGTGTGGGACCCCTGGTCTTGATTCTTTCGCCAGTATTTTTTATATTTTCCAAAAAGTGCCTCCGTGGATTTTCAAGTCATTCCAAGAACTTTTGTTTTCTACACATAAAACAACATCATAGCAGTTCTGCTGAAAACAGCGTCAGTCTGGGTTAGTTTCATTCAAATCATGCAAGTTAGAGTCCAAAACAAGGGCAAAAGTATTTGGAAAAGCAGATACGTTGGAGACGAATCAACTCCCCCAAGCTTAAACCTTTGCTTGTCCTCAAGCAATTCAGTTGATAAACTGAAAATGATACAGAAAAACTTTTACAAACTCTGTTTGCTCTTGTTGTTGTAAACATGCAAAGCCAGCACTCAGGTTTCAGCAAATATTATGAACTAACCATACTCATAATAACACCTAGGTCTCACAATTACTCATATCAATGGCATAATCAGCTAGCGAGCCATAATAATAAAACTCGGATGACAACACTTTCTCAAAACAATCATAACATGATATAACAAAATGGTATCTCGCTAGCCCTTTCTGAGACCGCAAAACATAAATGCAGAGCACCTTTAGAGATCAAGGACTGACTAAACATTGTAATTCATGGTAAAAGAGATCCAGTCAAGTCATACCCAATATAAATCAATAATAATGAATGCAAATGACAGTGTGATTTCTAGCGGGTGCTTTTTAATAAGAGGGATGATGACTCAACATAAAAGTAAATAGATAGGTCCTTCGCAGAGGGAAGCAGGGATTTGTAGAGGTGCCAGAGCTCGATTTTAAAATAGAGATTGAATAGCATTTTGAGCGGCATTGAGGGAGTCCTGGACTAGGGGGTGTCCGGACAGCCGAACTATCAATATCCGCCGGACTCCAAGACTACGAAGATAGAAGATTGAAGACTCCGGCTCGTGTCCGGAAGGTACTTTCCTTGGCGTGGAAGGCAAGCTTGGCGATACGGATATGTAGATCTCCTACCATTGTAACCGACTCTGTGTAACCCTAGCCTCTCCGGTGTCTATATAAACCGGAGGGCCTTAGTCCATAGGACGAACATACATTACAACAATCATACCATAGGCTAGCTTCTAGGGTTTAGCCTCCTTGATCTCGTGGTAGATCTACTCTTGTACTACCCATATCATCAATATTAATCAAGCAGGACATAGGGTTTTACCTCCATCGAGAGGGCCCAACCTGGTAAAACATTGTGTCCTCGTCTCTTGTTACCATCCGCCTAGACGCACAGATTCGGGACCCCTACCGAGATCCGCCGGTTTTGACACCGACATTGGTGCTTTCATTGAGAGTTCCTCATGTCATCACCGATAGGCTCGATGGCATCTTCAACCATCAACGCTGTCCGGGTGAGACTTTTCTCCCGGACAGATCTTCAGATTCGGGCGGCTTTGCACGGCGGGCCAATTCTCTTGGCCATCTGGAGCAGATCGAAAGCTATGCCCCTGGCCGTCAGGTCAGACTCGGAAGCTTAAACTTCACGGCCGATGACGCGGAGACTTGATCTTGACGGACTCGATCCACGCCAAGCGCGCCCGACTTTGTGATTTATGGCATGATCTAGCTCGCCACGGACAGTGCTTTGGTGGTCAAGATCGGATCCGCTCCGCCACTAGCCCGAGCCGATTGCCCATATCGAGGGCGGTGGATAGACGCGCACCACAGGGGCTTCAACATCCACGGCGATGGAGCCGAATACCAATCTAGTCCCCTGCGAAACTCGTGATCCCGAGGCGCCGGACTCCTCGCCGGACTCCGAGCCTCCCACGCCCCTACCAATTAATCCGGATTGGGCGCCGGTCATGGAATTCACCGCCGCGGACATCTTCCAGCCTTCGCCTTTTGGCGATATACTGAATTCCCTGAAGCATCTCTCGCTATCAGGAGAATCCTGGCCGAACTATGGCCAGGACGGTTGGAGTTCAGACGACGAAGAAATTCAGAGCCCACCCACCACCCACTTTGTAGCCACTGTCGAGGATTTAACCGACACGCCAGACTACGACTCCGAAGACATCGACGCTATGGGCGACGATGCTGGAGGCGAACAGGAACCAGCGCCTACAGGGCACTGGAAGGCCACCTCGTCATATGACGTATACATGGTGGACACCCCAAAAGAAGGGGATGGCGAAGATGCAGCAGAGGCAGACTCTCTAAAGACGCAGCCCAAGCGCCGGCGTCAGCGGCGCCGCTCTAAATCCCGCCACAACAAGAATATAGATTCCGGCACAGGAAATAACAGCAAGAAGCCTGAAGAAGGAAAAGCGGAAGCTCAAAACAGTGGAAGACGCGCTCCGAATAAGATGGAGCAAAGTACTCAAAACCGCAAACAAATACGGCAATGGCCACCAATCGAAGAGCTACCCGAAGCGTAAGCTGCTTCGAGACGACGAGGGGCCATAGAGCCCCACCGTCAATGGCTCCAGCCAGTCCATCTACGGACCCAAAAAGAAAGCCCCAAGAAGCAAAGCAACACGTCAAGTGTCCGACGATAGCGGCACATACAAGCATCTGGCGCGCACACCCACTATGTTTCACCGACGAGGTGCTGGATCATGAATTCCCAGCAGGGTTTAAGCCCATAAACATAGAGGCCTACGATGGAACAACAGACCCCGGAGTCTGGATAGAAGATTATATACTACATATACACATGGCCAGAGGAGACGATCTCCACGCCATAAAATATCTACCCCTCAAGCTCAAGGGGCCAGCCCGTCATTGGCTCAAAAGCCTCCCAGAAAACACTGTTGGAAGTTGGGAAGAGCTCGAGGAAGCATTTAGAGCAAATTTTCAAGGGACCTATGTCCGTCCTCCGGATGCAGATGATTTAAGTCATATAACTCAACAACCCGGAGAGTCAACACGGAAATTCTGGAACAGGTTTCTTACCAAAAAGAACCAAATAGTCGACTGTCCGGACGCTGAAGCCTTAGCAGCTTTCAAGCACAATGTCCGAGACGAATGGCTTGCCGGGCACCTCGGTCAAGAGAAACCGAGGATAATGACTGCATTAACAAGCCTCATGACCCGCTTCTGTGCGGGAGAGGATAGTTGGCTAGCAAGAAGCAGCACTAGCGACCCAAGTACATCTGAGATAAGAGATGGAAACGGAAAATCACGGCGCAGAAAGGAGCAGCGCCGGAATAAAGAGAAAAGCCCAAAGAGCACGGCAGTTAACGCCGGACTCAAAAGCTCGCGGCCTAATCATAAAACTCAGCCCCTCAAGGATGACAGTGACGAACTGTCTAACCTACACAAAATTCTGGGTTGGATATGTCAAATCCACAGTACCCCCGGAAGGCCCGCAAATCACACCCACAGGGATTGTTGGGTTTTCAAACAGTCCGGCTGATTAAACGCCGAACACAAGGGGCTCGACGCGTCAAGCGAAGAAGATAAACCCCGCCAGCAGGGCACCGGAAAACAAAAGACTTTCCCACAAGGGGTCAAAGCAGTAAACTCACTTCATGTGAGGACACGGAAAAACAGTCGCGGCACTTTCAAAAAGAGCTTCGCACGGTCGAACCCAATGAACCGTAGAGATTGGATATCAAAACCAATCACTTTCACCACCGACTACTCGAAGCGTTGAAACGCTGGGCGGACTCCCGATATTGAATCCGATAATAGACGGATTACAATTCACAAACGCCCTAATGGACGGAGGCAAAGTGACTTAAACCTGCTATATTCAAACACAATCCGTCGGATGGGGATAGACCCTACCAAAATTCGACACAGCCGCACTTCCTTCAAAGGAGTGGTGCCAGGCCCTTACGCCAAGTGCATAGGCTCGATACTACTAGAAGTCGTGTTCGGACCGCCGAACAACTTTCGATGCGAAAAATTAATTTTTCATATTGTCCCATTTAAAAGTGAATATCAAGCACTGTTGGGACGAAAGGCTTTTGTCCGCTTCAACGCCATACCGCATTACGCGTCTCTTACACTTAAGATGTCCGGTCCACATGGCACCATTTCAGTGCGAGGGTCATCTAAAGACCCCGGACTCGGATAGACGAATCCGAACTCAGCAGGCTAGGGGCTCCCTAGCCGCATACCCTTTTCACAGGGGGCTGCGCGCACAACTAACCACGGTTTCATATAAACCTTGCTTTAATTATTTATATTTCTTCTTCTGCATATTTTTCGCATGAACTGTTTCTAAAATTAAATGTTCCTCTCTTTCTACAGATGAACAACGTGCGTACCCGTCCAGGATAACGGCGCAACAGAGACACGGGCGTAGATGTGCAGTAGGGACCCGTTGCAAGGATTCTTTTCAGATTAAGACCCTGTGTAGACCTTTTTATTACTGTCTCTTGTTGTTACTCTCCCTTGGCTCCTTCCTATAGCCAAAGCGAGCTCGACGCTTTGGCATCGGCGCGTCGAAGACCATGCCCGCACTGGACACAAGGGGCTTAGGGCATAATTCTGCCCATTATCATAAAGTCCGAACACCTTCGGAGTGTTGGCGTCTCGAGTTAGGCATTATATGCATCAGCTCGAATCATGTCTTTGGTCAAATGTTGGGTTTGCCCGGCTCCTGTGTTTTGCTGCCTTACGCTCAGATCATCGGCTAACGCGGCACCAGGAGAACTATGCGATTGTGCCCCGCCGGCCGGGCGAGCACCTCGAGAAAGCCGAAAACCGATCATCATGATACAAAGAGTCCGTCACCACTTGATCGACTATCGGAATGTTTAGAATTTCGCTTTGACGAAGGACCGCTTTCGGTCAGCACATACGCACTCGAATCCGGAGATGTGCGGTGTCATCAGGGGCTATATCGTAGCCCCACCCTCGAGCTCCATTGGCTAAGTGAAAGAGATAAAGCATCATAGTCCGGATTGCCTCATTCGCTACGCTACCACCTCCTTATAACAGGACCGAGACGTCGGATTAAGTGTGAAAACGCGCTATTTTGCGAACACCCCAGCACCTTGTGTGAGGGGGCTAAAGCCGAAGACTGTATCTTTCAGGTTATACACAAGTATACGTAAACGGCCGCACAGGAGAAGTTTTACTACTTGGAAGCACAAGTATAAAAAGCATTCATACTATAATCATTGATCTACAAGGTACTGCGTTCAATTGAACGTTACATTTTTTGAGCACTGCGACTCTATTACACGAGCGCCACACATAACTTCCCCGAAATAATGCTCGGCAAGAAGCCGGTTTCCATCCGAACTCTGGGCAGCAGCAGCGGTGGCGTCCATCTCCGGGCACTGCGCCTTCACTCGGGCGAGAGCCATCCGCCCGCCCTCGATGCAGGCCGACCGTTTTATCTCCTTGATATGCGGCACCGCCCCAAGGAATTGCTGCAGTAGGCCGAAGTAGCTCGTCGCCTTGGACCTCTCTGGCCATACATGGGCCACGATGTCAGTCATAGCCAGTCCGGACAGTCTATTTAGTTCGGCCCATTCGGCTAACCTGTCCGTCAGCGGAAGAGGACGATCCGGACTGTGAAATTGAGACCAATATAACTCTCCTGTCTCGTGATCCCCCTGGCTCCGGAAGTGCTTAACGGCATCAGCCGCACTCGCAGCCAAGTCCATATACGGATCCTCCGAACTCCACAGCCGCTCAAATTGAGCGTACTTGGCATCCATAAACCGGCGACGCATCAGAAAAGGCTTGCCAGCCACGATTTCTCCGGCTTGGCGCAGCCTTCATAGCCCGCATTGCAGAGCGGGCATCCTTGGCTTTGGCGGTGGCCTTCTTCAGGTCTTCCCGCTCCGATAAGCGCTCCTTTTCAAGAGCCTCATTGCGGTCGGTAGCATCCTTTAATTTTTTGGCCAATTCGGCCACCTCCGCCTTGCTTAGGCAGTGCGCAGCCTTTTCGGCCTTCAACTCTTCGGCCGCCCTCGCGGCAGCCGCGTCACTCCTTCGGGCTTGCTCCTTAGCCAGAGCAAGTTCGGCCCGAAGGCTCTCCACAGCAGCAGCACTATCTATATTAACAGCATATAACTAATCAGAGGCGGGCTTTGATCCACTCATTAAAGCGGCTGCGGAGAATTTATTTAATTTGCGACTCGTCAAGTCGCTGGTTGACAAGTGCGATGTCAGCATCTGCCACGTCAAGTTGTCGACTTAATTCAGCAAACTCATTAGTCCGGCTGGCCCCGGGACTATCCGCCACCTGTATCAGAACGGCGGTATTCATTACCTGAGATGTCGAGAATTTGATCCTCGGCACGCTGTCGTTTTTGACAACCTACCGAGTCTCAGGGGCTACTATCTATACAGGGCGCATTTTTTATATGCAAAACTGCTAAAAGACAAAGGGGTGCACCATTTTCGCATACCTCAAATCCCGCCAGCAAGCTCATGGCGGCATTACGCAATCCGCTTTCAGCGGACGAAATCCTTCCGATCACCATACGCATTAACGCACGGTGATCTTCTGAAATGGACGCCCTCTCAAGCAGACTCTTCAGTTCTCCAGGCCGGATTCTGCTGGGTGTCGAACTCTCTGGCCCCTCCAGACTCGGGGACGCCCTCGTGACGACACTTCGGCTCGCTTTGCCTCATCTGGCGGCGCCGCAGACGGAGGCGATCGCTTCCATCATCTCCGGAAGAAGGTCCCCGAGGATGAACTCATCTCGAGACGGCCGCAGATCCGAACTGCGATATAAACATTTCGTTACCTCTGTAAGCGCAAATGAAGGTACTTTATTAATTAACTTCCTCTTTCATACTTACGGCTCGTTGGAGAGCTGGTCCTTGGCGATGATTGCGCGTCCGGATTCTCTCCGACGCCGGACCCCGATGAGGATTTCTTCCCACGCTTAGGGCTTTGACCTCCGGATCTCGGAGGCGGTCCTCTTTCCCTTTGAAGGAGGGTTCTGGTTCCCTCCTCTTGATCGCCTTCGGCAAAGTATTAGCTCCTTTATTTCCCCGTCGCCTCTTAGTGGGCGCAACCTCCAACATTCTCGACCAGCCACGGCTCCAAGTCGGTCTCTGGAGGGGGGCTGGACACCTTATCAGCCTTGATCGCGCCACCCATTCTGTAAAGAACAAAGGGTCGAGACGAACTTTTGAAAGGCATACAAATAGAATGTCCGGACTCGAGCTATTTACCCGAGTATCCGGCGATCGCGGCTTAGGCTGCGTCCTCGGCCAAATCCGCACGCCACTTGCAATCAAGAACAGCTTGTACATCTCCGTGGGTGACGACCCATAAAATGTTGGAGAATACGAGGTCCCTCCGGATTGTACTCCCATAGACGGAGAGGACGACGTTTGCAGGGCGGAAGATGCCTGATTAGCATAACCTGCATCACCTTGATCAGGTCGATCTCCCTCGTTTGGAGGTCTCGAATCCGGCCCTGCAGTGAAGGCACGTCTTCGGACGGCCCCCAGTTGAGCCCTTGGTTGACCCACGACATCAGTTGCCATGGAGGTCCCGGGCGGAATGAGGGCGGCGGCTTTTGCTTGCTGCCCCTTGGAGCAGTGATGTAAAACCACTCCTACTGCCACAAACCCAGTTCCTCTTGGAAGGAACCTTCGAGCCACGGGGCATCGACCTTCTTGCTTATGGTCGCCCCGCCGCACTCCGCTTGACGCCCCTCGATCATCTTCAGCTCCACCTTAAATGTTTTCAGCCACAGGCCGAAGTGAGGGATGACGCGGAGGAAGGCTTTGCAGACAATAATGAATGCGGAGATGTGGAGGATGGACTCCGGAGCCAAGTCGTGGAAGTCCAGCCCGTAGTAGAACAGAGCCCTCTCACGAAGGGATCCGCTGGAAGCCTAATCCCGACGGAGGTGAGATACTGGCAGACGATTCGCCGGGCTCGAGGCTCGCACGGCCTGCCCCGGGCAGGCAACCTGTCTGAAACCTCGTGGGCTGTGTGCTTGGCCTCTCGCAACTTCATTATGTCCTCCTCCGTGACGGAGGAGGGCATCCACCGCCCCGGAGGTCGGAGCGGACATTGTTGAGGATCCAAGCGCTCGAATCAAGCTCTAGGTGTTGGAACCGGAGCGGAGGAAAGGTTCGATGCGAGATTGAAGAACAAGGACAGGCCTTGGTCCTCTTATAAAGGGGAAGAAATACCAAGGGCCGTCTCCGTGACCGTTTAGGATTCCCCTTCGATAGAGGAGGCGTGGCGACGGGAACGGTTGGGTTACCCACGCACGTATTGATGAGGATCCCGGAATAAAGGGGACAAGATCTCTGCTTCGACAAGACGTGCCAAGGAAACCGCTTCGCTAAACGTGCTGACGTGGGATAAGTAAAAACAATTCAAACAAGGGCTTGGTAGCGGTGTGATGACACGCCGCGTAATACGTCAGCAGATTGAATCAGTGTATATGTTTTATTCTCTCTACGGTGGAATGTGGAAATTATTTTTGCAGAGTCGGACACTATCCTGGTGTTCATCATCTTCTCTGGATTATTCAAGGGAGGAACCCGCCTTGCAATGCCGAACATTATGCACGCCGGATTTATCGTCATTGAAGACTGGTTCAGGGGCTACTGAGGGAGTCCTGGACTAGGGGGTGTCCAGACAGCCGGACTATCAATATCCGCCGGACTCCAAGACTACAAAGATAGAAGATTGAAGACTCCGGCTTGTGTCCGGAAGGTACTTTCCTTGGCGTGGAAGGCAAGCTTGGCGATACGGATATGTAGATCTCCTACCATTGTAACCGACTCTGTGTAACCCTAGCCTCTCCGGTGTCTATATAAACCGGAGGGCCTTAGTCCATAGGACGAACATACATTACAACAATCATACCATAGGCTAGCTTCTAGGGTTTAGCCTCCTTGATCTCGTGGTAGATCTACTCTTGTACTACCCATATCATCAATATTAATCAAGCAGGACGTAGGGTTTTACCTCCATTGAGAGGGCCCGAACCTGGGTAAAAACATTGTGTCCCTCGTCTCTTGTTACCATCCGCCTAGACGCACAGTTCGGGACCCCCTACCCGAGATCCGCCGGTTTTGACACCGACAGGCATACTTTCACTTTCAATGCAACAACTATGAGATGGCTGTATCTTCCACACTACATGCATTATAGGCAGTTCTCAAACAGAATGGTAAAGGTTTATACTCCCCCCCCCCACCAACAAGCATCAATCCATGGCTTGCTCGAAACAACGAGTGCCTCCAACTAACAACAGCCCTGGGGGAGTTTTGTTTAATTATATTGATTTGCTTTGATCTTTTTGGATCATGGGACTGGGCATCCCGGTTACCGGCCCTTTCTCGTGAATGAGGAGCGGAGTCCACTCCTCTTGAGAATAACCCACCTAGCATGGAAGATATAGGCAGCCCTAGTTGAAACATGAGCTGCTCGAGCATACAAAAACAGAATTTCATTTGAAGGTTTGGAGTTTGGCAGATACAAATTTACTTGGAACGGCAGGTAAATACCGCATATAGGAAGGTATGGTGGACTCATATGGAATAACTTTGGGGTTTATGGAGTTTGGATGCACAAGCAGTATTCCCGCTTAGTATAGGTGAAGGCTAGCAAAAGAATGGGAAGCGACCAACTGAGAGAGCGACAACAGTCATGAACATGCATTAAAATTAATTCACACCAAGTACAAGCATGAGTAGGATATAATCTACCGTGAACATAAATATCATGAAGGCTATGTTGATTTGTTTCAACTACATGCATGAAATGTGCCAAGTCGAGTCACTCAATTCATTCAAAGGAGGATACCATCCCATCATACCACATCATAATCATTCTAATAGCATGTTGGCACGCAAGGTAAACCATTAAAACTCATAGCTAATCAAGCATGGCACAAGCAACTATAATCTCTAAATGTCATTACAAATATGTTTACTTCATAATAAGCTGAATCAGGAATGATGAACTCATCATATTTACAAAAGCAAGAGAGGTTGAGTTCATACCAGCTTTTCTCATCTCAATAAGTCCATCATATATCGTCATTATTGCCTTTCACTTGCACGACCGAATGATGTGTATAATAATAATAGTGCACGTGCATTGGACTAAGCTGGAATCTGCAAGCATTCAACTCAAGAGAGAAGACAAGTAATATGGGCTCTAAGTCAAATAAACAATCATGCATATGAGAGCCACTAAACATTTTCAATATGGTCTTCTACTCTCGACCCCCAAAGAAAAGAAAAGAAAAGAAAACTATTTACACGAGAAAGCTCCCAACAAGTAAAAAGAAGAACGAGTAATATTTTTGGGTTTTCATTTTAATTTCTACTACAAGCATGGAAATTAAACTGACTATTTTTTTGGTTTTTCTCAAGGTTTAACAAACACACAAGAAGAGAGCGAGAAAAAGAAATTAAACTATCATGGATAATACAATGAAAGAGTATGAGCACCGACGACTAGAATAGTGTGTGAACATGAATGTAAAGTCGGTGAGAAATACGTACTCCCCCAAGCTTAGGCTTTTGGCCTAACTTGGTCTATTGTCAAGGACTGCGGCTACTCTCCCCGGTGTACTGGGAGGTGTAATCAGGATACCACTGGCTGGCCATCTCCGGGTCCCACTGGTAAGATGATGCTCGATAAGGGTCTAGTGCAGGTTCCGGCTCAGGCTCAGGTTCTGGAGTGGTTGCTTGGCCTCGATGAGCGTACACCGCTCCCGGCGTGACAAGAAAATTATCAGCAGTCAAATCAAACAACAGAGGCGCAGGCAAAATAATAGTCTCATTGTGTTTCTTATTAAATCTCAAGTTATACAGGAGCATCTTATCTTCGTTGTCAACAATAAACTCATGTGCTACCATGCTCTTGTAATCTAAAATGTAAGGAGGCAATATTGTCTCCTCTTTCTCATGGTGCCTAATAGGTATCTCAAAATATTTAGCAAGACGTGCAGCATAGATACCTCCAAAGATGGGGCCTTTTGTACGGTTCAGGCTTAGCCGTTTAGCAATGACAGCACCCATACTAAAACTATTATCTCCAAACAAGGCATGGTGAAGGATAATAATATCAGGAACATTGAAGTTTCCACTATTTCCACGACCAATCAAGCATCTACTAGAAAATATGGCAAAGTAGCATAAAACAGGAAAGTGTATGCTAGAGATTCTCGCATCGGAACCCTTCTTTGGATCCCCTACAGTGATAGTGTTAACAAAGCCATCCACATCTTTATGATGTGGTTCCTCTAATTTTCCTTCAAAGGGTATCCTACATACCGCGCAAAAATCACATAAAGACATTTCCCTGAATTCATCATATAAATGAAATGATACTGAAGGTGGTGACTTCTTAGGATAATAATAAAAGTTTTGCACGAAAGTATTGGTGAGTAAGAGATACTGATCGATCCGGTCGTGGAGGAAATCGGTGAGGCATGCATTCTCAATCAAAGAATAAAAGTCTTCATAAATTCCAGCTTTTGTCAAGAAATTGTCATAGGGCCATTCACACGGCCGTACTTCCGCTATGCGAGGAAGATTATACTTGGCCTTTTCCTTCTCTTTAGCTTGTTTTTCCTGGGAGCCTTGGCTAGAAGAGCCCCTCAAAAATCTCCTTAACATTTTCTGAAGATTTCTGAAATTTTAGTAACTTCAAAATAAAAGTGAATAAAACTAAACAAGATTGGTAGCAACTACTCCTACAAGTTCCTAGAGCCTATATCATGCATTGGAATTACTTGGGACCTCATAAATTTAACATGCAAGCTCAAGAACATGGTCACCTATGCAGCAAAAATTTGCAATGAATAAAGCACTAGAACAACTTGTGCTTGAGCTGGATGGGGATTTTTTGGGAAGAAGATGGAGTGTGTGGGTGCTGGCATAAGTGGAGGGGGGCCACCAGGGGCCCACGAGACAGGGGGCGCGCCCAGAGGGTGTGGCCGCGCCCTCCACTCTCGTGGCCTGGTGCTTGCCCCTCCTGCAGTGATTTCAGTGCCTAAAATCCTCAAATACTCCATAAAAATCATACTAAATTTGCAGGGCATTTGGAGCACTTTTATTTTCGGGATATTTTTTTATTGCACGGATAATTCAGAAAACAGAAGGATAATACTATTTTGCTTTATTTATTCTAAATAACAGAAAGTAAAAAGAGGGTACAGAAGGCTGTGCCTTCTAGTTTCATCCATCTCATGATCATCAAAATGAATCCACTAACAAGGTTGATCAAGTCTTGTTAAGAAACTCATTTCGAATAACACGGAACTGGAGAAATTTCGAATAACACTAAGTTACCTCAACGGGGATATGAACATCCCCAACAATAAGAATATCATACTTTTTCTTGACGGTAGGGAGAGTAAATTCAAAACCTCCAATAATGATAGTTGAAACTTTTCCAATAGAATTGATGCTATGAACTTGAGATTGTTTCCTCGGAAAGTGTACCGTATGCTCATTACCATTAACATGAAAAGTGACATTGCCTTTGTTGCAATCAATAACAGCCCCTGCAGTATTCAAAAAGGGTCTACCAAGGATAATCGACATACTATCGTCCTTGGGAATATCAAGAATAACAAAGTCCGTTAAGATAGTGACATTTGCAACCACAACAGGCACATCCTCACAAATACCGACAGGTATAGCAGTTGATTTATTAGCCATTTGCAAAGATATTTCAGTAGGTGTCAACTTATTCAATTCAAGTCTACAATATAAAGAGAGAGGCATAACACTAACACCGGCTCCAATATCACATAAAGCAGTTCTAACATAATTTCTTTTAATGGAGCATGGCATGGTTGGTACCCCCGGATCTCCAAGTTTCTTTGGTATTCCACCTTTAAATGTGTAATTAGCAAGCATGGTGGAAATTTCAGCTTCCAGTATCTTTCTTTTATTTGTAATGATATCTTTCATATACTTAGCATAAGGATTTACTTTGAGCATATCAGTTAAGCGCATACGTAAAAAAATAGGTCTAATCATTTCAGCAAAGCGCTCAAAATCCTCATCATCCTTTGTCTTGGATGGTTTAGGAGGAAAGGGCATGGGTTTCTGAACCCATGGTTCTCTTTCTCTACCGTGCTTCCTAGCAATAAAATCTCTCTTATCATAACATTGATTCTTTGATTGTGGGTTATCAAGATCAACAGCAGGTTCAATTTCTACTTCATTATTTTTGCTAGGTTGAGCATCAACATGAACATTATCATTAACATTATCACTAGGTTCATGTTCATCAATTGATTGTGTTTCAGTATCAGAAATAGAAATATCATTGGGATTCTCAGGTGTGTCTACAACAGGTTCACTAGAAGCATGCAAAGTCCTATCGTTTTTCTTTTTCTTCTTTTCAGAAGTATTAGGTGCCTCTAAATTGTTTCTATGAGAATCTTGCTCGATCCTCTTAGGGTGGTCTTCAGGATACAAAGGTTCCTGAGTCATTCTACCAGTTCTAGTAGCCACTCTAATAGCAAAGTCAGGTTTATTATTTAATTCATCAAGCAAATCATTTTGAGCTTTAAGTACTTGCTCAGCTTGAGTAGCAACCATAGAAGCATATTTGCTAATGAGTTTAAGTTCACCTTTAACTCTAGCCATATAATCACTCAAGCGTCCTATCTCGAAAGCATTATTCTTTAATTCTCTACCAACATAAGCATTAAAACTTTCTTGTCTAGCCATAAAGTCATCAAATTCATCTAAGCATGGGCTATGAAATTTAGTAGAGGAGATTTCAACTTTATCATATCTATAGAGAGAATTTACCTTTACTACCTGTGTCGGGTTATCAAGACAATGTGGTTCTTCGACAGGCGGTATATTAAGACCATGTATTTCTTCAATAGGCGGTAAATTCTTAACATCTTCAGCTTTTATACCTTTTTATTTCATTGATTTCTTTGCCTCTTGCATATCTTTAGGACTGAGAAATAAAACACCTCTCTTCTTCGGAGTGGGTTTAGGAATAGGCTCAGGAGTTGGATCAATTGGTTCAGGAATTGCCTCAAGAATTGGCTCAGGAAGAGTCCAATTATTTTCATTAGTCAACATATTTTTCAATAATAATTCAGCTTCTTCGACTGTTCTTTCCCTGAAAACACAACCAGCACAACTATCCAAGTAGTCCTTGGAAGCATCGATTAGTCCATTATAAAAGATATCAAGTATTTCATTTTTCTTAAGAGGATGATCAGGCAAAGCATTAAGTAATCGAAGAAGCTTCCCCCAAGCTTGTGGGAGACTCTCTTCTTTGATTTGCACAAAATTATATATTTCCCGTAAGGCAGCTTGTTTCTTATGAGTAGGGAAATATGTAGCAGAGAAGTAATAAATCATATCCTAGGAACTACGCACACAACCAGGATCAAGAGAATTAAACCGAGTCTTAGCATCACCCTTTAATGAGAACGGAAATATCTTAAGGATATAATAATAGCGAGACTTCTCATCATTAGTAAACAAGGTGGCTATATCATTTAACTTGGTAAGATGTGCCACAACAGTTTCAGATTCAAGGCCATAAAAACGATCAGATTCAACCAAAGTAATAATTTCAGGATCAACAGAGAATTCATAATCCTTATCAGTAACACAGATAGGTGAAGTAGCAAAAATAGGGCCGGGTTTCATTCTAGCATTAAGAGGTTGCTGCTTCCATTTAGCTAATAATTTTTTTAAGATCATATCTATCTTTGCAAGCAAAGATAGCTCTAGCAGCTTCCTCTTCCATAACATAACCCTCAGGAACAATAGGTAATTCATAATCAGGGGGAGAACTTTCATCATCACTATCATCAGTAATAGCATCTTCAATAATTTCATTCTCTCTAACCCTAGCAAATGTGTTCATCAAGAAATTCACCTAATGGCAAAGTAGTATCACGCACAGAAGTAGTTTCATCATAAGTATCATGCATAGCAGAAGTGGCATCATCAATAACATGCGACATATCAGAATTCATAGCGGTAGCAGGTTTAGGTGTCGCAAGCTTACTAATAACAGAAGGAGAATCTAGTGCAGAGCTAGATGGCAGTTCCTTACCTCCCCCCATAGTTGAGGGCAAAATCCTGGTTCTTTCGTCTTTCAAGTTCCTCATAGTGATCAGCAGATATAAATCCCAAGTGACTCAAAGAATAGAGCTATGCTCCCCGGCAACGGCGCCAGAAATTAGTCTTGATAACCCACAAGTGTAGGGGATCGCAACAGCTTTCGAGGGTAAAGTATTCAACCCAAATTTATTGATTCGACACAAGGGGAGCCAAAGAATATTATTGAGTATTAACAGTTGAGTTGTCAATTCAACCACACCTGGATAACTTAGTATCTGCAGCAAAGTATTTAGTAGCAAAGTAGTATGATAATAAAGGTAACGGTAGCAAATGTAAATATAATAGTTTTGTAGTAATTGTAACAGTAGCAACGGAAAAGTAAATAAGCGAAACACAAGATGTGAAAAGCTCGTAGGCATTGGATCAGTGATGGATAATTATGTCGGATGCGATTCCTCATGTAATAGCTATAACATAGGGTGACACAGAACTAGCTCCAGTTCATCAATGTTATGTAGGCATGTATTCCGAATATAGTCATACGTGCTTATGGAAAAGAACTTGCATGACATCTTTTGTCCTACGCTCCCATGGCAGCGGGGTCCTAGCGGAAACTAAGGGATATTAAGGCCTCCTTTTAATAGAGAACCGGACCAAAGCATTAACACATAGTGAATACATGAACTCCTCAAACTATGGTCATCACCGAGAAGTATCCTGATTATTGTCAGTTCGGGGTTGTCGAATCATAACACATAATAGGTGACTATAGACTTGCAAGATAGGATCAAGAACACACATATATTCATGAAAACATCATAGGTTCAGATCTGAAATCATAGCACTCGGGCCCTAGTGACAAGCATTAATCATAGCAAAGTCATAGCAACATCAATCTCAGAACATAGTGGATACTAGGGATCAAATCCTAACAAAACTAACTTGATTACATGGTAAATCTCATCCAACCCATCACCGTCCAGCAAGCCTACGATGGAATTACTCACGCACGGCGGTGAGCATCATGAAATTGGTGATGGAGGATGGTTGATGATGATGACGGTGATGAATCCCCCTCTCCGGAGCCCCGAACGGACTCCAGATCAGCCCTCCCGAGAGAGATTAGGGCTTGGCGGCGGCTCCGTATAGTAAAACGCAATGAAACTTTCTCTCTGATTTTTTTTCTCCGCGAAATAGAATATATGGAGTTGGAGTTGAGGTCGGTGGAGCGTCACGGGGCCCACGAGATATGGGGCGCGCCCAGGGGGGTGGGCGCGCCCCCCACCCTCGTGGACAGGGTGTGGGCCCCCTGGTCTTGATTCTTTCGCCAGTATTTTTTATATTTTCCAAAACTTGCCTCCGTGGATTTTCAGGTCATTCCGAGAACTTTTGTTTTCTACACATAAAACAACATCATGGCAGTTCTGCTGAAAACAGCGTCAGTCCGGGTTAGTTTCATTCAAATCATGCAAGTTAGAGTCCAAAACAAGGGCAAAAGTGTTTGGAAAAGTAGATACGTTGGAGACGTATCATGGATGTGCGTTGGAGATTTTAACGAGACCCTTGTTGGCTCGGAACATTTTTCCAGAACCCCCCGGCCAGAACGGCAAATGCGGGCATCCAGGGGAACGATGGATGAGTGTGCGCTCTCTGGCCTTGGATGGTCAGGAACGGAATATAAGTGGGATAATATGCAGTCAGGTCGGTCAAATGTGAGAGCCCGGCTTGACAGAGCATTTGGAAATGCTGCGTTCATACAGATATTCTCGAATGTGAGGATCAGACACATTGTCACAACAGAATCTGATCATTGTTTTGTTCTCGCGGACCTGCGATAGAACCTCGCGTCGACTACACCTAGAGGCCATAAACCCTTCAGATATGAAGACATGTGGCAAACGCATGTAGGCTATGATAAGCTGGTCCTGGATTCATGGCAAAAAGGTGCAGGTCAAGCTGGTTTGCAGGGTATAGCTCAGGCCCTCAACTCGTTGCAAGGTATACTTGCTGCATGGGGGCGAGAGAATTTGGGTGTTTGTCACGCAAGATCAAAAAGCTGCGCGAGCAGCTAACTCGGCTGTGTGGTCAAGCTTCAAGAAGGGGGCCAACAAATGAGGAGAAAGGAGTTGCGAGAAAGCTGAAACTTGCACTGCATCAAGAAGAAATTTGGCTCCGACAGAGATCGAGAGTCCCGTGGTTACGGGAAGGGGATCAGAATACGGGATATTTCCACGCTCAGGCAGCTCAGCGTAAACGGGTGAAGAAGATAGAGAAACTCGTCCGCGTTGATGGAACAATTTGTGATACTCTGGAAGAAGATCGCGCTGAGGTTCAGAGCTTCTATGAGCAGCTCTACACTTCGCAAGGCTTCAATCAGATGCAAGAGCTTCTGGATGTTGTAACCCCCCGGGTGATGCCTTTGATGAATACTAAGCTTGAAAAACCATACACGGAAGAGGATGTTCATAGAGCTCTCGTTCAGATGGCCCAATCAAAGGCCCCGGGTGTGCACGGATTCACACCGGGTTTTTATCAGCACCACTTGAAATTGCTCTAGGAAGATATTGTTCCAGCAGTGCTTGATTTCCTAAATGGGGGAGAATTGCCAACGGGCTTAAATGACACGTCTATTACTCTTATCCCGAAGGTACGTTTCCCATAGAGAATCACCCAATATCGCCCTATATCGCTATGCCCGGTTTTGTATAAGATCGCTGCCAAAGCAATCGCTAACCGTGTGCGTGAGTGTCTGGATGAGATTGTGGGTGCAGAACAGAGTGCTTTCGTCCCTGGCTGGCCGATAACCGACAATGTCCTTGTCGGTGTCAAAACCGGCGGATCTCGGGTAGGGGGTCCCGAACTGTGTGTCTAGGCGGATGGTGACAAGAGACGAGGGACACAATGTTTTTACCCAGGTTCGGGCCCTCTCGATGGAGGTAAAACCCTACGTCCTGCTTGATTAATATTGATGATATGGGTAGTACAAGAGTAGATCTACCACGAGATCAAGGAGGCTAAACCCTAGAAGCTAGCCTATGGTATGATTGTTGTAATGTATGTTCGTCCTACGGACTAAGGCCCTCCGGTTTATATAGACACCGGAGAGGCTAGGGTTACACAGAGTCGGTTACAATGGTAGGAGATCCGCATATCCGTATTGCCAAGCTTGCCTTCCACGCCAAGGAAAGTACCTTCCGGACACGAGCCGGAGTCTTCAATCTTTGTAGTCTGGGAGTCCGGCGGATATTGATAGTCCGGCTGTCCGGACACCCCCTAGTCCAGGACTCCCTCAGTAGCCCCCGAACCAGGCTTCAATGACGATAAGTCCAGCATGCTTGTAGTCTTCGGCGTTGCAAGGCGGGTTCTCCCTTTAAATCCCATGTACCTGCCGAATAGTGTCCGGCTTCATCTTGAATACTGTGCTCCTCGGCTTCTACGCCAAATTATGGCCCTCTTCCACGCGTCGCACGAATGCGAAAAGCCAGGTGTCTTTACATTTCACCCCCTAATTGTGCGGTCGTCCGCCTATAAAAGGGCAGGGATCGAGATCCAAACCGCACCGTCTTCCTCCGTATACTCCATCGAAGCGCCTCTGACCCCGAAATCCATTCCACCATGGATCGTCAATGCGGCTCTTCCTCACGCGCTCCTAGCCCATCGCCTGGGGATTGGAGGAGGTGCTCTATTTCGCACGATGAGCTAGTAAAGCTCCAAACGGAGGGATTTCTTCCTCCGGCCTTCATAGTTCCAAATCCGAGCCGGACTGGTTACTTATCGAGGTGGGAGGCGGCGGAGGACACCAAGCCCCAACAAGGGGGAGCGAGTGTGTTTCGTCCCCTATCTGATAAGGGGGCTCGGATTTCCAATACATCCGTTCCTCCGCGGGCTCCTGAAGTTCTACGGACTCCAGCTCCACCACCTCACGCCCGCCTCTATGCTGCATATCGCGGGCTACGTAGCTCTTTGCGAGCTATTCCTGGGCATCGAGCCCCATTTCGCATTGTGGAAGAGGCTGTTCTGCCTCGTACCCCGTTCTCACCAGGGGTCCATATATCAAGTGGGCGGCGCCGAAATATGGTGCATCGCCGGGACCGGATACCTATCCGGCACCCCCAAGAGGGCGTCCGAAGACTGGCCCTCGGAGTGGTTTTATATAGTAGACGCTCCGTTGCCCGACCCAGTCCGGATTGGCCTCCCGGAGTTTGATGCTGCTCCCTTGAAGAAACGCCTCAGTTGGCGCCCGAGCCCCGTTTGGAGGAAGACAAGAGCGTCCATTACTTGATGGGCCGGATAAGATTAATGGCTCATTCCGGCTTGACCATGATTGGAGTCATGGCGACGTGCATCAAGCGGGGGGTGCAGCCGCTGCAATACAGAGGCCACCCCATGTGGGATTTCAATGGGGAGGACGATGCTACCCGGCACGGCCGCAAAGGGCCGGGTTCGACCGAGGATCTGGTGAAGATTCTGTCCGGTCTGTACAAGGGGGAGAAGGAGGACTTCCTTCGTCCAAACCCTTTGGATGGGTTTTCCATGATCAACCCTAGAGGATGGGTAAGCGAACACCTCGAAGGGTTCTACCCGTGCTTTCGAAGTTTAAGCTTCTTACATTACGTCTTCTTCGCAGGGTCTACGCCGGACTGTGGAGGACATGGTGAGTCCTGCTCCACAACCCGAGGATCTGGAAGGATCCCTGGGTCCGGCCTCCGAAGAGGATCCGGACATCGAGGTGGAGCTGATCGACGGGGTATATCACCAGCTTAGCATTGACAATGCTTTGGTCGCCATTACGGCGGACTACCCCGGGCTAAGTTCGGCATCCCAGGTGACCACAACCGAAGTCCGGACACCGTTATCCTATCCTTGCCTGTTTTTGACCTTCACGAACGATGGTATTTTGCAGGAAGTGCCATTACGGCAGAAGCGAGCTGCGCGGCCGACCCTGAGAGGTCGATCCGAACTAGCAGGAGGAAAAGGAGCGCCGTGCGGGCAGAAACGTCACCGCAGAGGTAAAGCTCGTGTTTGATCTTTTGGAGCAACGCTCCGAGGAAACATCTAAGTGCTCATGATCTTTATAGGAGAAAAAGCGCTCGCCGGACTGCGAGCGCAGGAATTGCCGACCCAACCAACACCAGCCAGGCTCCAGCGCCCGGACTGAAGGGGGAGGCAAGCGCAAGACGCGAACCGGATCCTGCTCCAACGGAGGATACCGACAGACTGTCCGCCACCCAGTCAGAGGTGGAGAGCGCTATGAATCATAGACACCGCCGGACAGTTTTTCAAGAAGCGTGCTTTTCCCCTGAGGCATTGGATGCCTTTAACGCAGGGGACGCGCATCTCCGGGCTGCTCAAAATGGTTTTACCAGAGCCACGGAGCAGTATGTTAAAGACATACGGGTAAGGGAATTTTAATGGTTGTATACACCAGTAGCCCCGAGACTTAAATTAGTTATGTTAACTGATTTAAGGATCATTTGAAATTTCAGGCTCTTAACGAGAAGAATGCCCAGCTGTCTCGGGAGCTGCAAGATTGCAAGGCCCAACTTGAGGTTGCACTTGCTGCCGCAGGAGGAGACGGAAAGACCCCCCCTGGTAACACATTTGTATAAATTAATATAAGCGTTGTGCGGCATGCGCGCGAGTCTAATAATGACATTGCAGGTGCCGCTGAACAAGATCCGGACAGGCAAGCACTCTGCGCCGACTAAAGGTCGGCGAGAATGTCTTGAACAGGTTCAGCGGAAAGGAACAAGCTCCAAGATGCCAGCGCCAAGCTCGGAGAAGAGCTGAAAGGCGCCTGAGCCGAGCTGTCCGGCTCCGTCAAGGAGAATCAACGGCTTCGTCGCGGCATATATAGTAAGTGCTTGAGCGAACTGTCGTCCTACAGAGGAGATGCCCGTATCAATGGGTGATCAACTTCCCGAACTGTTGCAGCTACTCGAACGAGTTCGGCAGGCAATGTGTGGCGCCGTACAGGCTTTATGGCCATCCCTCGCCCTGCCCGAGGGCCTCGGGGAGCTTGCAGAGAAGCTGCAGGGAGTACGGCAGCGCTTCCGTTTGTGGAAGATTTCGGCTTGCCGTCAAGGTGCCAGGGAGGCTTGGGCCATGGTGAAGACGCGGTACAAGAAGGCGGATCCCAACCATATGGCCGAAGTTGGACCGGTGGGGCCCAACGGGAAGGAGATCCCTGTGAGTTTAGTGTACAGCCAGGTAGAACTGGCTGCTAAGTTTTCCCAACGGGACTGTAAACTAGACAGCCTGTTAGACGGGATTGAGGAGGAATACAATCAATAGATTTGACAATGTATGTTATCGTTGAAATTGACATGTGAAATGCCTTCTAGCCGGATTGTAGATCGTTTGTCTTTGTCGACCTTTTCGCTTCAACCTCGGGACCCTAGAGTCCGGAGTGTGTCCGAATACCTTTTTGGTTAAGAGACAACCGTGGTATGCATGGAGACGAGGCGTAGGGGTCATTAGTGCTTTATCAGACAAGTGCCCAACTAGTTATGTTATATTACATGGTTAGTAAGAAACATCTTCGGGGAGAATAGTTCCGTTAAGGGTTCCTTTTCTTTGGGAGGCATGCCCTAAAGTGCATGTCCGGACTGCCAAGAAAGCGATAAAACATCTGGGGCAGATGGGAAAAATAGGTAAAAGTCATCTCTTAAATCACCGATGGAATATTCCCTTAAGAATGCTAGCTTTGGCTTCACCCATCTGAGGTACACATCCGGTGACCCGCAAGAATAATCGCAGAGGTGCTCCTTTACCACCTAGCCGAACAATCGGGAGCGAGGGGTAAGCACAGAGCCAGCAACCCAGCTTGGCCAAAACTTAAGTCATATCGATGCATATAATGGCGAGTAAAAGGTACATGTGGAAGCTTGACACATGTGTTGGGTATAAAACCAGATAGTTGAGCTTCGTAAAAGAAGCCCCGTGAATAACGAGTGCGGATGGCACATCGTGCGTATGCAAAGAATGCGAAAATAGGCCCGAAGGGCTTTTAAGTTAAAAGGATAAAAAGAGAAACAAAAGACAGCGAAATATAAAAGGTTGGGCGGGGAAGGGACGAACTCTTAGTCGGTGCTAGGCATAGAATCGCTCGAGTCGGGCTGCGTTCCATGGGATCGGCTCGAGTCGGTTGTCCGACGCATTTAAGAGAGCGGTATGCTCCGCCGTCGAGACTTGATCAATAATGAAGGGGCCTTCCCATCTGGGCTTGAGCTTGTCCTTTTTCTTGTCCGGCAGGCGTAGAACTAGTTCGCCAATGTTGTAAGCCTTGGCCCGTACTTCTCTGCTTTGATATCTTCGGGCCTGCTGCTGATAGAATGCGGAACGAGCCTTCACGACGTCACGTTCTTCCTCCAATGTGTCCAAGCTGTCCTGCCGATCCAGCTCGGCTTCTCTTTCCTCATACATGCGCACTCGAGGTGAGTCATGAATAATGTCGCAGGGCAAGACTGCCTCTGCGCCGTATACCATAAAAATGGTGTGAATCCGGTAGTACGGTTAGGCGTTGTCCGCAGCCCCCAGAGTACGGAGTCGAGCTCCTCGACCCATTGGGTGTCTGATTTAGTGAGTGACCTCACTAGTCTGGGTTTAATGCCGCTCATTATTAGACCGTTTGCTCTTTCCACTTGACCGTTGGTTTGAGGGTGATAGACTGACGCATAGTCGAGCTTAATGCCCATATTTTTGCACCATGACTTGACCTCATCGGCCGTGAAGTTCGTGCCGTTGTCGGTGATGATCTTTGGGGGACTCCGTAACGGTGTACCACCTCTGATATAAAGTCTATCACTGGTCCGGACTCTGCCGTTTTGACCGGTTTGGCCTCTATCCATTTGGTGAACTTATCCACCATGACCAATAGGTACTTTTTCTTGTGGGTTCCCCCTTTAAGGGGTCCGACCATGTCAAGCCCCGGACATGACGGCGGTAATGGGTATGGTTTTGAGGGCGGTGGGTGGCATATGGCTTTGATTAGCAAAGAGTTGACAACCAACGCATCGCTGGACCAAGTCCTGTGCATCTGCCCGAGCCGTCGGCCAATAAAATCCTGTACGGAATGCCTTTCTTACGGGGCCGGGCTGCTGCGTGGTGTCCACCTAGTCCGGCATGGATTTCAGCCAGAGGTTTCGCCCTTCTTCTTCGGAGATACACCTTTGAAGGACTCGGTAGTACTTTTCTTATAAAGTTCTCCTCATGGACCTTGTAGGCCTTGATCACGGACTATGCAGCGGGCCTCGTTTTGGTCTTGAGAAGCTCATGCCTAAGTAAGTAGGCTAGGAAAGGTTCATCCCACGCGATTACTGCCATTATAACGTGGGCGGAGGGTGTTATGTCATCTGCTGAATCACCGGTTGGTGCGGTTTTCTCCGTTTGTCGCTACGGGCTCCTCTTCCCATAGTACGGATGGCTTGAAGAGCCGTTCGAGAAAGATGTTTGGAGGACAGCATCACGTTTACGCACCGATCGTGCGGGGCGTCGGCCGCTTGGTTATTATCACGGGCTATGTGATGGAATTCGAGTCCTTCAAACCGAGCTGACATTTTCAGGACAGCATTGCGATATGCTGCCATTTTCGGATCCTTGGCATCAAAGTCTCCATTTATTTGGGATATTGCAAGGTTGGAATCCCCGCGCACCTCTAGGCGTTGAATGCCCATGGAGACTGCCATCCGGAGACCATGTAATAGGGCCTCGTATTCGGCTGCATTGTTGGAGTCTGTGTACATTATTTGAAGTACATCTTGGATCAGTATCTCCGTGGGGACGTCGATCTGACGCCAGACCCCATCCGCCAACATTTTGGAACCGTCGAAGTGCATAGTCCAATTGGAGTATCGCCGTACTCTTTAGGAGTTCGCTTCATCCATTCGGCGACGAAGTCAGCCAAAACTTGTGATTTTACGGCTCGTCGAGGTTTGTAAGTTATGTCAAATGGCAAGAGCTCATTGGCCCATTTTGCAATCCTGCCCGTTGCATCGCGGTTATTTATAATGTCATTGAGTGGTACTTCAGAGGCCACTGTTATCGAACACTCTTGGAAGTAGTGCCGGAGCTTCCGAGACGCCATGAACACCGCATGTGCTATATTACGATAGTGCGGGTAACGGATTTGCGGGGTTAACACGGTGGATCGTAATACACTGTTTTTGAAGAGGGAATTTATGCCCTTACGCCGCTCGTTCGACGACGAGGACAGCGCTTACAACTTGATGTGTTGTTGCGATATATAACAACATTGGTTCACCAGTGGGCGCAGCCAGGACGGATTGTTGCCAATATGGCCTTTATTTCTTCGAGTCCGGCGGTGGCGGCATCCGTCCCACTCGAAGTGTTCGGTGCGCCTTAGGAGGCGATAAAGGCAACGCCTTCTCTCCTAAGCGGAGATAAAACGGCTTAAAGCTGCCACGCATCCCGTTAATTTTGTATTTGCTTGAGGTCCTTTGGAATATCCAACTATGACAGAGCCCGGATTTTGGCGGATTTGCTTCAATTCCTCTACGGATCTGATGAAGCCCAGCAGCTTTCCGGCTGATGCGCCAAAACACATTTTTCCGGATTCAGCTTGATGTCATATGCTCTAAGGTTGTTGAATGTGAGCCTCAAATCGTCTACTAAAGTTTCGGCGTGTTTTGTTTTGACGACTACGTCGTCTCGTATCCTCGACTATTTTGCCGATCTGGGTGGCGGGCATGTTTGAATCATCTTGCCGATATGTTGCGCGGCGTTTTAAGTCGAAGGACATCGTGTTGAAGCGAGAATGGTCCGTATGGAGTGATGAATGCCGTTGCGGCTTGATCTGCTTCCGCCATCTTGATTTGATGATAGCCGAGTATGCATCCGGGAAGCACAACGAATCGTGTCCTCTCAGTAGCATCGATAATTTGATCGATGCGGGGAGAGAAAAGGATCCTTTAGGCAAGCCTTATTGAGGTCTTTGAAGTCGACCGCAGGCGCCAGGATTTATCCTTCTTTGGTACCATCACCAGATTTGCTAGCCATCCGGATGTTTGATATCTCTAATGAATCCGGCTTCCAATAACAGCTAGCTCTTCTCCCATTGCCTGTCTTTTGGGCTCGGAAAATCGTCGAAGAGCCTGTTTGACCGCTTAAATCCTTTAGGATGTTTAGGCTGTGTTACGCCAACCTGCGAGGATTTTCGGCATGTCCGAGGGATGCGGCGAAGATGTCCCAATTTTCCGGCGAAGGAATTAAGCGCGATCTTGGCGTCAACCGAGGTTCAACTGTGCCCCGATGGAAGCCGTCTTTGTTGGGTCCGTTGGGTGGACATGAAATTTTATTATCTCGTCTGCTGGTTTGAAGGAGGTGGACTTGGGTCTTTTATCAAGTATCACATCGTCCTGTTTACCGTGGAGCGCAAAGACGGTGAGTTCCTCTGCCGCTAAGGCTTCGGATAGTGCCTCGAGGGCTAGTGTGGCTGTCTTGTTTTCGGCGCGGAGTGCTATGTCCGGATCACTAACGAGAGTGATTATTTTGCTGGGCCCAGGCATTTTGAGCTTCATGTACCCGTAATGAGGTATTGCTTGAAAAATTGTGAATGCCTCTCGTCCTAATATGGCGTGATAGCCGCTGCTGAGCAGGGCCACAGGCGTGACTTCTTCGACCTGTAATTGTCCGCAGAGAACAACACCACATCGAGTGTGATTTTTCGGTGCAGCGCGCTTCCGGCTAGGGATTATTCCTCTGAAGGTTGTGCTGCTTCGCTCAATCTGGCTCAATCGATTTCCATTTTCATGAGTTTCCTCGTAAATGAGGTTTAGTCCGCCCGCCGTCCATGAGGACTTTTGTCGATCGAAAGCCGTCCACTATGGGACTAAGTACCAAGTCTGGTTGGGGCTCTGGTAGTTCGAGATGTGGGCTCGTCGCTGGCGTTGAAGGTAATAGCTGTGTCACTCCATGGATTTGCTGTTGCTACTTGGTAGACTTCGGCGAGTTCGCGGATTGTTTGTTTTCGCATATTATTTGATGCGAAAGTCTCGAAGACTGTTGATACCGTGCTGGTATTGTTGGAGTGGTTTCCCGGAGCTTGAAGCTCTTCGCCACTTTTGGCCACCTGCCGTAATATCCAACATGCTCGAAGGCTATGTGTTGGGACAGCTCCCTCTGCACTATGAAGTTTACAGGTCCATTGAGCCATCCCTCGATCGGTTCCGTTTCCCTTCTTTGGGTTTTTGTTTTTCGTTTTTGCATCGGGGCCTGATTGTAAGGCGCCCTTTTACATGGATCGGGTTTGGGGCGGATTATCCCAAAATTGATTTTCAGTTTTCGGAAACTCTCCATCGCACAAGACTTTCGTACTATGGGCGCCAGATCGGTGAACGCAGCGTAATCTTGCAACGATCAATGGCGTTCGAAATTCCCTTGTCCGTGCGATTATTGCGAAAGATTGAGATTATGCGTTTTCCTCTCGGCGGTCCTTTATCCTGTCCATAACCAGGAGGAATCGCCCGATAATGATGTCTTTGTTTAGAAGGCTCTTGCCGTATTAGAGATAGGTCGCATATGTCTGGGCGGGTGGGTGGAATAAAAACTGGATCCCTGCCCATCTTTGGGCTCAAAGGCCGAGGGGCTTCCGAATTCGGAAGCTTGATTTGCTGGAGACAGTCCAGCGGGTCCGGAGCGACGCATGATTTTAGGTTCAATGCTCGATCAAAGTCCGTCCCTCCGCGGGAATCCGACATGGAGGGTTCGGGAATCCGGACACGGATTGTTTTCAACACTGGCAAAGAATTGCCGAGTTGTTCCTCTACCACTTCGACGTGGTGGGTAGCCTGGGGAGAGTTAATCTCTCTCAGATCGGTTTTGAGCCCGATTTGGTTGTAGTCCGTAGCGACTCCCAGGGCGGCAATGCGATCCAAGAGCTCGTTAACAGACGAGAGCTCAATTGGATCTAACTATTCGGCAGCTCTAGGGCTGACGCGAAGATTGCTTCCGACGACTTGAGAAGTCATTGCCGAAGCGGCGGCCGGATATGCGGTCATAAGAAAGCCACCAAGCCGGATAGTCTGACCGGCGGCCAAGGCCCCTCCGGCGAAAACACCGTCTTTGAAGACGGGTAAAGGCATCCGCTCTATCGGCAACGACACAGAGGAACTCTCAATGAAAGCACCAATGTCGGTGTCAAAACCGGCGGATCTCGGGTAGGGGGTCCCGAACTGTGCGTCTAGGCGGATGGTAACAAGAGACGAGGGACACAATGTTTTTACCCAGGTTCGGGCCCTCTCGATGGAGGTAAAACCCTCCTGCTTGATTAATATTGATGATATGGGTAGTACAAGAGTAGATCTACCACGAGATCAAGGAGGCTAAACCCTAGAAGCTAGCCTATGGTATGATTGTTGTAATGTATGTTAGCCCCTACGGACTAAGGCCCTCCGGTTTATATAGACACCGGAGAGGCTAGGGTTACACAGAGTCGGTTACAATGGTAGGAGATCCACATATCCGTATTGCCAAGCTTGCCTTCCACGCCAAGGAAAGTACCTTCCGGACACGAGCCGGAGTCTTCAATCTTCGTAGTCTGGGAGTCCGGCGGATATTGATAGTCCGGCTGTCCGGACACCCCCTAGTCCAGGACTCCCTCAGTCCTCATTGCACACGAGAGCGTGCATGCAATGAGAAGAAGGAAAAAGGGGGGGCAATTCAGTTTGTGCTATCAAGCTAGACATGATGAAAGCCTACGACCGTGTCGAATGGCACTATCTATAGGTTTTCATGCTCAAACTTGGTTTTGGAGTGGATTTTGTTTGCCTTGTCATGAAGTGCATTTCTTCTGTCAGATTTTCCACCCGTGTCAATGGCGAGCTTCTTCCGTTTTTACCCCGTCAAGGGGTTTACGACAGGGATGTCCCATGTCTCCGTACCTTTTCTTGTTGTGTGCGGAAGGACTCACATCATTACTGAACCATTTCGGTGGACAAGAGGTGGATAAAGGTATAAGAGTCAGCTATCGTTCACCATGGATCAACCATCTCTTGTTTGCGGATGATAGTTTGATCTTTATGCAAGCCAAGGAGTAGAGTGCTCACAGACTAAATGAGATTTTGAGAATATATGAAGAAGGTTCGGGCCAAGCGGTTAACAAGGAAAAAAGTTCTATTTACTTTAGTCCAAACACTCCGGCTCCGACTAAGTTGCTACTAAAGCAAACACTGAATATTTCAGTGGAAGCTTTTAGCGAGCGCTACCTGGGTCTACCCACCGCCGTGGGTAGGATCACAAGTGGCACGTTCGATCATATTGGGGAGAGGATTCGAAACAAACTCCAAGGAGGATCAGAACGATTGATTCCTTGTGCTGGACAGGAAGTATGGATCAAGGCAATTGCCCAGGCCATCCCCATGTTCAGTATGAGTTGCTTTAAGCTAACCAAGAAGGTATGTAAAAGTCTTGTCTCTTACTCAGCTAAATATTGGTGGAGCAGTTCCCTTGATCGCAGATCATTGCACTGGAAAGCATGGGACTCTTTATCCAAGCCAAAAGCGAAGGGAGGGATGGGATTTCGGGACCTCGATCTGTTTAACACAGCTCTCCTCGGGAAGCGCGGATGGCGATTGATGACAAATCCTGATTCCCTTTGCGCCCGAGTTCTCAAAGGAAGATATTATCCTACATGTGATTTTATGCAAGCCACAACTCCTCGGTTCTCCTCATCAACTTGGCGCGCTATCATGCTGGGAGGGATGCATTGCAGATTGGTCTTCTTAAACATATAGGAGACGGCACTACGGTTTCCATCTGGAACGACAAGTGGATTCCGGACACTATATCTATGTCACCGGTCTACAGAATTGGTACTGCTCAGGTGAATGTTGTGGCGGACCTCGTTGACTCCAGCTGTTGAGGATATAACTACTGAGTGTAAACCGCCCAGGAGGGGCCGGTTCACACTCAACTATACTGAAGCCCATGAAGACAAGAAGATGGCATTTTACTAATAAAGCTTAGAGGCCCAAAGCCCAGAGGCGGATTAGGGCCCATAGTGCTAAACCGTCATAGTTGTACAACTTGGATTGCAAGATTGGGAAAGGGAGAGACCGAGCCGAACACTTGTATGAGTCGGCCTCGGGACTCTGTAAACCGGCCGGGCGTCAACCTGTGTATATAAAGGGACGACCCGGCGGCGGTTCAGGGACGACAGACAACAACTCGAGACCCAGGCAAAGCGTATTTGCTCCCTGGTCCGGTTTAACCCCTTCAGGCTAATGTCGTTGCGATGGCTCCACGACTAAGTCCTTCCACTAGGACATCTGACGTGATATTTCCACGACACCAATGTTGGAAATATGCCCTAGAGGCAATAATAAAAGTGTTATTATATTTCATTGTTCATGATAATTGTCTTTTATTCATGTTATAACTGTATTATCCGGAAATCGTAATACAGGTGTGAATACATAGACCACAATATGTCCCTAGTGATCCTCTAGTTGACTAGCTCATTGTGATCAACAGATAGTCATGGTTTCCTGGCTATGGACATTGGATGTCGTTGATAACGGGATCACATCATTAGGAGAATGATGTGATGGACAAGACCCAATCCTAAGCATAGCACAAAGATCGTGTAGTTCGTTTGCTAGAGCTTTGCCAATGTCAAGTATCTCTTCCTTCGACCATGAGATCGTGTAACTCCGGATACCGTAGGAGTGCTTTGGGTGTATCAAACGCGTCAACGTAATCGGGTGACTATAAAGGTGCACTACTGGTATCTCCGAAAGTGTCATTGGGTTGACACGGATCGAGGCTGGATTTGTCACTCCGTATGACGGAGAGGTATCTCTGGGCCCACTCGGTAATGCATCATCATAATGAGCTCAAGGTGACCAAGATGTTGGCCATGGGATCATGCATTACTGATGCGAGTAAAGTGACTTGCGTAACGAGACTGAACAAGGTATTGGGATAACGACGATCGAGTCTCGGGCATGTAACGCATCCGGTGACAAAGGAATTGTATATGAGGTTTGATCGAATCCTCGACAGCATGGTTCAACCGATGAAATCATCGAGGAGCATGTAGGGAGCCAACATGGGTATCCAGATCCGTTGTTGGTTATTGACCGAGAGTGGTCTCGGTCATGTCGCATGTCTCCCGAACCCGTAGGGTCTACACACTAAGGTTCGGTGGCGCTAGGGTTATTAGGAAGACTAGTATGTGACTACCGAATGTTGTTGAGTCCCTGATGAGATCCCCGACGTCACGAGGAGTTCCGGAATGGTCCGGAGGTGAAGTTTTATATATGGGAAGTTGTCATACGGACACCGGAAAGTTTGAGGGCTTATCGGTATTGTACTGGGGCCACCGGTGGGGTTCGAGGTCCACCGGAGGGCTACCCCTCTCGGAGGGCCACATGGGCATAAGGGAGGGAGCCAGTCCACGGAGGGCTGGGCGCCCCACCTTGGGCCCATGCGCCTAGGGTTGGGGGAAACCCTAAGGGGCGCCTGCTTGGGGGGCAAGTCCCCTCCCCGCCGCCGCCTCTAGATCCCATCTAGAGGGGTCGGCCCCTGCCCCTTCCCCTATAAATAGAGGGGTGAGGGAGGCTGCTGTAGACATCTCCAGGTGCAGCCCTCCTCCCCAACACATCTCCTCCTCCGCTCTGGCGCTTGCGAAGCCACAGCCGAATCTTCTGCACCAACACCACCACCTGCCGTCTTTGCCGTTGGGCGATCTTCCTCAACCTCTCCTCCCCCCTTGATGGATCAAG
This sequence comes from Aegilops speltoides, assembly GCA_021437245.1. Lineage (NCBI taxonomy): Eukaryota > Viridiplantae > Streptophyta > Magnoliopsida > Poales > Poaceae > Aegilops > Aegilops speltoides. The sequence continues at coordinate 489,852,901 of CM038147.1, read as the reverse complement.
AAGGAGGAGTCGTCTCCCGTCCCGTACGTGTGTTGAACGTGGAGGTGCTGTCCGTTCAGCACTTAGACATCGGTAATCTGAATCACGTCGAGTACGACTTCATCATCACCATCCCCTTGCAAGCTTCCGCACGCGATCTACAAGTGGTATGTAGATGCAAACTCACTCCCTTGACTCGTTGCTTAGATGAACTCATAGATGGATCTTGGTGAAACCGTAGGAAAAAAATTAATTTTCTACAACGTTCCCCAACAGTGGCATCATGAGCTAGGTCTCTGCGTAGTTCTCTAATGCACGAGTAGAACACAATTTTGTTGTGGGCGTGGATCTTGTCAACTTGCTTGCCACTACTAGACTTTTCTTGCTTCAGCGGTATTGTGGGATGAAGCGGCCCGGACCAACCTTACACGTACGCTTACGTGAGACCCGTTCCACCGATTGACATGCACTAGTTGCATAAGGTGGCTGGCGGGTGTCTGTCTCTCCCACTTTAGTTGGAGCGGAATCGATGAAAAGGGTCCTTATGAAGGGTAAATAGAAGTTGACAAAATCACGTTGTGGTTATTCGTAGGTAAGAAAATGTTCTTGCTAGAACCCAATTGCAGCCACGTAAAAGATGCAACAACAATTAGAGGACATCTAACTTCTTTTTGCAGCAATTGATCATGTGATGTGATATGGCCAGAAGTTGTGATGAATTATGAATTGTGATGTATGAGATCATGTTCTTGTAATAGGATTCACGACTTGCATGTCGATGAGTATGACAACCGGCAGGAGCCATAGGAGTTGTCTTTATTTTTTGTATGACCTGCGTGTCATTGAAGAATGCCATGTAAACTACTTTACTTTATTGCTAAACGCGTTAGCCATAGAAGTAGAAGTAGTCGTTGGTGTGACAACTTCATGAAGACACGATGATGGAGATCATGATGATGGAGATCATGGTGTCAAGCCGGTGACAAGATGATCATGGAGCCCCGAATATGGAGATCAATGGAGCTATATGATATTGGCCATATCATGTCACAACTATATAATTGCATGTGGTGTTTATTATGTTTATGCATCTTTTTTACTTAGGACGACGGTAGTAAATAAGATGATCCTACAACAATTTCAAGAAGTCTTCTCCCTAAGCTGCACCGTTGCTACAGTTAAATGGTTTGAAGCACCACGTGATGATCGGGTGTGATAGATCCTTACGTTCACATACAACGGGTGTAAGACTGTTTTACACAGCAAAACACTTAGGGTTAACTTGACGAGCCTAGCATGTACAGACATGGCCTCGGAACACGGAGACCGAAAGGTCAAACACGAGTCGTATGGAAGATACGATCAACATGAAGATGTTCACCGACAATGACTAGTCCGTCTCACGTGATGATCGGACACAGCCTAGTCGACTCGGATCGTGTAACACTTAGATGACCAAAGGGATGTCTAATCTGAGTGGGAGTTCATAATTTGATTAGATGAACTTAATTATCATGAACTTAGTCTAAAACCTTTGCAAATATGTCTTGTAGATCCAATGGCCAACGCTCATGTCAACATGAACTTCAACGCGTTCCTAGAGAAAACCAAGCTGAAAGATGATGGCAGCAACTATACGGATCGGGTCCGGAACACGAGATCATCCTCATAGCTGCCAGAAGCTATATGTCCTAGAAGGACCGCTAGGTGACGCTCACGTCCCAGAGAACCAAGACATTATGAATGCTTAGCAAACTCGTGTTGATGATTACTCCCTTGTTCAGTGCGGCATGCTTTACAGCTTAGAACCGGGGCTCCAAAAGCGTTTTGAGCATCACGGAGCATATGAGATGTTCGAAGAGCTGAAACTAGTTTTTCAAGCTCATGCCCGGTCGAGAGATATGATGTCTCGACAAGTTCTACTGATTGTAAGATGGAGGAAAACAGTTCTGTCAGTGAGCACATCCTCAAGATGTCTGGGTTGCACAACCGTATGACCCAGTTGAACATTAACCTCCCAGATGAGGCGGTCATTGACAGAATCCTCCAGTCGCTCCCACCAAGCTACAAGAGCTTTGTGATGAACTACAACATGCAGGGGATGGTAAAGACCATTCCTAAAGTGTTCTCAATGCTGAAGTCAGCAGAGGCTGAAATCAAGAAAGAACATCAAGTGTTGATGGTCAATAAGACCACTAAGTTCAAGAAGGGCAAGGGCAAGAAGAACTTCAAGAAGGACGGCAAGGATGTTGCCGCGCCCGGTAAGCCAGTTACCGGGAAGAAGTCAAAAAATGGACCCAAGCCCGAGACTGAGTGCTTTTATTGCAAGGGGAAGGGTCACTGGAAGCGGAACTGCCCCAAATACTTAGCGGATAAGAAGGCCGGCAACACCAAAGTAGGAGCTGCGGAATAAATGGAGACTGGCGAAGGACGAAGTGACGATGCACGTTGGGAATGGTTCCAGAGTCGATGTGATCACCGTCGGCACGCTGCCTCTACATTTACCCACGGAATTAGTTTTAAACCTTAATAACTGTTATTTAGTGCCAAGTTTGAGCATGAACATTGTATCTGGATCTCGTTTAATACGAGATGGCTACTCATTTAAGTCCGAGAATAATGGTTGTTCGATTTATATGAGAGATATGTTTTATGGTCATGCTCCGATGGTCAATGGTTTATTCTTAATGAATCTCGAGCGTAATATTACACATGTTCATAGTATGGATGCCAAAAGATGTAAAGTTGATAACGATAGTCCCACATATTTGTGGCACTGCCGCCTTGGTCACATTGGTGTCAAGCGCATGAAGAAGCTCCATGCTGATCGACTTTTAGAGTCTCTTGATTATGAATCGTTTGACACATGCGAACCATGTCTCATGGGCAAAATGACCAAGACTCCGTTCTCTGGAACAATGGAGCGAGCAACCAACTTGTTGGAAATCATACATACCGATGTGTGCGGTCCAATGAGCGTTGAGGCTCGCGGAGGATATCGTTATATTCTCACTCTCACTGATGACTTGAGTAGATATGGGTATGTCTACTTAATGAAACACAAGTCTGAGACCTTTGAAAAGTTCAAGGAATTTCATAATGAGGTGGAGAATCAACGTGACCGAAAGATAAAGTTCCTACGATCAGATCGTGGAGGAGAATACTTAAGTCACGAATTTGGCACACACTTAAGGAAATGTGGAATCGTTTCACAACTCACGCCGCTGGAACACCTCAAATAAACGGTGTGTCCGAGCGTCGTAATCGCACTCTATTGGATATGGTGTGGTCTATGATGTCTCTTACCGATTTACCGCTATCATTTTGGGGATACGCTCTAGAGACAGCTACATTCACTTTAAATAGGGCACCGTCTAAATCCGTCGAGACGACACCATATGAATTATGGTTTGGGAAGAAACCTAAGCTGTCATTTCTAAAAGTTTAGGGATGCGATGCTTTGTTGGAAATATGCCCTAGAGGCAATAATAAAAGTATTATTATATTTCATTGTTCATGATAATTGTCTTTTGTTCATGCTATAACTGTATTATCCGGAAATCGTAATACACGTGTGAACACATAGACCACAATATGTCCCTAGTGAGCCTCTAGTTGACTAGCTCGTTGTGATCAACAGATAGTCATGGTTTCCTGACTATGGACATTGGATGTCGTTGATAACGGGATCACATCATTAGGAGAATGATGTGATGGACAAGACCCAATCCTAAGCATAGCATAAAGATCGTGTAGTTCGTTTGCTAGAGCTTTGCCAATGTCAAGTATCTCTTCCTTCGACCATGAGATCGTGTAACTCCGGATACCGTAGGAGTGCCTTGGGTGTATCAAACGTCACAACATAACGGGTGACTATAAAGGTACATTACGGTATCTCCGAAAGTGTCTGTTGGGTTGACACGGATCGAGGCTGGATTTGTCACTCCGTATGACGGAGAGGTATCTCTGGGCCCACTCGGTAATGCATCATCATAATGAGCTCAAGGTGACCAAGGTGTTGGCCACGGATCATGCATTCTGTGACGAGTAAAGTGACTTGCGGTAACGAGACCGAACAAGGTATTGGGATACCAACGATCGAGTCTCGGGCAAGTAACGCATCGATTGACAAAGGAATTGCATACGGGTTTGATCGAATCCTCGACATCGTGGTTCAACCGATGAAATCATCGAGGAGCATGTAGGAGCCAACATGGGTATCCAGATCCGCTATTGGTTATTGCCCGAGAGTCGTCTCGGTCATGTCTGCGTGTCTCCTGCACCGTAGGGTCTACACACTAAGGTTCGGTGGCGCTAGGGTTGTATGAATATGAGTATGCAGCATACCGAATGTTGTTCGAGTCCGGATGAGATCCCTGACGTCACGAGGAGTTTCGGAATGGTCCGGAGGTAAAGAATAATATATAGGAAGTGGTATTTGACCATCGGGAAAGTTTGAGGTCACCGGTATTGTCTGGGACCACCGGAAGGGTCCTGGGTCCACCGGTGGGGCCACCCATCCGGAGGGCCCCATGGGCTGAAGTGGGAGGGGAACCAGCCCATAGTGGGCTGGTGCACCCCCCTAGGCCCACCCCCTGCGCCTAGGGTTGAAACCCTAGGGGTGGGGGGCCCACTTGGCTTGGGGGGCACTCCACCCCCTTGGCCGCCGCCCCCCCTTGGAGATTGGATCTCCAGGGGCCGCCCCCTGGAGGCCTATATAAAGGGGGGAGGGAGGGGGCAGCCGCACCCTTGTGCTTGGCGCCTCCCTCCCCCTGCTACACCTCGTCCTCCTCCCGTAGTCGCTTGGCGAAGCCCTGCCGGAGTTCTGCTGCATCCACCACCACGCCGTCGTGCTGCTGGATCATCATCAACCTCTCCTTCCCCCTTGCTGGATCAAGAAGGAGGAGACGTCTCCCGTCCCGTACGTGTGTTGAACGCGGAGGTGCTGTCCGTTCAGCACTTGGACATCGGTGATCTTAATCACGTCGAGTACAACTCCATCATCACACTCCCCTTGCAAGCTTCCGCACGCGATCTACAAGTGGTATGTAGATGCAAACTCACTCCCTTGACTCGTTGCTTAGATGAACTCATAGATGGATCTTGGTGAAACCGTAGGAAAAATTTTAATTTTCTGGCAACGTTCCCTAACATGGGCATCATGAGCTAGGTCTATGCGTAGTTCTCTAATGCACGAGTAGAACACAATTTTTGTGGGCGTGGATCTTGTCAACTTACTTGCCTCTACTAGTCTTTTCTTGCTCAGCGGTATTGTGGGATGAAGCGGCCCGGACCAACCTTACGTGCGCTTCGTGAGACCGGTTCCACCGATTAACATGCACTAGTTGCATAAGGTGGCTGGCGGGTGTCTGTGTCTCCCACTTTAGTTGGAGCGGATTCGATGAACAGGGCCCTTATGAAGGGTAAATAGAAGTTGACAAAATCACTTTGTGGTTATTCGTAGTAAGAAAACGTTCTTGCTAGAACCCAATCGCAGCCACGTAAAAGATGCAACAACAATTAGAGGACGTCTAACTTGTTTTTGCAGCGATTGATCATGTGATGTGATATGGCGGAAGTTGTGATGAATGATGAATTGTGATGTATGAGATCATGTTCTTGTAATAGGATTCACGACTTGCATGTCGATGAGTATGACAACGGCGAGAGCCATAGGAGTTGTCTTTATTTTTTGTATGACCTGCGTGTCATTGAAGAACGCCATGTAAACTACTTTACTTTATTGCTAAACGCGTTAGCCATAGAAGTAGAAGTAGTCGTTGGCGTGACAACTTCATGAAGACACGATGATGGAGATCATGATGATGGAGATCATGGTGTCAAGCCGGTGACAAGATGATCATGGAGCCCCGAAGATGGAGATCAATGGAGCTATATGATATTGGCCATATCATGTCACAACTATATAATTGCATGTGATGTTTATTATGTTTATGCATCTTGTTTACTTAGGACGACGGTAGTAAATAAGATGATCCCTTACAAAATTTCAAGAAGTGTTCTCCCCTAACTGTGCACCGTTGCTACAGTTCTTCGCTTCTAAGCACCACGTGATGATCGGGTGTGATGGATTCTTACGTTCACATACAACGGGTGTAAGACAGTTTTACACAGCGAAAACACTTAGGGTTAACTTGACGAGCCTAGCATGTACAGACATGGCCTCGGAACACGGAGACCGAAAGGTCGAACACGAGTCGTATGGAAGATACGATCAACATGAAGATGTCACCGACGATGACTAGTCCGTCTCACGTGATGATCGGACACGCGCTAGTCGACTCGGATCGTGTAACACTTAGATGACTAGAGGGATGTCTAATCTGAGTGGGAGTTCATAATTTGATTAGAACTTTATTATCATGAACTTAGTCTAAAAACCTTTGCAAATATGTCTTGTAGATCAAATGGCCAACGCTAATGTCAACATGAACTTCAACGTGTTCCTAGAAAACCAAGCTGAAAGATGATGGCAGCAACTATACGGATTGGGTCCTAACATGAGATCATCCTCATAGCTGCCAGAAGCAATATGTCCTAGAAGGACCGCTAGGTGACGCTCCGTCCCTGAGAACCAAGGCGTTATGAGCGCTTGGCAAGCTCGTCTTGATGATTACTCCCTCGTTCGGTGCGGCATGCTTTACAGCTTAGAACCGGGCTCCAAAAGTGTTTTGAGCATCACGGAGCATATGAGATGTTCAAGAGCTGAAACTAGTTTTCCAAGCTCATGCCCGGTCGAGAGATATGATGTCTCCGACAAGTTCTACAGTTGTAAGATGGAGGAAAATAGTTACGTCGGTGAGCACATCCTAAAGATGTCAGGTTGCACAATCGTATGACCCAAATGAACATTAACCTCCCGAGATGAGGCGGTCATTGACAGAATCCTCGATCGCTCCCACCAAGCTACAAGAGCTTTGTGATGAACTACAACATGCGAGGATGGTAAAGACCATTCTGAAGTGTTCTCGATGCTGAAGTCAGCAGAGGCTGAATCAAGAAAGAACATCAAGTGTTGATGGTCAATAAGACCACTAAGTTCAAGAAGGGCAAGGAAAAAAGAACTTCAAGAAGGACGGCAAGGAAGTTGCCGCGCCCGTAAGCCGATTGCCGGAAGAAGTCAAAGAATGGACCCAAGCACGAGACGAAAGTGCTTTTATTGCAAGGGAAGGGTCCTTTGAAGCGGAACTGCCCCAAATACTTAGCGGATAAGAAGGCCGCAACACCAAAGGTATATTTGATATACATGTAATTGATGTGTACCTTACCGAGACTCGTAGTAACTCCCGGGTATTTGATACCGGTGCCGTTGCTCATATTTGTAACTCACAGCAGGAGCTGCGGAATAAACGGAGACTGGCAAAGGACGAGGTGACGATGCGCGTTGGGAATGGTTCCAGAGTCGATGTCATCGCCGTCGGCACGCTGCCTCTACATTTACCCACGGGATTAGTTATGGACCTTAATAATTGTTATTTAGTGCCAAGTTTGAGCATGAACATTGTATCTGGATCTCGTTTAATACGAGATGGCTACTCATTTAAGTCCGAGAATAATGGTTGTTCGATTTATATGAGAGATATGTTTTATGGTCATGCTCCGATGGTCAATGGTTTATTCTTAATGAATCTCGAGCGTAATATTACACATGTTCATAGTGTGGATGCCAAAAGATGTAAAGTTGATAACGATAGTCCCACATACTTGTGGCACTGCCGCCTTGGTCACATTGGTGTCAAGCGCATGAAGAAGCTCCATGCTGATGGACTTTTAGAGTCTCTTGATTATGAATCGTTTGACACATGTGAACCATGCCTCATGGGCAAAATGACCAAGACTCCGTTCTCCGGAACAATGGAGCGAGCAACCAACTTGTTGGAAATCATACATACCGATGTGTGCGGTCCAATGGCGTTGAGGCTCATGGAGGATATCGTTATGTTCTCACTCTCACCGATGACTTAAGTAGATATGGGTATGTCTACTTAATGAAACACAAGTCTGAGACCTTTGAAAAGTTCAAGGAATTTCAGAGTGAGGTAGAGAATCAACGTGACCGAAAGATAAAGTTCCTCGATCGGATCGTGGAGGAGAATACTTAAGTCACGAATTTGGTACACACTTAAGGAAATGTGGAATCATTTCACAACTCACGCCGCTGGAACACCTTAGCGTAGCGGTGTGTCGAGCGTCGAATCGCACTCTATTGGATATGGTGCGGTCTATGATGTCTCTTACCGATTTACCGCTATCATTTTGGGGATACGCTCTAGAGACAGCTACATTCACTTTAAATAGGGCACCGTCTAAATCCGTTGAGACGACACCGTATGAATTATGGTTTGGGAAGAAACCTAAGCTATCGTTTCTAAAAGTTTGGGGATGCGATGCTTATGTGAAGAAACTTCAACTGAAAAGCTCGAACCCAAGTCGGAAAAATGCGTATTCATAGGATACCCTAAGGAAACTGTCGGGTATACCTTCTACTTAAGATCCGAAGGCAAGATCTTTGTTGCCAAGAACGGATGCTTTCGGAAAAAGTTTCTCTCGAAAGAAGTAAGTGGGAGGAAAGTAGAACTCGATGAAGTACTACCTCTCGAAAGGGAAAGTGGTGCAGCGAGAAACCGTTCTGTGATGCCCACACCAACCAAGAGGAAAACAATGATGATGATCAAGGTACTTGGATCAAGTTGCTCTTGAACTTCGTGGTCCACAAGGACACGTTCCGCACTAGAGTGGTACGGCAACCCTGTCCTGGAAATCATGTTGTTAGACAATAGTGAACCTTCAAACTATGAAGAAGCGATGGCGGGCCCAGATTCCAACAAATGGCTTGAAGCCATGAAGTCTGAGATAGAATCCATGTATGAAAACAAAGTATGGACTTTGACAGACTTGCCCGATGATCGGCGAGCGATAGAAAACAAATGGATTTTTAAGAAGAAGACGGACGCAGATGGTAATGTTACCATCTATAAAGCTCGACTTGTCGCTAAGGGTTATCGACAAGTTCAAGGGATTGACTACGACGAGACATTCTCTCCCGTAGCGAAGCTGAAGTCCGTCCAAATCATGTTAGCAATTGCCGCATACTATGATTATGAGATATGGCAGATGGACGTCAAAACGGCATTCCTTAACGGACATCTTAAGGAAGAGTTGTATATGTTGCAGCCGGAAGGTTTTGTCGATCCTAAGAACGCTAACAAAGTATGCAAGCTCCAACGTTCCATTTATGGGCTGGTGCAAGCATCTCGGAGTTGGAACATTTGCTTTGATGAGATGATCAAAGTGTTTGGGTTTATGCAGACTTATGGAGAAGCCTGCGTTTACAAGAAAGTGAGTGGGAGCTCTGTAGCATTTCTCATATTATATGTAGATGACATACTCTTGATGGGAAATAATATAGAACTTCTGGACAGCATTAAGGCCTACTTGAATAAGTGTTTTTCAATGAAGGACCTTGGAGAAGCTGCTTATATATTAGGCGTCAAGATCTATAGAGATAGATCGAGACGCCTCATAGGTCTTTCACAAAGCACATAACCGCATAACCCAACTTGTAACGCCCTCCCGAGCCCCGCCCATAACCCAACTTGTAACGCCCTCGATGCGGCTATATCTCCCACGTGTCGAAGCACGACTTAGAGGCATAACCGCATTGAAAGCAATGTCGCAAGTGAGGTAATCTTCACACAACCCATGTAATACATAAGGGAAAAAGAGATACATAGTTGGCTTACAATCGCCACTTCACACAATTACATGAATAAAGCATTACATCATCCAGATACAATCAAGGTCCGACTACGGAACCAAAATAAAAGAAGAACCCCAAATGCGACAAAGGTCCCGATCGACCCCAACTGGGCTCCACTCTTGATCAACTAGAACGAAACAACACAAAGGGCAAGATCTTCATCGAGCTCCTCCTTGAGCTTGATTACGCACACCTTTCGGTAACAAAGGCACCGCAAACTGGTTTTGGAAGTATCCGGTGAGCCACGAGGACTCAAAGAATCCCATTACCATGGGTATCAAGACTAGCAAAGCTTAATGGGAACGGAAGGGGTAAAGTGGTGAGGTTGCAGCGGCGACTAAGCATGATGTGGTGGCTAACATACGCAAATGAGAGCGAGAAGAGAAACAAAGGAACGGTCGTGAAGCTACCAATGATCAAGAGGTGATCCTGAACACCTACTTACGTCAAACATAACACAGAAACCGTGTTCACTTCCCGGACTCCGCCGAGAAGAGACCATCACGGCTACACACGCGGTTGATGCGTTTTAATTCGGATCAAGTGTCAAGTTATCTACAACCGGACATTAACAAATTCCCATCGCCACATAACCGCGGGCACGGCTCTCGAAAGTTTATACCTGCAGGGTGTCCCAACTTAGCCCATGACAAGCTCTCGCGATCATCGAAGGAATAGACCTTCACCCAGAAGACCCGATCGGTCTCGGAATCCGGTACATCAAGACATTTCGACAATGGTAAAACAAGACCAGCAAAGCCGCCCGATCTACCGACAATCCCGATAGGAGCTGCACATATCTCGTTCTCGAGGCAACACCGGATGAGACAGCTACGAGTAAAACCAGCCCTCGAGTTGCCACGAGGTGGCCCCGCAGGCGGCTCGGTTCGGACCAACACTTAGACAAGCACTGGCCCGGGGGGGCTAAAATAAAGATGACCCTTGGGTTGGCCGACCCAAGGGAAGGGATAGGTGGTGGTGAGGCAAATGGTAAAACCAAGGTTGGGCCTTGCTGGACAAGTTTTATTCAAAGCGAACTGTCAGGGGGGTCCCATAAATCACCCGACCGCGTAAGGGACGCAAAATCCGGGAACATAACACCGGTATGACGGAAACTAGGGCGGCAAGAGTGGAACAAAACACTAGGCATAAGGCCGAGCCTTCCACCCTTTACCAAGTATATAGATGCATTAATAATATAAGAGATATTGTGATATCCCAACATAAACCCTGTCCACCATGGAGAAATCTTCAACTTCACCTGCAACTAGCAACGCTATAAGAGGGGCTGAGCAAAAGCGGTAACATAGCCAAACAACGGTTTGCATTGGAAAGGTGTCAAAGGTTAGAGGTTCATGGCAATATGGGATGGCTGGACAAACAGGTAATAGGTAGCGCAACATAGCGAAAGAACGAGGCAACTAGCATAGCAATGATAGTAGTGAGATCCAGGGTAGCGGTCATCTTGCCTGAAATCCCGCAAGGAAGAAGAACGAGTCCATGAAGAAGGCGAGCGGATGAAGCCAGAACCAATCGTGAGACGAACGAACCCTCACGATCGCAACGAAACAGGAACTAACAAGAAGAAGCACACAACATAGGTAAACACACCACACATGAACAAGGCATGATGCACAACAAGCATGATGCATGACAAAGCTACATGAAGCTACTCATGGCAAGAGATGAAGCAAACAAAAACAACACATCAAGGCAAGTTTAAATGAGGCCGGGAACAACATATAACAATTCCGGTAAGTCCTCATATGCAAATTTCGAAATTGTTCCAGAACTGAATAAACCTTATGTTCAAGTTGTTAAACAGCAAGTTAAGATGCACCATGATGATCTACACGAAATTCTAGTCAAGTTACATATAAAGTTCATTAGATTCGGAGCTACGGCCTAGAAGATATGAGCAAAACAAGTTAAACATGGCATCGATGCAAAATGCACCCAAACATCAAGCAAACACCTCAAAACAAGGATGCAACATGATAATATGAAGCTACATGCAAAAACAAGCAAGTTTCATATAGATCACACTCAAAAGCGAACAGCGGTGCAACACACACACACTATACAAGTCATATCAACAATCTGCCCAAAACAGCAACTAGGCATCTTACAAGCATCAAAACAACAAGCTACAGCATCCCAACATAATAACAAAAGGCGTGGGCATGAAGTACACGTAAAGCATAACAAAACATGAGCACTGAGCTATCTCCAGAAACAACTAGAACATGCTCAAAATGACATGGAGATATTGCAAATAATAACAGTTTCAGACTTTAGCAGAAATAACATCAGGTTGCAATGTTTAGAGCTATCAAACAACATGTTACAGGAAGCTATCATGGCAAACAAAGGCATGGCATGAATCTACTAATTGCATATATCAAAAGACCCTTACTGACCATGAGCCAAAAAGGCACGGAAAATATGATGGCACCCATGTAAACATGGCAAGTTATATTACAGATTTATACATGGCAGGAACAACAATAAGTAGGCATGTTCGTGAGCTCGAACCACTCACTACAGAGCAATACATGGCATGGCAAGGCAACCAACAGTAACAAGGAATGTTTATGAAGCTAAGCATGGCAAGAGCAAGTTCATAGGATACATGGATCACTAGGAAAACACATGGGAACAAGTGAACTTAATGTTAACAGGCTGACAAACAACATTTTCAAGCAACTTTAGAGCAAGATATGAACATGTTCCAGCAGGCTATAATTGAAACCAAGGGCATGAATGGATAGATCATGACATGTGTATCAAAACATGTTTATAGAGCATCTCCAGATTATGCATAGAATGATTAGTAGAAGCATGTTAACATAGCAACAAAATATTACAGAATCATCAGAAAACAAAGAACAACTACCCTATTTAACAAGCTTGATACACTCAGCACACAACTCACAAAAATACAAGGTCAACACCTCTGGAAAGATGGCATGGCATATTTCAATATTCATGTAGAGCTCATACTCATAGGATGCACACATAAATCCTGGCAAAAATGATAAAAGTGCAAGTTCTGTTAAGAAACAGAAACTAACAATCTGAAGCCCTCTTCCAACAGCATTTCGGGCATCAATATGAGCTCAAATGCAAATGATGCAATGGAATAAAATGATGTACTCTTCGAGACGAACAATTTGATGCGATGAAAATGCACGAAAATTACTGAAATCTGGGGACTTAGGCAAATATCACCTCGCGAAAAATGGACGGGAAGATCCCGGGACGGAGGGATCCGGGGACGGGGCTGGCGTTTGGTTCGGGGAGCTGGTGGATCTCATCCAACTAGCTACCCGGCTCGGATCTGACCGGAGCTCCGGCGAGGGCGCCGATTCCGGCGACGACCGGGGCCGGGGACGGGCGCGGGAGAGGCGGGAGGACGGCGGCGAGCTTCAGGCGCCGGCGGGCAGGCGGGTCCTGGGGGCAGGCAGCGGCAGCGCGCGGCGGCGTAAACCCACGTGGCAGCTCGGGATTCGGCGAGGACGGCGGCTGGACATGTCCGTGGCGGAGCGGACATGTCCGGTCTTGCGAGAGGGGCATTTTAGGGTTTCGAGGGAATTAGATCCGAAAATGGAGGGAGGGTGTTTATATAGGTAGAGGGAGCTAGGAGAGTCCAAATGAGGAGCGGTTTTCGGCCACGCGATCGTGATCGAACGACCGAGAGCATGGAGGAGAGTTAGATGGGTTTTGGGCCACTTTGGAAGGGGTGTTGGGCTGCAAACAAAAGAGGACATTACGGTTACCCGGTTAACCGTTGGAGTACCAAACGACCTCCAAATGGCACGAAACTTGACAGGCGGTCTACCGGTGCTATACCAAGGCCGCTTGGCAAACCTCGGTCCATTCCGAGAAAGTTTAATACCCGCACACGAAAAGAGAGAAGAGGGGACGCCGGATGACATAGGAGTGCCGGATTGCAAAACGGACAACGGGGAAAAGGCTCGGATGCATGAGATGAACATGTATGCAAAATGAAATGCACATGATGACATGATAAAATGCAAATGATGACATGGCAAAAGCAACACGCAAGCAAATGACAAGGCAACGACGGCGAATAACTGGCGGACACCTGGCGCATCGGAGCCGGGGCATTACAGCACATACCTTGATAAGATTTTGAAAAGGTTCAAAATGGATCAGTACAAGAAGGGGTTCTTGCCTATGTTACAAGGTGTGAGATTGAGCTCAGCTCAGTCACCGACCACGGCAAAAGATAAAGAAGAGATGAGTGTCATCCCCTATGCTTCAGCCATAGGATCTATTATGTATGCCATCTTGTGTACCAAACTCGATGTAAACCTTGCCGTAAGTTTGGTAGCAAGATACCAAAGTAATCCCGCAAGGAACACCGGACAACGGTCAAGAATATCCTGAAGTACCGAAAAGGACAAAGGACATGTTTCGGTTTATGGAGGAGACGAAGAGCTTGTCGTAAAGGGTTACGTCGACGCTAAGCTTCGACTCAGATCTGGATGACTCTAAGTCACAAACCGGATCGTGTATATGTTGAATGGTGGAGCGATGGCTGGTGCAGTACCAAGCGAGAGCGTCGTGGCGGGATCTACATGTGAAGCGGAGTACATGGCAGCCTCGGAGGCAGCACATGAAGCAATCTGGGTGAAGGAGTTCATCACTGACCTAGGAGTCATACCAATGCGTCGGGGCCGATCAAACTCTTCTGTGACAACACTGGAGCTATTGCCCTTGCCAAGGAGCCCAGGTTTCACAAGAAGACCAGGCACATCAAGCGTCGTTTCAACTCCATCCGTGAAAATGTTCAAGATGGAGACATAGAGATTTGCAAAGAACATATGGATCTGAATATCGCAGATCCGTTGACTAAACCTCTCTCACGAGCGAAACATGATCAACACCAGAACTCTATGGGTGTTCGTATCATCACAATGTAACTAGATTGGTGACTCTAGTGCAAGTGGGAGACTGTTGGAAATATGCCCTAGAGGCAATAATAAAAGTATTATTATATTTCATTGTTCATGATAATTGTCTTTTGTTCATGCTATAACTGTATTATCCGGAAATCGTAATACACGTGTGAACACATAGACCACAATATGTCCCTAGTGAGCCTCTAGTTGACTAGCTCGTTGTGATCAACAAATAGTCATGGTTTCCTGACTATGGACATTGGATGTCGTTGATAACGGGATCACATCATTAGGAGAATGATGTGATGGACAAGACCCAATCCTAAGCATAGCATAAAGATCGTGTAGTTCGTTTGCTAGAGCTTTGCCAATGTCAAGTATCTCTTCCTTCGACCATGAGATCGTGTAACTCCCGGATACCGTAGGAGTGCCTTGGGTGTATCAAACGTCACAACGTAACTAGGTGACTATAAAGGTGCATTACAGGTATCTCCGAAAGTGTCTGTTGGGTTGACACGGATCGAGACTGGGATTTGTCACTCCGTATGACGGAGAGGTATCTCTGGGCCCACTCGGTAATGCATCATCATAATGAGCTCAAGGTGACCAAGGTGTTGGCCAAGGATCATGCATTCTTGTCTGAGTAAAGTGACTTGCGTAACGAGACCGAACAAGGTATTGGGATACCGACGATCGAGTCTTGGGCAAATAACGTACCGATTGACAAAGGAATTGTATACTGGGGTTTTGATCGAATCCTCGACATCGTGGTTCAACCGATGAAATCATCGAGGAGCATGTAGGAGCCAACATGGGTATCCAGATCCGCTGTTGGTTATTGCCCGAGAGTCGTCTCGGTCATGTCTGCGTGTCTCCCGAACCCGTAGGGTCTACACACTTAAGGTTCGGTGACTCTAGGGTTGTATGAATATGAGTATGCAGCATACCGAATGTTGTTCGGAGTCCCGGATGAGATCCCGGACGTCACGAGGAGTTTCGGAATGGTCCGGAGGTAAAGAATAATATATAGGAAGTGGTATTTCGGCTATCGAGAAAGTTTCGGGGTCACCCGGTATTGTACCGGGACCACCAGAAGGGTCCCGGGGGTCCACCGGGTGGGGCCACCCATCCCGGAGGGCCCCATGGGCTGAAGTGGGAGGGGAACCAGCCCATAGTGGGCTGGTGCGCCCCCCTAGGCCCACCCCCTGCGCCTAGGGTTGAAACCCTAGGGGTGGGGGGCGCCCCACTTGGCTTGGGGGGCACTCCACCCCCTTGGCCGCCGCCCCCCTTGGAGATTGGATCACCAGGGGCCGGCGCCCCCCCTGGAGGCCTATATAAAGGGGGGAGGGAAGGGGGCAGCCGCACCCTTGTGCTTGGCGCCTCCCTCCCCCTGCTACACCTCGTCCTCCTCCCGTAGTCGCTTGGCGAAGCCCTGCCGGAGTTCTGCCGCATCCACCACCATGCCGTCGTGCTATTGGATCATCATCAACCTCTCCTTCCCCCTTGCTGGATCAAGAAGGAGGAGACATCTCCCGTCCCGTACGTGTGTTGAACGCGGAGGTGCTGTCCGTTCAGCACTTGGACATCGGTGATCTGAATCACGTCGAGTACAACTCCATCATCACCATCCCCTTGCAAGCTTCCGCACGCGATCTACAAGTGGTATGTAGATGCAAACTCACTCCCTTGACTCGTTGCTTAGATGAACTCATAGATTGATCTTGGTGAAACCGTAGGAAAAATTTTAATTTTCTGCAACGTTCCCCAACATGCTTATGTCAAGAAACTTCAACCTGAAAAGCTCGAACCCAAGTCAGAAAAATGCGTCTTCATAGGATACCCTAAGGAAACTGTTGGGTATACCTTCTACTTAAGATCCGAGGGCAAGATCTTTGTTGCCAAGAACGGATGCTTTCTGGAAAAAGAGTTTCTCTCGAAAGAAGTAAGTGGGAGGAAAGTAGAACTCGATGAAGTACTACCTCTCGAACGGGAAAGTGGTGCAGCTCAGGAAAATGTTCCTGTGATGCCCACACCGATCAAGAGGAAAACAATGATGATGATCAAGGTACTTCGGATCAAGTTGCTCTTGAACTCGTGGGTCCACAAGGACACGTTCCGCACTGCAGTGGTGCGGCAACCCTGTCCCGGAAATCATGTTGTTAGACAACGGTGAACCTTGAACTATGAAGAAGCGATGGCGGGCCCAGGTTCCAACAAATGGCTTGAAGCCATGAAATCCGAGATAGAATCCATGTATGAAAACAAAGTATGGACTTTGACAGACTTGCCCGATGATCGGCGAGCAATAGAAAACAAATGGATTTTTAAGAAGAAGACGGACGCAGATGGTAATGTTACCATTTATAAGGCTCGACTTGTCGCTAAGGGTTATCGACAAGTTCAAGGGATTGACTACGACGAGACATTCTCTCCCGTAGCGAAGCTGAAGTCCGTCTGAATCATGTTAGCAATTGCCGCATACTATGATTATGAGATATGGCAGATGGACGTCAAAACGGCATTCCTTAACTAACATCTTAAGGAAGAGCTGTATATGATGCAGCGGAAGGTTTTGTCGATCCTAAGAACGCTAACAAAGTATGCAAGCTCCAATGATCCATTTATGGACTGGTGCAAGCATCTCGAGTTGGAACATTCGCTTTGATGAGATGATCAAAGCGTTTGGGTTTATCTTGATCTTATGGAGAAGCCTGCGTTTACAAGAAAGTGAGTGGGAGCTCTGTAGCATTTCTCATATTATATGTAGATGACATACTCTTGATGGGAAATGATATAAAACTTCGGACAGCATTAAGGCCTACTTGAATAAGTGTTTTTCAATGAAGGACCTTGGAGAAGCTGCTTATATATTAGGCATCAAGATCTATCGAGATAGATCGAGACGCCTCATAGGTCTTTCACAAAGCACATACCTTGATAAGATTTTGAAAAGGTTCAAAATGGATCAGTCCAAGAAGGGTTCTTGCCTATGTTACAAGGTGTGAGATTGAGCTCGGCTCGATCCACCGACCACGGCAAAAGATAAAGAAGAGATGAGTGTCATCCCTATGCTTCAGCCATAGGATCTATTATGTATGCCATCTTGTGTACCGGACACTGATGTAAACCTTGCCGTAAGTTTAGTAGCAAGATACCAAAGTAATCCCGGCAAGGAACACTGGACAGCGGTCAAGAATATCCTGAAGTACCTGAAAAGGACAAAGGACATGTTTCTCGTTTATGGAGGAGACGAAGAGCTCGTCGTAAAGGGTTACGTCGACGCTAGCTTCAACTCAGAACTGGATGACTCTAAGTCACAAACCGGATACGTGTATATGTTGAATGGTGGAGCAATAAGCTGGTGCAGCTGCAAGCAGAGCGTCGTGGCGGGATCTACGTGTGAAGCGGAGTACATGGCAGCCTCGGAGGCAGCGCATGAAGCGATTTGGGTGAAGGAGTTCATCACCGACCTAGGAGTCATACCCAATGCGTCGGGGCCGATCAAACTCTTCTGTGACAACACTGGAGCTATTGCCCTAGCCAAGGAGCCCAGGTTTCACAAGAAGACTAGGCACATCAAGCGTCGTTTCAACTCCATCCGTTAAAATGTTCAAGACGGAGACATAGAAATTTGCAAAGTACATACGGATCTGAATGTCGCAGATCCGTTGACTAAACCTCTCTCGCGAGCAAAACGTGATCAACACCAGAACTATATGGGTGTTCGATTCATCACAATGTAACTAGATTGGTGACTCTAGTGCAAGTGGGAGACTGTTGGAAATATGCCCTAGAGGCAATAATAAAAATATTATTATATTTCATTGTTCATGATAATTGTCTTTTATTCATGCTATAACTGTATTATCCGGAAATCGTAATACACGTGTGAATACATAGACCACAATATGTCCCTAGTGAGCCTCTAGTTGACTAGCTCGTTGTGATCAACAGATAGTCATGGTTTCTGACTATGGACATTGGATGTCGTTGATAACGGGATCACATCATTAGGAGAATGATGTGATGGACAAGACAATCCTAAGCATAGCACAAAGATCGTGTAGTTCGTTTGCTAGAGCTTTGCCAATGTCAAGTATCTCTTCCTTCGACCATGAGATCGTGTAACTCCCGGATACCGTAGGAGTGCTTTGGGTGTATCAAACGTCACAACGTAATCGGGTGACTATAAAGGTGCACTACTGGTATCTCCGAAAGTGTCTGTTGGGTTGACACGGATCGAGATCTGGATTTGTCACTCCGTATGACGGAGAGGTATCTCTATGCCCACTCGGTAATGCATCATCATAATAAGCTCAAGGTGACCAAGATGTTGTACGGGATCATGCATTACGATGCGAGTAAAGTGACTTGCGGTAACGAGACCGAACAAGGTATTGGGATACCGACGATCGAGTCTCGGGCATGTAACGTACCGATTGACAAAGGGAATTGTATACAGGGTTTGATCGAATCCTCGACATCGTGGTTCAACTGATGAAATCATCGAGGAGCATGTGGGAGCCAACATGGGTATCCAGATCCCGCTGTTGGTTATTGACCGGAGAGTGGTCTCGGTCATGTCTGCATGTCTCCCGAACTCGTAGGGTCTACACACTCAAGGTTCGGTGACGCTAGGGTTATTAGGAAGACTAGTATGTGACTACCGAATGTTGTTCGGAGTCCCGGATGAGATCCCAGGAGTTCCGGAATGGTCCGGAGGTGAAGTTTTATATATGGGAAGTTGTCATACGGACACCGGAAAGTTTCGGGGGCTTATCGGTATTGTACCGGGGCCACCGGAGGGGTTCTGGGGTCCACCGGAGGGGCCACCTCCGGAGGGCCACATGGGCATAAGGGAGGAGACAGCCTGGAGGGCTGGGCGCGCCCCACCTTGGGCCCATGCGCCTAGGGTTGGGGGAAAACCTAAAGGGCGCCTGCTTGGGGGCAAGTCCCCCCCTGCCGCCGCCCCTCTAGATCCCATCTAGAGGGTCGGCCCCTGCCCCTTCCCTATAAATAGAGGGGTGAGGGAGGCTGCTGTAGACATCTCCAAGGCGCAGCCCTCCCTCCCAACACATCTCCTCCTCCGTTCTGCCTTGCAAAGCCTCAGCCGAGATCTTGCTGCACCAACACCACCACGCCGTCGTGCTGCCGTTGGAGCGATCTTCCTCAACCTCTCCTCCCCCCTTGCTGGATCAAGAAGGAGGAGACGTCTCCCGTCCCGTACGTGTGTTGAACGCGGAGGTGCTGTCCGTTCAGCACTTGGACATCGGTAATCTGAATCACGTCGAGTACGACTTCATCATCACCATCCCCTTGCAAGCTTCCGCACGCGATCTACAAGTGGTATGTAGATGCAAACTCACTCCCTTGACTCGTTGCTTAGATGAACTCATAGATGGATCTTGGTGAAACCGTAGGAAAAAATTTAATTTTCTGCAACGTTCCCCAACAACCAGCAATTGGTCGTGGCAGGCAGATGTGGTGCGCGAGAACTTCATACCCCCAGATGTTGATGCTATTCTCAACATTCCATTGAGGCAGGGAGGGGTGATGATTCGTTGGCATGGGCTTTTGAACGATCGGGTTGCTACACTGTAAAATCAGCGTATCGTGCTCTAATGACTCGCAACGAGCAGATTGCTCTAGAGGAAGGGACGACTACCGAATCTTCAATGACAGATAAACAGACGTGGTCTCGTTTGTGGAAGCTCCAAGTCATTCCCAGAGTGAGAGTCTTCTGGTGGCGGGTTTTGCAAGGCATTCTCCCCGTCGAAGCTACTCTGAAATACCGCCATATTGCGACGGTAAGCACATGCAAAATATGTCTTCACTCTAACGAAGACATGATGCACGCCCTACTGGAGTGCCCTCATGCCAAACAGTTTTGGGATGCAACACCAGAGTGGCTAAATGTTAAAAGGCCAACCCCGCACCCGCTAACCTGGTCAAGGGACATCCTATGTGATGATAAGTATTCAGAGTCTGAACGAGCGACTCTAGTGACTGTTATGTGGATGATTTGGACCTCTCGGATAAAGCTGCATTCAATCCTATTCAATCCCTGAGAAGGGTGCGGGAAACCCTAGCAGTTCTGGAGCTGCCTCGTGAGCATGCTCGTACTTTGCCCGGCCATGGCTGGCGTCCACCAGAGTTGGGCTGGATCAAAATAAATACTGATGGAAGTATTGCAATGGATGCAAGGAGGGGAGGAACAGGAGTTGCTCGATCTCGGTCATCCTTCCTTGCGGCATGGTGCAAACCCTACCTTGGGGTCACGGATCCGCTGATAGCTGAAGCTCTTGCCATTCGCAACGGAGTCATCTTCGCCCGTCCGAGAGGCTATGCAGAAGTGGTTCTTGAGTCCGACAATTTGGAGATTGTGAATCTCTGGAATTCGCGCCAAACATCCCGTGCGGTGGTGGCGCCTATCTTCTATGAAATTGGGGAGCATGTTCCTTCTTTTAAATCTTTTGTAGTTTAGCATGTTGGTAGGACAGCCAACATCTCCGCTCATCTTTGTGCAAAGCAAGCGAGCACATTAGATGTTACAGAGTGTTGGCTGGAATCTACTCCAAGTTTTCTTGTAACCAGCCTCCTAGCAGATTCTGCTGGAGCTGTTGGTGTTGAATAAAGAGCTCCCGAATTTACTTGAAAAAAAAAAGTACGGAGGACGTTTAGCGGCCCCTCGCGCTTCTCCCGGACGCCATTGTTGTCGAGGCCGAGGTAACGACTAACGACGACCTTCTGCAGGCCGAGACCTGCGTGTGGGCTGCTGTCGACGTAGGCCTTGAAGACGGGGTGGAAGCCGCCCTCACCGATGAACAAATTCTTCATGACGAACTTTGGGCTCATCTAGGCTGAAGGCGTGCGTGCAGGCTTCTCCCCGCCAGCGCCCGCGATAGGTTCATCATGGTGCGCCGCCTGATCTGCGAAAGCGAAAACCTGATGAGACTCCCCATTCTCCACACCGGCACACCCCCACCTCTCCCGCCGCCGCGTGCTCAGATGCCAGTCCTCCGTCAGATTTTCCGTCTCCTCCGGCGGCCTGGCGTCGCCATCTCTCATGACCCACCGCGCCGCCTCTCCTCTACCTCGCTACCTCTCCTCTCTTCCATGGCCTCCGCCCCGCCTTGCTGCTCGCCGCCACCCCTTGCACGCCGAGCCTTCCCTCTCATGATGGTTCCAGATCCGCCTGTCCGTCCTGTTTCCCGGTATGTTCTCGTCATCTCATGCCAATTTTTGCGCTTTAGTTTCTTTTCGTGCTATAGTTTTTGATCTTGGATTCTGACCAACTGTGTGTTTTTATCCCTTTTCATTATCTGCGTGTATATTCGAGTGAAATCCCTTTTAATTATCCTTCATGTGTTGATTTCTGTAAATAATAAGACAGGGGGTGTGGGGTCTTATAAGTAGTTAATCTCACGAAATAAAAGGGGAACAGAAAAATAATGAAATTGTTTTTGTCGGGTGCTTAGATTTGCTCTTTACTTTGGTGATAGATTTCCACCTGGATCTCGGAGCATGACTAGTGGGACAACCTTGCAAGATTTGAATGCTATAGCCGGCAAACATGATGCATCTTCGAATATTGTGGGCATCTCAGGTTGTGATGAAAACGGAAGGAGTGCAACCAATAGAAGGAGCGCATTGGTAGCAAGCGATGATGAAGAATATGATATACTTGACCTGGGAATGCTTCCAAAAAGCACACACCGTGATGGTTCTTTATACAGGGACACTCATTCGTGGAAAAGGAAGTATAATGTTCATGACCGTAGTGAGAGTAAGTAAATAATCTCGCTTTACCTATTTCAATTTGTTACAAGCACCTTTTTCAAGCTATAGTGTCAACTGATGTGTTCTCTGTTGAAATCATCTGGCTTTTTTTCTTTACTTTCCTTACTTTTACAAGTTAAATGTAGATGCATTGGCATTCAGGAGTTGCATTTGTTAGGTTTTGCATAGGCAGGGGAGGAAATTATTCAGATTCCTGCATTACCTTAGTTTGGTTATCCTGGGCCTACACCAACCCACCCCCGAGCTCGGATGGCCACATGACTGGTTTTTATCCTTTTTGTTGTCACCATGTACCGTACAGAAATATGTTCATAAACTTGCATTTTTAGCACATATTTTTGTACCATGAGCATTGAAGTAGGTTTAGTTGCTCCCAAGTATGCAGGATGGAAAATTATGATTTTTTATTATATAGACTGTGATGTTATCTACCATCAAAATAAAAAAAAACTAACTTACAATAAGCCTTCTAGAAAGTGAAACAATAGAATATTTCCATCAAGGGCTGAATTGACTTGTTTTAGTAATTCTTGGGGTAGACATAACCAATAAATAAGTTTAGGGGGTTATGAAATAACCTGGGAGGGTGAAATGGACCTTTACTTGCTAACATGATGAAATGTTACCCGCTTTTTCTTTGGGTTTCCTAAAGCAAAAACCTTTGACGGAGTGATATTCATAGTAAAAAGAACATCGATAATTTTCATTTGGATGAAAAGGAAACTTTCAATAGGGCCATGGAACCCTCTAGTGACACGCTTACTTTTTGTATGACGACTATTTTTTTCCTGTATTGTTTTCCATTACAATTTAACTTATTTCTTTACTTTTTTTATGAAGCTCGGCTACCAGATCCCACAGATTGCGACATCCGCAATGGAGAATGCATTCGGCATCGACCTGATCGCGTGTTACAAATTTTCTCATTAAAGTTGGCTGAACTTACTGTGGATGGCCCAGTAGAGTTGTATGGATACATAGCCGTGCGGGATTATCTGGATACATTGCGTAATTATGTTGTCAATATAAGCAGGGATGATCCCATCATTGTGAAGCAGGTGCAAATCCGTACTTACCTACGATTATTTCAAGAGTCTACTTAATAACCCCCTCAAGTATAAAACAATGTATTTGTCCCCTTGAATCATTCCATATGGTATAATGTACCCACTGGGGAAGTTCACACATTAGGTGGATGCTGCAGTGTGGGCGAAACCATCTGAGGAAATGATTTATACAGTATGGAATGGGGGGGGGGGGGGTGTCAAATACCTGACTTATGTCAAATCTATTCATTTCACATTGTAAGGCCAAACCTAGTGTATGTGTGGAACAGCAAGCACTCTCAAGTCTTGTGATTTATCTGTACAGACCTAGCAGAATGGTAGTTTGGATTGTTTAGGCCACCATTACACCAAATTTATATTGTGGAAAGGTGATTTACTATGAGAAACTTATAAATTATGGAACTGAGTGAGTATATCATGTATTCCAAACAAAATCAAACAGAATAGTCCGGGCTCTTAGTTGCTACTTAACACACCAGCATGAATCATTGCATCACTATTAAGTCATTTTGTTTTCTCTTCTCATTTCGACATGCTTATGTAAAAATTGGGATCTGAACAATGTCCAATAAATACCGAGGGCCAATTTCCCCTCCCAAACACTGGTGTACACTATGTAACCAGTCAGCTTGATATGTGGCAAAGATGTTGGTCAGCAATTGTAAAGTATCACAAAATTAATGTTGCAAGTAAAACAGCTTAGAGAAGTACACCCTCTGTTCCTAAATGTAAGATGTGTTTTGGTAGTTCAATTTGAATTGCCAAAACGTCTTACATTTAGAAACAGAGGTAGTATAAAGCTTTAGTTGTTTCTTACTTCCATATGAAGAGCTACTAAACAGTAACAAATTTGTAGGGTTCTCTCATCGACATGGCTGGCCTTAAGCGAGGGATAGATTTGATTTCCACTATTCTAGTGGAATATGACATGAGGATCAAGGTAGGTAAGGAAGAAAGGGATGATTACCAGCTGATTGATGGTGTAACAGACATAGACGACATGGGCCCATGGAATTGTGCATTGAAAAATCGCATCCGTGGCGACTGTGGCGCGGTTGACTTAACCATAGCACGTGTTGATGACGCTGTCATGGCGAATATTGAAGTTGCTGTGTCAGAGGTGCAGAGCAGCTTTGATCTACGCTTGCGTTGTTCTATTGGTGGCTATAACGAAAGAATTCGGCTCTTCAATGGTACAATTGACGAGTCACGTCATTTAAAGAGGTCTGTGGTTGCTGTAGCGGATGGTTCCATTCTGGTTTTGAAGTTCAAGGTGTCCTCGGGGCCATCTGGTTCACCGGAACGATGTTGTTCCTTCCAGGCAGACACGCATGGACTTGATACTCGAGAGATAAAGACTGGTTTTGGGTTGATCTCAGTGAAGGTGACTTGGTCGACTTTGCTTACCGTCTAGCAGGCTTATTGCAGGGCTTGAATAAAGTTTGTCGAAAAGTTGTGTCTGAGGAATGGGCCAAGACCCGGTCAACAGTCTAGAGTGAGTCGTACGTGGACACTGTTGAACTGTTTAGGGTATCTTTACATGTTTCTGGATAACATGTTTCAGTACTATTACCTGACAATCCTAGCCATTTGGGGTACACTGGTTTTGGTACCTGTATGTAGTGTTGTTCACTCAGTAACTTCTGTAAGAGCATCTCAGTCGTTTTTTGACTATTTGGAGGGCAAAAAACGGCTCCAGCAACTTCTGTTTTTAAGAACCACCAAACTTTGTTATTCATAGTTCACAAAACTGGGAAAATAACCGTGATCATGAGGCTGTCCCAACCAGACATGTCTACCACAATCTAAAGAATCAAAAAGCTTGGCTAGTAAATGGGCTTCTCTATTCAAGGCCTGACACTCAGAAACAAAAACTACAATTAAATTTGGTTGTCCGACCATGAATACCAGTGCAGCCCATGTTGATATCATTAGCCACCTGCTTAGAATCAGTAGCCACTAGAAAATTGTGAAGTAGAAGATCATCCGCCAAAGATAGATCTTCCCTGCAAGCGATACCTCTAGAGTTGAAACTTCTCTCATGCCATGAATTACTAGCGTACATGATCCCAAGTAATTTCCAGAGAAGAGTCCATGCATACAGCCACCGCAGTGCCTCCTATACCAGATCTAACAAAATCTGTGTCAGTATGAATTTGATGAAGTCCCTCTTCGGCCAAAACAGTTGCCCCAAAACCAAAAGTTGCTGAATTTTATTTTGGGTTGCCCTAAAACAGGGCACAAGTATTGTATATTTTGGGTATGACTGCGGCACATTAGAAGTTTAGAACCCAGTTCCTTCCACTGAGATATGGGTTCAGGAAAACCAAGCAGTTGTTGTGTTTCTACTAGCTAAACTTGGTTTGTTCTCCAGACAGTATAATAAGAAACCTATTTGCGTTGGCATCACGTACTGTTCTAATATTCCGAAACTGTTTGATCAGTGGTGCAGTGACATTAGTCTGTAATGTGTTCGACAATGGACACTACTTCAACGTTGCCACCTGCATTTCTCTTAGTCTTAGATGAAGCATCTGGTGTTGGCACAGATGTGGTGTCTTCGATGAAACTCTGCTGAAAGTTTGAGTCCATCAGCAGAAAATGAATTTGTGTTTTCACAAAGGTTGAATTCTGAACATGGTGATGCTGATGCGCCCGGACACTCGGCCTATAAGTTTCAGTCATTTTTGTTAGCGCCTATCATTCTGAATATGGCGACCCATGTTTACTCAGAAAATGAAAATGCAGGCGACTTGCTGCATTTTGCCGTGCGCCTGGAGTATATTTGGTTTAGCACATGTCGTAAATCTTCTGAATAACATGTGAACAAAATTCAGGTTTGATCCCATATAACACTACAAGAATACTAGTTTCTGCAGATTACATTGTTCGCATGCTTTGTACATCAGCTGACTTTTGTTTAATAAAATTAAGAGATTTTTTATCTGCTGAAATAGTTGTATAACAACTTTGGGTAAGAAATTGCGGAGCATCTTTTGCTTGCTTCTTGTTTTTCTCTCACGTGTTTGAGTTTGGATGGAACACACAAAGGTCGCAGGGGTTGTAAAAGTCACGTGGATTTCGTCGTCAAATTTTGTGTTCCATTTTCAACAGATTGGCTACAATCTGGTTGAAATTTTGGACAGTTGAAGGATAGTGTACTTACTAGAAGCGGTTGCCCGACTTGTCGCGCCGTATTTGAAACAAGTGTTTGTTCAGTATTGGACTGCTTACATTCGAGACTGTAACTTTTATGGACCGGCTTGTTGTGTCGAGGTCAACTCCCTTTTTGATGAAATTTTAACCAGGGAAAAGAATATTCGCCTCATAAACTTATCTCTAATCACTTGACAAAGAACTTACCAACTGTAGCTAGTTTATACTCCCTCCGTCCCAAAATAAGTGTCTAAACTTTGTACTAACTTTAGTACAAAGTTATAACAAAGTTGAGACACTTATTTTGAGATGGAGGGAGTATTCAGTAATAGAGCGAGTCACGCTCTATTATACTTATTCTGGAGCGAGCTAGTTTAGAGAATCGACCATAGTTTCGTCAACGCCATTCTAGTTCTACAGTGCATTCAATAAGATAAAATGCAACATCAGAAAACATTAATTTTGCCCGTTAGGCATGTCGGCCAAACATATTGTGCCGCATGGTGCGGTGTGGAAAACCAAACCACCACGAAAATTAACATTTCCTTAAGGTGGCATGTGCTTGTTGATAATGATCGCATCATTAAAAAAATACCACAAGGATGGCATCAACATAAACACCACACTAAACTAAAATTTCCAAATAATATTTTTTGGAAAATTTAGTGAGTGAGTAATAATGGTGAATATATCATTTTACAAGATGAATTTTCACATTAAAATGATGCTAAAAGGTGTTCATCATTAAAAAATTGCCATGAAATGACATTTAACATTAATGCCACATGAATTTTTAATACAATTTCCAATTGGTTCAACCGTATTCAAAAAATTCAAACATGATTTTAGCATAATACTAGATTTATTTTCAACGCATGAACATAAAAATAACGGAAACAACTTAGAAAGCACTAAAGATGAATAAAATGATTGATACCATAATTAGATCCATTATAACCCACGGAAAAACATTATAAAATTCTCTCATCATTAAAGTAACTTTCAACATAAATGTGGGCTCATATTTCTCATTTGAATAGTGCATAAATAATTTACATTTTCATAATATAGCAGAAAATACACTGAAAAACATTTTCATAACTTGGCCCAAAACCTATTGATGTTACATATTAACTTAACTGGCCCAACAAATAAATTCACCCAAAAGAAAAACCATTTTCTGCGACCATAGATATAGAGTCAACCAGGCTGTAGCCTGGAGGCGAAATTGGTCCATTCTATTTTTTCGGGATCAAAATTGGTCCATTCTACTACTGAATGCCGGACAACATTCCCGCATGGTTCTCATCCGTCCGATCCACTTGGAAGGTCAGCCTCATGCCTTATAGCTGTAAAAAATGCATATCTTATATTGGTTAGTGCAAGTATCTTTATTCAAACGGCGAGGCAACATTTGGCTCAAAACAAATTTTCATATCTTTGATTTAGTGGATTGGTGGTAAAAATATATGAATGGATGGGAAAAGATCATTGCGCAGACAACTGTTGTGATTGTTCGTACATGTAACCTCAAACATTATTGCTTTAAAAGAGACTCAAACATTGTTCAAAAAGTTCCTACCAAAATCTTATAGACACCCAAAATCATACGCAAGAAATCAAACCAAAGCGAGCGACCGTAAGACCCAAATTCTAGCAGGCACCGCCCTGAGGGCGAGCACAAGGTGGAGCACGTTTTTTTTAAAGGGTGGATTTTATTGGCTTAAAATGGAGCATCTAGAGGATACATAACATAATGAGCATACACCCGGCCTCTGTATAGTTAGGATGCACACAGCCAACACGAACACACACATACAAAAAATACGCCTGCAAAATAGCAAAGTCACATAAGACCAAAGCTATGCGTAGGCGAGAGAAAAAAAACTCAAAGCGATTAGATCCACGATCGGCAAACTATAACAATGACCATATCCGCACCAATCATATCCTGACATCACACAAACGACGATGTTCTTCAACAGCAATGCATTTAGGAAGGAAGCGACGCTCGAGCGCCTCCATCACCGGATCCAACCACTCAAGGCCAGTTTATAGGTTTTCACCCTGAAGAACCAGTCCGAGCATATACGAGCAATGCCTTCAACAAGGTAACGATGTAAAATCACCGCCATTGCCATGTATACATAACCAGTTAGGGTCAAACCTAGGCTTTCACCCCGAAGCTCGAGACCGAAGTCAATCATGTGTTGTCACCGCCACTTTTTCACGACCCAGCAGCTGCATGTGATGTATGACCACCGCCACTCCACCACCAACCCTCTGCGTCAAGCCATCATACGTAGTTTGCATCTTGCCGTCAAGTCACCACCGGATCTGAAGAGAGAAACCCCCACTAAGATCTTTTAGTGGCCACCGCAATCCTGAAGTGAGGTCGACGCCGCAGGCCAGAGTGGTCAACAAGGACAAGGGACCAACATGGAACGTGCACCGGTCGCCACATCTGCCGCATGGTAGGTGACGCCATCCTCGCCGGACCTGGACCCGGACCAAAGACCCTTGGCCTGCTAGACACCACCATGGCCTTGGAATCTGGCGCTGCTGCTAGCGTTGTTAGTGGTGTTTAGAATGACCACCACTGCCGTAGGAGCCACTGCAGCCTTAGATGCACGAGGACGAGCGGACGACAATCGCCTCAGGGCCTCGCGCTGCCAGCTCTCCATGGCCAGATCTGAGCGAAAGAGCCGGCTGCATCCTGCATGGACGCCTCCAACCATGACAGGACGGATCTGCCGCTGAGTTGAACTGAAGGACGAGAAGATCTCCAGCCACCACCGTCGGCCGACGGGGCTTTGTCCGGCGCAGCCGACCGGCGATGGCGACGAGGGGAGGAACAAGAGGAGGAGCCTGAGGCAGCGGGGTTGGGCGGCCGCCCGTGTCGCCCAAGCGAGCGACACGGGGGCAGTTGCGATGTACTCCCTCCGTAAACAAATATAAGAATGTTTAGATCACTACTTTAGTAATCTAAACGCTCTTATATTAGTTTACAGAGGGAGTATTTGTTTCCTCTTGAACTGTTTTTTCACGAGGTGGAGCACGTAGCCGCCCTTGACCTTGTGCTCTTGGGCCGTCTTGTCGCCGGCCATCTGCTTGCCATCGAAATGAGCCTCTGCTGGACGGGCAGGATGCCCTCCTTCCCCTCGACGCGCTCCTTGATCTTGTCGACCGTGTTGGTGGGCTCGATGTCAATCTCGATCATTGTTGAGGAAATCGTTAACTGGTAGCTGCTCGGTTGGCTGGTGAGTAGGGGATTAATCGGCTCATTAGCAAGTTAATCGGCCATTTAATCAATTAATCGGACGATTTATCGGTTTATAGGCTACTCGATGACCCTACGAGTAGGGATTAATCGGCAAGTTAACTGGTTAATCGGATGAATTCTTGAACAGGGATCTCGATCTCCTTGGCGGTGGGTGTCTTGACCTTGATGGTGGTGCCATTGCGGAGGCGGAGCACTAGGGCGTCGACTCCTTGTGCATGTTGTAGTCGCCAGCAAGCGACCGTCCTCCAGCTGCTTCTCGGCGAAGATGAGCCGCTGCTGGTCCGGCGGGATCCCTTCCTTGTCCTCGACCTTGCCCTTGACGTTGTTCATGGTGTCGCTGCCCTCCACCTCCAGCATGATGGTTTTACCCGTCAGGGTCTTCACGAGGATCTGCATCGTCTTAGGCGAGTCGCGACTTGAGTCGCCGAGGCTTCACCGGCGGCGAAAATAATTGTGTTTCGATCTCTTACGAGGCCAGGGACCTCAAACTATGCTGATACACAACAAGTACGAAGGGACAGAGTGAGAAAAGCAAGGATTCATATGTGTGGGGGGGGAGGGGAGGTTCTATGGGCCTGGGGTATCAGAATCCGGCATGGCTGCTATCCGGGCGTCCGCAAACCTCCGTCTGGTTTGCTTTTGGTTTGCATGAATTCAGATGCGCAGACAAGTCCACGGACGTTCGATGGACGGTGCTGGAGGGCACAAAGTATTCTAATAGGGATCAACATGATGATCCTACAGTTTTTGTCTGATCTTTTACCGCAAGACAACTAGATAGAAAACCTTCTAATGACGAGAGCAATCCACGCAACCTGAAGGTGAGGAAACGAATCCAGCAAGCAACATGGAGATGAACAACACGCCTCTAACCTTGACATGATAATCCTTGATCACACAAGAACCTTCACACAATCATCACTTTATTTGGTAAACAACAGTGTCGTCCCCCGGAGGGATGATTCACCACGTGAACACAATGTTCAAAACTCAATCTAAAAGATCCCCTCTAAACCTAGCCACTGGCTTCCTTAGAGCATCTCCAGCCGTTGCCCCCCGGATGCATAAAAATCGCCCCCTGGGGGCGAGCCGGCGATGCAATCAGCGTTGGGGGCAGTTTTGCGTCCAGCCGTCGCCCCCAGGCGCCGATATAGGCCCACTTTTCGGCCCACTTTCGGCGAATAAAGGGCCCATATGGCTCACAGAAAATCAAATAGTTCAACAAAATAGTACAACAACAAATAGTTCAATACAAATTATATAGTTTAACAAATAAAAACTCATATTTCATCACATGTCACGCCCGGCGTCGCCCTTGAGCTTCCATAGGTGCTCCACCAGATCCTTCTGCAACTGATGATGCACCTGTGGGTCTTGGATCTCCTGACGCATACTGAGGTAGGCAGTCTAGGTTGCTGGTAGCTGGTGATCAACTTCGGCTAGAGGACCCCGCCTGTAGTATGATTCAGTGTCAAACACTGGGTCTTCTTGCTTGCTCTCGATGATCATGTTGTGCAAGATGACACAGCAAGTCATGATGTCCCACATTTGATCTTTCGACCAGGTCTGAGCAGGGTACCGGACAACAGCAAATCGAGATTGGAGCACACTAAATGCTCGCTCAACATCCTTCCGGCAAGCCTCCTGCACCTTGGCAAAGTGGGACTTCTTGCCTCCTGGCACAACGTTTGAGATAGTCTTCACAAATATAGACCATCTCAGATAGATGCCATCAGCTAGGTAGTACCCCTTGTTGTAGTGCCGCCCATTGATCTCGAAGTTCATCCGAGGAGAATGACCTTCAACAAGCTTGGCAAAGACATGGGAGCACTGCAGCACGTTGATGCCATTGTGAGTTCCTGGCATACCAAAGAAGGAGTGCGAAATCCAAAGGTCCTGTGTGGCCACCGCCTCAAGTACCACACTACAACCGCCTTTGGCGCCTTTGTACATCCCCTGCCAAGCAAATGTGCAATTCTTCCATTTCCAATGCATGCAGTCGATGCTTCCAAGCATCCCAGGAAATCCTCTTGCTGCATTTTGTGCTAGGATCCGAGCAGTGTCTTCCGCATTGAGTGTTCTCAAGTATTACAGTCCAAACACTGCCACCACTGCCCGATAGAACTTGTAGAAACACTCTATGCTGGTGGACTCGGCCATGCGCCCATAGTCGTCGAGTGAATCACCGGGAGCTCCGTATGCAAGCATCCTCATCGCCGTCGTGCACTTCTGGATCGAGGTGAATCCAAGTTTGCTGGTGCAATCCATCTTGCACCTGAAGTAGCTGTCGAACTCTCAGATGGAATTCACAATCCTGAGGAAGAGCTTTCGGCTCATCCGATAACGGCACCGAAATGTTTTGTCGCCGTGAAATGGAGCATCGGCGAAGTAGTCGGAGTAGAGCATGCAGTAGCCTTCGAGACAATGTCGGTTCTTTGCTTTCACCCGCCCCGGCGCCGAGCCACCTCGCCGCGGCTTTTCATTGCTCGCCAGCAGCTGGGCGAGGGTGGCGAGCACCATGAGATGCTCTTCTTCCTGGACGTCGGCCTCGGCTTCCTCCTCCAGCAGCACGGTGAGCGCTTCCTCGTCATCCGAGTCCATCGCCGAGGCAGGCAAATCGCCCGAACACCTTGCGCTCGGTGGGCGTGTACCTGATGTCTACTACACAACCTTCTACTTTTAGACGTTGTTGGGCCTCCAAGTGCAGAGGTTTGTAGGACAGTAGCAAATTTCCCTCAAGTGGATGACCTAAGTTTTATCAATCCGTAGGAGGCGTAGGATGAAGATGGTCTCTCTCTCAAACAACCCAGCAACCAAATAACAAAGAGTCTCTTGTGTCCCCAACACACCCAATACAATGGTAAATTGTAGAGGTGCACTAGTTTGGCGAAGAGATGGTGATACAAGTGCAATATGGATGGTAGATATGAGTATTTGTAATCTGAAATTATAAAAACAGCAAGGTAACAAGTGGTAAAAGTGAGCGTAAATGGTATTGCAATGGTAGGAAACAAGGCCTAGGGTTCATACTTTCACTAGTGCAAGTTCTCTCAACAATAGTAACATAGATAGATCATATAACAATCCCTCAACATGCAATAAAGAGTCACTCCAAAGCCACTAATAGCGGAGAACAAACAAAGAGATTATGGTAGGGTACGAAACCACCTCAAATTTATTCTTTCGGATCAATTTATTCAAGAGTTCGTACTATAATAACACCTTAAGACACAAATCAACAAAAACCCTAATGTCACCTAGAAGTATCCGTGGGCATGATTATACGATATGCATCACACAATCTCAGATTCATCTATTCAACCAACACAAAGTACTTCAAAGAGTGCCCCAAAGTTTCTACCGGAGAGTCAAGACGAAAACGTGTGCCAACCCCTATGCATAGGTTCATGGGCGGAACCCGCAAGTTGATCACCAAAACATACATCAAGTGGATCACGTGAATATCCCATTGTCACCACACATAAGCACGGCAAGACATACATCAAGTGTTCTCAAATCCTTAAAGACTCAATCCGATAAGTTAACTTCAAGAGGAAAACTCAATTCATCACAAGAGAGTAGAGGGGGAGAAACAACATAAGATCCAACTATAATAGCAAAGCTCGCGATACATCAAGATCATGCCATAGAGAGAACACGAGAGAGGGAGAGAGAGAGAGAGAGATCAAACACATAGCTACTGGTACATACCCTCACCCCCGAGGGTGAACTACTCCCTCCTCGTCATGGAGAGCGTCGGGATGATGAAGATGGCCACCGGTGATGGGTT
Source organism: Aegilops speltoides (assembly GCA_021437245.1). NCBI lineage: Eukaryota > Viridiplantae > Streptophyta > Magnoliopsida > Poales > Poaceae > Aegilops > Aegilops speltoides. The sequence continues at coordinate 489,819,117 of CM038147.1, read as the reverse complement.
CCCCTTCCGGCAGGGTGCCGGAACGGGCTCCCGAGAGGTTTTTGGTGGCTACAGAGGCTTGCGGCGGCAGAACTCCTGATCTATCTTCGTATTCGATGTTTTTAGGGTACGTGGACTTATATAGGCGAAAGAAGTCGGTCGGGGGAGCCTCGAGGGGCCCAGGAGACCATGGGCGCGCCCTCCTATCTCCTGGCTTCCTCGAACCTCCCCTGGCTTGAATTCCAAGTCTCCCGGATCATATCCTTTCCAAAAATCATGCTCCCGAAGGTTTCATTCCGTTTGGACTCTGTTTGATATTCATTTTCTTCGAAATACTGAAACAGGCAATAAAACAGCAATATGGGATGGGCCTCCGGTTAGTAGGTTAGTCCCAAAGGTAATATAAAAGTGTATAATAAAGCCTGTAATCATTCAAAACAGATAATAAAATAGCATGAATGCTTCATAAATTATAGATACGTTGGAGACGTATCAGCATCCCCAAGCTTAATTCCTGCTCGTCCTCAAGTAAGTAAATGATAAAATAAAGAATTTATGAAGTGTGAATGGTAGAAGGTGCACAAGTTTGATCAATGATAATTTCAATCACCTTTTCTAGCATGATTATATGCCATAACAGTAGTTCATCTCATAAAACTTCTCAAGATCAAGTAACAAGCTATTCACATGTTAAAGCATAGACATAAACTTTCTTGAAAACTAGCAAACTTCATTCTCAGTCATCAAACAATTACAGTTCATCTTATTTTCAGGAAGGGTCTATGCCAGAGCTTTGATTTAGCAAACTGCACATACTCAACTATCATATAGTCTTCCACAATTGCTAACACTCACGCAATACTAATGGTTATGGAGTTTTAATCAGACACTGAGAAAGATAGGGGCTTATAGTGTTGCCTCCCAACATATTCACCTTTGGGTGATGTCAACAATAATAGTTCATGCTGACTTACATCCAACTGGATATATATATATATCAGGATCTTTCCAACATGAGGTGCTTGCCAAAGGATAAAATGAAAAAGGGAAAGGTGAAGATCACCTTGACTCTTGCATAAAGTAAAAGACATAAAGTAAAAGATAGGCCCTTCGCAGAGGGAAGCAGAGGTTGTCATGCGCTTTTAGGGTTGGATGCACAAAATCTTAATGCAAAAGAACGTCACTTTATATTGCCACTTGTATATCGACCTTTATTATGTAGTCCGTCGCTTTTATTGCTTCCATAAAAAGATCGTATAAAGCATATTTTCTTCACACTAATAAATCATACATATTTAGAGAGCAATTTTTATTGCTTGCACCGATGACAACTTACTTGAAGGATCTTACACAATCCATAGGTAGGTATGGTGGACTCTCATGGCAAAACTAGGTTTAAGGATATTTGGAAGCACAAGTAGTATCTCTACTTGGTGCAAGGAATTTTGGCTAGCATGAGGGGGGAAGGCAATCTCGACATGTTTGAATGATCCATGACAATATACTTTAACTGAGATGTGAGAAAACATAACCCATTACGTTGTCTTCCTTGTCCAACATCAACTCTTTAGCATGTCATACTTAATGAGTGCTCACAATTATAAAAGATGTCTAGGATAGTACATTTATATGTGAAATCTCTCTTCCTTCAATATTCTTTCATGAATTGTTCAAATGACCAATACAATGTTTGCTAACCTTCAATAAATTTACAACCTCTACTTCTTAGATGTGAAGTCATTACTCCCCATGGGGTAAGCAAATGAAACATAAATAATTTCAGATTTATGACAATCAACTCATTCAACAATTTACTCATAGGATATAAGTGAAGCACACGAGTAAATGAAAAAATACTCCAAAAAGATATAAGTGAAGATCAATGAGTAGATAAATAATTATGCAACTATGTGAAGACTCTCTCTCATTAAAGAATTTAAGATCTTGGTATTGTATTCAAACAACAAGAAAAACAAAATAAAATGACTTTGCAAGGATAGCACAACTCATGTGAAGAAGCAAAAACTTAGGCTCAACCGATACTAACCGATAGTTGTTGAAGAAGAAAGGTGGGATGCCTACCGGGGCATCCCCAAGCTTAGATGCTTGAGACTTCTTGAAATATTATCTTGGGGTGCCTTAGGCATCCCCAAGCTTTAACTTTTGTGTCTCCTTAATTCCTCTCATATCATGGTTTCTCTTTTTATCAAAAGCTTCATCCACACCAAACTCAACAAGAACTCGTGAGATAGGTTAGTATAAACCAATGCAAAACCTTATCATTTTCTACTGTAACAAATCACTAAAATTATGATTAAACATTGCATACTAAATGCCTCTGCATATTTAAAACTCCTATCCTCAAATAGAATCATTAAACAAGCAAACATATGCAAACAATGCAAACATAACAGCAATCTGCCAAAACAGTACAGTCTGTAAAGAATGCAAGAGTATCAATAATTCCCTAACTCCAAAAATTATGAGAAAAATACTACTCTGTAGAATATTTATCAGAGCTCATTATGCAAAAAGTTCCAACAATATATCATGCTCTGAATTTTCTAGGGAATTTTTGCAACAGCGGTAAACTTTCTGTTTTCAAACAGCAACATGTATACTAGCAAAATAAGCATGGCAAAGGCTATCCTTGACATTTTTATTGAAATAAAGATGCAAAACATTATTATAAATAACGGCAAGCAAATACTAACAAAATAAAATGACACTCCAAGCAAAACACATATCATGTGGTGAATAAAAATATAGCTCCAAGTAAAGTTTGCCGATGAACGAAGGCGAAAGAGGGGATGCCTTCCGGGGCATCCCCAAGCTTAGGCTCTTGTTCGTCCTTGAATATTACCTTGGGGTGCCTTGGGAATCCCCAAGCTTAGGCTATTTCCACTCTTTATTCCATAGTCCATCGAATCTTTACCCAAAACTTGAAAACTTCACAACACAAAACTCAACAGAAAACTCGTAAGCTCCATTAGTATAAGAAAATAAAACCACCACTTAGGTACTGTAATAAACTCATTATAAATTCATATTGTGTAATATCTAATGTATTCTAACTTCTCTATGGTTCATACCCTCCGATACTACTCATAGATTCATCAAAATAAGCAAACAATACATAGAAAACAGAATCTGTCAAAAACAGAACAGTCTGTAGTAATCTGTATCAAACGTATATACTTCTGGAACTCCAAAAATCCTACCAAATTAGGAAGACCTGAGCAATTTGTGTACCAATCCAGAGCAAAAAATAATAAGATCAAAAGCACGTTTCTGTGAATTAACAAAACTAATTTACTGGGTGCAAAAGTTTCTGATTTTCAGCAGGATCAACACGACTATCACCATAAGCTCCTAAAGGTCTTACTTGGAACTTTATTAAAACAAAATCTATAAAAAATGATTATTACAGTAGCATAATCATGTGGACAAACAAAAACAGTAAGGATAGATATTTGGTTGTCTCCCAACAAGCGCTTTTCTTTAGTGCCTTTCTAGCTAGGCACGATGATGACAATGATGCTCACCTAAAAGATAAGAATTGAAACATAATGGGAGCATCATGAAGCATATGACTAGCACATTTAAGTCTAACCCACTTCCTATGCATAGGGATTTTGTGAGCAAACAAAATATGGGAACAATAATCAACTAGCATAGGAAGGTAAAACAAGCATAGCTTCAAGATTTTCAACACATAGAGAGGAAACTTGACATTATTGCAATTCCTACAATCATATATTCCTCCCTCATAATAATTTTCAGTAGCATCATGAATGAATTCAACAATATAACCAGCACCTAAAGCATTCTTTTCATGATCTACAAGCATAAAAAATTTACTACTCTCCACATAAGCAAAATTCTTCTCATTCGGAATAGCGGGAGTATCACAAGAGACTTGAACACTAAAAATTGTTTCCACATTAAAAGAGTAATGTTCAGAAAAAGGATAATAATAATCATGACAAGTTTTATAAATATAATCATCACTACTTTTTATAGCATAAGTTTCATCACAATAATCATCATAAGCAGCAACTTCGTTCTCATCATAATCGATTGAAACCTCTTCCAAGGTAGTGGAATCACTAAATAAAGTTGACACTCTTCCAAATCCACTTTCGTCAATATAATCATCATAGGTAAGAGGCATGCTATCATCATAACAACTTTGCATATCAAAACTTGGGATGCTAAAAATATCATCTTCATTAAACGTAGCATCCCCAAGCTTGGGACAAACATTAATTTCAGCAAATATATTCTCAAACATTTAATCCTTATCAAACATAGCTTCCCCAAGCTTGGGCCTTTTCATATCATAAGCATAATTACTCTCATCATTAAAAATATGGATATCACCAATAGTATAGTAATTATCATCATCACAATGAGTAGTAGGAGCAACATCATTTGGGAGGGATACCTTTCTACCTTTGTTGCTGTCGTGGTACTGAGACTGACAGTAGAATAGGGGGTAGGTATGGAGAGGCAAGATCCTAGCTATGGAGTAGTTGTATACGCAAGGGATTCATGAGTTCAGGCCCTTCTCGGAGGAAGTAACAGCCCTACATCTCGGAGCCCGGAGGCGGTCGACTGGATTATAAGCGTATGAGTTACAGGGGTGCGAACCCTTCTCTCTGTGGAGGGGGGTGGCTTATATAGAGTGCGCCAGGACCCCAGCCAGCCCACGTAGCGGAGGGTTTAAAGTACATTAAGGCCAGGTGTTACTGGTAACGCCTTACATAAAGTGTCATCATGACCATAAAGACTACTTAATTACAGACCATTTGGATACAGAGTGACTCTTGATCTCCTACTGGTCGAGTGAGGCTTCATGGTCGAGTGTCATCGAGTCCGCCGACTGGACGCTTTCCAGGTCGACTGGAAGGCAGTTTCTTCTAAAGATGTCCTTAGGGAGGGTATCTTGGACAGGTCCATGACCCTACCCTAGGTACGTGACTTCATCATTAGCCCCCGAATGGATCGAGGTTTGAGTGAGGAAGGAGTTGATAATCTTTCCGACCTGTTTTTTGTGTTGCGAGTGTGTCTTACTCCGGATCAATGGCTCTTTAGTGACGGTGTCAACTTCTCTTTCAGTCGCCTTGATCCATTCTTACGTTTGTCGAGTGAACTTTACGAATCTTGGAGATTTCCGAGCGACGGATCGAAGGAAATCTGCCGTCTGACAAGTTGCTCTGCTATCAGCGGATTTAGCGGGATCCAAATTTTGGGAAGCGCGCGAAGCGGAGAAAACCGTGGTACTCGGATGCGATAAGGCAAAGACGCCTTGGTTTCTGCGCCACCTTTTTCGCCACGTATCGCGCGCGCGACTGTTGCGGGATTTGACAGGATCGCCTGGGCCTACCAGTCAGCCACTCGGAAGCGGCTTCATATAAGGCGCCGGACGGGGGTTTTTTGAACAGTGCGTCCTCATTCCCCTCTCCCTCTTCCTCGAACTCACCTACTGCGCTCCCTTCTATCTCCGCTCTTCTGCTCCTCGCGCACCTTGCCGGCGACGATGGTGAAGGAGAAGACGGCGGCCTTGGAGCGGGCGAAGAAGGCGAAGGCGATAACAAAAGCGAAGGGGAGAGCGACCAGTCGGGGCAGATCTTCGTCGCGGTTCAGCCTACCGCAAGGCTGGATCCAGGGAGACTGGATCCGCTCGACCATCACGCAGAAGGACCTCGACGATCTGGCCAACGAGGGACTGATCTCCCATGGGTCAGCAAGGCTTCCAGGGACGGAATGGCAACCGCAGCCACAGGAGGGTGAGTGTGTCCCCACCCATGTCGATCGTGGGTTCTCTCTGCCGCCGAATCTTTTCTTTCAAGGGTTTCTGAACTTCTTTGGGGCACAACTCCATCACTTCACACCCAACTCCATTGCCTACCTTGCCGCTTTCGTGTCTTTGTGTGAAGACTTCTTGGGTTGTCGGCCGCACTGGGGCCTCTTCAAGCACATATTCACTTGTCGTTCTCAGACGGTGAAAAAGGCTAGTCCGAATGACGAGAGGACTCAAGTAATCCAGATGTGTGGGGGTCTTGGGGTCCAGAAGGAGTAAGAGTGTCTTTCAAGCCATGACCCTTCCCGAGTCAGTTAGAGGGTGGCAGTCGACCTGGTTCTACTGCCAAGACGAGTCGACGCAAGGGCAGTCGACTGGCCTCCCTCCGTTCTCCATGGACCGAGTGAACAAGCCGTCTTCTCTGAAGGTGCTTCCGGAGGAGAAGGCTCAGGTTAAAATGTTGATGGAACGTGTAGTCCAGCTCATTCGCGACGGAGTGACTGGCATGGATCTTCTAGAGGTTTTCCTTCGACGGTGCATTCAGCCACTCCAATACCGAGGCCACCCGATGTGGTTGTACTCTGGTACCGAAGACAGCACTCTGGTCCATCCAGAGGAGGTCGACGACGCCACGCTGGAGAGGTGGATGACTGCCAACATAGGGAACAAAGATAATCCCCGTGGGGCTAGGAGGATCCCACCACTTGACCATTCTTATGAACCAGACAAGGTATGACCACTTATCTCTTACTATGATTCTGTTTCATTCATTCTGTTTTACTACAAATCGGTCGATTGATCTTCGTCTTGTTTTGTTACCTTCCAGAGCACTACTGAGTTGTATTCGATGCCCAACGGGGTGCAAGTTCAGACCGAAGAGGAGGAAGGAAGCGGAGGCGAAAGTCAGGAGGAGTGGGAATCGGATGGCGAGGAGGGTGATGAAGACGCTGGCTCTGACGAAGAAGAGGATGAGGAGGAGGAGGAAGTCCAGCCTCCCTGTTCTGAAAGACGATCCAAGCTTGTCCATGATCATGCATTCGAGCGCGGCAAGGGAGCCGTGCCTGTTGTGCAGTCGACCAAGCGTCCTCAGACGACCTCTTCGGCACCGACTGAGAAAGCACCAAAGCAATCCCGAGCGGCATCATCGAAGCCGACGAAGGCCCTGCCGAAGATGAAGATGGTGATTCCTACTATTTCTGGGTAATGGCGTAACTTGTGTCTTCTTGTTTCACATGGATTTACTCTTGGTCGATTCGTTCGCTGACCGACTAATTTCTGAAACTACAATGCTGCTACTTCTGAGAACTCGACCAGACCTGAAGATCAAGAAATGGAGGATGCTGTCACTTCCAACCCTGGTATGACCTTTGTAGTTTCGTTTTCAGTCGGTAGGATCTTCATTTTTAACTTTGAATCTTTTCTACAGCTCCACCTAATATCATCATTGATCTTCCTGATGATGATGACGAGGAACCACTGAGGCAGAGGAGGAATAGGAGGGCGTCTACTGGCAAGACAGCTGAGGTCGTATCGACTCGAGACGTTGGTTGCGGAGGGGACAATGTCACTGGCTACCAGATCCTTTGCGGTGTCACGACGAGTGCTCGCCCTTCGTCGCCGAAAGTGCTGATCCGCCTTCACTTTTCTCCACCCACCACGCCCCGAGAGGACCAAGCAAGCGCTGCTAAAAGAAGCCATACGCCAGCGGGGTCATGATGGAGCAAGTCAAGGCGATCCGAGACGCCATCAAGCAGCTTATGACGCCAGATTCAGCCCTTCGAGCAATGTTCAGTTAGTCGATCACCGCTGTTCATTAGGATATGATACCGAAAACTTTTCTCGAAAACCTTAGTATTCGCCGTGACACCCACCGGGTGTGTCGATTGAATATCTGGATTGGTGGGGGCACGCTGAGTGCACCCACCGGTGTAGTCCCCAAGGCTATGGTGGATCACGGCGATCGACCATAGTCTTTATGTCTTGAACTTTTTCTCATTACTTTCTTCACTCAACCTGGTTGAATGGAATCATGGAACCGGTGGGGGCATGCTGAGTGCACCCACTGGGTGTAGTCCCCGAGACCGTGGTCGACTGCTGGTAGTCGACTATGGTCTAAAGAACACCTTTCTCTCTCTCTTTTTTTGAAACTGTAGCTAACTGCTGGTGGTTAGTCTTTCTGTCTTTTCTGGTCGACTAATCGACTTTGAGCTGATAGAACTAGTGGGGGCACGCTGAGTGCACCCAATGGGTGTAGTCCCCGAGACTACAGTTGAATTTTTGATTCGGCTGTAGTCTTAGAAATACTACGATTTTTTTCTTAGTCACTCGGAAGTGACCTATTTTTGATGTTTGTCGATTGATCCTTCGCAGAAATCTTGCGAGCTTGCAGCTCGTTATACTGAGTTGGAGAACAAGCATATCCAGCTCGAACTTGATCTGAAGCTTGTCCAGGAGAACTTCACGAAGGCGAAGGAGGAGGCAAAAGGTATGTTTGGTGAGAACCCTGACGATTGCCCTTGTTTCTTGTCCACTCCCAAGTCTGATCTCACTGTGATTTTGCAGATAAACTGAGGGATTCTCTGAAGAAGAAGGATCTTGACCTTGCTGAGGCGCAGAAAGCAGCTTCGGAGAAGACCAAACTCGCAGAAGAAAATTTGGCTTCAATCAGCAAACTTGAAGAGGAGAATACCAATATGAAAGCTGCTCTTGACATGGCCAACCAAGAAGTCAGTCGACTGAAGAATGACAAGATAGCCTTGAGTGACAAGGCCAGTGAATTGGCGGGAAAGAAGAATGATCTAGAGGCTTATCTGGCAAGACTCGCCAAGAAGCTATTCCTCATGCTTGAAGGTAATCTCTTGTATCCGACAGGATTTTAATTATGGACTTACCGCCAAACTGCTGCCTTAACTTTGGATTGTGTCTACAGAATTCTGCCAGAACTTTGAGGAAGAGACTAGTCGACTGGAGACGAGCCTAGATCCCATCAACTCTCCTGTGAAGGATGAAGCCGCCATGAACGTGCTCCGACTCGAGTCTCGCGTTGCTGCTGTGGTCGACTATCTTGCAAGACTGAAGGTTGCAACATCGCGTATCAACACGACACTCTGGCCAGGAGACACACTTCTGAATGACCTTGAGTCTCTGATGACTCGACTGAACGAAGTTCCAAGTCGAGTGCAAGAATGGAAGAAGTCTTCTGCCAGGTGTGGTGCCGATGTTGCTCTGTCTCTGGTATGTGTTCACTGCAAGGACGTGTGAGAGGACAAGCTGGCGGCTCTCAAAGTGGCCAATACCAAGAAGCATGACTTCCGGTCCTTCATGGAGACCTTCATCGCTGCTGCCACTCGGATCGCAGATGGAATCGACCTAGACGAGTTCGTTGCGCCTTCCAGCCCTCTGCAGGAGGGGTAAAAACTTCTATGCTTGACGCCTTAAATTTGCCTCGGTATGCCGAGTGGTCCTTGTAACCGATAAACTTTAACAGGCTTGGTGCCTGAGCACTTTTGGTTCCCTAGGACGCTATCTGAACTTGGATTTGCCGTTGAATATGTTTGCATTTGCCTTCGAACAAACATTGTTCCTCGCTCGGTATATATGCTAGTGTTTATGATGTTCCTTTGCAGGTAAGGATGAAGCACAGGTTGCAATCGACCTGTACCTCGTCATACTTAGGCTGGCACTGGGCCGCAGCTAAGCCCCCGAGTGGAAAGCTTGCTCTCCACTCGGTAGGATTTTCAAAAACTTAGGCGAGCACTGGGCTGCAGCTAAGCCCCCGAGTGGGAGGTCTGCTCTCCACTCGGTAGGATTTTCAAAAACTTAGGCGAGCACTGGGCTGCAGCTAAGCCCCCGAGTGGGAGGTTTGCTCTCCACTCGGTGGGATTTTCAAAAACTTAGGCGAGCACTGGCTGCAGATAAGCCCCGAGTGGGAGGTCTGCTCTCCTCTTGGTAGGATTTTCAAAACTTAGGCGAGCACTGGCTGCAGCTTAAGCCCCGAGTGGGAGGTCTGCTCTCCACTGATAGGATTTTCAAAAACTTAGGCGAGCACTGGGCTGCAGCTAAGCCCCCGAGTGGGAGGTCTGCTCTCCACTCGGTAGGATTTTTGTGGCGTACCTCTGAAGGAGAAAGTAACAGTCGACCTGCACCTCTTGCGGGTCGCATGTTGTATTTGTGGCGTAGCTCGGAAGGAGAGGGTAGCAGTCGATCTGCGCCTCGTCCCTCCTTGGGCGCGACGTTGTATTTGTGGCGAGCTCGTAAGAGAGGGTAGCAATGACCAAGCCTCGTCCTCCTTGCGGAGCGCACGTTGTATTTGTGGCGTAGCTCGGAAGGAAAGGGTAGCAGTCGACCTGCGCCTCATCCTCCTTGCGGAGCGCACGTTGTATTTGTACTTAGGCAAGCACTATGCTGCAGCTAAGCCCCCGAGTGGGAGGCTGGCTTACCACTCGGCAGGATTTTGTTTAAACTTAGGCGAGTACTTGGACTGCAGCTAAGCCTCCGAGTGGGAGGCTGGCTCACCACTCGGCAGGATTTTGTTGAACTTAGGCGAGTACTTGGACTGCAGCTAAGCCCCCGAGTGGGAGGCTGGCTCACCACTCGGTAGGGTTTTGTTAAACTTAGGCGAAACGGATTCGCAGCTAAGCCCCCGAGTGGGAGGCTGGCTCACCGCTCGGCAAGGATTTTTTTTTACAAACTTAGGCGAAACGGATTCGCAGCTAAGCCACCCACTGGGGACCTTTATGTGAACAAAAGTAACAACAATCACTGGGAAAATTATAACACTATTGTCTTTGAAAAATGAACTACAGAAGTACTTTTATTACATCTCATCCGAGTGCATACTTAAATATAAAAGGGGCGGAGCAGCTCCGCGTTCCAAGCTCGGGGTTCGTCAATCTGGTGCTCGACATTGTAAAGGCGGTATGCTCCATTGTGGAGAACCTTGGTGACGATGAAGGGACCTTCCCAAGTAGGAGCAAGCTTGTGTGGCTTCTGCTGATCCACTCGGAGAACCAAATCTCCTTCTTAGAAGGCTCGACTCTTCACATTTTTGGCATGGAAGCGACGCAAGTCCTGCTGATAAATGGTCGATCGGATCAAGGCCATCTCTCTTTCTTCTTCTAGAAGGTCGACTGCATCCTGCCGGGCTTGCTCTGCTTCAGCTTCGGTGTAGAGTTCGACTCGGGGTGCGTTGTGAAGTAGGTCACTCGGCAAGACTGCTTCAGCTCCGTAAACCAAGAAGAACAGAGTTCTCCCAGTCGACCGGTTAGGTGTGGTCCTTAATCCCCAAAGTACTGACGGAAGTTCGTCGACCCATGCACCAGCTGCGTGCTTGAGATCGCGCATCAATCGGGGTTTCAACCCTTTGAGAATTAAGCCATTTGCTCGTTCTGCCTGTCCATTCGACTGGGGGTGAGCGACTGAAGCATAGTCGACTCATGTGCCCTGAGATGTGCAGAAGGCTCTGAATTCCTCGGAATCAAAGTTTGACCCATTGTCAGTGATGATGCTATGTGGAACTCCATATCTGAATATCAACTCCCTGATGAAGGTGACAGCAGTGCCGGCATCAAGATTCTTGATGGGTTTAGCCTCAATCCACTTGGTGAACTTGTTGATCGCTACCGGCACATGGGTGAAGCCGTCACCTGTCCTCGATGGTCCAACCATATCCAATCCCCATACAAATAAAGGCCGACGAGTGGAATGGTCTTCAAGGCCGAGGCGGCTTGTGTGACATATTGGAGTAAAATTGACATCCTTCACACTTGTCGACTATCTCCTTTGCCATTTCATTCGCTCTTGGCCAAGAAAATCCCGCCGGTATGCTTTAGCCACAATGGTCCGAGAGGACGATGATGGCCACAGTCCCCAAGTGGATATCATCAAGGATTATCCGACCTTCTTCCGGCGTTATACACTTCGACCAACTCCATCGCTTTTCTCAGATAACTGTCCCTTTACCACGGTAAAGGCCTTAGATCGGCGGATGATCTGTCGAGCCTCTTCTTCATCCTCTGGGAGCTCTTTCCTTAAGATATACGCGATGTACGGCACTGTCCAATCGGGAGTGATCACCAATGCTTCCATGATCAGGTCGACCACCGCTGAACTTCAACTTCATCGGATCTATGACACTTTTAGGCTGGAGCTTCTTGGTAAAAGGATCTTCTTGAATCGATGGAGTATGGATATGCTCCAAGAACACATCACCGAATGGCTTCTCTCTTGGAACCTATCTTCGCCAAATCATCACCGCTTGATTCTTCATCCGGGGTATATGATGGAGCTCTAACCCTTCAAATTTCTTTTTCGAGCTTTCACCGCATTGCGAAGATCGGTCATGGCTGGTGAGGAGTCTCGACTAGGGGTGTCCGGACAGCCGACTATCGTTATCCGCGGACTCCAAGACTACGAAGATACAAGATTGAAGACTCGGCTCATGTCCGGATGGGACTTTCCTTGGCGTGGAAAGCAAGCTTGGCAATACGGATATGTAGATCTCCTACCATTGTAACCGACTCTGTAATCCCTAACCTCCTCCGTGTCTATATAAACCGGAGGGCTTTAGTCCGTAGGACAACATACATTACAACAATCATACCACAGGCTAGCTTCTAGGATTTAGCCTCCTTGATCTCACGGTAGATCTACTCTTGTACTACCAATATCATCAATATTAATCAAGCAGGGCGTAGGGTTTTACCTCCATCAAGAGGGCCCGAACCTGGGTAAAAACATCGTGTCCCTCGCCTCCTGTTACCATCCGCCTAGACGCACAGTTCGGGACCCCCTACCCGAGATCCGCCGGTTTTGACACCGACATTGGTGCTTTCATTGAGAGTTCCTCTGTGTCGTCATCGATAGGCTTGATGGCATCCTCAACCAACGACGCTGTCCAGGGTGAGACTTTTCTCCCCGGACAGATCTTCAGATTCGGCGGCTTTCAAGCTGCGGCCAATTCACTTGGCCATCCGAGCAGATCGAAGCTACGCCCGCCGTCAGTCGATTTGAAGTTGAACTTCACGGCCGATGTCCGTGGAGACTTGATCTTCGACGGACTCGAGCCACGGCCGAAAGCGCCGCCAGACCGTGGCGATGGGCATGATCTAGCTCTGCCGCCGAACAAAGCCTTGGTGGCGCGACACGGATCCGCTTCGCCGTTAGCCCGAGCCGATCGCCAGATCGAGGGCGGTGGATAGACGCCACCGGGGCTTCAACATCCACGGCGATGGAGCCGAACACCGATCTTGTCCCTCGCGAAACTCGTGATTCCAAGGCGCCGACTCCTCGCGGACCAACCTCCCGCGCCCCTACCAATCGATCCGATTGGGCGCCGTTATGGAATTCACCGCCATGACATCTTTCAATACTCGCTTTTGGCGATATCCTGAATTCATTAAAACACCTCTCGTTATCGGAGAGTCTGGCCGGACTATGGCGGGATGGCTGGGGTACGACGACGAAGAAATTCAGAGCCCACCCACCACCCACTTTGTAGCCACTGTCGATGATTTAACCGACATGCTAGACTACAACTCCGACGACATCGACGCTATGGACGACGATGCCGGAGACGAACAGGAGCCAGCGCCTACAGGGCACTGGAAGACCACCTCGTCATACGACATATATATGGTGGACACCCCAAAAGACGAGGATGGCGAAGAAGCAGCGGAGGCAGACTCTCTAAAGAAGCAGCCCAAACGCCGACGCCGTGGCGCCGCCTAAATCCCGCCACAAAGAAGAATGGAGGTTCCGCACAGAGATAATAATACTCCGAGAGTGCCAAAGACAATCCCTCCATCAAGACTCAGCGCAGAGGATGCGTAAAGCCCTCATGAGAGGGCGGCATTTAAGAGGTTGAGGATCATAACTATATGCCTCCTCCAAGACGGCAAGCCTCAACGATGATGAATTCGGCTGCACTCGAGGATCCCGCCGAACAAGAGTTTTCAAGCGCAGGCTTATCGCCACAAAGAAACAGCCTAAAGAAAAAGCAGCAACAGCTCCAAGCTGATCAGACCTGCTGGCCGATCGATGGACCGAGGTCCTCGCGTCAAGAGTATAAACTCGAACGCCTCCAAAGTTACCTAAGACGCAAGCTGCTCCCCGATTAGAGGAAGAAGCATACATACGCCCATCACCAGCCAAGACGATATGGTCGACCGACCACCCCGTGGTCGTGACAGAGAGGCATCCAGGCCCCCAGCCAAGACCATACCCCGGCATCGCTCCAAAAGTACGAAGCCAAGAGGGAACGCGCCGGACTTGCGAGACATATTGGAGGACAAAGCAAGACAATCTAGATCCATCTACGGATCACGTGGGCGCCCCACGACCCATGACGAATCCCGTCGCGCCGGATACAATAACACCGTCCGGGCCGAACACAGCAGACAGCGCTCTCTCGAGCTGCGACGCGATATTGCTCAATACAGAGGCACCGCACACCCGCTATGCTTCACTGACGAAGTAATGGATCATCAGATCCCCGAAGGGTTTAAACCCGTAAACATCGAATCTTACGATGGCACAACAGACCCCGTGGTTTGGATCGAAGACTATCTTCTCCACATCCATATGGCCCGCGGCGATGATCTCCATGCCATCAAGTATCTCCCACTCAAGCTTAAAGGACCAGCTCGGCATTGGCTAAATAGCTTGCCCGCAGAGTCGATTGGGTGCTGGGAAGACCTGGAAGCCGCATTCCTCGACAACTTCCAAGGCACGTATGTGCGACCACCAGACGCCGATGACCTAAGCCACATCATTCAGCAGCCAGACGAATCAGCCAGACAATTCTGGACACGGTTCTTGACAAAGAAAAACCAAATCGTCGACTGTCCGGATGTAGAGGCCCTTGCAGCCTTCAAACATAACATCCGGGACGAATGGCTAGCCCGGCACCTAGGGCAGGAAAAGCCGAAATCCATGGCAGCCCTCACATCGTTAATGACCCTCTTTTGCACGGGAGAGGACAGCTAGCTAGTCCGTAGGAACAACCTCCGCAAAAATTCTGGCAGTCCGGATACCAAGGACAACAACGGCAGGTCGCGTCGAAACAAAAATAAGCGCCGCATTAACGGGCGCATTTATAAGGAGGATACGACGCCAATGCCGGATTCCGAGGCTCTAAACCCGTCGCGGAAGAAGCCATTCAAAAGAACCACTCCGGGTCCGTCCAATCTGGACCGAATACTCGACCGCTTATGCCACATACATGGCACCTCTGAAAAGCCAGCTAACCACACCAATAGAGATTGCTAGGTGTTCAAGCAGGCTGGCAAGTTAATTGCCGAAAACAATGACAAGGGGCTAAATAGCGACGACGAGGAAGAGACCCGACCGCCGAACAACAGAGGATGTAGGGTTTCCCCACAGTACAGACGGTGAATATGATATACGCGACCCACATACCCAAGAGGGAGAGGAAACGCGCACTAAGGGACGCCAATGCGATGGAGCCAGCCGCCTAAAGTTCAATCCATGGTCCTCTTGTCCGATCACTTTCGATCAAGAGACCATCCGACCAGCATACGCCATGGCGGATTTGCCGCATTGGTTTTAGACCCAATCGCGGTGGATTTCACTCACAAGAGTCCCGATGGACGGCGGTAGTAGTCTGAACCTCGCTTTATCGTGATACAAGGCGTAAAATGGGCATAGATCCATCAAGGATTAAACCTACAAAGACAACCTTTAAAGGTGTCATACCAGAGTGGAAGCCAACCGACAGTGCTCACCACACCGAAGTGGTCTTCGGATCCCGGATAATTTCCGAGCGAAGAGTTAATCTTCGACATAGTCCCGTTCGCAGCGGCTATCACGCTCTGCTGGACGAACCGCGTTTACAAAATTCAACGCGTGCCGCATTATGCATACCTAAAGCTCAAGATGCCAGCCCTCGTGGAGTCATCACGACAACGGAATACGGAACGCCCTCCGAACGGAGGAACATACAATGCTCGCGCGGCGAGTAGAGAGCAGGCTTCTAAGGCAATTCTCAAGTCCGCGCTTAAAAGGCCGGATACAAAGAAAGCGCCGGAGCAATGCCAACCAAGACCACTGGCGCGATCGAGCATCGCCAGAGTAATGCGGCCCCAACCTCGCCGCATGATTGCAAGAATAACACTCCGCGTACATCATTACGCCTTGGAGATACCATGGGCACAGGGGAGGGAGCACGATCGCAACAGACCCAGAGTGTGGTTCGACCACACCGGGGGCTCGCAAGTGTGCCCCCCTTTTTTTTCTTCTTTTATGTACATAGGACTCTGTTAACCAGAAGCCCTGTCCGGCGGCGAACCTGCCGAACTCATGATGCAACAGCCAGGGACTAAAGAAGGCCGCGACGAACACTCAGGTGGTCTCAATTACGAGCATTAAATTTGATTATATACACCAAGTCTGCAGCTCATCCCTGGAGGGGGACCTATTTATTTAGTCCAAATCCCTTGCTTACCACACTATTTGTATCAGTCCGCTCTACTAGCAGACTTTCTTTCATAAATAATGCAGCACCTTTTTATTGCAATTGCATTATCTTTTATATATATGTTCATTACATGACATCTTGCACCCGTATATTTTGATACGGCCGAATACGCCAGGGGCTTCTGTTCCCCAAATTATGGTGTGATAAAGTCCGAACACTTTCACAAGTACGGCACCCCGAACTTATAGCATTATATGAATCGGCTCCGATCATGTCTTGGGTCAATAGTTGGGTTTGCCTGCTCCCACGCTTTTGGTGCCTTATGTTCCGCTCTGTCGGCTAAGGTGGCCTTGGGAGAACCATCGCGATTGCGCCCGGTTGAGCCGGGCGAGCGCCTCGAGGAGAAAGCTAAAACCGATCGGCATGATAAGGCGAGAGACAGTCGCTGTTCGAGAGGTTTTTCGGGTCCTAAAGACTCACGCCGCTCGAAGAAGTTCCGACAATGTCCGATGAAGGCGTGATAGCGCCCGGATTCGGTCTTCCGAATACCGGGGCTTCACCAAATTTAAAATTATAGAATTCTATGGCTAAGTGAGAGTGTTCAAGCATTATAAGTCCGGTTGCCTTGTTCGCTGTGTTGAGCGCCTCGATGGACCCAACAATGGGAACAAGAGTGCTCAAGTTTATCCCAACACCCCAAAGACTCGTGGCTTGGGGGCTGAAGCCAACGACTTGCCATCTCTTAGATTTTATAAACGGCCGCATGAAGGTAATATTTTAAATTAAACAAGCGTTGCTTAACGCAAGACATGAACAAAGTTTCGTATGCAGGATAATACATAGCAAATTCACTCAAAAATTACATTTCGGGGCACTCATCCGCATATTATGGGCTCCTTCAGACAATTTTATAATACTTCTCCGGCGTATGATACTCCCTGCCCGGTGGCGGTGGATCCGTGAGAAGCTTCTCCGCATCCAACTTGCCCCAGCACCTTTGTGTGGGCAAGGGCCCGACGAGCGCCTTCAATACAAAGTGAGCGCTTGATGACCTCCACCTGTGGGCATGCATCCACCAGCCACCGCGACGAGGCCAAAGTAGCTCCTGTGCATGGCCTGTCCACGCCACACCGGACTATGAGGCCCTTCATGGCCTCCTCGGCTACCTTAGGAGTTCGACCACCGCTTCACCGGTCGCTTGGGGGCACTGGATGGCCGGCCTCAGCAGTCTCGAGACCGAAGACCTTCTCCGTCGAGCTCCCTCCTCGCCACGATAGAATGCAGCGGCATCGACGCACTACGCCGGCAGATCTGCAAACGCCGAGAGCTCCGAATGCGGTAAGTATCGTAATTTACATTAACATGCTTGCTCGCATGAAAAATGCCTTACCCGCCGCTATTTTCTTTATATCTTCGACCTCTCAAGGGCCTTATGGGCCTCGGCCTGGCGGACTTGGCACTTTCGAGAGCCGAGGCAAGCTCGGACTCGAAGTCTTGAGTCACGCCCAAACTCTCATGCTTTTCCATGAGAGCCCGGAGCTCTTGCCGAACTTCCGCCACCCGTGCCTCTTGCTTTCCTCGCTCAACCTGCTCATGGCCAGATTATGCTGGGCATGGACACAAGATCCTTCGTGGCTGCCACCTCGTTAGTGGCCCCGCAATAAACATATTATCCTTGTTAATTTTATTGCAACCAAAATCCTTTTCTCAGAAGGTACCTATTCAAAGTGGTGCTACTCACCTTCTTTTCCTCGAGCTGCTTCTTCAAGATGGCGAGCTCTCGCCGACCGCCGAGATCCTGCTTCAAGAATCGACCTCCGCCGCACGCGGCGAGAGGCCAGCAGCGCAGCCTGCAAACCCATATTGACATATTTTTAGCAACCTCACAAGATAAATCTTGTTAGATACTCAGTCCGGCTTTTCTTTCCGAACACCAAACTGAGCATCAGGGGCTACTGTCTATGCGGTATTACATTACATGATTTTAACTTCTTACCTCAAAGCCTGTTAGAAGGCTGCTGCAGGCTTCGGTCAGCCCGCTCTTAGCGAGCTGGACCATCTCAATCACCGCACTCATGATGGTGCGGTGTTCTTCCTCGATGGAAGCGCCTTTAAGCGCCTCCAACAAGTTATCCGGCGCCTCCGGTTGGACGGAGGTCGCCAGCGTCACGGTCTTGCCCTTCTTTCGAAGGGGCCGCTTGCTGGACTCTGGAACCACTGCGGGTTCCGGTGTAGAGTCCGGCGCAAAGTCCGGGAGGTCGCCTGACGGCGCCTCCGGAGCCTCCTCCTGGTGGGTCCCTCTCTGGGATCCCACCTCGGCGTCCTCGGCGCGTGGAGTAGAGGCGATCGGAAGTGAGTTCACATTCGACGAGGCTAACGACCCGCCGATGAGTCGGGAGATCGCCATCGGCCGGACTACGGATGTAACGCGCGTTAGAAGGACAATACGCGACACAAAAGAAATTACACATCAAGGATCCGGATATTTACGATCTTGCGAACGCCTCGCCCTTGAGGCCACTTCATCCTCGCCAACGCTGATGTTGGCAAACTGTCTGGGGATTGTTCTCCTCTGACCCTTCGCCTCCCCGATCGGGAAGCCTTCCTCTTCTTCTCTCCTCCTCCGGAGAGAATACTCCTCCCCGCCTTCGTGGGAGGAGTCCGCCGTCATCGACGCTTTGATTATGGAACTTTTTCGAGTCCCCGCGCCACCTTCTTGGTTTTCTTCTCCGGCACCACGCAGCGGTGCGGAACCAGCAGCCCTGTTGGCGGGCCCACTGGTCTTCGGCATGGGAGCCGGGCTGATAAGCAGCTTGGCCTTCTCCATCCATTCCTATCAAAGGAAGAGGCGAATGAAACCTCACTAAGAGTCAATTTAACTATCACAAGTGTCCCGTGATGGGGTTGAATCACTTACCTTGTCGATTGATATCTGCGAGCTGAATCCGCGATCTTCCGTCATGATGCAGGGCTTCAGCGCCTTGAACAGCACACTCCAGCGCCTTCGTATGTTGTATCAAGAGCCCGCTTAGTGCCTGGTGCTGTTCCGGATTAAACTCCCACAAATTGAATGCCCGTTCTTGGCATGGGAGGATCCGCCGGATGAGCATGACTTGGACCACGCCGACGAGCCCGAGCCCATTGCTCACCATCTTCTTGATGCAGCTCGAGTCCCGCTACCTCCACTCAGATTGCCCCACCGCAAGCCCTTCTTTTCAGTGAGGTGAGCTGCGTGGGAATGCCAGATCTAAACTCGGGGGCCGCCGCCCATGTGGGCTTGCGCCGCTCGGTGATGTAGAACCACCCCGATTGCCACCCCTTGACGGAGTCCACAAAGGTCCCTTCGAGCCAAAGGACGTTGGGCAATTTGCCCAACATGGCGCCTCCGCATTCCGCTTGCGTGCCCTTCACAACCTTCGGCTTGACGTTGAAGGTCTTGAGCCACAGGCCGAAGTGGGGCCGGATGCAAAGGAAGGCCTCGCACACGAAGATGAACGCCGAGATGTTGAGGATGAAGTTCGGCACCAGATCGTGGAAATCCAGGCCGTAGTAGAACATGAGCCCCCGGACGAATGGATGGAGCGGAAAGCCCAGTCCGCGGAGGAAGTAGGGGAGGAAGACGACCCTCTCATGAGGCCGAGGGGTAGGGATGAGCTGCCCCTCGTCGGGCAGCCGATGCGCGATATCGCCGGAAAGGTATCCGGCGCTGTGCAGCTTGGTGATGTCCTCCTCCTTAGCGGTGGAGGCTAACCATTTGCCTCCCGCTCCGGACATATTTGGAGAAGGTCGAGGCGAGGTGCGCGAACTTGGGCGTTGGAGCTTGAGTGCACGGAGATGGATAAGCAAAGGAGGAAGAAGGCGTAGGTGAGAAGGTGAATCCTTATCCCTTATATATAGGCGATTTAAATCAAGCGCCCTCACCGCCCGGTAAAACTCGAATATCTCCCAAGCGCCACCATCAATGGCGCGTTGGGTTACCCACGCCCGTATTGATGAGGATCCCGAATAAGGGGAACACGCTTCTCTGCTTCGACAAGACGTGCCAAGGAAACCGCCGCTAAACGTACGAGGTGGTATAGTAAAAAGATTCAAACAAAGGCTTGGTAGCGATGTGATGTCACGCAGCATAATACGTCAGCAGATTGAGCTAGTGTATATTTTATTCTCTCTACGGTGGAATGTGGAATTTATTTTGCAGAGCCGGACACTATCCTGGTGTTCATGATCTTCTCTGGATTATTCAAGGGAGGAACCCGCCTTGCAATGCCGAACATTATGTGCGCCGACTTATCGCCATTGAAGACTGGTTCGGGGCTACCGAGGAGTCCTCGACTAGGGGTGTCCGGACAGCCGGACTATCGTTATCCGCCGGACTCCAAGACTACGAAGATACAAGATTGAAGACTCGGCTCGTGTCCGGATGGGACTTTCCTTGGCGTGGAAGGCAAGCTTGGCAATACGGATATGTAGATCTCCTACCATTGTAACCGACTCTGTAATTCCTAACCTCCTCCGGTGTCTATATAAACCGGAGGGCTTTAGTCCGTGGGACAACATACATTACAACAATCATACCATAGGCTAGCTTCTAGGGTTTAGCCTCCTTGATCTCATGGTAGATCTACTCTTGTACTACCCATATCATCAATATTAGTCAAGCAGACGTATGGTTTTACCTCCATCGAGAGGGCCCAACTGGTAAAACATCGCGTCCCTCGTCTCCTGTTACCATCCGCCTAGACGCACAGTTCGGGACCCCCTACCCGAGATCCGCCGGTTTTGACACCGACAGCTGGGCTTCTAACGTCCCACTCCTTCATCACCTGATTGACCACCAAATCTGAGTCGCCATAAACCATGAGGTGACGGACGCCGAGTGAAATGGCCATGTGCAACCCATACAAAAGCGCCTCATATTCTGCTTCATTGTTGGAGGAATCAAAGTGGATATGGAGCACATATCTGAGCTTATCTCCTCGGGGGGAAACCAATACTACCCCAGCACCGGAACCATTCAACATCTTAGAACCATCAAAGAACATGGTCCAGTGCTCCGAGTGAACTTGAGTCGGTTGTTTTTGTTCGATCCACTCGGCGATGAAATCCGCTACTGCTCGGGATTTAATGGCTTTCTTTGCCTCAAACTTGATATCAAGGGGAAGGAGTTCAATCGCCCATTTTGCCACTCGACCAGTTGCATCTTTGTTATGCAGAATCTCTGACAGTGGGGCGTCGCTGACGACTATAATGGAATGATCAGAGAAATAATGAGCAACCTTCTTCGTGGTCATGTAAATTCCATACACAAGCTTCTGATAATGAGGGTATCTTTGCTTCGATGGGGTCATTACTTCGGAAAGATAATATACAGGGCGCCGAACTTTGAAGGCTTTCCCTTCTTCTTCCCGCTCGACCGTAAGCACTGTACTGACGACTTGTCATGTGGCTGCAATGTAAAGCAACAAAGGCTCTTTGCTGATTGGAGTAGCAAGCACCGGTTGGTGGAGAGCGAGCTTTTAGCTCGCAAACGCTGCATCGACTTCCGAGTCCACTCGAACTTGTCTCGACTTCTTCATCACCGGTAAAGAGGCAATGCCTTTTCACCGAGGCGAGACGAATCGACTTAATGCGCCAAGCATCCAAGAAGCTTCGACATCGTGCACACGCATTGTATGCTTTCATTCGGAGTATTGTACCAACTTTTTCGGGTTGGCATCGATTCCTCGCTCGTAAACGAAAACCGAGTAACTTTCCGCCAGAACTCCGAATGTGCACTTTGATGGATTAAGCTTGATATCATACCTCCTGAGATTGGCAAATATTTCAGCAAGGTCAGTCAACAGGTCAGAACCCTTCCGTGATTTGACCACAATATCATCCATGTACGCTTCCACGTTCCGACTGATTTGAGTGAGTAAACACTTCTGAATCATCCTCATAAACGTGGCCCCGGCATTCTTGAGGCCGAATGGCATGGTGACATAGCAGAAGCACCCAAATGGAGTGATGAAAGCTGTTTTGATCTCGCGGGTCCATACTGACGGATCGATGGTACCTGAATAGGCGCTCTAAAAGACAATCTCTCACATCCCGCTGTCGAGTCGACAATTTGGTCGATGCGAGGGAGAGGAAAATGATCTTTCGGGCAATCCCGATTGATATGTTTGAAATCAATGCAGATGCGAAGTGACTTGTCCTTCTTGGGGACCATGACAACATTGGCGAGCCACTCGGAGTGGTAAATCTCTCGGATAAACTCTGCTGCCAGGAGCCGAGCCACCTCCTCACCAATGGCCTTTCTCTTCTGGATGGCGGACCGTCGAAGATGTTCTTTGATAGGTTTTGCTTTTGGGTCGACTCGTAAATGATGCTCAGCCAGCCCCTCGAACACCCGCATGTCGCCAGGCTTCCATGCGAAGATGTCCCAGTTCTCACGGAGGAACTGGATGAGCGCTTCTTCCTATTTAGAGTCGAGTGTTGTGGAATTATGAGTCGGAGCAGCACTGGGTCGGTCGGGTGAATGTGAACGGTTTCGCCACCGCACGATCGAACGCTGACTCGTGGCGGGCTTCTTGGCCCGCAATAAATCACTCGGATCTGCATTTTTCTGATACTCTTGGAGCTCCACCACTGTTATCTGAGCATCGGCAATCTTTGAGCCCTTTTGAAAGCACTCTTCTGCCTTTTTTCGATTGCCAGTGATGGTGATCACACCCTTGGAACCAGGCATCTTTAATTTGAGGTATATGTAACATGGTCGAGCCATGAACCGTGCATAAGCTGGCCTGCCCAAAATAGCGTGATAAGCACTCTGGAAATCCACGACTTCAAATGTTAGCTTTTCTTTGCGGAAATGCTTCAAATCGCCGAAAACCACATCAAGAGCTATTTGGCCGAGTGACTCAGCCTTCTTTCCAGGAATGACTCCATGGAAACTCATGTTGTCGAATCGAGTCCGACATCGGAATACCCATTCCTTTTAGCGCCTCCGCATACAATATATTCAGTCCATCGCCACCATCCATCGTAACCTTAGTCGACCGAGTGCCTTCGATGACTGGGTCGACCACCAAAGCTTGCCTCCCAGGGGTGGCTATGTGTGTCGGATGATCAGACTGGTCGAATGTAATGGCAGTCTGAGACCATTTCATATAGCTGGGTGTCGCCAGAGCAACCATATTCACCTCACGGTTGATAACTTTCAATCAGCTTTTGCTCTCCACATCAGCAAAAATCATCAGGGTGGAATTGACATGGGGGTATCCTTCATCACTGTCCTCTTTGTCCTCAGCCTTGTCCGACTCCTTTTCCTTATCCTTGGGTTGTTTCCCTTGAAACTACTGGATTAAGAGCCGGCACCGGCGAGTGGAATGTTTCAGGTAAATGAAGTTACCCTCTTCGTCTTTCTTCGTGTGGATATGGCATGGCAAATCCATCACGTCGTTTCCTTCCTTGTCCTTCACCTTCTTGGGGTTCCAGGATCCTTTGGGCTTCCCTTTAAACTTGCACTGAGTCATGGCCAAGGCTTCTCCAGGAGCAGCTGGCTTGGCTTTCCGCTTCTGCTTCCGACTGTAGTTTCCTTTTCCGATCGGCTTGGCTTGTACTTGCCACTCGTAGTCGATCCTCTTCTTCACCATTGGCATATTTGGTGGCAATCTCCATCATTCGACCCAGGTCATGTCTCCGTCCGACCAAACTTCAAACTCAACTCTCGTTTTAACGCCTTCCTTGAAGTCACATACCGCTTGGTGATCGATACATTCTCCATCAGATGATGCAACGTGATCCACCTCTGGATGTAATCTCTCGTGGTCTCATTCGACTTTTGCACGCAGACTTGCAGCTC
Organism: Aegilops speltoides; assembly: GCA_021437245.1. Taxonomy (NCBI): domain Eukaryota; kingdom Viridiplantae; phylum Streptophyta; class Magnoliopsida; order Poales; family Poaceae; genus Aegilops; species Aegilops speltoides. Next base: position 489,795,051 of record CM038147.1, on the reverse strand, counting down.
ATACCCCTGCTGGTCGCTTGCAAGTTCCTCAAATGTCCCGACAAACACTCGGGCAAGATCTTCCTAAGTGTAGATGCTACTAGAGCCAATCGATTCAGCCAGGCTCGCCGAGCCCTCCAAAGATAAGCGGTAGGTGTTTCATGGCCACTTCATCATTGCCACCGCCAATCTGAACAGCCACTCGGTAGTCCCGAAGCCAAGTATCGGGCTTGGACTCACCAGTGAACTTACTCACCCTAGTCGCCAACCTGAAGTTGGGAGGGATCACTGCAGCTCTGATGGCTCTGCTAAAACACTCTAGTCCTGAAACATGAACTCGGCTGCTGATGGGCACATCTCTATCATGGCCTTCTCGGTGAGCTCTGTTCCGGTCGACCAAACCTTGCACGATAATGGATCTCGCGTCAAAACCTGGTTCCCTGGGGTCGACCGGAGCTCTCCGCCCAACACTGTGCTGACGTCTGTCATCTTGCTCCCGAAGGGCGTAAGACCCACCCCTTGGGGGAGGAGTGGGCACTCGACACCGATCATTGCGATCGAATCGGTCATCATATTGATCACGTCGACCCCCACGTCCCTCACGCCGCGGAGGCGACCTTGGGCTATGAGCCGACTCGATCAGATTCGCAGAACGGATCGATCGTGAATCCTATTACGGATCGTGACACGCCTGAATTCGATCTCCTGCTTTGCGGAGCAAATCTCGATCTGATCAAGCCTCTGTCGACCTCGACCGAGAGGGCTGAATTGACTCCGCTTATACGGCTGCAGCTGCTAGATTCTCAATCGGGTTCGATATACCTAAGTCGGTTGCGAAAGAGTTGACGCCGACCGAATCGGTATCGTTATCGCCGCTTGTCGAAAGTGCTCGCTGGAGGTTTTCGATCGAGTCGCCAGCCAAGTTGGCCAAACGCGCATCCTCCAAGGCACGAGCCTCAGGGGTTTCTCCTATGATAGGAGTATGTAGAGCATCCATATTCCGGTGGCGAAGATCTTCCCTTTGCAGAGAAGTGAGCGGCTCGGGTTGATAGTCCTCATGGATTTGAACTGGGTCGCCTCCGCCATCCGCTCTGTCGGTGCGGGGGAAGCTGGGAGGACTACGAGGCCCGTTGACCATCAGGACCTCCGCCGCTGGATCATCATTGTCGCTTGGATGCGCTCTCACGAGCCGCCGACGATCGAACAGCCGTAGAGAGATTCGTTGGGCTCGGCCGCCACGACTTGGTGGTGGCGATTGGCGAGCCATCGCATGTCTCACCCACCGCTGAAGCCTCGATCGACCAGAGCGCTTATACCAAGGGAGACAGGGAAGGAGGACGACACAGGAGTCGACCGATACGGAGCCGACGGTTGCCGCAGCAAGACGCCACGGACACATGCGCGAAAGTGCGTCGCCCCGTGGACGGGAAGCGCGTCGATGTCGAGTGGAGCCTCCTGGAGCCAAGCGGAGTCGTCGGCGATGAATGTGAGCGCGCCGAGACGGATCTCGCGGCCCTCGACCAAAACTCCGCCAGAAACCATGATGAAGGCGATAGGAACAATTGCAACTTCTCCAATAAGTCGCTAAGTGAAAGCACAAGTGCTCCCTAGGTGGTTTTGGTAATTAATGACAACATATCTCTTGTTGGACTAACGCTTTTATCTAGTATATTTCAGATAAGTTCAACAATGGAGTGGCATGGACTAAAGGATGTGGGAACTCCTTCAAGATGCTAAGGACAAAGGATTGGCTCAAGCTTCAAGCTCAAGACTCTTCATTTTATATTTTAGTAGTCCAAGATCACATTGAGTCTATAGGAAAAGCCAATACTAGCAAGGAGGGATGAGGTGTTGCTTAATGAGCCTCTTGCTTCATGTGCTTCGTGATATGCTCCAAAACCCTCAACTACTTTCCCACTTCCACAAATGACCTAAACCCAAAGCCAAAATCGGTCACACCGAAACTTCCTATCCGGCGCCACCGATTCCAAAAGTCATAACCACTGCCACAAACCCTAAGCAAATCGGTCTTACCGATAGGGATCTCGGTCTCACCGAGATTGGATTGTAATCTCTCTGTGTATGTCCATTATCAAATCGGTCTCACCGAGCTTGAGAAATCGGTACTACCGACATTACAATGCAAACTCTCTGGAAACTTATTACCAAAATCAGTCCCACCGAGTTTGAGTAATCGGTCCCACCGAGTCTGCCTGACCAACTCTTTAGAAAGCTTATTACCAAAATCGGTCTCATCGAGTTTGTGTAATCGGTCTCACGGAGATTTCGTTATAGCCTAACCCTAACCATATCGATCCTACCGAGTTGCATATCGGCCCCACCGAAAACCCTAACGGTCACTAGATTTACTAAATCGGTCCGACCGAGTTTGTTGATTCGGTCCCACCGAGTGTGCTAAATTGTGTGTAACGGTTAGATTTTGTGTGGAGGCTATATATACCCCTCCACCTCCTCTTCATTCGTGGAGAGAGCCATCAGAACGTGCCTATAATTCCAACATACATTTTCTGAGAGAGCACTACCTACTCATGTGTTGAGGCCAAGATATTCCATTCCTACCATATGAATCTTGATCTCTAGCCTTCCCCAAGTTGCTTTCCACTCAAATCTTCTTTCCACCAGATCCAAATCCCATGAGAGAGAGAGTTGAGTGTTGGGAAGACTATCATTTGAAGCACAAGAGCAAGGAGTTCATCATCAACGCACCATTTGTTACTCGGATAGTGGTGTCTCCTAGATTGGCTAGGTGTCCCTTGGGAGCCTCCGACAAGATTGTGGAGTTGAACCAAGGAGTTTGTAAGGGCAAGGAGATCACCTACTTCGTGAAGATCTACCGCTAGTGAGGCAAGTCCTTCGTGGGCGACGGCCATGGTGGGATAGACAAGGTTGCTTCTTCGTGGACCCTTCGTGGGTGGAGCCCTTTGTGGACTCGCGCAGCCGTTACCCTTCGTGGGTTGAAGTCTCCATCAACGTGGATGTACGATAGCACCACCTATCGGAACCACGCCAAAAACATCCGTGTCTCCAATTGCGTTTGAATCCTCCAAACCCTTCCCTTTACTTTCTTGCAAGTTGCATGCTTTACTTTCCGCTGCTCATATACTCTTTGCATGCTTGCTTGATATGTATTGTGAATGTTGAAATTGTGCCTAAACTCCACTTAAACTAAAAGAAACTTAAAAACTGCAACTTTGGTACTTAGTGTCTAATCCCCCCCTCTAGACACCTCTTCTCAAGGTCCTACAAGTGGTATCAGAGCATTGGTCTCCATTGCTTTGGTTTAATCACCATTGGAGGAAGATGGATGAGTCTACTATTGGGAGTATTAGACATAGAGTGCCTATTCTTGATGGAGAGTATTTTCATGAGTGGAAAAATGAGATGCTTGTTATTTTCAATCAATATCATTTTAACAAGTACAATGCTAGTCCTTGTGCAGCTTATGTTGATCCTATACATCTTACCCATGATGAGTCAATTGACATGATTAGGAATCTTAGAACTGCCGATCTTATCATTAGAGGATTTCCTAGAAACTTGCTTGGATGTTTGCCTACTTTTAAGTGTGCCTACACCATATGGAAATTTCTTGAGGAACGATTTCCTGATTATTCCTTGAAGAATCTTGATGAAATTCTCCATAAGTCTATTGCCTTGAGTAAGATGAATACTAGTGATCCTATGTTTGGTGATCGTCTATTTGAGCTTACAAACCTTATGCGTGCCAAAGGAAATGTTGGTATCATTAGTGACATTATTTCCGAAGCTATAAAAATTCATAATCAAGATTATCAAACTCATTCTAATGAATCACCCTCTCTAGGACTTGATCCACCACATGACGATGTTGAACATGGATACTATGATGAGGATGATGAGAGTGACTTCGATCTGGATGATGCAATGAGACATTTTGGTCTTATGGCAAATCTTCGGGGATATATGTCAGGAGGAAAGGAATGGGTTCTTGATAGTGGATGTACCGATCACATGACCGGAGATAAAGACATGTTCCGTGAGCTTGCTGATAATGATAGTCCTCGAAAATATGTTACCTTCGGTGACAACTCAAAGGGTAAGGTGGTTGGCCTCGGTAAGGTGGCCATATCACATGATAGCTCCATACAAAATGTCATGCTCGTTGAATCTCTTAGTTACAACTTACTTTCAGTATCTAGACTTGATGATTTCGGTTTCAATGTTCTATTTACTGAAGTAGATTGCCAAGTGTTTCGTCGAGATAATCATAAAATGGTCTTTACCGCAAAAGTGAGGTGATCTATACATTGTTGATTTCACTAAAAAGGCTCAACCTAAAACTTGCTTCATTGCTAAATCCTCAAAAGGTTGGTTATGGCATAGATGACTTGGTCATGTTGGCATGCGAAACCTTGACAAGCTTATTAAAGGGAATCATATTCTTGGAGTTAACGATGTCATATTTGATAAGGATAGACTTTGCAGCGCTTGTCAGGCAGGTAAACAGGTTGGAGGAAGGCATCCTGTGAAGAACATCATGACTACAAGGAGGCCACTCGAGCTACTTCACATGGATATTTTTGGTCCTAACTCTTACAAGAGTCTCGGTGGAAATTCTTTTGGTCTAGTTATAGTTGATGATTTTTCAAGATTTGCGTGGGTGTTCTTTCTCGATGATAAATCGCAGGTCCAAAAGATCTTCAAAAACTTCGCTAGGAAGGCCCAAAATCAATTTGAAGTGAAGATCAAGAAGGTTCACAGCGACAATGGAACGGAGTTCAAGAACGCAAATGTGGACACCTTTCTTGACGAAGAAGGGATTTCACACGAGTTCTCCGCTACGTACACACCTCAACAAAACGAAGTTGTTGAGAGGAAGAACCGGACGCTCATCAAAATGGCGAGAACGATGCTTGATGGGTACAAGACGCTGAAGCACTTTTGGACAGAAGCGGTTGAGACAACTTTTCATGCAACAAATCGCTTGTATCTTCACAAGCCACTCGGCAAGACGGCATACGAGCTCCTCACCAGTAACAAACCCCAAGTTGGATACTTTCGAGTATTCGGCTCAAAGTGCTACATTCTTGATAAGCATCGTCGCTCTAAATTTGCTCCTAAGTCTCATGAAGGTTTCCTACTAGGTTATGGCTCAAACTCTCACAGTTACCGTGTCTACAACAATTTCACCCGAAAGGTTGAAGAGACAGTAGATGTGAAGTTTGATGAATCTAACGGCTCGCAAATAGAGCAATTGCCAATTGATGTCGAAGACAAAGATCCTTCAGAAGCAATCCAAGACTTGGCCATTGGCAAGGTTCGTCCAACGAAGGTGAAGGAGAGTACCTCGTCCGTCCAAGTGGAAGCTTCAACTTCACGACAAGGTGAACCAAGAGTTCATATGGAAGCATCCACAAGCGGGACACACCAAGATGAAGGAAACGAGGAAGTGCATCAAGATGAGCGTCAACAACCTCCTTCTCCACCATGACAAGAGAACGACAATGCTAACAATGAGGAAGGCCAAGAAGAAGAAGAAGAACAAGATGAAGAAGATGTTCAACAAAGACCCAAGCAAAAGCTTTCACGAGTTCGAGCAAGAGTTGCTAAAGACTACAAGGTTTTAGCTAACTTTTGTGAAAACTATTCTTTCATCTCTAGCATTGAACCTATGAAGGTCGAAGAAGCATTGGAAGATCCGGATTGGATAAATGCTATGCATGAAGAGCTACATAACTTTGAGAGAAATCAAGTTTGGACTTTGGTTGTGAAGCCTGACAACAACCACAACGTCATCGGTACCAAATGGGTGTTTTGCAACAAGCAAGATGAAGATGGATAAGTAGTTCGCAACAAGGCACGTCTCGTCGCCCAAGGCTACACACAAGTCGAAGGTATGGACTATGGTGAGTGTCGGTGTCAAAACCGGCGGATCTCGGGTAGGGGGTCCCGAACTGTGCGTCTAGGCGGATGGTAACAGGAGACAAGGGACACGATGTTTTTACCCAGGTTCGGGCCCTCTCGATGGAGGTAAAACCCTACTCCTGCTTGATTAATATTGATGATATGAGTAGTACAAGAGTGGATCTACCATGAGATCAAGGAGGCTAAACCCTAGAAGCTAGCCTAGGGTATGATTGTTGTAATGGTTGTTTGTCCTACGGACTAAAACCCTCCGGTTTATATAGACACCAGAGAGGGCTAGGGTTACACAGAGTCGGTTACAATGGTAGGAGATCTACATATCCGTATCGCCAAGCTTTCCTTCCACGCCAAGGAAAGTCCCATCCGGACACGGGACGAAGTCTTCAATCTTGTATCTTCATAGTCTTGGTGTCCGGCTGACGATGATAGTCCGGCTATCCGGACACCCCCAAGTCCAGGACTCCCTCAGTAGCCCCCGAACCAGGCTTCAATGACGATGAGTCCGGCGCGCATATTGTTCGGAATTGCAAGGCGGGTTCCTCCTCCTAATAATTCATAGAAGATTGTGAACACGAGGATAGTGTCCGGCTCTGCAAAATAAATTCCACATTCCACCGTAGAGAGAATAATATGCACACATGTTCAATCTGCTGACATATTTTGTGGCGTGATGTCACACCACCACCAAGCCTTTACTTGAATCATTTTTTATTATACCAGCTCAGCGCGTTTAGCGAAGCGGTTTCCTTGGCACGTCTTGTCGAAGCAGAGATCGTGTTCCCCTTATTCCGGGATTCCCATCAATACGGACGCGGGTAACCCAACCGTGCCCGTCGCCACGCCTCCTCTATCGAAGGTGAGTCCCGAACGGTCACGGGGACGGCTCTTGGTATTCTCTCTCTTTATAATGGGACCAAGGCTCGTTTCTTTTCTTCAATCCTCAATCGAATCTACTCCTCGCCCCGAGTTCCAACACCCAGAGCCCCAGATTCGAGCACTTTGGAATTTCAACAATGTCCGGCTCCGACCCTCAGGGCCGGTGGATGCCCTCCTCCGTCACGGAGGAGGATGTGCAAAAGCTGAGAGAAGCCAAGTACCTGACTTACGAGATTTCACATAGATTGCCCGTCGAAGGGCAAGTCATTCCCACCCTAGAGCCCGGCGAAAGCGTCGTGTTTGTGTCCCACCTCCGTCGGGGTTTAGGCTTCCCGATGGATCCTTTTGTGAGAGGGCTCATGTTTTACTATGGGTTGGAATTCCATGACCTGGCTCCGGAGTCTATCCTCCACATCTCATCACTCATCGTCGTTTGTGAAGCCTTCCTCCGCACTACTCCCCATTTCGGTTTGTGGCTCAAGACCTTCAACGTAGAGCCGAAGATGATCGAGGGCGCGTCGAAAAGAGTCTTGTGAGGCAGTTGTAAGTAGAAGGGCCGATGCTCCATGGCCCAAGGGCTCTTTCCAGGAGGAGCTCGGCTTGTGGCAACAGGAGTGGTTCTATGTTACCGCTCCTAGGGGCAGCAAGCAGAAGCCGCTGCCCATCTTTCGCTCGGGCCCTCCACAGTGGCTGATGTTGTGGGTCAACCAAGGGCTCAACCGGGGGCCGTCAAAGGACGTACCCCTACTGCATGGCCGGATTCGAGACCTCCAAGAGAGGGAGATCAATCTGGTGATGGTGATGCAGGTTATGCTGATTCGGCGTCTTCTGCCCTGCAAGCGTCGCCCCCTCCGTCTGTGGGAATTCAATCCAGAGGGGCCACGAGCTCTCCAACACTTCATGGGTACGACACCCGTGGAGATGTACAAATTGTTCTTCGGATCACAAGAGGTGTGTCCTGAATTGACCGAGGACGCTAGCCTAAGCTGCAATCGCCCGGGTACGCAAGTAAGTATTCCTGTGTCCCGACACACCGTTTGTTTGCACCTTCTTGAATTTGCTTTTTAAACAATCGTTCTTTGAGCAGGAGTGGATAGCGCAAGCGAAATTGATACGGTGTCCGGCCCCCCTCCCGGAGACCGCACCGGATCCTGTGCTGGTCAGGGTGCTAGAGGTTGCGCCTTTAGAGGAAGGCGAAGGGGAAAACAGAGGAACTACCGCCTCTACCAAGGAGGCTTTTGAGAAAGGGGGGATTGAGAATCCCTCCTTCCAAGGGGAGAAGAGGACTGCTTCCGAAAACCCGGAGGCCAAGGCCTCGAAGTGGGGGAAGAGATCTTCACCAGAGGGTCCTGCGTCTGGGGAGGCCCCGGCCGCACTATCTCCCCTAAGGAATCAGCCCTCTAGCGAGCCGTAAGTAGAAAGAAGGGGGTTCTGTAATAAGAGACATCCCTATTTTTGCTTCTGAGGATAACCGAAGTTTTTACCTTGTAGTTCGGATCTCCGCCCTTCTCAGATGAGCTCGTCTTCGGGGGAACTTCGTCCGGAGATGATGGAGAGCGAGACACCTCCATCTGCCGCACCATCGGATAGGGCGGACGAGCCTGAAGTGTCATCACGGAGGGTATTCCCGAGTCCGGCAGGGCCGAATAGTTCAGCACCAACTGGTGTGCGGCCGGGGGAGCGGAAGGATCTGCTTGAGAGGGCGTCTATCTCAGAAGGTCACCGTACATTGATGAGTACGGTGATTGGAAGAATTTCGTCCGCCGAAGGCGGGTTGCATGATGCCGTCAGGAGCTTGCTGGCGGGGTTTGAGGTACGTAAGAATGACATACCTTTTGACAGTTTTGCACATAAAGTGCGCCCTGTATAGATAGTTGCCCCTGAGACTCGGTAGGGTGTCGAGAGCGACAGCGTGCCGAGGATCAAAATCGCAGGTATTGATTTTCGCCTTTCCTATGCAGGTGGCGGATAGTTTGGTGGCCAGCCGGATTGATGGAGTTGCCGAACTAAAGAGGCAAGTTGACGTTGCGGATGCGGACATCGCGCTGGTCAATAAACGACTTGACGAGTCACAAGGTAGGTTTTTCCTCCGTGGTCACCTAGTAAGGGGGCCGAAGCCCACTCCTTACAACATGTGTGCTAAATGCGATGGTGCCGCTGCTGTGGAGAGCCTTGGGCGTAACTTGCTCAAGCCAAGGAGCAGGCCGAAGGAGTGATGCAATGCCTCGAGGGCGTCAAGAGCTAGAAGTCGAAAAGGGCTGCTCACCGCCGGGTTAGGAGGAGATGGCGAAATGGCCGTGAAGTTGAAAGATGTTGCCGATCGCAATGAGGTTCTTGAAAAAGAATGCCGAGCGGAGCAAGAAGGCCTGAGGAAGGCCACCGCCGAAGCCAAGGATGCCCGTTCTGCAATGAGGGCTATAAAGGAGGAGCTACACCAGGCCGAAGATATTGTGCCTGGCAAGCCCTTTCTGCTGCACAGGAGGTTTACGGATCCGAAGTACGCTCAGCTTGGCCAGCTGTGGGGTCCGGAGGATCCTTATATGGACTTAGCGGCGAGTGCGGCAGATGCTGTTGTGCACTTCTGAAGTCAAACGAATCACGAGACGAAAGAGCTTTTTTGGTCTCAATTCCATTGTCCGGAGCGTTCACTTCCGCTGACAGATCGTTTGGCTGAGTGGGCTGAGCTGAATAGACTGTCCGGACTTGCCATGACGGATATTGTGGCTCATGTCTGGCCGGATAGGCCCAAGCCAAAGAGTTATTTTGGCTTATTGCAGCAATTCCTTGGGGCGGTGCCGCATATCAAGGCGGTGAAGCGGTCGGCCTGCATAGAAGGTGCACGGATGGCCCTCGCCCATGTGAAGACATACTGGACGGAGATGGATGCCACCGCTGTTGCGACCTAGGGTTCGGACGAGAGCCGATTGCCCGCCGAGCACTATTTTGGGGAAGTTCTGCGTGGTGCTCGTGTAATAGAGTCGCAGTGATCAAAAAATGTCATGCTGAAATGAACTTTATGGTTTGTAAAATGATGTTTACAATATAAGCGCTTTTTATACTTGCGCGTTCAAGTATTGGAATATCTCTTGTGCGGCCGTTAATGTATACTTGTGTATAACCTGAAAGATGCCAGTCTTCGGCTTCAGCCCCCACGCACATAGTGCGGGGGTGTTTGCAAAGTAGCGCATTTTCACACTTAATCCAACGTCTTGGCCCTGTGAAGGGGGTGGTAGCGTAGCAAACGAGGCAACCGAACTATAATGCTTTATCAGTTTCACTTAGCAATAGGAGTTAGAAGTTGGGGCTACGATATAGCCCCTAGGGGCACCGCGCTCTCTGGATTTGGGGCGCGTGTGTGCCTGACCGGGAAGCGGTCCTTTGTCAAAGCGGAGGAATTCTAAACATTCCAGAGGTCGATCGAGTGGTTGACCAGTCTCTCGCTACATCATAACAGATTAGTTTTCGCTTTCATCGAGGTGCTCACCCGCCGAACCGGGCACAATTGCGAGTTCTCCGGTGCCGCATTAGCCGATGATACGAAATGTAAGGCAGCAAAACACAGGAGCCGGGCAAACCCAACATTTGACCAAAGACATGATTCGGAGCTGATGCATATAAGGCCTGACTCGAGATGCCGAACACTCCCTGAGGTGTTCGGTCTTTATGATGACGGGCAGATCAATGCCCTAAGCCCCTAGTGTCCAGGTACACGCGGGATCCTCTGACGCGGCCGATGCCAAAACGCCAGCCTCCTCTCTGGCTATGGTGAGAAACCAGGGGATGTATAGCAACAAGAGACAGTAAGAAAGGTTTACGCAGGGTCTTAATCTGAAAAGAATCCTTGTAACGGGTCCCTACCGCACGCCTGCTACCGTGTCTCCGTTGTCTTTGATCCGGGCCGGTGTAACATGCTGTTCATCTGTAAAAGAGAAGAACTTAGTTTGAAAAGAAATCGTGTGAAAAATGTATTTAAAACAGAGCATGAATAAGTGAATAAAGTTGAGCTTTTATTGGCTCTTTATTGCTCATATGCACAGCCCCTTGTGAAAGGGAGTGCGGCTAGGGAGCCCCTAGTCTATTTATGCCGGACTCGCGTAGCCGTGTCCGGGGTCTTTGAACGACCTTTTAATGAGATGATGTCGCGTGGACCAGGCATTCTAAGTGTAAGAGACGCGTAGTGCGGTATTGCGTTAAAGCGGACAAAGGCTTCACGTCCGAATAGTGCTTGATGGCTACTTTTGAATGGGGCGACATGAAAGATTAGCTTTTCGTGTCGGAAGTTGTCGGGTGACCCGAACACAACTTCTAGTAGTAAGGAGCATGTGCACTTGGTGTAAGGGCATGACGTCACTCCTTTAAAGGAAATGCGGCTACGGCGAATTTTAGTAGGGTCTATCCCCAACTTGCGGATTGTGTCCGGATATAGCAGGTTTAAATCGCTGCCGCCATCCATTAGGACTTGTGTAAATTGTAGTCCGTCGATTATAGGATCCAATATCAGAGCAGTCCATCCTGCATTTCGAATACTTCTGGAGTAGTCCAGGTGGTCGAAAGTAATTGGTTTTTTCATCCAATCTCGGAGTTCTGCTGGGGTGGACCGTGCGACACGTACTTTAGCGGGTGCCGCACTATTGTTCCGTATTATCACATGACGTGAGTTTACTGTTTTGACTTCTTGGGGGAAAGTCTTTTGTTTTCCGGCGCTCTGCTGGTGGGGTTCGTCGTCATCCTCGCTTGGCACGTCGAGCCCCTTGTGTTCGGCGTTGAGTCGACCGAACTGTTTGAAGACCCAACAATCTCGGTGGGTGTGGTTTGCAGGCCTTCCGGAGGTACTATGGATTTGACATATCCGATCCAAAAATTTGTTTAAGTTGGATAGCTCGTCACTGTTGTCCTTAAGAGGCAGTGTTTTGTTGTTCGGCCGCGAGCTTTTGAATCCGGCGTTGACCGTCGTGTTCTTTGGGCTTTTTTTCTTTATTTCGGCGCTGGTCCTTTCTGCGTCGTAATTTTCCGTTTCCATCTCTGATCTCGGATGTACTTGGGTCGCTGGTGCTGCATCTTGCTAGCCAACTGTCTTCCCCCACGCAAAAGCGGGTCATGAGGCTTGCTAGCGCGGCCATTGTTCTCGGCTTCTCTTGGCCGAGGTGTCTGGCGAGCCATTTGTCTCGGACATTATGTTTAAAAGCTGCTAAGGCTTCGGCATCCGGACAGTCGACTATTTGGTTCTTTTTGGTAAGGAACCTGTTCCAGAATTTGCGCGCTGACTCTCCGGGCTATTGAGTTATGTGACTTAAATCGTCTGCATCCAGAGGGCGGACATAAGTCCCTTGAAAGTTTGCTCTAAACGCGTCCTCGAGCTCTTCCCAACTTCCAATAGTATTTTCTGGGAGGCTTTTGATCCAATGCCGAGCTGGCCCTTTCAGCTTGAGGGGTAGATATTTTATGGCGTGGAGATCATCTCCTCTAGCCATGTGTATGCGCAGGATATAATCCTCAATACAGACTCTGGGGTCTGTTGTTCCATCGTATGCCTCTATGTTTACGGGCTTGAATCCCACTGGAAATTCATGATCCAGCACCTCATCGGTGAAACATAGTGGGTGTGTGGCGCCCCTGTATTTAGGCGTGCCGTTATCTTCGAACATGCGGCGTGTTGTGTTGCTTCCTGGGGCCCTCTTTTTTGGCCCATAGATGGACCTGACCGGACCATCCGTTTTGCGAGGATATTTGTATGTGTCATGTGCTGGCTTATGTGCGGCGCCGCTTGCTGCTCTTGGCCTGTCATCTGGTCGTCTATCCGGCCAGGCGGCCTCTTTGCTTTTTGACTGTGGGGGCTCTATGGCCTCCTCGTCGAATTCTGGCAGCAGCTTGCGCTTCGGGTAGCTCTTTGTTTGGTGGCCATTGCCATATTTGTCCGCGGTCTTGAGTACTTTGCTCCACCTCATTCTGAGTATGTCTTCTGCTGTTTTGAGCTTCCGTTTTTCCTTCTTCAAACTTCTTGCAGTGGCGACAAGCCTTTTTTGGAGGTTCTTATGCTCCGGTGGTGTGTCCGGCGTGAGATCTCCGGACTGTTGTTTTCGCCGAGGATGAGTTGGTCATCAGGTTCATCCTGTTCCGATGGCTACTTGGTTGCATGCTCATCGCCCACTGGTTTGCCCTGCTCTATGGCTGGGTCATTATGGGTGCTGTTGTTATCGAGGCGGGACTTGGGGCGGCGCTTGCATTGCCGTTTTGGTTGTTTTTCGGGGGAATTATCCTTCTCCGCGTCCCGTTGTTCCTGGTTATCGCTCCCTTTTGGGGTGTCCACCATATATACATCATGAGTGGGCTTCCAGTGCTCGGTAGGCGCTGGTTCTTGATCGTCTCCGGCATCGTCGTCCGTACCGTCGCTGTCTTCGGAGTCGTAGTCTAGCATGTCGGTTAGATCGTCGACAGTGGCTATAAAGTGAGCGGTGGGTGGGCTTTGAATTTCTTCGTCATCCGCATCCCAACTGTCCTGACCGCAATCCGGCCAGGGCTCTCCTGATAATGAGAGATGCTTTAGCGAATTCAGGATGTCGCCAAAGGGTGAGTGCTGAAAGATGTCCGCGGCAGTGAACTCCATGATCGGTGCCCAATCGGATTCGATTGGTAGGGGCGCAGGAGGTTCGGAGTCCGGCAAGGAGTCCGGCACCTCGGAGTCACGAGCTTTATAAGGGACAAGGTCAGTATTCGGCTCCATCGCCGTAGAGATTGTAGCTCCCGAGGTGGTGTCCAGCCACCTGTCCTCGATCTACGCGGTCAGCTCCGGACTAGGGGTCAAGCGGACTCATGTCGGCCTCGTGGCACTTGTCGCGGCAGAGCTAAATCATGCCCATCGTGATAAAGGCGGCGCTCGGTGTGGCTCGAATCCATCAAGATCAAGTCTCCGCGATGTCGGCCGTGAAGTTTAGGCTTCCAAATCGACTGATGGCGGGGGCGTAGCTTCGATCTGCTCCAGATGGCCAAGTGAATTGGCCCGCATGCAAAGCCGCCAAACACGAAGATCTCGTGCTGGGAGAAAATTCTCACCTGGACTGCATTGTTGTTGATTGAAGAAGCCATCAAGCCTATCGGTGACGACATAGAGGAACTCTCAATGAAAGCATCAATGTCGGTGTCAAAACCGCGGATCTCGGTAGGGGTCCCGAACTGTGCGTCTAGGCGGATGGTAACAGGAGACAAGGGACACGATGTTTTTACCCAAGTTCGGGACCTCTCGATGGAGGTAAAACCCTACTCCTGCTTGATTAATATTGATGATATGAGTAGTACAAGAGTGGATCTACCACGAGATCAAGGAGGCTAAACCCTAGAAGCTAGCCAATGGTATGATTGTTGTAATGGTTGTCTGTCCTACGGACTAAAACACTCCGGTTTATATAGACACCGGAGAGGGCTAGGGTTACACAGAGTCGGTTACAATGGTAGGAGATCTACATATCCGTATCGCCAAGCTTGCCTTCCACGCCAAGGAAAGTTCCATCCGGACACGGGACGAAGTCTTCAATCTTGTATCTTCATAGTCTTGGAGTCTGGCTGACGATGATAGTCCGGATATCCGGACACCCCCAAGTCCAGGACTCCCTCAGTGAGACTTACGCCCCCGTTGCTAGACTTGAGTCCATTCGCATCTTACTTGCCTATGCTAATCATCATGATATCACCCTTTACCAAATGGACACTAAAAGTGCTTTTCTAAATGGTGAAATAGAGGAGGAAGTTTATGTTAAGCAACCTCCCGGCTTTGTCAATCCTAAGAAACCCAATCATGTTTACAAACTTCACAAAGCTCTTTATGGTCTTAAACAAGCTCCTAGAGCGTGGTATAAATGCTTGACCAAGTTCCTTATTGAAAAAGGCTTTAAAATTGGGAAAATTGATTCTACTCTTTTTACTAAAAGGGTTAATGGAGAATTATTTGTGTGCCAAATTTATGTTGATGTTATCATATTTGGTTCAACTAACCCTCATTTTAGTGAAAAGTTTGGGAAGCTAATGTCGCAGAAGTTTGAGATGTCCATGATGAGTGAACTCAAATTCTTCCTTGGGTTGCAAATCAAGCAAAGTAAGGAAGGAACCTTTGTCTCTCAAACGAAGTACACCAAGGACTTATTCAAGAAGTTCAATATGCAAGAATGCAAAGGTATGTCTACACCCATGCCTACTAGTGGACATAATGACTTGACCAAAGACGGTGAACCGGTTGATCAAAAGGTTTATCGCTCTATGATCGGTTCATTATTATATCTATGTGCTCCACGTCCTGATATCATGCTAAGTGTGTGCATGTGTGCACGATATCAAGCTGCTCCTAAGGAATGTCATCTTAAGGCCGTGAAAAGGATAGTGAGATACTTAATCCATACACCAAACTTTGGCATTTGGTATCCTAAGAGGGCCTCTTTCGATCTTGTTGGCTATTCCGACTCGGACTATGCCGGAGATAATGTTGACAGAAAGTCCACTTCGGGTACTTGTCAATTTCTTGGTAGATCTCTTGTGTCTTGGTCCTCCAAGAAACAAAACTCGGTATCCTTGTCCACTGCCGAAGCTGAGTATATTGCCGCTGGTTCATGTTGAGCTCAATTACTTTGGATGACCCAAACTCTTAAGGATTATGGGATATATGTGAGACATGTTCCATTGCTTTGTGACAATGAAAGTGCTATTAAAATTGGTCATAATCCTGTGCAACATTCTCGAACTAAGCATATTGAAGTTCGTCATCATTTCATTCGAGATCATGTTGCTAAGGGTGATATTGATCTTAAGCATGTTCGCACCGAAAAGCAATTAGCAGATATATTTACTAAACCTCTTGATGAATAAGTGTTTTGCAGGTTAAGAGGAGAATTGAACATCATTGATGCTTCAAACTTAGAGTAGAAACTCCATTGGATACATGCAAGACATGAGCTTATGACTAATCCTAGATGTTTTTCTCTTATGATGAATATCTTATGTCTTGGATATATTTGTATCTTGCATGTTATCTAACTCTTGTAGGTACTTGGTGGAATCAAATTCCATGAGATTGTAAACCACTCATATCTTGAGCAATCCCTACCTCACCAAGTCTCTACACTATGGTGGATGAAGACAAGGAAGCACGAAAGCACACAAATATATCCTTTGACAAATTCTATGATTGAGCTTCATGATTGTCATTTTTGGATACACAAGTGCTCTTCCTTGCAAGAACTAACCCATGTAGGTAGATGGACTAAAACTCCAAGTGGTGCTCCAAATTCTTGATGAGCTACATCAACCTTGAGCAACCCACACAAGTTCAACTACATGGACTACATCACCAACCAAGGTATGTTGTTCCATCTTAGAGAAGCTTTACTCAAAGTCATGAGCTAAAGCAACTCGACAAGATGTGAATACATCAAGATGCTTAAACGAACAATGGCAACCCCATTTGAGCTTAAACGATGAGTATGACCTATGATCAAGTGATCTCACTTGACTCCTATGTCAATATACTCTAACATAGGTGACTTTGTCACCGACCATCTCTAGATGAAGTTCTCTTGTGTTCTTTTCTGTGTTTTTGCATTTGTCTCTTGCATATTTGTTTCCCCTTTCAAAAAAAACTTCATCTAGATTTCTTTCTTTCTATTTGCTCTGCATTTTCTGCATTCCAATTCATTGCACATCTTTCAGTAAATTCCTTGAATATCTTTGAGAGATCTTACTAGTCTAAGTGAGCTGGGGCGACAAGTGTTTTCTCTGCGATGAACTCGGATTCATCGGTTTGTTGTTTTCGGCCCCACCGAATCCTCTCGGTACGACCGAAGTATACCACTCGGTGCCACCGATTTCATAACAGGAAAAACTCTTTGCCACATATTCTGTGTTTCTTCTGATCCAGCTCCACTCAATGAATCTTGTCCTCTACAAGCATCACATTTTTACCATTACTTTGTTCTGTGTCTCAAGGATCAAACCCATTCGAGAGATTCCAGAAGGTCCTTCTTAGAAATTGATGTCAAAGGGGGAGAGAGAGAACATCAAAGCTTATCATTTAGAGAGAGCATCAAAGCTTATCACCTTCCTTCTTAAGGGAGAGAGAGAGACCTTCTAGGGGAGAGACCCTCAAAAGAAGAGAGAGATCTCCAGGGGGAGATGTCCAAGATGCTTGGTGTTCAAGTGGAGAGATGTCCACATGTATTCTTGAGGGGAGAGACATGTTCATATGTTCTGTTATGCTTATTTGCTTATTTGCATTAGCTCTATATATTAGCTCTGATCATCATTCATATCTTTCAGGTCTATTGTCTTTCAGCTCTGATTCTCTGTTCCCTATCTTCTCCCAGTATCCCATGATATCAGGGGGAGCAAGACATCTAAGGGAAAGAGATCATTTAAATGCATTGCATATCTTTACTCTTGGGGACATGTCTAATTCAATGTGGTACTTGGTACTCACTCTCTACATGTCATCCCAGTCTTGGTATTATTGTGTTTCCTTCTGTTTGCTCTGGCTAGTAGATGTATCTGTGTTATCTAACCTTGTTTACACAGGTTCATTTTTCATCATAAGACAACTCAGGACTACAAGGTAAGTATATGCATCACAAACATGTGTATGAGGATCTCTTGCTGATGTACATATTGTTTGCAAGAAGAACTCATGAGCATGAAGGTATTTCCTTCAACATTCTTTGCTTTGATGCATATGACCAAGATACGTGTAACACATTGCCTGCTCTATCATGTTTATGCTCTCACATGCTTCTACATTCCATATTCACATGATTGCATACATGTAGGGGGAGCCTATGCTTGTTACATGTCTTTCCAAAGCTTTTCTTGCTATTCTCTATATCTTTGTCTAAAGCTTTGATGTATGTTGCCATCAATTACCAAAAAGGGGGAGATTGAAAGCACAAGTGCTCCCTAGGTGGTTTTGGTAATTAATGACAACATATCTCTTGTTGGACTAACGCTTTTATCTAGTATATTTCAGATAAGTTCAACAATGGAGTGGCATGGACTAAAGGATGTGGCAACTCCTTCAAGATGCTAAGGACAAAGGATTGGCTCAAGCTTCAAGCTCAAGACTCTTCATTTTATATTTTAGTGGTCCAAGATCACATTGAGTCTATAGGAAAAGCCAATACTATCAAGGAGGGATGAGGTGTTGCTTAATGAGCCTCTTGCTTCATGTGCTTCGTGATATGCTCCAAAACCCTCAACTACTTTTCCACTTCCACAAATGACCTAAACCCAAAGCCAAAATCGGTCACGCCGAAACTTCCTATCCAGCGCCACCGATTCCAAAAGTCATAGGCACTGCCACAAATCCTAAGCAAATCGGTCTTACCGATAGGGATCTCGGTCTCACCGAGATGGGATTGTAATCTCTCTGTGTATGTCCATTATCAAATCGGTCTCACCGAGCTTGAGAAATCGGTACTACCGAGATTACAATGCAAACTCTCTGGAAACTTATTACCAAAATTGGTCCCATCGAGTTTGAGTAATCGGTCCCACCGAGTCTGCCTGACCAACTCTCTGGAAAGCTTATTACCAAAATCGGTCTCACCGAGTTTGTGTAACCAGTCTTACCGAGATTACGTTATGCCCTAACCCTAACTGAATCGGTCTCACCGAGTTGCATTTCGGTCCCACCGAAAACCCTAACGGTCACATTATTTGCTACATCGGTCCGACCGAGTTTAACGATTCGGTCCCACCGAGTTTGGCAGATTGTGTGTAACGGTTAGATTTTGTGTGGAGGCTATATGTACCCCTCCACCTCCTCTTCATTCGTGGAGAGAGCCATCAGAACGAACCTACACTTCCAACTTGCCATTTCTGAGAGAGAACCACCTACTCATGTGTTGAGGCCAAGATATTCCATTCCTACCATATGAATCTTGATCTCTAGCCTTCCCCAAGTTGTTTTCCACTCAAATCTTCTTTCCACCAGATCCAAACCCATTGAGAGAGAGTTGAGTCTTGGGGAGACTATCATTTGAAGCACAAGAGCAAGGAGTTCGTCATCAATGCACCATTTGTTACTTCTTGGAGAGTGGTGTCTCCTAGATTGGCTAGGTATCACTTGGGAGCCTCCGACAAGATTGTGGAGTTGAACCAAGGAGTTTGTAAGGGCAAGGAGATCGCCTACTTCGTGAAGATCTACCGCTAGTGAGGCAAGTCCTTCGTGGGCGACGGCCATGGTGGGATAGACAAGGTTTCTTCTTTATGGACCCTTCGTGGGTGGAGCCCTCCGTGGACTCGCGCAGCCGTTACCCTTTGTGTGTTGAAGTCTCCATCAACGTGGATGTACGATAGCACCACCTATCGGAACCACGCCAAAAACATCTGTGTCTCCAATTGCGTTTGAATCCTCCAAACCCTTCCCTTTACTTTCTTGCAAGTTACATGCTTTACTTTCTGCTGCTCATATACTCTTTTCATGCTTGCTTGATATGTATTGTGAATGTTGAAATTGTGCCTAAACTCCACTTTTAAACTAAAAGAAACTTAAAAACTGCAACTTTGGTACTTAGTGTCTAATCCCCCCCTCTAGACACCTCTTCTCAAGGTCCTACAAGTGGTATCAGAGCATTGGTCTCCATTGCTTTGGTTTAATCACCATTGGAGGAAGATGGATGAGTCTACTATTGGGAGTATTAGACATAGAGTGCCTATTCTTGATGGAGAGTATTTTCATGAGTGGAAAAATGAGATGCTTGTTATTTTCAATCAATATCATTTTAACAAGTACAATGCTAAACCTTGTGCACCTTATGTTGATCCTATACATCCTACCCATGATGAGTCAATTGACATGATTAGGAATCTTAGAACTGCCGATCTTATCATTAGAGGATTTCCTAGAAACTTGCTTGGATGTTTGCGTACTTTTAAGTGTGCCTACACCATATGGAAATTTCTTGAGGAACGATTTCCCGATTATTCCTTGAAGAATCTTGATGAAATTCTCCATAAGTCTATTGCTGTCGGTGTACTAAGGTAGGGGTACCTCAGTACCCCAACTTGTGCACGGGCAGCCCCAGCTCCATAACCAGATCCATCAAATGCTTGCCGGAGACCATCTCCGCTCCACACCAAGCCGTTCAAGAACAAAGTATATAAGATAGAAACTCAAGACCCGGCAAGAGGAGCTTGCCGGAAGGCCATTCCAGCTCAAGGCTACATTACTCCTGCAGATCCCCATGAGAGGAGCTCGTCGGGAGGACCGTAAGATCACATCACAGAAGACACGCCTCGGCGCCACAGCGCCCGGCGAGGACCCGAGGCGGCAAGTCACAGAGCCCGACAAGCCCGGGCCCCAAGAAGATCAAGGCCCGGCAAGGTGCTTGCGGGGAGAGCTATGCTACGTGCCGCCTCCAGCTCATTTGCCCACGCGTCGCCTCCAGCCTTCTCCAGAGACGCGTGGCGGGTGGTCAGGCTGCATGAAGAATGCGGTGGCACTCCACGGTGGTGGCCGCCGCCGTGGCGAAGAAGACGCAATGGCGGGAGCTTTTGGGGCGGGCGACGGGCATTTAATGCCCTTGTCCCCTCTCACAAAAGTAGGTAGAAAGCATCAGAGCTGCCTTGTTCCCGCACTGTTCCAACTACCACCTCTTTTACGTTTTTACCCCTCTACCTCACGTTGACACCTGTCGGTGACCCCTTGCCCTATAAAAGGAGGCCCATGCACAACGTAGGGGGGGTTCCAACCATTCGCTATTCTCGCGAGGAGGTTCCGCGACTAGCTACTCTCGCGAGGGTTTCACACACCACTCCACCGTTTTGCTCGCATTCTTGAGCAAGATCAAATACAACACAATGCAGCAGTAGGGTTTTACGCGACCATCGCGGCCCGAAGCTGGGTAAAATCCCGCGTGCATCGCCTCGATCGCTCTCCGCGCAGCCTCCGCCCGTCAACTCACGAAGGGCCCGGCCCCATAGGTGCCGCGCCACCCATCGTCGCGACATCTCTGGCGCGCCCTGTAGGGGCGTCGAGGTTATGCGAACTGATCCGGCGTTCAGCGCGCCAGACTCTTCATCAACCTCTCCAGCTTCGGCATCTTCATCGACAAGCTGCGTCATGGCCCGAAGCGAGAGCTTGAGGGTCGCAGACCCATCTCCGTCTTCCACGCCGCCACCGAGCCAACGGCGGGCGGGGAGACGCCGATGGAAGGGTGGACACCGCGGGGCTTCGCGGTGCCACGGATCAGGGACGGGACGGAGGACCGCGCCTTGGCCTCCGTGAGATCCGCGTCCCACCAGCAGATATAGCGGCCCAGCGCGCCATACCGCGAGAAGGTGGTATCCGCCACCGGGGCAAGAACAAGCGAGGGTTCGCGGGGCGCTACGGACTGCTGTCCATGCATGAGTAAAGCGAAGAGGTCGAGCGGATTCTGCTCCCCTAACATTGTTAGGGACCCGAGTGTATCCCCCTCGCACCGCCGCTCCCGCTCCCCTCGGCCCGCAAGCGCCTATCCTTGGGCGTTACGATGTCGTCGAAAGACGCGCTTATCGAGCTCTAAGTCCGGCAAGGACGGCTCGTGCTCCACCCGACAAGCGTACCTCCTCGGGCGCGGTAAGCCCGGTGATGACAGCTTTGGTGCTCGTCCCGCAAGCGCGCCTCCCGAGCGCCAGCGCCACCGCCATGGACACACCATTGAGCTCCACCAGCGAAAAAAGAAAGAAAAGCTAAGTCGCTCGAGCCTTCGTGCGAGCACTCTTTAATTTCATACTTTTATATGTTATACCGCTCGCTTTCGTCCTTTGTGCGCGAAACTCATCTTGCGCGGAGGAGCCGCTTGTGGATGGTCGCACCCTTACTTCGCTCGAACACGCTCAACGAGTTAAGAGTAAGCCGCGACCAACTTCAAGGCCTCGTTTGCTTCGAGCCTGCTCGGCAAGTTAAGTCGTCGCGGCGACGCTGCAAGGTTGCTTGCGGAGGCGACACCAGCCAAGCGGGCTGCCGACGTTCCGCACTCAAAGAAGCGTGTTGAGCACCGCAAGTTACCTAGAAGCGTGGGGTGAAAGCACATAAAGGGTGTAGGGCGAGGGTATAACGTGGCGAGGCATGCCGTGAACGTCGTCCGTATGAGAGACTTGGGCGCAAGAGGAGCCAAGTCGTGGCCCGATTATGTGCTTGTTTTGTTTCCGAGTCCGCTCAACAAACACAAGTGTGCTGCAGCACCCTTATCTTGCTTCCGAGCCACGCCAGACAAGTTAAGCGTCGTAATCGGCCCGACAAGGTTGCTTGCGGGAGGCGACGCCACCAGCTGGCTGTCCCGCGGTCACTAAGCGTGTCCGCCCGGCAAGCTCCCCAAGAGCGTAGAGTACAAACATCTGAAGGACAAAGCCCGACATCGCATTGCTTAGCCAAGATTTATATACACATACACA
The DNA here is from genome assembly GCA_021437245.1 of Aegilops speltoides. Lineage (NCBI taxonomy): Eukaryota > Viridiplantae > Streptophyta > Magnoliopsida > Poales > Poaceae > Aegilops > Aegilops speltoides. The sequence goes on along the minus strand of CM038147.1, from coordinate 489,772,866 downwards.
TACATGTGCGTTGAGCAATTGCATATCTACCTCAGCTATTTTCATGGCTAAAATTGCAGCAACAAGAAGGAACCAAAAGATCGCACCAGCACCGGGCCCGGGCGAGTCGTGGTCGCCGGGGCTCGGATGCCAAGGTTCTTCTTCGGCGAGCCAGCCTCATTGGGAGCTGCGAGCATCGAGATTCGTCTCCGGCGAGCTAGTGTCGCCGGGCCTGCGATTTCAGATAAGTTTTTCATCCTCATCATGCATCCTCTCATGGACCGGAGATGCGGATCTGCGTCTTTGAGCGATCGTGTCTTGTAAAACCCGTGCGTGGAGGAACCGAGTCGTGACCCGCTATGTGCTTGGTTTGTTTCGAGTCCGCTCAACAAACCCAAGTGTGCGCTGCACTCTATCTTGCTTCCGAGCACCTTTCAGCAAGATAGGCGTCGAATCGCCCGACAAGGTTGCTTGCCGGAGTGACACCACCAGCGGGCTGTCCCATGATGCGCTAAGCGTGTTCGCCCGGCAAGCTCCCCGATAGCGTAAGAACACACAAGGCACGCAGTCAAGTAAAAGACTCATCCGCAAGCTTTCCCTCTTTTCATTAAAAACATTCAATTTAGTACAAGTCCATAGAGGATGAAAAACATGATAGAGAGGATTACAAGTTCTTAAATGCAGCTAAATGCCCGAGGGCTTACAATCTGAAAAGATAAGGTGCCCGTGATCCCTCTCTGTTTCTCTGCTCAGAGTTCAGGAGGTAGGTCAGGAGCCCCGGCAAGATAAGCTTGCCGGAGAGGAGACCCGACAAGAGGAGCTTGTCGGGAAGGGCGAAGGAGCGCCTAGGAGGCGTGGCGGTGACGCCGCCGTGCATGCGCAGAGCTGCGCAAGGTGACGGGCATGGGGAACGATGCCCGGAGCCAGCGACAAGTCCTGAAGGCCACGGAGAGCCACGGGCGCCGAAGACCCCAAGAGAACACCCGGGCCGCCAGAGCTTGGCGGAGTCGGGCGTGAGGCGAGCTTGAAGACGGGTAGTGGGGCGTCGGCCAAGACGCTGCCGAGGCTACTCGCCCTCGTGCTGCGACGTAACGGCCTTGCCGCCACTCCCCCTCTTCCTCTTCCGCAGCCTCCCTACGCCCGCCGCCAAGAAGACGGCCCCGGGGAGTTCAGGAGCCCGCAACCTAGAAGAAGGGGTTGCCGGTGGCGCCGAGGCAGCGGTGTCCGACGCCTGGTCGGGCCCGCCATCCCCTCGCCGCCGCTGTCGCTCTCCTCCTCGTCACTTTCGCTCGAGGAGGAGCCTTCGCTATCCGAGGAGCTGTCCACACAGCAGCGCACCCGGGTTCCATAGTCGCCGAAGACCTTGACGGCGAGGAGGTCACCATCCAATAACTTGAAATGGAGGGTGAACCCCGCCGTCAAGCTATGGATCCGGGCGAACGTCTTCCACCCTCGGTCGAAGAACATCACGCCGGGGGCTGGGGACACGACACTCACCCGAAAGTGCCGCTGATCCCGCAACCCCTCATCGCGTAGCTCCATCACGTCGGGCGGATCCGCCCCATTGCGTCCCGCGAACGGGCCGCAACCGGCGACGACGAGGCGCCCGCGGCTTGATGAAGAACTCCCAGGGGTCATCTCCGGTGTGGACCGCGCCGTGGTCAGGAGACGCCGGAGGAGACGGGGGAGGCTCCTCACCACGACCGCCTCTCCCTCGACCGCCTCGGCCACGCCCTCGGCCTCGACCGCGGCCACGCCCCCTCCCTCTCCCTCTCGTGGCCGGCTCCACCGCCACGGGAGCGAGATGGGGAGCGGCGCGCTGCCTAGAAGCAACCCGCGCCGCCACCGTCGAGGAGCCGGAATTCCCTCCTTCCATGGCGGCAAGAAGAATAGAAGACGGAGGCGAAGGAAGAAATGGATGAGTATGGCGTTGTGCACCCCTTCCGCCCTATTTAAAGGCGGGTGGGGACTCAACCGCCCGCTCAACCAATCAGAAGCAAGGAGGCCAGAGGAGGGGCCGACTCGCCCTCTCGCCCGTGGCGGCTCGGTTTCCCACCTTCGCCGCCCACCCCCCATGCATGAGGGCAGCGTGGCGCAGAGCCGAGCGACAGTGAAGCGACCCGCTCTGCGCCACGATCACGGGTGGGTGCCTTAAAGGCTGCATGCACCGCCCACCTCCCACGACGCCGCAATCAACGCGCTGCTATGGGGGGAGACGACAGATGCAGCAAGCAGATTCGACGCGCCCAGAGGCTTCAGCGCGCCGCAGCATTGTCTTGGGCCTGGCCCAACAGCGCTCGGCACTGTATGGCCCAGCCCGGGGCTCTGTCGGTGTACTAAGGTAGGGGTACCTCGACCCCAACTTGTGCACGGGCAGCCCCAGCTCCCCGCAACCAGATCCATCAAATGCTTGCCGGAGACCATCTCCGCTCCACACCAAGCCGTTCAAGAACAAAGTATATAAGATAGAAACTCAAGACCCCGGCAAGAGGAGCTTGCCGGAAGGCCATTCGTGCTCAAGGCTACATTACTCCTGCAGATCCCCGGCGAGAGGAGCTCGTCGGGAGGACCAGAAGATCACATCACAGAAGACACGCCTCGGCGCCCCGCGAGCGCCCCGGCGAGGACCCGGGGGGCGGCAAGTCACAGAGCCCGACAAGCCCGGGCCCGCAAGATCAAGGCCCGGCAAGGTGCTTGCCGGGAGAGCTATGCTACGTGCCCGCCTCCAGCTCATTTGCCCACGCTACGCCTCCAAATTTCTCCGAGACGCGTGGCGGGTGGCTGTGCTGCATGAAGAATGCGGTGGCACTCCACGGTGGTGGCCGCGCCGTGGCGAAAGAAGACGCAATGGCGGGAGCTTTTGGGGCGACGGCGACGGGCATTTAATGCCCTTGTCCCCCTCTGTCAAAAGTAGGTAGAAAGCACTGTAGCTGCACTGTTCCCGCACTGTTCCAACTACCACCTCTTTTACGTTTTTACCCCTCTACCTCACGTTGACACCTGTCGGTGACCCCTTGCCCTATAAAAGGAGGCCCATGCACAACGTAGAGGGGGGTTCCAACCATTCGCTATTCTCGCGAGGAGGTTCCGCGACTAGCTACTCTCGCGAGGGTTTCACACACCACTCCACCGTTTTGCTCGCATTCTTGAGCAAGATCAAATACAACACAATGCAGCAAGAGGGTTTCTGCGACCATCGCGTCCGGCTGGGTAAAATCCCGCGTGCATCGCCTCGATCTGCTCTCCGCGCAGCCTCCACCCCGTACCGAACTCACGAAGGGGCCCCGGCCCCATAGGTGCCGCGCCACCCATCGGCCGCGACAATTGCCTTGAGTAAGATGAATACTAGTGATCCTATGTTTGGTGATCGTCTATTTGAGCTTACAAACCTTATGCGTGCCAAAGGAAATGTTGGTATCATTAGTGACATTATTTTCGAAGCTATAAAAATTCATAAGCAAGATTATCAAACTCATTCTAATGAATCACCCTCTCTAGGACTTGATCCACCACATGACGATGTTGAACATGGATACTATGATGAGGATGATGAGAGTGACTTCGATCTTGATGATGCAATGAGACATTTTGGTCTTATGGCAAATCTTCGGGGATATATGTCAGGAGGAAAGGAATGGGTTTTTGATAGTGGATGTACCGATCACATGACCGGAGATAAAGACATGTTCCGTGAGCTTGCTGATAATGATAGTCCTCGAAAGTATGTTACCTTCGGTGACAACTCAAAGGGTAAGGTGGTTGGACTCGGTAAGGTGGCCATATCACATGATAGCTCCATACAAAATGTCATGCGCGTTGAATCTCTTGGTTACAACTTACTTTCAGTATCTAGACTTGCTGATTTCGGTTTCAATGTTCTATTTACTGAAGTAGATTGCCAAGTGTTTCGTCGAGATAATCATAAAATGGTCTTTACCGGTGTGCGTAGAGGTGATCTATACATTGTTGATTTCACTAAAAAGGCTCAACCTAAAACTTGCTTCATTGCTAAATCCTCAAAAGGTTGGTTATGGCATAGATGACTTGGTCATGTTGGCATGCGAAACCTTGACAAGCTTATTAAAGGAAATCATATTCTTGGAGTTAACGATGTCATATTTGATAAGGATAGACTTTGCAGCGCTTGTCAGGCAGGTAAACAGATTGGAGGAAGGCATCCTATGAAGAACATCATGACTACAAGGAGGCCACTCGAGCTACTTCACATGGATCTTTTTGGTCCTAACTCTTACAAGAGTCTCGGTGGAAATTCTTTTGGTCTAGTTATAGTTGATGATTTTTCAAGATTTACGTGGGTGTTCTTTCTCGATGATAAATCGCAGGTCCAAAAGATCTTCAAAAACTTCGCTAGGAAGGCCCAAAATTAATTTGAAGTGAAGATCAAGAAGGTTCGCAGCGACAATGGAACGGAGTTCAAGAACGCAAATGTGGACACCTTTCTTGACGAAGAAGGATTTCACACGAGTTCTCGGTTACGTACACACCTCAACAAAACGGTTGTTGAGAGGAAGAACCGACGCTCATCAAAATGGCGAGAACGATGCTTGATGAGTACAAGACGCCGAAGCACTTTTGGACAGAAGCGGTTGAGACAGCTTGTCATGCAACAAATCGCTTGTATCTTCACAAGCCACTCGGCAAGACGGCATACGAGCTCCTCACCGGTAACAAACCCCAAGTTGGATACTTTCGAGTATTCGGCTCAAAGTGCTACATTCTTGATAAGCATCGTCGCTCTAAATTTGCTCCTAAGTCTCATGAAGGTTTCCTACTAGGTTATGGCTCAAACTCTCACACTTACCGTGTCTACAACAATTTTACCCGAAAGGTTGAAGAGACGGTAGATGTGAAGTTTGATGAATCTAACGGCTCGCAAGTAGAGCAATTGGTTCAATCTGTTGGGGAACATAGTAATTTCAAAAAAAATCCTACGCACACGCAAGATCATGGTGATGCACAACAACGAGAGGGAAGAGTGTTGTCCATGTACCCTCGTAGACCGAAAGCGAAAGCGTTAGCACAACGCGGTTGATGTAGTCGTACGTCTTCACGATCCGACCGTTCCAAGTACCGAACGTACGGCACCTTCGAGTTCAGCACATGTTCAGCTCGATGACGTCCCACTAACTACGATCCAGCAGAGCTTTGCAGGAGAGTTCCATCAGCACGGCGGCGTGATGACGGTGTTGATGATGCTACCGACGCAGGGCTTCGCCTAAGCACCGCTATGATATTACCAAGGTGGAATATGGTGGAGGGGGGCACCGCACAGGGCTGGGAGAGATCAACAGATCAACTAGTGTATCATGGGGTGCCCCTAGCCTCAGTATATAAAGGAGGAGAGGAGGGGAGGGGCCTGCCCTCTCTATGGCTCGCCCTGGGGAGTCCTACTCCCACGGGAGTAGGATTCTTCACCCCTTCCATGTAGTAGGAGTAGGAGTCAAGGAAAGGGAAAAGAGAAGAGAAGGAAGGAGAGGGCGCAGCCCCTTCCCCTAGTCCAATTCGGACTATGCCTTGGGGGGCATGCAGACTCCCCTCTCTCTTTCCCCTAAAGCCAAATAATGCCCATATACTCCCGGCGAACTCCCGTAACTCTCCGGTACTCCGAAAAATACCCGAATCACTCGGAACCTTTCCGATGTCCGAATATAGTCGTCCAATATATCGATCTTTATGTCTCGACCATTTCGAGACTCCTCGTCATGTCCTCGATCTCATACGGGACTCCGAACTACCTTCGGTACATCAAAACACATAACTCATAATGTAAATCGTCACCAAACGTTAAGCCTGCGGACCCTACGGGACACATTTCCGGTCAATAACCAATAGCGGAACCTAGATGCTCATATTGGCTCCCACATATTCTACGAAGATCTTTATCGGTCAAACCGCATAACAACATACGTTGTTCCCTTTGTCATCGGTATGTTACTTGCCCGAGATTCGATCGTCGGTATCTCAATACCTAGTTCAATCTCGTTACCGGCAAGTCTCTTTACTCATTATTTAATGCATCATCCCGCAACTAACTCATTAGTCACATTGCTTGCAAGGCTTATAGTGATGTGCATTACCGAGAGGGCCCAGAGATACCTCTCCAACAATCGAAGTGACAAATCCTAATCTCGAAATATGCCAACTCAACGAGTACCTTTGGAGACTCCTATAGAGCACCTTTATAATCACCCAGTTACGTTGTGATGTTTGGTAGCACACAAAGTGTTCCTCCGGTAAATGGGAGTTGCATAATCTCATAGTCATAGGAACATGTATAAGTCATGAAGAAAGCAATAGCAACATACTAAACGATCAAGTGCTAAGCTATCGGAATGGGTCAAGTCAATCACATCATTCTCCTAATGATGTGATCCCGTTAATCAAATGGCAACTCATGTCTATGGCTAGGAAACTTAACCATCTTTGATTCAACGAGCTAGTCAAGTAGAGGCATACTAGTGACACTTTCTTTGTCTATGTATTCACACATGTACTAAGTTTCTGGTTAATACAATTATAGCATTAATAATAAACATTTATCATGAAATAAGGAAATAAATAATAACTCTATTATTGCCTTTAGGGCATATTTCCTTCAGTCTCCCACTTGCACTAGAGTCAATAATCTAGTTCACATCATCATGTGATTTAACACCAATCTTCACATCTGTATGTGATTAACATCCATAGTTCACATCGTCATGTGACCAATGCCCAAAGGGTTTACTAGAATCAATAATCTAGTTCACATCGCTATGTGATTAACACCCAAAGAATACTAAGGTATGATCATGTTTTGCTCTTGAGAGAAGTTTAGTCAACGGGTCTGTCACATTTAGAGCCGTATGTATTTTGCAAATATTCTATGTCTAGAATGCTTTGCACGGAGCTACTCTAGCTAATTGCTCCCACTTTCAACATGTATCCAGATTGAGACTTAGAGTCATCTGGATCATGAAAAAGCTTGCGCCGATGTAACTCTTTGCGGCGAACTCTTTTATCACCTCCATAATCGAGAAACATTTCCTTAGTCCTTCCTAAGGATATTCTTGACCGCTGTCCAGTGATCTACTCCTCGATCAAAATTGTACTCCCTTGCCAAACTCAGAGCAAGGTATACAATAGGTCTGGTACACAGCATAGCATACTTTATAGAACCTATGACTGAGGCATAGGGAATGACTTTTCATTCTCTTTCTATTTTCTGCCATGGTCGGGTTGTGAGTCTTACTCAACTTCACACCTTGCAACACAAGCTAGAACTCCTTCTTTGACTGTTCCATTTTGAACTACTTCAGAATCTTATCAAGGTATGTAATCATTGAAAAATCTTATCAAGCGTCTTGATCTATCTCTATAGATCTTGTTGCTCAATGTGTAAGCAGCTTCACCGAGGTCTTTTTAAAAAACTCCTTTCAAACACTCCTTTATGCTTTCCAGAAAATTCTACATTATTTCCGATCAACAATATGTCATTCACATATACTTTATCAGAAATGATGTAGTGCTCCCACTCACTTTCTTGTAAATACATGCTTTACCGCAAGTCTGTATAAACTATATGCTTTGATCAACTCATCAAAGCGTATATTCCAACTCTGAGATGCTTGCACCAGTCCATAGATTAGTCGCTGGAGCTTGCACATTTTGTTAACACCTTTAGGATCGACAAAACCTTCTAGTTGCATCATATACAACTCTTCTTTAAGAAATCCAATAAGGAATGTAGTTTTGTTATCCATTTGCCAGATTTCATAAAATGTGGCAACTTGCTAACATGATTCGGACAGACTTAAGCATCTCTACGAGTGAGAAAATCTCATCGTAGTCAACACCTTGAACTTTATCAAAAACCTTTTTTGACAAGTCTAGCTTTGTAGATAGTAACACTACTATCAGTGTCCGTCTTCCTCTTTGAAAATCCATTTATTTCTATGGCTTGCCGATCATCGGGCAAGTCCACCAAAGTCCACACTTTGTTCTCATACATGGATCCCATCTCAGATTTCATGGCCTCAAGCCATTTTGCGGAATCTGGGCTCATCATCGCTTCCTCATAGTTCCTAGGTTCATCATGGTCTAGTAACATGACTTCCAGAACAGGATTACCGTACCACTCTGGTGCGGACTGTACTTTGGAAGACCTACGAGGTTCCATAGTAACATAATCTGAAGTTTCATGATCATCATCATTAGCTTCCTCACTAATTGGTGTAGGAATCACTGGAACTGATTTCTGTGATGAACTACTTTCCAATTCGGGAGAAGGTACAGTTACCTTATCAAGCTCTACTTTCCTCCCACTCACTTCATTCGAGAGAAACTCCTTCTCTGGAAAGGATCCATCTTAGCAACAAATGTCTTGCCTTTGGATCTGTGATAGAAGGTGTACCCAACAGTTTCCTTTGGGTATTATATGAAGACGCATTTCTCCGATTTGGGTTCGAGCTTATCAGGTTGAAACTTTTTCACATAAGCATCGCAGCCCCAAACTTTAAGAAACGACAACTTTGGTTTCTTGCCAAACCACATTTCATAAGGTGTCGTCTCAACAGATTTTGATGGTGCCCTATTTAAAGTGAATGCAGCTGTCTCTAATGCATAACCCCAAAACGATAGTGGTAAATCAGTAAGATACATCATAGATCGCACCATATCCAACAAAGTGCGGTTACGACGTTCGGACACACCATTACGTTGTGGTGTTCCATGTGGCGTGAGCTATGAAACTATTCCACATTGTTTTAAATGAAGGCCAAACTCGTAACTCAAATATTCTCCTCCACGATCAGATCGTAGAAACTTTATTTTCCTGTTACGATGATTCTCCACTTCACTTTGAAATTCTTTGAACTTTTCAAATTTTTCAGACTTGTGCTTCATTAAGTAGATATACTCATATCTGCTCAAATCATCTGTGAAGGTCAGAAAATAATGATACCTGCCACGAGCATCAACACTCGTTGGACCGCATACATCGGTATGTATTATTTCCAACAAGTCAGTAGCTCGTTCCATTGTTCCGGAGAACGGAGTTTTAGTCATCTTGCCCAAAAGGCACGGTTCGCAAGCATCAAATGATTCATAACCAAGTGATTCCAAAACTCCATCTTTATGGAGTTTCTTCATGCGCTTTACACCAATATGACCCAAATGGCAGTTGTCGGTGTCAAAACCGGCGGATCTCGGGTAGGGGGTCCCGGACTGTGCGTCTAGGCAGATGGTAATAGGAGACGAGGGACACGATGTTTTTACCTAGGTTCGGGCCCTCTCGTTGGAGGTAAAACCCTACGTCCTGCTTGATTAATATTGATGATATGGGTAGTACAAGAGTAGATCTACCACGAGATCAAGGAGGCTAAACCCTAGAAGCTAGCCTATGGTATGATTGTTGTAATGTATGTTGTCCTACGGACTAAAGCCCTCCGGTTTATATAGACACCGGAGGAGGCTAGGGTTACACAGAGTTGGTTACAATGGTAGGAGATCTACATATCCGTATTGCCAAGCTCGCCTTCCACGCCAAGGAAAGTCCCATCCGGACACGAGCCGGAGTCTTCAATCTTGTATCTTTGTAGTCTTGGAGTCCGGCGGGTAATGATAGTCTGGCTGTCCAGACACCCCCTAGTCCAGGACTCCCTCAGTAGCCCCCGAACCAGGCTTCAATGACGATAAGTCCAGCGTGTTTATAGTCTTTGGCGTTGCAAGGCGGGTTCTCCCTTCAATTCCATGTACCGCGAACGATGTCCGGCTTCATCTTGAATCTCGTGTTCCTCGGCTTCTACGCCAAATAATGGCCCTCTTCCACGCGTCGCACGAATGCGAAAAGCCAGGGTGCCTTTTGCATTTCACCCCCTAATTGTGCGAGTCGTCCGCCTATAAAAGAGGCAAGAATCCAGATCCAAACAACACTGTCTTCCTCCCGCGAATACTCCATCGAAGCGCCTTTGACCTAGAAATCCATTCCATCATGAATCGTCGACGCGGATCTTCTTCACGCGCTCCCAGCCCACCGCCGGGGAATTGGAGGAGGCGCTCTATTTTGCACAACGAGCTAGTAAAGCTCCAAACAGGGGGATTTCTCCTCGGCCTTCATGGTCCCAAATCCGGGCGGACTGGTTACTTATCAAGGTGGGAGGCAAAGGAGGACACTCCAAGCCCCAGTAAGGGGGAGCGAGTATGCTTTGTCCCCTATCTGATAAGGGGACTCGGATTTCCAATACATCCGTTCCTCCGTGGGCTCCTGAAGTTCTACGGACTCCAGCTCCACCACCTCACACCCGCTTCTGTCCTGCATATCGCGGGCTGCGTAGCTCTTTGTGAGCTGTTCCTGGGCATTGAGCCCCATTTTGCATTGTGGAAGAGGCTGTTTTGCCTCGTACCCCGTTCTTATGAGGGGTCCATATATCAAGTGGGCGGTGCCGAAATATGGCGCATCGCCAGGACCGGATACCTATCCGGTACTCCCAAGAAGGCGTCCGAAGACTGGCCCTCGGAGTGGTTTTATATAGGAGACGCTCCGCTGCCCGACCCAGTCCGGATCGGCCTCCCGGAGTTTAGTGCTGCTCCCTTGAAGAAACGCCTCAGCTGGCGCCCGCGGAGCCCCCCGATTGGAGGAAGACAAGAGCGTCCATTACTTGATGGGCCGGATAAGATTAATGGCTCACTCCGGCTTGACCATGATCGGAGTCATGGCGACATGCATCAAGCGAGGGGTACAGCCACTGCAATACAGAGGCCACCCCATGTGGGATTTCAACGGGGAAGACGATGCCACCGACGGCGCAAAAGGGCCGGATTCGACCGAGGATCTGGTAAAGATCCTGTCCAGCCTGTACAAGGGGGAGAAGGAGGACTTCCTTTGAACGAACCCTTTGAATGGGTTTTCCATGATCAACCCTAGAGGATGGGTAAGTGAACACCTTGAAGGGCTCAACCCATGCTTTCGAAGTTTAAGTTCTTACATTATGTCTTCAGCGCAGGATCTACGCCGGACTGTGGAGGACATGGTGAGTCCTGCTCCGCAACCCGAGGACCCAGAAGGATCCCTGGATCCGGCCTCCGAAGAAGACCCGGACATCGAGGTGGAGCTGATCGACGGGGTGTATCACCAGCTCAGCATAGACAATGCTTTGGTCGCCATTACGGCAGACTACCCCGGACTAAGTCCGGCTTCCCAGGTGACCGCGACCGAAGTCCGGACACCATTACCACTTCCCTGCCCATTCCTAACCTTCGCGAACGATGGTATTTTGAAGGAAGGGCCTTTACGGCAGGAAGCCGAGCCCGCGGCGGCTGACCAACAGAGGCCAGTCCGGACCAGCAGGCGGAAAAGGAGCGCGGTGCGGGCGGAGACGTCGCCGCAAAGGTATAGCTCGTATTTAAATTTTCAGAGCAACGTTCCGAGGAAACGCCTGAGTGCTCATGATCTTTGTAGGAGAAAAAGCGCTCGCCGGACTACGAGCGCAGGAATTGCCGATCCGACCAACACCGACCAGGCTCCAGCTCCCGGCCTGGAGGGGGAGGCAAGCGCAAGACACGAGCCGGATCCTTCTCCAACGGAGGATACCGACAGACTGTCCGCCACCAAGTCTGAGGTGGAGAGCGCCATGAACCATAGGCGCCGTCGGACAGTATTTCGTGAAGCGTGCTTTTCCCCTGAGGCGTTGGATGCCTTTAACGCAGGGGACGCGCATCTCCGTGCCGCTCAAAATGGTTTTACTAGAGCCACGGAGCAGTATGTGAAAGACACACGGGTAAGGGAATTTCAATGGTTGTATATACCAGTAGCCCCCGATACTTAAAGTAGTTATGCTAACTGATTTAAGGATCATTTGAAAATGCAGGCACTTACCGAGAAGAACGCCCAGCTATCTCGGGAGCTGCAAGATTGCAAGGCCCAACTTGAGGCCGCACTTGCTACCGCAGGAGGAGACACAAGGACCCCTCCTGGTAACACATTTTTATTAATAAATATAAGCGCCAGCGGCGTATGCCATGAGTCTAATAATGACATTGCAGGTACCACCGGACAAGATACGGACAGGCAAGCATTGCTGCGCCAGCTAAAGGCGGGTGAGAGTGTGCTGAATAGGGTTCAGCAGGAAAGGAACAAGCTCCAGGATGCCAACGCCAAGCTCGGAGAAGAGCTGAAAGGCGCTCGGGCCGAGCTGTCCGGCTCCGTTAAGGAGAATCAGTCGCGGCATTTATAGTAAGTGCTTGAGCGAACTCTTTTGAAAAGAAGAGTTCGGCGAGGAAGCATTTTGACGTAATTTGTCTTGTAGGTATACTCACGGGTCGTCCTGCAGAGGAGATGCCCATATCAACGGGTGATCAACTTCTCGAACTGTTGCAGCTACTCGAACAAGTTCGGCAGCAATGAGCAGCGCTCTTCAGCTTTATGGCCAGCCCTCACCCTACCCGAGGGCCTCGGGAGCTTATGGAGAAGTTGTAGGGAGTCGGCAGCAGCGTCCATTTGTGGAAGATTTGACTTGCCGTCAAGGTGCCAGGAGGCTTGGGCCATGGTGAAGACGAGGTACAAGAAGGCGGATCCCAACCACATGGCGAAGTTGGACGGTGGGGCCCGACGGAAGGAGATCCTGTGAGTTTAGTGTACAGCCAAGTAGAGTTGGCTGCCAAATTTTCCCAACGGATCAGAAACTAGACAGCCTGTTAGACGGATTGAGGAGGAATACAACAAGAATTTGACAATGTATGTTATCCTTTAAAGTGACATGTGAAATGCCTTCTAGCCGGATTGTAGATCGTTTGTCTTTGCCGACCTTTTCGCTTCACCTCGGGACCCTAGAGTCCGAGTGTGTCCAATACCTCTTTGGTTAAGAAACAACCGTGGTATGCATGGAGACCAGCGTAGGGGTCATTAGTGCTTTATCGCATAAGTGCCCAACTAGTTATGTTATATTACATGGTTAGTAAGAAACATCTTCCAGGAGAATAGTTCCGTTAAGGGTTCCTTTCTCGGAGGCATGCCCTAAAGTGCATGTCCGACTGCGAAGAAAGCGATAAAACATCCGGGGCAGATAGGTAAATAGGTAAAAATCATCTTTTAAATCACCGACCGAATATTCCCTTAAGAACGCTAGCTTTCGGCTTCACCCACCGAGGTACACATCCGGTGACCGGCAAGAATAATCGCAGAGGTGCTCCTTTACCTCCTAGCCGAACAATCGGGAGCGAGGGGTAAGCACAGAGCCAGCAACCCAGCTTGGCCAAAACTTAAGTCATATCGATGCATATAATGGCGAGTAAAAGGTACATGTGGAAGCTTGACACATGTGCTGGGTATAAAACCCGTATAATTAAGCTTCTGTAAAAGAAGCCCCCAGGAGTAATGAGTGCGGTTGGCACATAATGCTCATGCAAAGAAATGCGAAAATAGGCCCGTAAGGGCTTTTAAATGAAAAGGGTGAAAAGAGAAACGAAAGACAGCCGAAGTGTAAAAGTTTGGACGGGGGAAGGGGACAAACTCTTAGTCCGGCGCTAGGCATAGAATCGTCGGAGGCGGGCTGCGTTCCATGGGTTCGGCTCGAGTCGGTTATCCGATGCATTTCGTAGACGGTATGCTCCGCCGGTTAGGACTTGATCGATAATGAAGGGGCCCTCCCATTTGGGCTTGAGCTTATCCTTTTTCTTGTCCGGCAGGCGTAGAATTAGTTCGCCAACGTTGTAAGTCTTGGCCCGTACTTCTCTGCTTTGATATCTTCGGGCCTGCTGCTGATAAAATGCGGAATGAGCCTTCGCGACGTCACGTTCTTCCTCCAATGTGTCCAAGCTGTCCTGCCGATCAAACTCGGCCTCTCTTTCCTCATACATGCGCACTCGAGGTGAGTCATGAATAATGTCACAGGCAAGACTGCCTCTGCGCAGATACCATAAAAATGGTGTGAATCCGGTAGTACGGTTAGGCGTTGTCCGCAGCCCCAGTGAGTACGGTCGAGCTCCTCGACCCATTGTGTGTCGGATTTAGTAAGTGACCTCACTAGTCCGGGTTTGATGCCGCCATTATTAGACCATTCGCTCTTTCCACTTGACCGTTGGTTTGAGGGTGATAGATGAAGCGTGGTCGAGCTTGATGCCCATATTTTTGCACCATGACTTAACCTCGCCGGCTGTGAAGTTCGTGCGTTGTCGGTGATGATGCTGTGGCGGACTCAGAACGGTGTACCACCCCGATATAAAGTCTATCACTGGTCCGGACTCTGCCGTTTTGACCGGTTTGGCCTCTATCCATTTGGTGAATTTATCCACCATGACCAATAGGTACCTTTGCTTGTGGGTTCCCCCTTTAAGGGGTCCAACCATGTCAAGCCCCGGACATGACGGCGGGTAATGGGTATGGTTTTGAGGCGGTGGGTGGCATATGGCTCGATTAGCAAAGAGTCGACAACCAACGATCGCTGGACCAAGTCTGTAGCGTTTGCCGGCCGTCGGCCAATAAAATCCTATACGGAATGCCTTTCCTACAAGGGCCCGGCTGCTGCGTGGTGTCCGCCTAGTCCGCATGAATTTTAGCCAGAGGTTTCGCCCTTCCTCTTCGGAGATACACCTCGAAGGACTCGGTTGTACTTTTCTTATAAAGTTCTCCTCATGGACCTTGTAGGCCTTCGATCGCGGACTATCAAATGGGCCTCGTTTTGGTCTTGGGAAGTTCCTGCCTAAGTAGGTAGGCTAGGAGAGGTTCATCCCACGCGGCAATGACTGCCATTATAACGTGGGCTGAAGGTGTTATGTCATCTGCCGAATCACCAGTTGGTGCGGTTTTCTCCGGTTTGTCACTACCGGACTCCTCTTCCCAATACGGATGGCTTGAAGAGCCGTTCCAGGAAGATATTAGGAGGGACAGCATCACGTTTTGCACCGATGCGTGCCAGTACGTCGGCCGCTTGGTTATTGTCTCGAGCTATGTGATGGAATTCCAGTCCTTCAAACCGAGCTGACATTTTTAGGACAGCGTTGCGATATGCTGCCATTTTCGGATCCTTGGCGTCAAAGTCTCCGTTTATTTGGGATATTGCAAGGTTTGAATTGCCGCGCACCTCTAGGCGTTGGATGCCCATGGAGACCGCCATCCGGAGACCATGTAACAGGGCCTCGTATTTGGCTGCATTATTGGAGTCCGTGTACATTATTTGAAGTACATATTGGGCTGTATCTCCGGTTGGGGACGTCAGTATGATGCCAGCCCCCAGTCCGGCCAACATCTTGGAGCCGTCGAAATGCATAGTCCAATTGGAGTATGCGCCGTACTCTTTAGGGAGTTCGGCTTCAGTCCATTCGGCGACGAAGTCAGCCAAAACTTGTGACTTTATAGCTCGCCGAGGTTTGTAAGTTATGTTGAATGGTAAGAGCTCGATGGCCCATTTTGCAATCCTGCCCGTTGCGTCGCGGTTATTTATAATGTCATTGAGTGGTACTTCAGAGGCCACTGTTATCGAACACTCTTGAAAGTAGTGCCGGAGCTTTCGAGACGCCATGAACACCGCATATGCTATCTTCTGATAGTGCGGGTAACGGGATTTGCAGGGGATTAACACAGTGGATACATAATACACTGGTTTTTGAAGAGGGAATTTATGCCCTTCTGTCACTCGTTCGACGATGAGGACCGCGCTTACAACTTGGTGCGTTGCTGTGATGTATAACAACATTGGTTCGCCCAGGGTGGGCGCAGCCCGGACCGGATTTGTTGCCAGTATGGCCTTTATTTCTTCGAGTCCGACAGTGGCGGCATCCGTCCACTCAAAGTGTTCGGTGCGCCTAAGGAGGCGATAGAGGGGCAACGCCTTTTCACCTAAACGGGAGATAAAGCGGCTTAAGGCTGCCACGCATCCTGTTAATTTTTGTATTTGCTTGAGGTCTTTTGGAATATCCAACTGTGACAGAGCTCGGATTTTAGCCGGATTTGCTTCAATTCCTCTACCGGATACAATGAAGCCCAACAGCTTTCCGGCTGGTACGCCGAAAACGCATTTTTCCGGATTCAGCTTGATGTCATATGCTCTGAGGTTGTCGAATGTGAGCTTCAAATCGTCTACTAGAGTTTCGACGTGTTTTGTTTTGACGACTACGTCGTCTACGTATGCTTCAACTGTTTTGCCGATCTGGGTGGCCAGACATGTTTGAATCATGCGCTGATATGTTGCGCCGGCGTTTTTAAGTCCGAAGGGCATCGTGTTGAAGCAGAATGGTCCATATGGAGTGATGAATGCCGTTGCGGCTTGGTCTGCTTCTGCCATCTTGATTTGATGATAGCCAGAGTATGCATCCAGGAAGCACAACAAATCGTGCCCTGCTGTAGCATCGATAATTTGATCGATGCGGGGGAGAGGGAAGGGATCCTTTGGGCAAGCCTTATTGAGGTCTTTAAAATTGACACAGAGGCGCCAGGATTTATCCTTCTTTGGTACCATCACCAGATTTGCTAGCCAGTCCGGATGTTTGATATCTCTAATGAACCCGGCTTCCAGTAGTTTGGCTAGCTCTTCTCCCATTGCCTGTCTTTTGGGTTCGGAAAATCGTCGAAGAGCCTGTTTGACTGGCTTAAATCCTTTTAGGATGTTTAGGCTGTGTTTGCCAACCTTCGTGGGATTCCGGGCATGTCCGAAGGATGCCAGGCGAAGATATCCCAATTTTCCCGAAGGAATTCGCGTAATGCGGCGTCTACTTCGGGGTTCAATTGTGCCCCAATGGAGGCCGTCTTTGTTGGGTCCGTTGGATGGACCTGGAATTTTATTATTTCATCTGCTGGTTTGAAGGAGGTGGATTTGGATCTTTTATCGAGTATCCCATCGTCCCTGTTCACCGTAGAGCGCAGCGCGGTGAGTTCTTCTGCCGCTTAGGCTTCGGATAGCGCCTCGAGGGCTAGTGCGGCTGTCTTGTTTTCGGCGCGGAGTGCTATGTCCAGATCACTAACGAGAGTGATTATTCTGCTGGGCCCAGGCATTTTGAGCTTCATGTACCCGTAATGGGGTACTGCTTGAAAAATTGTGAATGCCTCTCGTCCTAATATGGCGTGATACCCGCTACTGAACGGAGCCACCTGGAACGTGACCTCTTCGGATCTGTAATTGTCCGTAGAGCCGAACACCACATCGAGTGTGATTTTTCCGGTGCAGCGTGCTTCCCGGCTAGGGATTATTCCTCTAAAGGTTGTGCTGCTTCGCTCAATACGGCTCCAGTCGATTTCCATTTTTCGAAGAGTTTCCTCGTAAATGAGGTTTAGTCCGCTGCCGCCATCCATGAGGACTTTTGTCGATCGAAAAGCCGCCCACTATGGTACTAAGTACCAGGTCACCGGTGCTCGTTGTTCGAATTTAGGCTCGTCGCCGGCGTTGAAGGTAATAGCTGTGTCACTCCATGGATTTGCTGTTGCTACTTGGTAGACTTCAGCGAGTCTGTGGATTGTTCGCTTTCGCATATTGTTTGATGCGAAGGTCTCGAAGACTGTTGATACCGTGCTGGTATTGTTGGTGTGGTTTCCCGGAGCTAGAAGTTCCTCGCCACTTTTGGCCACCTGCCGTAATATCCAACATGCCCGAAGGCTATGTGTTGGGACGGCACCCTCTGCACTATGAAGTTTACGGGGTCCATTGAGCCATCCCTCCAGTACGGTTCCGTTTCCCTTATTGGGTTTTTGTTTTTTCGTTTTTGCATCTAGGGCCTGAGTGTAAGGCACCCTTTTACTGCGGACTGGGTTTGGGGCCGGATTATCCCAAAATTGATTTTCAGTTTTCCGGAAACTCTCCATCGCACAGTATTTTCGTACTATGGACGCCAGATCGGTGAAACGCGTAATTCTGCGACGATCGATGGCGTTTAGGATTCCCTTGTCCGTGCAGTTATTGCAGAAAATTGAGATTGTGTTTTCCTCTCGGCAGTCCTTTATCCTGTCCATAACCAGGAGGAATCGCCCATGAGTGATGTCTTTGTTCAGCGGGCTCTTGCCGTATTAGAGATAGATCGCATATGTCTGGGCGGGTGGGTGGACTAAAATCCGGGTCCCTGCCCATCTTGGGGCTCAAAGGCCGAGGGGTTTCCAAATTCGGAAGCTTGGTTTGCTGGACACGATCCAGCAAGTCCAGAGCGATGCATGATTTTAAGTTCAATGCTCGATCGAAGTCCGTCCCTCCGCGGAAATCCGGCGTGAAGGGTTCGGGAATCCGGACATGAATTGTTTTCAACATAGGCAAAGAGTTGCCGTGTTGCTCTTCTACCACTGTGACGTGGTGGGTGGCCTGGGGAGAGTTAATCTCCCTCAGATCGGTTTTAAGCCCAATCTGACTGTAGTCCGTAGTGACTCCCAGGGCAGCGATGCGATCCAAGAGCTCGTTAACAGACGAGAGCTCTATTGGGTCCAACTGTTCGGCAGCTTTAGGGCTGACGCGAAGATTGTTTCCGACCACTTGAGAAGTCATTGCCGAAGCGGCGGCCGGACAGGCGGTCATGAGAAAATCACCAAGCCGGATAGTTTGGCCGGCGGCCAAGACCCCTCCGGCGAAAACACCGTCTTTAAAGACGGGTGGAGGCATCCGCTCTATCGGTGACGACACAGAGGAACTCTCAATGAAAGCACCAATGTCGGTGTCAAAACCGGCGGATCTCGGGTAGGGGGTCCCGGACTGTGCGTCTAGGCGGATGGTAACAGGAGACGAGGGACACGATGTTTTTACCCAGGTTCGGGCCCTCTCGATGGAGGTAAAACCCTACGTCCTGCTTGATTAATATTGATGATATGGGTAGTACAAGAGTAGATCTACCACGAGATCAAGGAGGCTAAACCCTAGAAGCTAGCCTATGGTATGATTGTTGTAATGTATGTTGTCCTACGGACTAAAGCCCTCCGGTTTATATAGACACCGGAGGAGGCTAGGGTTACACAGAGTCGGTTACAATGGTAGGAGATCTACATATCCGTATTGCCAAGCTCGCCTTCCACGCCAAGGAAAGTCCCATCCGGACACGAGCCGGAGTCTTGAATCTTGTATCTTCGTAGTCTTGGAGTCCGACGGGTAATGATAGTCCGGCTGTCCGGACACCCCCTAGTCCAGGACTCCCTCAGCAGTGCCACAAATAAGTTGCACTATCATTATCAACTTTGCATCTTTTGGCATCAATATTATGACTATGTGTATCACTATGATCGAGATCCAACAAACTATTTTCATTGGGTGTATGACCATCGAAGGTTTTATTCATGTAAACAGAACAACAATTATTCTCTGACTTCAAATGAATAATCGTATTGCAATAAACATGATCAAATCATATTCATGCTCAACGCAAATGCCAAATAACATTTATTTAGGTTTAACACTAATCCCGAAAGTATAGGGAGTGTGCGATGATGATCATACCAATCATGGAACCACTTCCAACACACATCATCACTTCACCCTCAACTAGTCTCTGTTTATTCTGTAACTCCTGTTTCGAGTTACTAATTTTTTAGCAACCGAACAAGTATCAAATACCCAGGGGCTACTATAAACACTAGTAAGGTACATGAGGGAGTCCTGGACTAGGGGGTGTCCGGACAGCCGGACTATCATCGTCAGCCGGACTCCAAGACTATGAAGATACAAGATTGAAGACTTCGTCCCGTGTCCGGATGGGACTTTCCTTGGCGTGGAAGGCAAGCTTGGCAATACGGATATGTAGATCTCCTACCATTGTAACCGACTCTGTGTAACCCTAGCCCTCTTTGGTGTCTATATAAACCGGAGGGTTTTAGTCCGTAGGACAACAACCATGACAACAATCATACCATAGGCTAGCTTCTAGGGTTTAGCCTCCTTGATCTCGTGGTAGATCCACTCTTGTACTACCCATATCATCAATATCAATCAAGCAGGAGTAGGGTTTTACCTCCATCGAGAGGGCCCGAACCTGGGTAAAAACATCGTGCCCCTTGTCTCTTGTTACCATCCGCCTAGACGCACAGTCCGGGACCCCCTACCCGAGATCCGCCAGTTTTGACACCGACATTGGTGCTTTCATTGAGAGTTCCTCTGTGTCGTCACCGATAGGCTTGATGGCTTCTTCAATCAACAACAACGCCGTCTAGGGTGAGACTTTTCTCCCCAGACAGATCTTCATGTTCGGCGGCCGCGATCAAGGGCCAATTCACTTGGCCATCTGGAGCAGATCGAAGCTACGCCCGCCATCGTGTCAGGTTTGAAGCCTAAACTTCACGGCCGACATCCGGGGACTTGATCTTCGATGGAGTCGAGCCACGGCCCGAAGCGTGCCGCCTTTGTCACGATGGGCATGATCTAGCTCTGCCGCGGACGACTGAGGTCGACACGAATCCGCTCCGACCCATAGTTCGAGCCGATCGCGCAGACGAGGACGGGTGGCTAGACACCGCCTCGGGGCTGCAACTTCTCGGTGATAGAGCGAATCTCGATCTTGTCCCTTATAAAGCTCGTGACTCGAGGCGTCGGACTCCTTGCGGACTCAACCTCCTGCGCCCGCCAATCGAATCCGATTGGGTGCCGATTATGGAGTTCACCGCCGCGGACATCTTTCAGCACTCACCCTTTGGCGACATCCTGAATTCGCTAAAGCATCTCTCATTATCAGGAGAACCCTGGCTGGACTGCGGTCAGGACGGTTGGGATGCGGACGACGAAGAAATTCAAAACCCACCCACCACCCACTTCGTAGCCACTGTCGACGACCTAACCGACATGCTAGACTATGACTCCGAAGACATCGATGGTATGGACGACGATGCCGGAGACTACCAAGAACCAGCGCCTACCGAGCACTAGAAGGCCAACCCAAACCATGTATATATGGTGGACACCCCAAAAGAAAGCATTGACGAGGAACAACGGGACGCGGCAAAGGATAATTCCGCCAACAAACAACCAAAATGGCGACGCAGACGCCGCCCTAAGTCCCGCCTCGACAAAAACAGAACCCCTAATGACCCAGCGATAGAGTAGGGCAAACCAGTGGATGACAAACGTGCAACCAAGCAACCATCCTAGCAGGACGAATCGGACAATCAATCCATGCCCGGCGAAAACAACAGTCCAGACGAACTCACGCCGGGCACACCACCGGAGCATAAGAACCTGCACAAAAGATTGGTCGCCACTGCAAGAAGTCTGAAAAAGGAAAAACGGAAGCTCAAAATAGCGGAAGACATACTCAGAATGAGGTGGAGCAAAGTACTCAAGACCGCGGACAAATATGGCAATAGCCATCAAACAAAGAGCTATCCAAAGCGCAAGCTGCTGCCAGAATTTGACGAGGAGGCCATAGAGCCCCCACAGTCAAAAAGCAAAGAGGTCGCCTGCCCGGATAGACGACCAGATGACAGGCCAAAAGCTTCAAGCGGCACCGCACACAAGACGACACATGATCCTCACAAAATAGATGGCCCAATCAGGTCCATTTACGGGCCAAAAAAGTGGGCCCCAGGAAGCAACACAACACGCCGCATGCTCGAAGATAACGGCACGCTTAAATCTGGGCGCCAGACACCCACTATGTTTCACCGATGAGGTGCTTTGGACCATGAATTTCCAGCGGATTTAAACCCGTAAACATAGAGGCATCTGACGGAACAATGACCCAGTCTGGATTGAGGATTACATACTGCACATACACATGGCTAGAGGAGATGATCTCCACGCCATAAAATATCTACCCCTCAGGCTCAAAGGGCCAGCTCGGCATTGGCTCAAAAGCCTCCTAGAAAATACTGTTGGAAGTTGGGAAGAGCTTGAGGATGCGTTTAGAGCAAATCTTCAAGGGACTTATGTCCGCCCTCCGGATGCAGACGATTTAAGTCACATAACTCAACAGCCCGGAGAGTCAGCGTGCAAATTCTGGAACAAGTTCCTTACCAAAAAGAACCAAATAGTCGACTGTCCGAACGCCGAAGCCCTAGCAGCTTTTAAACATAATGCCCGAGACGAATGGCTCACGGACACCTCGCCAAGAGAAGCCGAGAACAATGGCCGCTAACAAGCCTCATGACCGCTTTTGCGGGGAAGACAGCTGGCTAGCAAGATGCAGCACCAGCGACCAGTACATCCGAGATCGAGATGGAACGGAAAATCGCGCGCAGAAAGGATCGGCGCCAAATAAAGAAAAAGCCCAAAGAACACGGCGGTCAACGCCGGATTCAAAAGCTCATGTCGAACAACAAAACATTGCCTCTTAAGGACAACAGTGACGAGCTATCCAACTTAAACAAAATTTTGGACCGGATATGTCAAATCCACAGCACCTCTGGAAGGCCTGCAAACCACATCCACAGAGATTGTTGGGTCTTCAAACAGTCCGGCCGACTCAACGCCAAACACAAGGGGCTCGACGCGTCAAGCGAGGATAACGACGAACCCCACCAGCAGAGCGCCGGAAAACAAAAGACTTTCCCACAAGAAGTCAAAACAGTAAATTCACTTCATGTGATAATACGGAGCAACAGTGCGGCACCCGCCAAAGTAGGTATCGCACGGTCCACCCCAGCGGAACCTCGAGGTTGGATGTCAAAACCAATTACTTTCGACCACCTGGACTATTCCAGAAGTATTTGAAACGCAGGATGGACTGCTCTGATATTGGATCCTATAATCGACGGACTACAATTTACACAAGTCCTGATGGACGGCGGCAGCGATTTAAACCTGCTATATCCGGACACAATCCGCAAATTGGGGATAGACCTTACTAAAATTCGATATGGCCGCACTTCCTTCAAAGGAGTGACGTCAGGCCCTTACGCCAAGTGCACGGGCTCCTTACTACTAGAAGTTGTATTTGGGTCACCCAACAACTTCCGACGTGAAAAGCTACTCTTTCATGTCGCCCCATTCAAAAGTAGCCATCAAGCACTATTGGGACGTGAAGCTTTTGTCCGCTTTAATGCAATACCACACTACGCGTCTCTTACACTCCAAATGCCCGGTCCATGCGGCATCATCTCACTAAAAGGTCGTGCAAGACCCCGGACACGGCTAGACGAGTCCGGCATAAAATAAGCTAGGGGCTCCCTAGCCGCACACCCCTTTATAAGGGGCTGTGCGTATGAGCTAATATAGGCTCAGCTGTATTCATTCATTCATACTTCGATTTTTAATACATTCTTTGCACGATTTCCTTTCAAGCTAAGTTCCTCTCTTTTTACAGATGAACAACGTGTACACCCGTCCATGATATGGCACAACGGAGACACAGGCGCAGACGTGCAGCAGGGACCCGTCGCAAGGGTTCTTTTCAGATTAAGTCCCTGCGTAAACCTTTCTTACTGTCTTTTGTTGATCACATCCCACGGTTTTTCACCATAACCAACGAGGAGGCTGGCGTTTTGGCATCGGCCGCGCCAGAAATTCTTGCTGTGCACGGACACTAGGGGCTTAGGGCATTGTTCTCCCGTTATTATAAAGACCGAACACCTTAGGGAGTGTTCGGCGTCTCGAAGTTAGGCCTTATATGCATTAGCTCGAGTCATGTCTTTGGTCAAATGTTGGGTTTGCCCGCTCTCGTGTTTTGCTGCCTTACGTTCCGTATCATCGGCTAACGCGCACCAGGAGAACTATGCGATTGTGCCCGGTTGGCTGGGCGAGCACCTCAGTAGAGAAAGCCGAAAACTGACTGTCATGATATAGCGAGAGACTAGTCAACCACTCGATCGACTATCGGAATGTCTAGAATTCCGCCGCTTTGACGAAGGACTGTTTCTCGGTCAGGCACATACGAGCCCCGAATTCGGAGAGCGCGGTGCCCCTAGGGGCTATGTCGTAGCCCCACCCTCGAACTCCTATGGCTAAGTGAAAGTGATAAAGCATTATAGTCTGGTTGCCTCGTTTGCTACGCTACCACCTCCTTCACAGGACCGAGACGTCGGATTAAGTGTGAAAATGCGCTATTTTTGCAAACACCCCCGCACCTTGTGCATGGGGGCTGAAGCCGACGACTGCCATCTTTCAGGTTATACACACGTATACAAAAAACGGCCGCACAGGAGATATTTCAATACTTGAACGCACAAGTACAAAAAGCGCTTACATTATAAACATCGTTTTACAAACCAAATGGTTCACTTGAACATGACATTCTTTGAGCACTGCGACTCAATTACACGAGCACCACGCAGAACTTCCCCAAAATAGTGCTCGGCGGGTAACCGGCTCTCGTCCGAACCCTGGGCCACAACAGCGGTGGAATCCATCTCTGTCCAATGTGTCTTCACATGGGCGAGGGCCATCCGTGCACCTTCTATGCAAGCCGACTGCTTCATCGCCTTGATATGCGGCACCGCCCCAAGGAATTGCTGCAATAAGCCAAAATAACTCTTCAGCTTGGGCCTATCCAGCCAGACATGAGCCACGATATCCGTCATGGCAAGTCCGGACAATGTATTCAGTTCAGCCCACTCGGCCAGCCGATCGGTCAGCGGAAGTGAACGCTCCGGACTATGGAATTGAGACCAAAACAGCTCTTCCGTCTTGTGATCCTCCTGACTTCGGAAGTGCACAACGGCGTCTGCCGCACTCGCCGCTAAGTCCATATAAGGATCCTCCGGACCCCACAGCTGGCCAAGCTGAGCATACTTCGGATATATAAACCTTCGGCGCAGCAAAAAGGGCTTGCCAGCCACAATGTCTTCGGCCTGGCGCAGCTCCTCCTTTATAGCCCGCATTGCAGAACGGGCATCCTTGGCTTCGGCGGTGGCCTTCCCCAGGTCTTCTCGCTCCGCTAGGCGCTCCTTTTCAAGAACCCCATTATGGTCGGCAGCATCTTTTAACTTCACGGCCATTTCGGCCATCTCCTCCCTGCTTCGGCAGTGTGCAGCCCTTTCGGCTTCTAACTCTTCGGCCGCCCTCGAGGCAGCCGCATCACTCCTTCTGGCTTGCTCCTTGGCTTGAGCAAGTTCTGCCCGAAGGCTCTCCACAGCAGCGGCACCATCTGCATTGAACACACATGTTGTAAGGAGTGGGCTTCGGCTCCCTTACCAGGTGACCACGGAGAAAAAACCTACCTTGTGACTCGTCAAGTCATTTATTGACCAGCGCGATGTCCGCATCCGCAACATCGAGCTGTCGCTTTAGTTCGGCAACTCCATCTGCCCGGCTAGCCACCGAACTATCCGCCACCTGCTTAGGAAAGGCGTAAATTAATACCTGGGATTTTGATCCTCGGCACGCTGTCGTTCTCGACACCCTACCGAGTCTCAGGGGCTACTATCTATACAGGGCGCACTTTATGTGTAAAACTGTCAACGGGTATGTCATTTTTACGTACCTCAAACCCCGCCAGCAAACTCCTGACGGCATCACGCAATCCGCCTTCGGCGGATGCAATTCTTTCAATCACCGTACTCATCAGTGTACGGTGACCTTCTGAGAGGGACGCCCTCTCAAGCAGATCCTTCAGCTCCCTCGGCCGCACACCAGTTGGTGCCGAACTATTCGGCCCTGCCGGACTCGTGGATACCCTCCGCGGTGACACTTTAGGCTCGTCTGCTCCATCCGATGGGGCGGCAGATGGGGGCGTCTCGCTCTCCATCATATCCGGATGGAGTTCCCCCGAAGACGAGCTCATCTGAGAAGGGCGGAGATCCGAACTACAAGGTAAAAACTTAAGTTATCCTCAGAAGCACAAATAGGGATGTCCCTTATTACAAAACTCCCTTTTTTCTACTCACGGCTCGCTGGAGGGCTGATCCTTTAGGGGAGACTGTGCGGTCGGAGCCTCTCTGGACGCAGGACCCTCCGGTAAAGATTTCCTCCCCCGCTTCGAGGCTTTGGCCTCCGGGTTTTCGGAGGCGGTCCTCTTCTCCCCCTGGAAGGAGGGATTCTCGATCCCCTCTTCCTCAAAAGCCTCCTTGGTTGAGGCGGTAGCTCCTCTGTTCTCCCCTTCGCCTTCCTCTGAAGGCACGACCTCCAGCATCCTGACCAGCACGGGATCCGGCGCGGTCTCTGGGAGGGGGGCCGGACACCATATCAGCTTTGATTGCGCTATCCACTCCTGTTTAGAGGGCAGTTGGTCAAAAAGCGAATCATAGAAAGGCAGACGAACGGTATGTCCGGACACGAAGCTACTTACTTGTGTGTCCGGGCGATTGAAGCTTAGGCCAGAATCCTCGGTCAATTCCGGACACATTTCTTGTGATCCGAAGAACAGTTTATACATCTCCACGGGTGTTGTACCCATGAAATGTTGAAGAGCTCGCGTCCCCTCGGGATTGAACTCCCACAGACGGAGGGGGCGATGCTTGCAGGGCAGGAGGCGCCGAATCAGCATAACCTGGATCACCAACACCAAACTGATCTCCCTCTCCTGGAGGTCTTGAATCCGGCCCTGCAGTAGGGGTACGTCCTTTCGCGGCCCCCAGCTGAGCCCTTGGTTGACCCACGACATCAGCCGCTCTGGAGGGCCTGAGCGAAAGATGGGCAGCGGCTTCTGCTTGCTGCCCCTAGGAGCGGTGATATAGAACCACTCCTGTTGCCACAGGCCGAGCTCCTCCTGAGAAGAGCCCTTGGGCCATGGAGCATCGGCCCTTCTGCTTATAACCGCCCCGCCGCATTCAGCTTGACACCCCTGAATCATCTTCGGCTCCACGTTGAAGGTCTTGAGCCACAAACCGAAGTGGGGAGTAATGCGGAGGAAGGCCTCGCAGACAATAACGAATGAGGAAATGTGGAGGATGGACTCAGGAGCCAGGTCATGGAATTCCAACCCATAGTAGAACATGAGCCCTCTCACAAAAGGATCCGTCGGGAAGCCTAAACCCCGACGGAGGTGGGACACGAACACAACGCTCTCGCCGGGCTCGGGAGTGGGAATGATTTGCCCTTTGGCAGGCAACCTATGCGAAATCTCGTAGGTTAAGTACCTGGCTTCTCGCAGCTTTAGCACGTCCTCTTCCGTGACTGAGGAAGGCATCCACCGGCCCGGCAGGTCGGAGCCGGACATTGTTGAAGGTCCGAAGCACTCGAATCTGGGGCTCTGGGAGTTGGAACTCGGGGCAAGGAACAGACTCGATTGGCGATTAAAGAAAAGAAATAAGCCTTGGTCCGATTATAAAGAGGGAGAATACCAAGAGTCGTCCTCGTGACCATTCGGGACTCGCCTCCGATAGAGGGGGCATGGCGACGGGCACGATCGGGTTACCCACGTCTGTATTGATGAGGATCCCGGAATAAGGGGAACACGATCTTTGCTTCGACAAGACGTGCCAAGGAAACCGCTTCGCTAAACGCGCTGAGGTGGTATAATAAAAAACGATTCAAGTAAAGGCTTGGTAGTTGTGTGACGTCATGCCACAAAATACGTCAGCAGATTGAACTTGTGCACATATTATTCTCTCTACGATGGAATGTGGAATTTATTTTGCAGAGCCGGACACTATCCTGGTGTTCACAATCTTCTATGAATTATTCGGAGGAGGAACCCGCCTTGCAATGCCGAACAATATGCGCTCTGGACTCATCGTCATTGAAGCCTGGTTCGGGGAGCTACCGAGGAGTCTGGACTAGGGGTGTCCGGATAGCGGACTATCATCGTCGACCGGACTCCAAGACTATGAAGATACAAGATTGAAGACTTCATCCCGTGTCCGGATGGGACTTTCCTTGGCGTGGAAGGCAAGCTTGGCAAAACGGATATATAGATCTCCTACCATTCTAACCGACTCTGTGTAACACTAGTCCTCTCCGGTGTCTATATAAACCGGAGGGTTTTAGTCCGTAGGACAACAACCATGACAATAATCATACCATAGGCTAGCTTCTAGGGTTTAGCCTCCTTGATCTCGTGGTAGATCCACTCTTGTACTACCCATATCATCAATATCAATCAAGCAGGAGTAGGGTTTTACCTCCATCGAGAGGGCCCGAACACAGGTAAAAACATTGTGTCCCTTGTCTCTGTTACCATCCGCCTAGACGACACAGTCCGGACCCCCTACCGAGATCCGCCGGTTTTGACAATCGACAAGACACATCAATAACTCAGATATCAAATATACCCTTGTTCACTTTGCCATCCTTCTTATCCACCAAATATTCAGGGTATTTCCGCTTTCAGTGACCATTTCCTTTGCAGCAGAAGCACTCAGTTTCAGGCTTTGGTCCAGCTTTGGGCTTCTTCACGGGAGTGACAATTCTCTTGTCATTCTACTTGAAGTTTCCTTTCTTTCCCTTTGCCCTTTTCTTGAAACTAGTGATCTTGTTAATCATCAACACTTGATGCTCTTTCTTGATTTCTACCTTCATCGATTTCATCATCATGAATAGCTCAGGAAACGTTTCGTCATCCCTTGCATACTATAGTTCATCACAAAGTTCTAGTAACTTGGTGATGGTGACTAGAGAACTCTGTCAATCACTATCTTATCTAGAAGATTAACTCCCACTTGATTCAAGCGATTGTAGTACCTAGACAATCTGAGCACATGCTCACTAGTTGAGCAATTCTCCTTCATCTTTTAGCTATAGAACTTGTTGGAGACTTCATATCTCTCAACTCGGGTATTTGCTTGAAATATTAACTTCAAATCCTGGAACATCTTACATAGTCCATGACGTTCAAAACGTCTTTGAAGTCCCGATTCTAAGCCGTTAAGCATGGTGCACTAAAACATTACGTAGTCATCATATTGAGCTAGCCAAACATTCATAATGTCTGCATCTGCTCCTGCAATAGGTCTGTCACCTAGCAATGCATCAAGGACATAATTCTTCTGTGCAGCAATGAGGATATACCTCAGATCACGGACCTAGTCCGCATCATTGCTACTATTATCTTTCAACTTAGTTTTCTCTAGGAACATATCAAAAATAATAATAAACAGGGAGCAACATCATGAGCTATTGATCTACAACATTATTTGCAAAATACTATCAAGACTAAGTTCATGATAAATTAAATTTCAATTAATCATATTACTTAAGAACTCACACTTAGATAGACATCCCTCTAATCATCTAAGTGATTACGTGATCCAAATCAACTAAACCATGTCTGATCATCACGTGAGATGGAGTAGTTTTCAATGGTGAACATCACTAAGTTAATCATATCTACTATATGATTCACGCTCGACCTTTCGGTCTCTAGTGTTCCGAGGCCATATCTGCATATGCTAGGCTCGCCAAGTTTAACCTGAGTATTCTCCGTGTGCAAAACTGTCTTACACCCGTTGTATTTGAACGTAGAGCTTATCACACCCGATCATCACGTGGTGTCTCGGCACGAAGAACTTTCACAACGGTGCATACTCAAGGAGAACACTTTTACCTTGAAATTTAGTGAGAGATCATCTTATAATGCTACCGTCAATCAAAGCAAAATAAGATGCATAAAGGATAAACATCACATGCAATCAATATAAGTGATATGATATGGCCATCATCATCTTGTGCTTGTGATCTCCATCTCCGAAGCACCATCATGATCACCATCGTCACCAGCGCGACACCTTGATCTCCATCATAGCATCGTTGTCGTCTCGCCAACTATTGCTTATACGACTATCGCTACCGCTTAGTGATAAAGTAAAGCAATTACAGGGCAATTGCATTGCATATAATAAAGCGACAACCATATGGCTCCTGCCAGTTGCCGATAACTTTGTTACAAAACATGATCATCTCATACAATAAAATTTAGCATCATGTCTTGACCATATCACATCACAGCATGCCCTGCAAAAACAATTTAGACGTCCTATACTTTGTTGTTGCAAGTTTTACGTGGCTGCTACGGGCTGAGCAAGAACCGTTCTTACCTACGCATGAAAACACAATGATATTTCATCAAGTTAGTGTTGTTTTAACTTTCACAAGGACCGGGCGTAGCCACACTCGATTCAACTAAAGTTTGAGAAACTAACACCCGCCGGCCACCTGTGTGCAAAGCACGTCGGTAGAACCAGTCTCGCGTAAGCGTACGCGTAATGTCGGTCAGGGCCGCTTCATCCAACAATACCGCTGAACCAAAGTATGACATGCTGGTAAGCAGTATGACTTGTATCGCCCACAACTCACTTGTGTTATACTCATGCATATAACATCTACGCATAAACCTGGCTCGAATGCCACTGTTGGGGAATGTAGTAATTTCAAAAAAAATCCTACGCACATGCAAGATCATGGTGATGCATACCAACGAGAGGGGAGACTGTTGTCCATGTACCCTCATAGACCGAAAGCGGAAGCGTTAGCACAACGCGGTTCATGTAGTCATACGTCTTCACGATCCGACCGATCCAAGTACCAAACGTACGGCACCTCCAAGTTCAGCAAACGTTCAGCTCGATGACGTCCCACTAACTCCGATCCAGCAGAGCTTTGCGGGAGAGTTCCATCAGCACGACGGCGTGATGACGGTGTTGATGATGCTACCGACGCAGGGCTTCGCCTAAGCACCGCTACGATATTACCGAGGTGGAATATGGTGGAGGGGGGCACCGCACACGGCTGGGAGAGATCAACAGATCAACTTGTGTATCATGGGGTGCCCCTAGCCTCAATATATAAAGGAGGAGAGGAGGGGAGGGGTCGTCCCTCTCTATGGCGCGCCCTGGGGAGTCCTACTCCCACCGGTAGTAGGATTCCCCCCCCCCCCTTCCATGTAGTAGGAGTAGGAGTCAAGGAAAGGGAAAAGAGAAGAGAAGGAAGGAGGGGGCGCAGCCCCACCCCCTAGTCCAATTCAGACTAGACCTTGGGGGGCGCACAGCCTCCCCTCTCTCTTTCCCCTAAAGCCCAATAAGGCTCATATACTCCCCGACGAATTCCCGTAACTCTCCGGTACTCCGAAAAATACCCGAATCACTCGGAACCTTTCCGATGTCCGAATATAGTCGTCCAATATATCAATCTTTACTTCTCAACCATTTCGAGACTCCTCGTCATGTCCCCGATCTCATACAGGACTCCGAACTACCTTCGGTACATCAAAAAACATAACTCATAATATAAATCGTCACCAAATGTTAAGCGTGCGGACCCAACGGGTTCGAGAACTATGTAGACATGACCGAGACACATCTCCGGTCAATAACCAATAGCGGAACCTGGATGCTCATATTGACTCCCACATATTCTACGAAGATCTTTATCGGTCAAACCGCATAACAACATACATTGTTCCCTTTGTCATCGGTATGTTACTTGCCCGAGATTCGATCATCGGTATCTCAATACCTAGTTCAATCTCGTTACCGGCAAGTCTCTTTACTCGTTATGTAATGCATCATCCCGCAACTAACTCATTAGTCACATTGCTTGCAAGGCTTATAGTGATGTGCATTACCGAGAGGGCCCAGAGATACCTCTCCGACAATCGAAGTGACAAATCCTAATCTCGAAATACGCCAACTCAACAAGTACCTTCGGAGACACCTGTAGAGCACCTTTATAATCACCCAGTTATGTTGTGACGTTTGGTAGCACACAAAGTGTTCCTCCAGTAAATGGGAGTTGCATAATCTCATAATCATAGGAACATGTATAAGTCATGAAGAAAGCAATAGCAACATACTAAACGATCAAGTGCTAAGCTATTGGAATGGGTCAAGTCAATCACATCATTCTCCTAATGATGTGATCCCGTTAATCAAATGACAACTCATGTCTATGGCTAGGAAACTTAACCATCTTTGATTCAACGAGCTAGTCAAGTAGAGGCATACTAGTGACACTTTCTTTGTCTATGTATTCACACATGTACTAAGTTTCCGGTTAATACAATTCTAGCATGAATAATAAACATTTATCATGAAATAAGTAAATAAATAATAACTTTATTATTGCCTCTAGGGCATATTTCCTTCACAATCTTGCAGTGTCCTTTCCCAGTGACAACAGGGGTAGCAAGGCACGTATTGTATTGTTGCCATCGAGGATAAAAAGATGGGGTTTATATCATATTGCATGAGTTTATCTCTCTACGTCATGTCATCTTTCTTAATGTGTTACTCTGTTCTTTATGAACTTAATACTCTAGATGCTGCTGGATAGCGATCGATGTGTGGAGTAATAGTAGTAGATGCACGCAGGAGTCGGTCTACTTGTCATGGACGTGATGCCTATATACATGATCATGCCTAGATAATCTCATAATTGTTCGCTTTTCTATCAATTGCTCGATAGTAATTTGTTCACCCATTGTAATACTTATGCTATCTTGAGAGAAGCCACTAGTGAAATCTATGGCCCCCGGGTCTATCTTTTATCATATAAGCATTCAATCTACTTTTATTTGCATCTTTAACTTTCCAATCTATATCATAAAAATACCAAAAATATATTTATCTTATCATTTTATCTGTATCAGATCTCACTTTCGCAAGTGGCCGTGAAGGGATTGACAACCCCTTTATTGCGTTGGTTGCGAGTTTTCTTTTTTGTTTGTGTAGGTGCGTGGGACTTTTGAGGAGCATCCTACTGGATTGATACCTTGGTTCTCAAAAGCTGAGGGAAATACTTATGCTACTATTGCTGCATCACGCTTTCCTCTTCAAGGAAAACCAACGCAAGCTCAAGACGTAGCAAGAAGGATTTCTGGCGCCGTTGCCGGGGAGGTCTTCTCTCAAGTCAAGACATACCAAGTACCCATCACAAACTCATCTCCCTCGCATTTACATTATTTGCCATTTGCCTCTCGTTTTCCTCTCCCCCACTTCACCCTTGCCGTTTTATTCGCCCTCTTCTTCTTCCTCTCTCTTGTTTGCCGTTATGTATGAAATTGGGGAGATTATCATCGATATGGATAATAATGATAATATGGAAAATTCTGATGCTCCTGCTGAAGAGCCCCCTATCTTGCATACTAAAAGGTTTCGAATCGGTAGTGGCAATATTATTGGAAAGGGGGTTATTCTAGATTTCTTTACTTGTGTCGGTGATTTACCCTCTATGGGTTGTTCTATTCTTCATAGAACTAGTAGTCTCATGGATGCTATCGCTATGCTTGTAGTTGAGCTTGAAAGACAATTTATGCATATGCATCCTTGCATACAAAGAATTTTCCTGGAATTTTCTAATATTGTGCATTCTTCTGTTAAGCGCGCCGCTACTATCTTTTTGGCTCATGATTTTAGATTTATCATAAGAGAGGCCAAAGAAATCTTTGTGCACTATAGGGTGGGCGCCGGTTGTCCTCCCATAGAGGTGATCCTCTTTTATCAAGAGGAAATTAGGCGTTTTCAATCTTTGGACTATGTTGCTTTTAATGAAAACCTTAGAAAAAAGGTTCCTACCAATGTCCTAGTTGATAAAATTTCTGAACTTAATAATGATTTTGCTCTTTGAAACAATGAGCTAGGATACTCTCTTGAGTATAGGCTCATGAAGTTCTGCCAAAAGAATGCTTATAACGATGAATTAGTTGTGCAATATGCAGGGCCAAAGGAGGAACCCATACCTCCTGAGATTGATCTTAGGGACTTTTGTCCCATTAAATTTAGCCTTTTTGATTACTTTTGCTTGCCTCAAGAAAACTTGCTTCTGAATGTAGAGAATATGAGATGAGTTTTCGTGATCTATCTTATTATTATGGCACCACTTAGATCTATGCTCGCTTTTATGCCTAGCTAGGGGCGTTAAACGATAGCGCTATTTGGGAGGCAACCCAGTTTTATTTATGTTTTTTGTTTTTTTCTGTTTAGTAATAAATTTTGCATCTACCTTATGTTTAGATGTGTTTTTATGTTTTAATTAGTATTTGTGCCAAGTAAAACCTATAGGATAACCTATGGTATTAGTTAATTTGATTCTGCTGAAAAACAGAAACTTTGCGCGTACGAAAATAATTTTAGTAATTCACAGAAACGTGATTTTGCATTGATTCTTTGTTCTGTAGATCGATAGACAAATTTCCAGGACTTAATATTTTGGTAGGATTTTTAGAGTTCCATAAGTATTCGAGAGTTACAGATTGCTACAGACTGTTCTGTTTTTGACAGATTCTGCCTTTCGTGTGTTGTTTGCTTATTTTGATGCATCTATGGCTAGTATTAAGTGGTATGAACCATAGAGAACTTGAAATACAGTAGGTTTAACACCAATATAAATAAAGAATGAGTTCATTACAATACCTTATGTGGTGGTTTTTCTTTCTTTCACTAACGGAGCTTATGAGATTTCCTGTTGAGTTTTGTGTTGTGAAGTTTTCAAGTTTTAGGTAAAGATTTGATGGACTATGGAATAAGTAGTAGCAAGAGCATAAGCTTGGGGATGCCCATGGCACCCCAAGATATTCAATAATAGCCAAAAGCCTAAGCTTGGGAATGCCCCCGGAAGGCATCCCCTCTTTCGTCTTCGTTTATCGGTAACTTTCCTTTGAGCTATATTTTTATTCGCCACATGATATGTGTTTTGCTTGGAGCGTCTTGTATGATATTAGTATTTGCTTTTTAGTTTTCCAAAATCATCCTTGCTGTACACACCTTTTGGGAGAAGCCCACTTGATTAGAATTTATTAGAATACTCTATGTGCTTCACTTATATCTTTTGAGCTAGATAGAATTTGCTCTAGTACTTCACTTATATCTTTTAGAGCTTGGCGGTGGCTTAATTTTGAAGAAATTGTTGATCTCTCATGCTTCACTTATATTATTTTGAGAGTCTTTTAGAACAGCATGGTATTTTCTATGGTTATGAATTTGGTCCTAGAATGATGAGCATCCAAGTTGGGTATAATAAAAACTATCATAGAGAGTGCACTAAACACTAGGATCAATTTGATGCTTGATAATTGTTTTGAGATATAAAGGTGGTAATATTAGAGTCATGCTAGTTGGTAATTATGAAATTGAGAAATACTTGTGTTGAAGTTGGCAAGTCCCGTAGCATGCACGTATGGTAAAAGTTGTGTGACAAATTTGTTGCATGAGGTGCTCTTTTAATTGTCTTCCTTATGAGTGGAGGTCGGGATCGTGCGATGGTTAACTCCTACCAACCCTTCCCCTAGGAGCATGCGTAGTAGTACTTTGCTTCGAGGGCAAGTAGACTTTTGCAATAAGTATATGAATTCTTTATCACTAATGTGAGTCCATGGATATACGCACACTCACCCTTCCACTTTGCTAGCCTCTATTGTGCCGCGCAACTTTTGCTGGTATCATGCACCCATTATTTACCTTCCTCAAAACAACCACCATACCTACCTATTATGGCATTTCCATAGCCATTTCGAGATATATTGCCATGCAACTTTCCACCATTCCGTTATTATGACATGCTCCATCATTGTCATATTGCTCTTTGCATGATCATGTAGTTGACATTGTATTTGTGGCAAGGCCACCATCATAATTTTCATACATGTCACTCTTGATTCATTGCATATCCCGGTACACCGCCGGAGGCATTCATATAGAGTCATATTTTGTTCTAAGTGTTGTATTGTAATTCTTGAGTTGTAAATTAATAAAAGTGTGATGATCTTCATTATTAGAGCATTGTCCCAAGTGAGGAAAGGATGATGAAGACTATGATTCCCCCACAAGTCGGGATGAGACTTCAGACTTTAAAAAAAAGGCCAAAGAGCCCACCAAATAAAAAAAAAAGAAAGGCCAAATAAAAAAAGAGAAAGGCCAAACAAATTAAAAAAAATGAGAGAAAAAGAGAGAAGGGACAATGCTACTATCTCTTTTCCACACTTGTGCTTCAAAGTAGCACCGTGATCTTCATGATAGAGAGTCTCTTGTGTTGTCACTTTCATATACTAGTGGGAATTTTTCATTATATAACTTGGCTTGTATATTCCAATGATGGGCTTCCTCAAAATGCCCTAGGTCTTTGTGAGCAAGCGAGTTGGATGCACACCTACTTAGTTTCTTTTGTTGAGCTTTCATACCTTTATAGCTCTAGTGCATCCATTGCAGGGCAATCCCTACTCACTCACATTGATATCTATTGATGGGCATCTCCATAGCCCGTTGATACGCCTAGTTGATGTTAGACTATCTTCTCCCTTTTTGTCCTCACAACCACCACCATATACCACCATAGTGCTATGTCCATGGCTTGCGCTCATGTATTGCATAAGAGTTGAAAAAGCTGAAGCGCGTTAAAAATATGAACCAATTGCTTGGCTGAAACCGGGGTTGTGCATAATGGGAGTATTTTATGTAATGAAAATGAAGCATGGCCTAACCATATGATTTTGTAGGGATAAGCTTTCTTTGGCTATGCTATTTTGATAAGACATGATTATTTGTTAGTATGCTTCGAGTATTATTATTTTTATGTTTTATAAGATTTTATCTTGAATCATTTGGATCTGAACAATTATGCCACCATAAAGAAAATTACATTGAGAATTATGCTAGGCAGCATTCCACATCAAAAAATTTGTTTTTTATCATTTACCTACTCGAGGACAAGCAGGAATTAAGCTTGGGGATGCTTGATACGTCTCCAACGTATCTATAATTTTTTATTGTTCCATGCTATTATATTACCCATTTTGGATGTTTATGGGCTTTACTTTACACTTTTATATCATTTTTGGGACTAACCTACTAACCGGAGTCCCAGCCCGTATTGCTATTTTTTTTGCCTATTTTAGTGTTTCGAAGAAAAGGAATATCAAACGGAGTCCAAACGAAATGAAACCTTCGGAGGCGATTTTTTCGGAACAAACGTGATCCAGAGGACTTGGAGTGCAAGTCAAGAAGCAATCGAGGAGGCCAAGAGGGTGGAGGGCACCCCCCCCAGCGTCTTGGCGCCCCCTATCTCGTGGGCCCCTCGGGCGTCCACCGACCTACTTCTTCCTCCTATATATACCCACGTACCCCAAGAACATCAGAAACGACCACGAAAAACTATTCCACCGTAACCTTCTGTATCCGCGAGATCCCATCTTGGAGAATTCGTCGGCGCTCCGCCGGAGGGGGAATCAATCACGGAGGTCCTCTACATCATCTCCAAGGCCTCTCCGATGAGTTGTGAGTAGTTTACCACAGACCTTCGGGTCCATAGTTATTAGCTAGATGGCTTCTTCTCTCTCTTTGGATCTCAATACCATGTTCTCCTTGATCTTCTTGGAGATCTATTCGATGTAACTCTTTTTGCGGTGTGTTTGTCGAGATCCGATTAATTGTGGGTTTATGATCAAGTTTATCTACGAGAAATATTTGAATCTCCTCTGAATTCTTTTATGTGTGATTAAGTTATCTTTGCAAGTCTCTTTGAATTATCAGTTTGGTTTGGCCTACTAGATTGATCTTTCTTGCAATGGGAGAAGTGCTTAGCTTTGGGTTCAATCTTGCGGTGTCCTTTCCCAAAGGATGAGGGGGCAGCAAGGCACGTATTGTATTGTTGCCATCGAGGATAAAAATATGGGATTTATATCATATTGCATGAGTTTATCCCTCTACATCATGTCATCTTTCTTAATGTGTTACTCTGTTCGTTATGAACTTAATACTCTAGATGCATGCGGGATAGCGATCGATGTGTGGAGTAATAGTAGTAGATGCAGGCAGGAGTCTGTCTACTTGTCACGGACGTGATGCCTATATACATGATCATGCCTAGATAATCTCATAATTATTAGCTTTTTAGGGGAAGAACCTTCATTATCACTATCATCAATAATATCATCATTAATAAT
This sequence comes from Aegilops speltoides, assembly GCA_021437245.1. Classification (NCBI taxonomy): domain Eukaryota; kingdom Viridiplantae; phylum Streptophyta; class Magnoliopsida; order Poales; family Poaceae; genus Aegilops; species Aegilops speltoides. The sequence continues at coordinate 489,735,261 of CM038147.1, read as the reverse complement.
TTCATTCTCTCTAACCCTAGCAAGTTGTTCATCAAGAAATTCACCTAATGGCAAAGTAGTATCAAGCACAGAAATAGTTTCATCGTAAGTATCTTATATCTTATATCTTATATTTACTAATTGGAGGCACTAATCGAGACTCCACGTTAATCCTAATTAACTTAGCAAGTCGTCTGTACGATCTCTCCATTGGTTAGCCATAGCCGCAGGATAAAATAGGTCAAGAGTCCAGGCCATCTGTCCCACATAAGCTTTGGTAGAAAAAAAATCTTGCATCTGTCCCACATAGGCTTTGGCTGAAAAAAATCTTGCACGGGCTGCCCTGTCCCACGTAACCTTTAGCGGGGAAAAAAACTCTTGCACGGGCTGCCCAAAAGATATCTACCTTGCAGTAAGAAAATGACTCGGCCGATTCCGCCCCACTAACGAACGTGTCCAGGACAGATTCTCATCTTCCTCCTCGCGTGTCTCCTCTGCTATTTCCACATCGCCTAAACTTTCACGCTAGATCCATCTAAATAGGATTTCAACCAGCAGGTACCTGTTCCCTTCCTCAAAAGAAATTTAATCTAGCAAGCCGGCCGTCATCAACACATCCTGAGCAGCCTACAATATTCGCTGGTGCATGCGGGTAAAAGTATCGGATCCGTTTTCCTGTGCTCATGCCTCCGCGTCGTAGTAGCATCCAAACTTTTGGGCCATTATCCACACCCGCCGGTGCTATATCATGGTACTTGGATGTTTTGTATGCAATGTGCTCTCTTCTCTCTAATCAGTTCTCTTTTTTTGCATGGTCTCGCTACTCTTCTTCTTTTTTGCATGGTCTCTAATCAGATCTGCTCGGTAAACTAATTGGCCGCCCCACCCAGCTTTTATCCAGTGTACAAACGGTCGGTCTATTATATTGCATGCATGGTAGCAGTTAACTTGAACGCCTGGTGATCGAGTTTGTGCGCCAGTACATGCATGTCTGCATGTCCACGCTTTGTTTAATACCAGCATGGTGGCTATTTTTTATACACAGCAGTTAATATAATTCTCTACGTCCCCTACAAAAAGAAATCTCTAGGTAGTCCCTTTGTGATGCGTGTGCCTATGCTGACAATATTAAAATATGACGGTCCTTCAATTTTGGGAGAGGTTTATGTATATTTTTTAATCTTATTTGTCATACATCTTAAAGTGATAATTATTTTTGCAATTTGTAAAAAATGATGTAACTATAGGTACGAAAGAAATCATATGTTGTTGTATTGTATTTGCGGCACTTAAATTACGACAGTTCTTTCTGGATTCCAAGAAAACAAATGTTTACTTGAGCTAATATGTACGCGTACCATTGGAGTAAGTGGCGTGCGAGTAGAGGAGAGGATGAATTTGACGATTACATTTCTACCTCATATTTGATCTGACAATGTCAGTTTCTCCATAGCTTTTGTTCTTTAATGTCAAATATATGCGCCATCAGGCGTACGTACCATTAATTATGGTCATATTAATGCTTTATATCTTATATGTAATTTGTTACAACTCCTAATGACATAGAAATATTTGTGCCTTTGGTCTGCAAATCTAAGAACTTCCCCACAATACTTTTTGGTGTCTCCTCCTAACCACATCAGACCAAGGCCACCTTCATGAGAATGAGTGTGCCAATAAGCAGCTGGTGAACATGGTCGTGGTTGAACTCATGAAGAACGGTGTTTTGGGACTTTAAAAAGGCTTCCGCCAAGGTAGGACAAATGCACTGATTTGTTTTGGTGATAAATTAACATGTCATGTAGAAGCTTAACCAATAGATTTTTTTCGGTTTTCCAATCCTTCTTCCTTACCTAGCACTGTTGGGAAGTAATAATTGTGCCATGCAGAACTGCAGAAGTATACATAAAACAAGTTTTCACATGTCGATTTGACCTCTCTTTTTTATCTACCGACTTCCCATGTTATCCCATATTTGCCTGGAGTTTTCTACAATATGATAACATCATTTAACTCCTTGATGTGCTCTTCAGTACATATATAGTACGATTTTATAGGGCGATGACATGTATACTTTAGCCAAAAAGAGATGTTTTGTAGATGTTCAACATAGTTGATGGCTAGAAGAAATCCCATAATGTTAAATTCTCGGCATATCTGATATGTATCTACAGTCAAATATCCAGAAGTATATATACAGGAAGAAATTTTGGATAATCTTGGGCTTCTGTTATACAGTCGTATATATAGTTGTTTCTACTGTCAATAATGCAAGAATGATATTGTAAAATCATGGGCTTCATATCCAACTTAAACTCCTGTATGTTGTGATGGTCTTATATAATTTCTACATGCATGAACAACTCATCGACTGTGGGTTGAACTAATTATTATTTTTATAAAATTCTACCCATGATTTGTTTTGGGAGTAATTTTTTTTTGTCTCATCGACTGTGGGTTGTATATGACTTTGCATTCAGTAAGCGTTGTAATAAGTGTATTCTACAGTTCCTCCGTTTTCAACATAACGAGACACGTATTACCACGCAAAAGAAAAGAAAAGATTGTGACCTCCAAGCATACATAGTTTTAATCTATTTTTTTCCTTCAAGATAATAAGAAAAGGATAAATAGCGTAAGCAAGAACTAATAGGTCTGAGTTAACAATTTCAGATCACCATTGTATTTATATCCCCTAACAATGGGAAACACAAAATGTTAGCCCGGGCGGATGCACGGGTTGATGACTAGTCATGCATAGTAGAAGTGGCATCATTAACATGCGACATATCAGAATTCGTAGCGTTAGCAGGTTTAGGTGTTGCAAGCTTACTCATAACAGAAGGAGAATCTACTGCAGAGGTAGATGGCAGTTCCTTACCTCCCCTCGTAGTTGAGGGGAAAATCTTAGTTCTTGCATCTTTCAAGTTCTTCATAGTGATCAGCAGATATAAATCCCAAGTGACTCAAAGAATAGAGCTATGCTCCCCGGCAACGGCGCCAGAAAATAGTCTTGATAACCCACAAGTATAGGGGATCGCAACAGTTTTCAAGGGTAGAGTATTCAACCCAAATTTATTGATTCGACACAAGGGGAGCCAAAGAATATTCTCAAGTATTAGCAGTTGAGTTGTCAATTTAACCACACCTGGATAACATAGTATCTGCAGCAAAGTATTTAGTAGCAAAGTAGTATGGTAGTAATGGTAACAGTGGCAAAAGAAAAGATAGCAGTTTTGTAGTAGTTGTAACAGTAGCAACGGAAAAGTAAATAAGCAAAGCACAAGATGTGAAAAGCTCGTAGGCATTGGATCAGTGATGGATAATTATGTCGGATGCGATTCCTCATGTAATAGCTATAACATAGGGTGACACAGAACTAGCTCCAGTTCATCAATGTAATGTAGGCATGTATTCCGAATATAGTCATGCGTGCTTATGGAAAAGAACTTGCATGACATCTTTTGTACTACCCTCCCGTGGCAGCGGGGTCCTAATGGAAACTAAGGGATATTAAGGCCTCCTTTTAATAGAGTACCAGACCAAAGCATTAACACATAGTGAATATATGAACTCCTCAAACTACGGTCATCACCGAGAAGTATCGCAATTATTGTCACTTCAGGGTTGTCGGATCATAACACATAATAGGTGACTATAGACTTGCAAGATAGGATCAAGAACTCACATATATTCATGAAAACATAATAGGTTCAGATCTGAAATCATGGCACTCGGGCCCTAGTGACAAGCATTAAGCATAGCAAAGTCATAACAACATCAATCTCAGAACATACTGGATACTAGGGATCAAACCCTAACAAAACTAACTTGATTACATGGTAAATCTCATCCAACCCATCACCGTCCAGCAAGCTGATAACCCACAAGTGTAGGGGATCGCAACAACTTTCGAGGGTAAAGTATTCAACCCAAATTTATTGATTCGACACAAGGGGAGCCAAAGAATATTCTTGAGTATTAGCAGATGAGTTGTCAATTCAACCACACCTGGATAACTTAGTCTCTGCAGCAAAGTATTTAGTAGCAAAGTAATATGATAATAAAGGTAACGGTAGCAAAAGTAATGTTTTTGGGTTTTGTAGTGATTGTAACAATAGCAACGGAAAAGTAAATAAGCGAAACACAAGATGTGAAAAGCTCATAGGCAATGGATCAGTGATGGATAATTATGGCGGATGCGATTCCTCATTTAATAGTTATAACATAGGGTGATACAGAACTAGCTCCAATTCATCAATGTAATGTAGGCATGTATTCCGTAAATAGTCGTGCGTGCTTATGAAAAAGAACTTGCATGACATCTTTTGTCCTACCCTCCCGTGGCAGCGGGGTCCTTCCGGAAACTAAGGGATATTAAGGCCTCCTTTTAATAGAGAAGCGGAACAAAGCATTAGCACATAGTGAATACATGAACTCCTCAAACTACGGTCATCACCGAGAAGTATCCCGATTATTGTCACTTCGGGGTTGTTGGATCATAACACATAATAGGTGACTATAGACTTGCAAGATAGGATCAAGAACACACATATATTCATGAAAACATAATAGGTTCAGATCTGAAATCATGGCACTCGGGCCCTAGTGACAAGCATTAAGCATAGCTAAGTCATAGCAACATCAATATCAGAACATAGTGGATACTAGGGATCAAACCCTAACAAAACTAACTAGATTACATGGTAAATCTCATCCAACCCATCACCGTCCAGCAAGCCTACGATGGAATTACTCACGCACGGCGGTGAGCATCATGAAATTGGTGATGGAGGATGGTTGATGATGACGACGGCGACGAATCCCCCTCTCTGGAGCCCCGAACGGACTCCAGATCAGCCCTCCCGAGAGAGATTAGGGCTTGGCGGCGGCTCTGTATCGTAAAACACAATGAAACTTTCTCTCTGATTTTTTTCTCTGCGAGACGGAATATATGGAGTTGGAGTTGAGGCCAGCAGAGTCTCAGGGGGCCCACGAGATAGGGGGCGCGCCCAGGGGGAGGGCGTGCCCCCACCCTTTCTTTCGCCATTATTTTTTATATTTTCTCAAAAGTGCCTCCGTGGATTTTCAGGACATTCCGAGAACTTTTGTTTTCTACACATAAAACAACATCATGGCAGTTCTGCTGAAAATAGTGTCAGTCCGGGTTTGTTTCATTCAAATCATGCAAGTTAGAGTCCAAAACAAGGGCAAAAGTGTTTGGAAAATTAGATACGTTGGAGACGTATCAACTCCCCCAAACTTAAACCTTTGCTTGTCCTCAAGCAATTCAGTTGATAAACTGAAAGTGATAAAGAAAAACTTTTACAAACTCTGTTTGCTCTTGTTGTTGTAAACATGCAAAGCCAGCATTCAGGTTTCAGCAGATATTATGAACTAACCATACTCACAATAACACCTAGGTCTCACAATTACTCATATCAATAGCATAATCAGCTAGCGAGCCATAATAATAAAACTCAGATGACAACACTTTCTCAAAACAATCATAACATGATATAACAAAATGGTATCTCGCTAGCCCTTTCTGAGACCGCAAAACATAAATGTAGAGCACCTTTAAAGATCAAGGACTGACTAAACATTGTAATTCATGGTAAAAGAGATCCAGTCAAGTCATACCCAATATAAACCATTAGTAATGAATGCAAATGACAATGTGCTCTCCAACGGGTGCTTTTTAATACGAAGGATGATGACTCAACATAAAAGTAAATAGATAGGCCCTTCGCAGAGGGAAGCGGGGATTTGTAGAGGTGCCAGAGCTCGATTTTAAAATAGAGATTGAATAACATTTTGAGCGGCAGAATTTTGCTGTAAACGCAACAACTATGAGATGACTGTATCTTCCATACTACATGCATTATAGGCAGTTCCCAAACAGAATGGTAAAGGTTTATACTCCCCCAACCACCAACAAGCATCAATCCATGGCTTGCTCGAAACAACGAGTGCCTCCAACTAACAACAGCCCTGGGGGAGTTTTGTTTAATTATTTTGATTTGCTTTGATCTTTTTGGATCATGGGACTGGGCATCCCGGTTACCGGCCCTTTCTCATGAATGAGGAGCGGAGTCCACTCCTCTTGAGAATAACCCACCTAGCATGGAAGATATAGGCAGCCCTAGTTGTAACAAGAGCTGCTCGAGCATACAAAACAGAATTTGATTTGAAGGTTTGGAGTTTGGCACATACAAATTTACTTGGAACGGCAGGTAAATACCGCATAGGAAGATATGGTGGACTCATATGGAACAACTTTGGGTTTAAGGAGTTTGGATGCACAAGCAGTATTCCCGCTTAGTACAGGTGTAGGCTAGCTAAAGATTGGGAAGCGACCAACTGAGAGAGCGACAACGGTCATAAACATGCATTAAAATTAATTCACACCGGATACAAGCATAAGTAGGATATAATCCACCATGAACATAAATATCATGAAGGCTATGTTGATTTGTTTCAACTACATGCGTGAACATGTGCCAAGTCGAGTCACTCAATTCATTCAAAGGAGGATACCATCCCATCATACCACATCATAATCATTCTAATAGCATGTTGGCACGCAAGGTAAACCATTTTAACTCATAGCTAATCAAGCATGGCACAATCAACTATAATCTCTAAATGTCATTGCAAATATGTTTACTTCATAATAAGCTGAATCAGGAACGATGAACTCATCATATTTACAAAAACAAGAGAGGTCGAGTTCATACCAGCTTTTCTCATCTCAATAAGTCCATCATATATCGTCATTATTGTCTTTCAGTTGCATGACCGAACGATGTGTATAATAGTAATAGTGCTCGTGCATTGGACTAAGTTGGAATCTGTAAGCATTCAACTCAAGAGAGAAGACAGGGTAATATGGTCTAAGTTAAATAAACAATCATGCATATGAGACACACTAAACATTTTCAATTTGGTCTTCTACTCTCGACCCCCAGAGGAAAGAAAAGAAACTAAAACTATTTACACGGGAAAGCTCCCAACAAGTAAGAAGAAGAAGAAGAAATATTTTTGGGTTTTCATTTTAATTCTACTACAAGCATGGAAATTAAACTAACTAATTTTTTTGGTTTTTCTTAAGGTTTATCAAACACACAAGAAGAAGAAGCGAGAAAAAGGAAATGAAACTAGCATGGATAATACAATGAAAGAGTATGAGCACCGACGACTAGTGTGTGAACATGAATGTAAAGTCGGTGAGAAATACGTACTCGCCCAAGCTTAGGCTTTTGGCCGAAATTGGTCTAATACCAAGGACCGCCTGGCTGATATCCGTAGTTGTAGCTGGGGTCATACTGAGATGCAGCAGCAACCGCCTCCTGAGCAGCGGCATGTTGGCGAGCTACCTCCGCTTTCCCCTCGTGTTCAGTTGCTTCCGCCCTGGTAACAACATATCTTCCTTTTGTCTGATAATCAAAAAGGAGAGGAGCGTGGACGATGTTGCGTCTGTCAAAGATTAGTCGATATTGGGGGAATTGTTCATTCCTCCTAAGAAAACAATGGTTGACCATGTTGGGGAACGTAGCAGAAATTCAAAATTTTCCTACGTGTCACCAAGATCTATCTATGGAGAAACCAGCAACGAGGGGAAGGAGAGTGCATCTACATACCCTTGTAGATCGCTAAGCGGAAGCGTTCAAGAGAACGGGGTTGAAGGAGTCGTACTCGTCGTGATCCAAATCACCGGAGATCCTAGTGCGAGCGGACGGCACCTCCGCGTTCAACACACGTACAGCCGGTGGCGTCTCCCACGCCTTGATCCAGCAAGGAGAGAGGAGAGGTTGAGGAAGACTCCATCCAGCAGCAGCACAACGGCGTGGTGGTGATGGAGGAGCGTGGTAGTCCAGCAGGGCTTCGCCAAGCACCGCGAGATCTGAGGAGAAGAGAGAGAGGTATGGCTGCGCCAACAGGAGGAGAAACTCATGTATTGGGCTGCTCCTATGCCTCCATATATATAGGGGAGAGGGGCTGCGCCCACCCTAGGTTCCACCCCTAGGGGCGGCGGCCAGCCCCAGATCCCATCTGGTGGCGGCGAGGGGAGAGAGGGAGGCGCGCTGGGTGGGCCTTAGGGCCCATCTGCCCTAGGGTTTGCCCCCTCCCACTCTCCCCTGCGCCTTGGGCCCCTTGTGGGGGGCGCACCAGCCCACCTGGGGCTGGTTCCCTCCCACACATGGCCCATGCAGACCTCCGGGGTAGGTGGCCCCACTTGGTGGACCCCCGGGACCCTCCCGTGGTCCCAGCGTACCGATAAAACCCAAAACTTTTCCGGTGACCAAAACAGGACTTCCCATATATAAATCTTTACCTCCGGACCATTCCGGAACTCCTCGTGACATCCGGGATCTCATCCGGGACTCCGAACAACATTCGGTAACCACATACAAGCTTCCTTTATAACCCTAGCGTCATCGAACCTTAAGTGTGTAGACCCTACGGGTTCGGGGACATGTAGACATGACCGAGACGTTCTCCGGTCAATAACCAACAGCGGGATCTGGATACCCATGTTGGCTCCCACATGTTCCACGATGATCTCATCGGATGAACCACGATGTCAAGGACTCGGTCGATCCGTATACAATTCCCTTTGTCTAGCGGTATTTTACTTGCCCGAGATTCGATCGTCGGTATACCGATACCTTGTTCAATCTCGTTACCGACAAGTCTCTTTACTCGTTCCGCAACACATCATCCGTGATCAACCCCTTGGTCACATTGTGCACATTATGATGATGTCCTACCGAGTGGGCCCAGAGATACCTCTCCGTTTGCGGGAGTGACAAATCCATCTCGATCCGTGTCAACCCAACAGACACTTTCGGAGATACCTGTAGTGCACCTTTATAGTCACCCAGTTACGTTGTGACGTTTGATACACCCAAAGCACTCCTAGGTATCCGGGAGTTACACGATCTCATGGCCTAAGGAAGAGATACTTGACATTGGAAAAGCTCTAGCAAACGAACTACACGATCTTTGTGCTATGCTTAGGATTGGGTCTCGTCCATCACATCATTCTCCTAATGATGTGATCCCGTTATCAACGACATCCAATGTCCATAGCCAGGAAACCATGACTATCTGTTGATCACAACGAGCTAGTCAACTAGAGGCTCACTACGGACATATTGTGGTCTATGTATTCACACGTGTATTACGATTTCCGGATAATACAGTTATAGCATGAATATAAGACAATTATCATGAACAAGGAAATATAATAATACCTTTATTATTGCCTCTAGGGCATATTTCCAACAGTCTCCCACTTGCGCTAGAGTCAATAATCTAGTTCACATCGCCATGTGATTAACACTCACAGGTCACATCGCCATGTGACCAACATCATCAAATGAGTTCTGGGGTTTGATCATGTTTTGCTTGTGAGAGAGGTTTTAGTCAACGGGTCTGAACCTTTCAGATCCGTGTGTGCTTTGCAAATTTCTAGGTCATATTGTAAATGCTGCTACCACGCTCCACTTAGAGCTATTCCAAATGGTTGCTCCACTATACGTATCCGGTTTGCTACTCAGAGTCACTCGGATAGGCGTTAAAGCTTGCATCGACGTAACCCTTTACGCCGAACTCTTTATCACCTCCATAATCGAGAAACATGTCCTTATTTGCTCCAAGGACAATTTTGACCAATGTCCAATGATCCATTCCTGGATCATTCTTGTACCCCTTGACTGATTCATGGCAAGGCACACTTCCGGTGCGGTACACAACATAGCATACTGTAGAGCCTATGTATAAAGCATAGGGGACGACCTTCGTCCTTTCTCTCTCTTCTGCCGTGGTCGAGCTTTAAGTCTTAACTTCATAGCTTACATGTCAGGCAAGAACTCCTTCTTTGACTGATCCATCTTGAACACCTTCAAGATCATGTTAAGGTATATGCTCATTTGAAAGTATCATTAAGCATTTTTTATCTATCCTCATAGATCTTGATGCTCAATGTTCAAGTAGCTTAATCCAGGTTTTCCATTGAAAAACACTTTTCAAATAACCCTATATGCTTTCCAGAAATTCTACATCATTTCTGATCAACAATATGTCAATAACATATACTCACCAGAAATTCTATAGTGCTCCCACTCACTTCATTGGAAATACAAGTTTCTCATAAACTTTTGTATAAACCCAAAATCTTTGATCATCTTATCAAAGTACATATTCCAACTCGAGATGCTTACTCCGGTCCTTAGAAGGATCATTGGAGCCAGCATACCTTTAGCATCCTTAGGATCGACAAAAACTTTCGATTTGTATCACATACAACCTTTCCTTACGAACACCGGTAAGGAAACTCGTTTTGACATCCATCGCCAGATTTCATAAATGCAGCTAATGCTAACATGATTCCGACGGACTTAAGCATCGCTACGGATGAGAAAATCTCATCGTAGTCAACTCTTTGAACTTGTGAAAACTCTTCGCCACAAGTCGAGCTTCATAGTCGGTGGCGTCACCGTCCACGTCCGTCTTCTTCTCAAAGATCCATTTGTCTCAATGGCTTGCCGATCATCGGGCAAGACCACCAAAGTTCATGCTTTGTTACGATACATGGATCCTATCTCGGATTTCATGGCTTCTAACCATTTGTCGAATTTGGGCCCACCATTGCTTCTCCATAGCTCGTAGGTTCATTGTTGTCTAGAAACATGACCTTCAAGACAAGATTCTTGTACCACTCAAGCGATCGCATCCTTGTCACCCTCACGAGTGCAGTAGTGACTTGATCCAAGTTTCATGATCACTATCATAAGCTTCTACTTCAATTGGTGTAGGTGCCACAGGAACAACTTCCTGTGCCCTTCTACACACTAGTTGTAGTGACGGTTCAATAACCATATCAAGTCTCCACCATCCTCCCACTCAACTTTTCGAGACAAACTTTTCCTCGAGAAAGGACCCGATTCAAGAAACAATCCCTATTGTTTTTGGATCTGAATTAGGAGGTATACCCAACTGTTTTGGGTGTCCTATGAAGATATATTTTATCCGCTTTGGGTTCGAGCTTATCAACCTGAAACTTTTTCACATAAGCGTCGCAGCCCCAAACCTTTAAGAAATGACAGCTTAGGTTTCTCTAAACCATAGTTCATACGGTGTCATCTCAGCGGAATTACGTGGTGCCCTATTTAAAGTGAATGTGGTTGTCTCTAATGCCTAACCCATGAGCGATAGTGGTAATCGACAAGAGACATCATGATCGCACCATATCCAATAGGGTGCAACTATGATGTTCGGACACACCATCAAACTATGGTGTTCGGTGGTATTAATTGTGAAACAATTTCCACAATGTCTTAATTAGCGTGCCAAAGCTCGTAACTCAGATACTCATCTCTATGATCATATCATAGACATTTCATCCTCTTGTCACGATGATCTTCAACTTCACTCTGAAATTACTTGAACCATTCAATAATTCAGACTTGTGTTTCATCAAGTAGATATACTCTACATCTACTCGAATCATCTGTGAAGTAAGAACATAACGATATTCATTTGCATGCCTCGGCACTCATTGGACTGCACACATCAAAATGTGTCACTTCCAACAAGTTGCTATCTTGTTCCATCTTCTTCGAAAGCGAGGCTTTTCACCATCTTGCCCATGTGGTATGATTTGCATATCTCAAGTGATTCAAGATCAAGTGAGTCCAAGCGATCCATCTGCATGGAGTTTCTTCATGCGTATACACCAATAGACATGGTTAGCATGTCTCAAACTTTTCAAAAGCGAGTGAGTCCAAAGATCCATCAATATGGAGCTTCTTCATGCGTTTTATACCAATATGACTTACATGGCGATTGCCACAAGTAAGTGGTACTATCATTATTATCTTATATCTTTTGGCATGAAAATGTGTATCACTACGATCGAGATTCAATAAACCATTCATTTCGGTGCAAGACCATTGAAGGTATCATTCAAATAAACAGAGTAACCATTATTCTCCTTAAATGAATAACCGTATTGCGATAGACATAATCCAATCATGTCTATGCTCAGCATAAACACCAAATCTCGATGGTAGAGGGAGCGTGCGATGCTTGATCACATCAACCTTGGAAACACTTCCAACACATATCGTCGACTCACCTTTAGCTAGTCTCCGTTTATTCCGTAGCTTTTATTTGAGTTACTAACACTTAGCAACCGAACGGTATCTAATACCACGGTGCTACTAGGAGTACTAGTAAAGTACACATTAACATAATGTATATCAATATACTTCTATCGACCTTGCCGACCTTCTCATCTACCAAGTATCTAGGGTGGTTCCGCTTGATGCCGTTCCTCTTATTACAGAAGCACTTAGTCTCGGGTTTGGGATCAACCTTGGGTTTCTTCGCTAGAGCAGCAGCTGATTTGCCATTTCATGAAGTATCCCTTCTTGCCCTTGCCCATCTTGAAACTAGTGGTTTCACCAACCATCAACAATTGATGCTTCTTCTTGATTTCTACTTTCGCGGTGTCAAACATCGTGAATACCTCAAGGATCATCATATCTATCCCTGATATGTTATAGTTCATCATGAAGCTTTAGCAGCTTGGTGGCAATGACTTTGGAGAAACATCACTATCTTATCTGGAAGATCAACTCCCACTCGATTCAAGTGATTGTTGTACTCAGACAATCTGAGCACAAGCTCAATGATCGAGCTTTCCTCCCTTAGTTTGCTGGCTAAGAAAATCGTCGGAGGTCTCATACCTCTTGACGTGGGCACGAGCCTGAAATCCCAATTTCAGCCCTCGAAAACATCTCATATGTTCCGCGACATTTCGAAAAACGTCTTCGGTGCCTTAATTCTAAACCGTTTATCTGAACTATCACGTAGTTATCAAAACGTGTATGTCTGATGTTCGCAACATCCACAAACGACGTTTGGGGTTCAGCACATCGCGGTGCATTAAGGACATAAGCTTTCTCGTCCGCATAATCGCTCATGTCAACTTTCAACTATATTTTCTCTAGGAACATATCTAAGCAGTGGAACTAAAGCGCGAGCTTCGACATAATTTGCAAAGATCTTTTGACTATGTTCGGGATAATTAAGTTCATCTTATGAACTCCCACTCGAGATAGACATCCCTCTGGTCATCTAAGTGATTACATGATCCAAGTCAACTAGGCCGTGTCCGATCATCACGTGAGACGGTCTAGTCATCATCGATGAACATCTTCATGTTGATCGTATCCTCCATACGACTCATGCTCGACCTTTCGGTCTCCGTGTTCGAGGCCATGTCCGTACATGCTAGGCTCGTCAAGTTAACCCTAAGTGTTTTCGCTCTGTAAAACTATCTTACACCCGTTGTATGTGAGCGTAAGAATCCATCACACCCGATCATCACGTGGTGCTTAGAAGCGACGAAACTGTAGCAACGGTGCACGATTAGGGAGAACACTTCTTGAAATTTTGTAAGGATCATCTTATTTACTACCGTCGTCCTAAGTAAACAAGATGCATAAACATGATAAACATCACATGCAATCAAATAGTGACATGATATGACCAATATCATTTTGCTCCTTTTGATCTCCATCTTCGGGGCTCCATGATCATCATCGTCACCGGCAAGACACCATGATCTCCATCATCATGATCTCCATCATCGTGTCTCCATGAAGTTGTCTCGCCAACTATTACTTCTACTACTATGGCTACCGGTTAGCAATAAAGTAAGTAATTACATGGCGTTGTTCAATGACACGCAGGTCATACAATAAATAAAGACAACTCCTATGGCTCCTGCCGGTTGTCATACTCATTGACATGCAAGTCGTGAATCCTATTACAAGAACATGATCAATCTCATACATCACATATCATTCATCACATTCTTCTTGGCCATATCACATCACATAGCATACCCTGCAAAAACAAGTTAGACGTCCTCTAATTGTTGTTTGCATGTTTTACGTGGCTGCTATGGGTTTCTAGCAAACGTTTCTTACCTCATAAAACCACAACGTGATATGCCAATTGCTATTTACCCTTCATAAGGACCCTTTTCATCGAATCCGTTCGACTAAAGTGGGAGGCGGCACCCGCTAGCCACCTTATGCACCAAGTGCATGTCAATCGGTGGAACTGTCTCACGTAAAATGCGTGTAAGGTCGGTCCGGCCGCTTCATCCCACAATACCATCGAAGCAAGATTGGACCAGTAACGGTAAGCATATTGAACAACATCAATGCCCACAACTACTTTGTGTTCTACTCGTGCAAAGAATCTCGCAATAGACCTAGCTCGATACCCTTTGTTGGGGAGCGTGGCGAAATTCAAAATTTTCCTCGTGTCACCAAGATCTATCTATGGAGAAACCAGCAACGAGGGAAGGAGAGTGCATCTACATACCCTTGTAGATCGCTAAGCGGAAGCGTTCAAGAGAACGGGGTTGAAGGAGTCGTACTCGTCGTGATCCAAATCACCGGAGATCCTAGTGACGAACGGACGGCACCTCCGTGTTCAACACACGTACAGCCCGGTGACGTCTCCCACGCCTTGATCCAGCAAGGAGAGAGGAAGAGGTTGAGGAAGACTCCATCCAGCAGCAGCACAACGGCGTGGTGGTGATGGAGGAGCGTGGTAGTCTAGCAGGGCTTCGCCAAGCACCGCGAGATCTGAGGAGAAGAGAGAGAGGTATGGCTGCGCCAACAGGAGGAGAAACTCATGTATTGGGCTGCTCTTATGCCTCCATATATATAGGGGGAGAGGGGGCTGCGCTCCCACCTAGGTTTCCACCCCCAGGGGGCGGCGGCCAGCCCCCAGATCTTATCTGGGTGGCGGCCAGAGGGGGAGAGAGGGGAGGCGCGCCTGGGGTGGGCCTTAGGGCCCATCTGCCCTAGGGTTTGCCCCCTCCCACTCTCCCCTGCGCCTTGGGCCCCTTGTGGGGGGCGCACCAGCCCACCTGGGGCTGGTTCCCTCCCACACATGGCCCATGCAGCCCTCCGGGGTAGGTGTCCCCACTTGGTGGACCCCCGGGACCCTCCAGGTGGTCCTGGTACGTTACCGATAAAACCCGAAACTTTTCCGGTGACCAAAACAAGACTTCCCATATATAAATCTTTACCTCCAGACCATTCCGGAACTCCTCGTGACGTCCGGGATCTCATCCGGGACTCCGAACAACATTCGGTAACCACATACAAGCTTCCTTTATAACCCTAGCGTCATCGAACCTTAAGTGTGTAGACCCTACGGGTTCGGGAGACATGTAGACATGACCGAGACGTTCTCCGGTCAATAACCAACAGCGGGATCTGGACACCCATGTTGGCTCCCACATGTTCCACGATGATCTCATCGGATGAACCACGATGTCAAGGACTCAGTCGATCCCGTATACAATTCCCTTTGTCTAGCGGTATTTTACTTGCCCGAGATTCGATCGTCGGTATACCGATACCTTGTTCAATCTCGTTACCGGCAAGTCTCTTTACTCGTTCCGCAACACATCATCCGTGATCAACCCCTTGGTCACATTGTGCACATTATGATGATGTCCTACCGAGTGGGCCCAGA
Organism: Aegilops speltoides; assembly: GCA_021437245.1. Taxonomy (NCBI): domain Eukaryota; kingdom Viridiplantae; phylum Streptophyta; class Magnoliopsida; order Poales; family Poaceae; genus Aegilops; species Aegilops speltoides. Next base: position 489,719,706 of record CM038147.1, on the reverse strand, counting down.
GATACCTCTCCATTTGCGGAGTGACAAATCCCGATCTTGATCCGTGTCAACCAAATGACACTTTCGGAGATACCAGTAGTGCACCTTTATAGTCACCCGATTCGTTGTGACGTTTGATACACCCAAAGCACTCCTACGGTATCCGGGAGTTACACGATCTCATGGTCTAAGGAAGAGATACTTGACATTGGAAAAGCTCTAGCAAGCGAACTACGATCTTTGTGCTATGCTTAGGATTGGGTCTCGTCCATCACATCATTCTCCTAATGATGTGATCCGTTATCAACGACATCCAATGTCCATAGCCAGCAACCATGGCTATCTGTTGATCTGTGAGCTAGTCAACTAGAGGCTCACTAGGGACATATTGTGGTCTATGTATTCACACGTGTATTACGATTTCCGGATAATACAGTTATAGCATGAATATAAGACAATTATCATGAACAAGGAAATATAATAATACCTTTATTATTGCCTCTAGGGCATATTTCCAACAGACCATAGCGTCATAATCTAAATAAGCAGGAGGTAACATCATATCCCCCTCTCGTGGGGCTATACCAAGATAATTAGCCAGACGGGTTGCATAAATTCCTCCAAATAAATCTCTAGCTCTACCATTATTCTGCAACCTGCGTGCAACTATTGCCCCCAAGTTATAACCTTTATAACCTAACACGGCACTCTTGAGGACACAAAGATCAGGGACACACATATGACATGCTTCATCTTTACCGTTAATGCATCTACCAATGAAGAGAGCAAAATAATGTATAGCAGGAAAATGAATGCTCCCTATGGTAGCTTGTGCAATATCCTGGATTCTCCCACGATAATACTAGCAAGAAATCTCTAAATTCAGATTTGTGAGGATCATTAATATTACCCCACTGCGGAAGTTTGCAAGCAGTTGTAAAATCCTCTAAGTCCATGGTATAAGATGTATCATAAATATCAAATAGGACACTAGGAGAATTACGTGTACAGTTATATTTAAACCTCCGCACAAAGGAATCAGTCAATTGATAGTACTGAGGACACTTATCTTGTAAGAACTCCTCCAGCTCAGCATTACACACATACTCGTCAAATTCCTCCTTAAAGCCTGCTTTGTCCCTAAAATCATCGGATGGCCACTCACAAGCTCGTACATCCGCGTCCCTCGGTAATTCAACATCTTGCTCACGTATAGCAATCCTGGGTCTTTTCTTTACCGAGGAACCACCTTGGTACATTCTGCTAGACATAATTCTTTTTCTGAAAAATTTCTGAAATTTTAGTAACTTCAAAATAAAAGTGAATAAAACTAAACAAGATATTAGTAGCAACTACTCCTACAAGTGCCTAGAGCCTATATCATGCATTAGAATTACTTGGGACCTCATAAATTTGACATGCAAGCTCAAGAACATGGTCACCTATGCAGCAAAAATTTGCAATGAATAAAGCACTAGAACAAAAACTAATTGGACCAATGGAGGAGTCACATACCAAGCAACAATCTCCCAAAGCACTTTTGTGAATGGAGCTTTTAGCAAGGAGATCGAAAATCGCAGCAAAACGAGCTAGAACTCGTGCTTGAGCTGGATTGGGATTTTTTTGGGAAGAAGATGGAGTGTGTGGGTGCTGGCATAAGTGGAAGGGGCCACTAGGGGCCCACGAGACAGGGGGCGCGCCCAGGGTAGGCGGGCGTGCCCTCCACTGTCATGGCCTGGTGCTTGCCCCTCCTGCAATGATTTTAGTGCCTAAAATCCTCAAATATTCCATAAAAATCATACTAAATTTGCAGGGCATTTGAAGCACTTTTATTTTTGGGATATTTTTTAATGCACGGATAATTCAAAAAACAGACTGATAATACTATTTTTTCTTTATTTATTCTAAATAACAGACAGTAAAAAGAGGGTACAAAAGGTTGTACCTTCTAGTTTCATCCATCTCATGATCATCAAAATGAATCCACTAACAAGGTTGATCAAGTCTTGTTAACAAACTCATTCCGAATAACACGGAACCGGAGAAATTTCGAATAATACTAAGTTACCTCAATAGGGATATGAAAATCCCCAACAATAAGAATATCATACTTTTTCTTGACAGTATGGAGAGGAAATTCAAAACCTCCAATAATGATAGTTGGAACTTTTCCAATAGAATTGATGCTATGAACTTGAGATTGTTTCCTCGGAAAGTGTATCGTATGCTCATTACCATTAACATGAAAAGTGACATTGCCTTTGTTGCAATCAATAACAACCCCTGCAATATTCAAAAAGGGTCTACCAAGGATAATCGACATACTATCGTCCGCGGGAATATCAAGAATAACAAAGTGCGTTAAGATAGTAACATTTGCAACCACAACAGGCACATCGTCACAAATATCGACAGGTATGGCAGTTGATTTATCAGCCATTTGCAAAGATATTTCAGTAAGTGTCAACTTATTCAATTCAAGTCTACGATATAAAGAGAGAGGCATAACACTAACACCGGCTCCAAGATCACATAAAGCAGTTCTAACATAATTTCTTTTAATGGAGCATGGTATAGTTGGTACCCCCGGATCTCCAAGTTTCTTTGGTATTCCACCCTTAAAAGTGTAATTAGCAAGCATGGTGGAAATTTCAGCTTCCGGTATCTTTCTTTTATTTGTAATGATATCCTTCATATACTTAACATAAGGATTCACTTTAAGCATATCAGTTAAGCGCATATGTAGGAAGATAGGTCTAATCATTTCAGCAAAGCATTCAAAATCCTCATCATCCTTTGTCTTGGATGGTTTAGGAGGAAAAGGCATCGGTTTCTGAACCCATGGTTCTCTTTCTCTACCGTGCTTCCTAGCAACAAAATCTCTCTTATCATAACGTTGATTCTTTGATTGTGGGTTATCAAGATCAACAGCAGGTTCAATCTCTACTTCATTATTATTGCTAGGTTGAGCATCAACATGAAAATTATCATTAACATTATCATTAGGTTCATGTTCATCACCTAATTGTGTTTCAGCATCAAAGATAGAAATATTATTGGGATTCTCAGGTGTGTCTACAATAGGTTCACTAGAAGCAAGCAAAGTCCTATCATTTTTCTTTTTCTTCTTTTTGGAAGAACTAGGTGCATCTACATTATTTCTCTGAGAATCTTGCTCGATTCTCTTAGGGTGGCCTTCACGATACAAAGGTTCCTGAGTCATTCTACCAGTTCTAGTAGCCACTCTAACAGCAAAGTCATTTTTATTATTTAATTCATCAAGCAAATCATTTTGAGCTTTAAGTACTTGCTCAGCTTGAGTAGCAACCACAGAAGCATATTTGCTAATGAGTTTGAGTTCACCTTTAACTCTGGCTATATTATCGCTCACGTGTCCTATCTCGGAAGCATTATTCTTTAACTCTCTACCAACATAAGCATTAAAACTTTCTTGTCTAGCCATAAAGTCATCAAATTCATCTAAGCACAGACTATGAAATTTAGTAGAAGGGATTTCAACTTTATCATATCTATAGAGAGAATTTACCTTTACTACCTGTGTCGGGTTATCAAGACAATGTGGTTCTTCAACAGGCGGTATATTAAGACCATGTATTTCTTCAATAGGTGGTAAACTCTTAACATCTTCAGCTTTAATACCTTTTTCTTTCATTGATTTCTTTGCTTCTTGCATATCTTCGGGACTGAGAAATAAAACACCTCTCTTCTTCGGAGTGGGTTTAGGAATAGGCTCAGGAGTTGGCTCAATTGGTTCAGGAATTGCCTCAGGAATTGGCTCAGGAAGAGTCCAATTATTTTCATTAGTCAACATATTATTCAATAGTAATTTAGCTTCGTCAACTGTTCTTTCAGTGAAAACACAACCAGCAAAACCATCCAAGTAGTCCTTGGAAGCATCGGTTAGTCCATTATAAAAGATATCAAGTATTTCATTTTTCTTAAGAGGATGATCAGGCAAAGCATTAAGTAATCGGAGAAGCCTCCCCCAAGCTTGTGGGAGACTCTCTTCTTCGATTTGCACAAAGTTATATATTTCCCGCAAGGCAGCTTGTTTCTTATTAGCAGGGAAATATTTAGTAGAGAAGTAATAAATCATATCCTGGGGACTATGCACACAACCAGGGTCAAGAGAATTATACCAAATCTTAGCATCACCCTTTAATGAGAACGGGAATATCTTAAGGATATAATAATAGCGAGATTTATCATCATGAGTAAACAGGGTGGTTATATCATTCAACTTGGTAAGATGTGCCACAACAGTTTCAGATTCAAGGCCATAAAAAGGATCAGATTCAACTAAAGTAATAATTTCAGGATCAATAGAGAATTCATAATCCTTATCAGTAACACAGATAGGTGAAGTAGCAAAAGCAGGGTCAGGTTTCATTCTAGCATTAAGAGACTGCTGCTTCCATTTAGCTAATAATTTCTTAAGATCATATCTATCATTGCAAGCAAAGATAGCTCTGGCAGCTTCTTCATTGATAACATAACCCTCAGGAACAATAGGCAATTCATAATCATTGGGAGAATTTTCATCATCACTATCATCAATAATAGTATCTTCAATAATTTCATTCTCTCTAACCCTAGCAAGTTGTTCATCAAGAAATTCACCTAACGGCAAAGTGGTATCACGCACAGAAGTAGTTTCATCATAAGTATCGTGCATAGCAGAAGTGGCATCATCAATAACATGTGACATATCAGAATTCATAGCAGTAGTAGGTTTAGGTGTCGCAAGCTTACTAATAACAGAAGGAGAATCTAGTGCAAAGCTAGATGGCAGTTCCTTACCTCCCATCGTAGTTGAGAGCAAAATCTTGGTTCTTTCGTCTTTCAAGTTCCTCATAGTTATCAACAGATATAAATTCCAAGTGACTCAAAGAATAGAGCTATGCTCCCCAGCAATAGCGCCAGAAATTAGACTTGATAACCCACAAGTGTAGGGGATCGCAACAGCTTTCGAGGGTAAATATTCAACCCAAATTTATTGATTCGACACAAGGGGAGCCAAAGAATATTCTTGAGTATTAGCGGTTGAGTTGTCAATTCAACCACACCTGGATAACTTAGTATCTGTAGCAAAGTATTTAGTAGCAAAGTAATATGATAATAAAGGTAACGATAGCAAAAGTAATGTTTTTGGGTTTTGTAGTGATTGTAATAATAGCAACGAAAAAGTAAATAAGCGAAACACAAGATGTGAAAAGCTCGTAGGCAATGGATCAGTGATGGATAATTATGTCGGATGTGATTCCTCATGTAATAGTTATAACATAGGGTGACACAGAACTAGCTCCAATTCATCAATGTAATGTAGGCATGTATTCCGTAAATAGTCGTACGTGCTTATGGAAAAGAACTTGCATGACATCTTTTGTCCTACCCTCCCATGGCAGCGGGGTCCTTACGAAAACTAAGGGATATTAAGGCCTCCTTTTAATAGAGAACCGGAACAAAGCATTAGCACATAGTGAATACATGAACTCCTCAAACTACGGTCATCACCGAGAAGTATCCCGATTATTGTCACTTCGGGGTTATCAGATCATAACACATAATAGGTGACTATAGACTTGCAAGATAGGATCAAGAACACACATATATTCATGAAAACATAATAGGTTCAGATCTGAAATCATGGCACTCGGGCCCTAGTGACAAGCATTAAGCATATCAAAGTCATAGCAACATCAATCTCAGAACATAGTGGATACTAGGGATCAAACCCTAACAAAACTAACTTGATTACATGGTAAATCTCATCCAACCCATCACCGTCCAGCAAGCCTACGATGGAATTACTCACGCACGGCGGTGAGCATCATGAAATTGGTGATGGAGAATGGTTGATGATGACGACGGCGACGAATCCCCTCTTGGAGCCCGAGCGGACTCGAGATCAGCCCTCCAGAGAGATTAGGGCTTGGTGGCGGCTCTGTGCCGTAAAACGCGATGAAACTTTCTCTCTGATTTTTTTCTCCGCGAGATGGAATATATGGAGTTGGAGTTGAGGTCGGCGGAGCCTCAGGGGGCCCACGAGACAGGGGACGCGCCCCCACCCTCGTGGACAGGGTGTGGGCCCCCTGGTCTTGATTCTTTCGCCGGTATTTTTTATATTTTCCAAAAAGTGCCTCCGTGGATTTTCAGGACATTCCGAGAACTATTGTTTTCTACACATAAAACAACATCATGGCAGTTCTTCTGAAAACAGCGTCAGTCCGGGTTAGATTCATTCAAATCATGCAAGTTAGAGTCCAAAACAAGGGCATAAGTGTTTGGAAAAGTAGGTATGTTGGAGACGCATCACAATCCTACGATGGAATTACTCATGCACGGCGGTGAGCATCATGAAATTGGTGATGGAGGATGGTTGATGATGACGACGGCGACAAATCCCCCTCTCCGGAGCCTCGAACGGACTCCAGATCAGCCCTCCCGAGAGAGATTAGGGCTTGGCGGCGGCTCCGTATCGTAAACGCGATGAAACTTTCTCTCTGATTTTTTTTCTCCATGAAACAGAATATATGGAGTTGGAGTTGAGGTCGATGGAGCAGCAAGGGGCCCATGACACAGGGGGCGCGCCCATGGGGAGGGGGCGCGCCCCCCACCCTCGTGGACAGGGTGTGGGCCCCCTGGCCTTGATTCTTTCGCCAGTATTTTTTATATTTTCCAAAAGTTATCTCCGTGGATTTTCAGGTCATTCTGAGAACTTTTGTTTTCTGCACAATAAACAACACCATGGCATTTCTGCTGAAAACAGCGTCAGTCCGTGTTAGTTTCATTCAAATCATGCAAGTTAGAGTCCAAAACGAGGGCAAAAGTGTTTGGAAAAGTAGATACGTTGGAGACGTATCAACTCCCCCAAAGTTAAACCTTTGCTTGTCCACAAGCAGTTCAGTTGATAAACTGAAAGTGATAAAGAAAAACTTTTACAAACTCTATTTGCTCTTGTTGTTGTAAATATGTAAAGCCAGCATTCAAGTTTTCAGCAAAGATTATGAACTAACCATATTCACAATAACACTTTGGTCTCATGTTTACTCAGATCAATAGCATAATCGACTAGCGAGCAATAATAATAAAACTCGGATGACAACACTTTCTCAAAACAATCATAATATGATATAACAAGATGGTATCTCGCTAGCCCTTTCTAAGACCGCAAAACATAAATGCAGAGCACCTTTAAAGATCAAGGACTGACTAAACGTTGTAATTCATGGTAAAAGAGATCCAGTCAAGTCATACCCAATATAAACTAATAGTAATGCATGCAAATGACAGCGTGCTCTCCAGCGGGTGCTTTTTTATAAGAAGGTGATGACTCAACATAAAAGTAAATATATAGGCCCTTCGCAGAGGGGAGCAGAGATTTGTAGAGGTGCCAGAGCTCGATTTTAAAATAGATATGAATAACATTTTGAGCGGTATACTTTCACTGTCAACGCAACAACTATGTGATGGCGATGTCTTCCATGCTACACACATTATAGGAGGTTCCGAAACAGAATGGTAAAGTTTATCCTCCCCACCACCAACAAGCACACTCCACGGCCATCCGAAACAACGGGGTACCGTCCATACCAACAACAGTCCTGGGGGAGTTTTGTTTTAATTATTTTGATTTGCTTTGATCTTTTTGATCATGGGACTAGTCATCCGGTTACCAGCCATTTTCTCGTGAATGAGGAGCGGAGTCCACTCCTCTTGAGAATAACCCACCTAGCATGGAAGATACATGTCAGGACCCCGACTCAAAGCCACATCGATCTAGCATGTAACACCTCATATCACTTTGCGACCTCACGCATGGTATTCCCACGGGTGTCGCCTTACCTTTGCCCGGGACCGTTTGCGCCTTTTGGCACACGTATATGATAGTGTCGCTAGCATCCATATGATAAGGAGCCCGGGCTGACATGGCTAGTCGTAAACCCAAAGTGGCACAAACTTACAGGGACAGGCATCCATGACCCAACATCAAACGTGTCGGTCATCAGCGAGTGAATCCAGGTTGTAGCACTGGGCTAGCAGGACTCTGGTGAACCGGGCTGTAGCGGGCTAATAGGACTCCAGTATTCATCGCGTGACATTTCCCCGAAGGGACAGACACAGTAAAATAGAGCAGGAGCGAGAGAGTGGGATTGTATCGGAATGAACAAGGGGGTTTTGCTTGCCTGGCACTTCTGAAGATAATATAGTTCTTCATCGGTGTCATCAAACTCATCGTCGGAACAACGACTACTGACATGGCAATATGATTTGAGCTAATGCAACTAGTAGCAGGTTAAATGAAGTTGGTTTGAATTCAAGATTCAAATTCAAACTCCATATGTGAAGGTTTAAATGCCATTTATATGATTTGTACTAAACAGCAGCTATAAGTTGTTCTAACATGCATGAAAATGGTACAGACGGATTGATTGGATTTTTCTGATCATTTTTCATATATAATTTATTTCATTCTGAGTTACGGTTGATTTTATATGATTTTCAGAAGTTTTGGTTATTTTCTGGAATTTCCTGAATTATTTTAAATCCGAAAATTATTAATCTGCGTCGACATCACGTCATTGTGACGTCGGCAGGTCAATCTATGGTGACCAGGTCAAACCTAACCGATGGGGTCCTTTGGTCGATCCTGCAGTCTTTATCGAGTCACCGATGTGGGGTCAGTCAGCACCACATCGGTAGTCAATCTTGGCGTGTGGGTCCCACTTGTTTATGAATTAATCTAAGCGAAAAATAAAACTAACCTAAGCAGTGCGAGGGCCCACATGGCGGTGGCTCTAGGGGTTAATTCTGGCGTCATTAGTGGCTAATGACTTGCCATGTCGGCACTATCGGCGATTAGTCGCGGCGACATCAAGTCGCGGCGAACCCGCCTGACGAGCAGCATGAGGATGGCGGGCGAGGGCACCGGAGGAAGCCCGAGCCCGTCTGGCGTCTAGGGAGGCCGGCTGGGCCATCGAGGATAACTGTTTGCGACGGTGGCGGCGAGGTTAGCGGCGGCCGGAGTTCGGTCGTCGATGAAATGGCGGCTACGGAGAGAAGCTGAGCACATGAGTGAGGGGAAGAGGCAGACGAGCTCACAGCAGAGCCAGCAGTGGTTCAGCGGGCTCGGGGACGACCAGCAAGCGGCGAATCGTGCAACGGCGGCCGCCAAGGCAGAGGACGGAGATGGTGGTGGTGGCGACGCTGCGGGGCTCTCGGGTCTTCATCTTCGTCGTAGAGGGGCTTCGGGGCATGGCGGACCTCGGCGACAAGCTGGATAGGCAAGGGGGGCTCGGTGGCCGCAGTGGTGACGAGCAGTGATGGCGAGCTCCGCTCGGTGGGAGAGAGAGGGAGCTAGAGGAGGGGATGGGGACGAGAGAGTGAGCGAGGGGGTTCTAGGGGGTGCGTGGCGTCGTTGGAGACGTCCAGAGCGTCGAGGACGCAGGCAAGCAGGGTGGAGGTGGCCGCCGCGGTGGTGCTTGCAGCGTCGAACCTGCGCCCCCTCTGGCGAGGAGGAAGACGACAGGGAGGGGGTGGCTTGGTGGGCTGGGCCAGCCAGCTGCAGAGCTGGGCCGAACAGGTAAGTTAGCCAGGTAATTCTCTCTCTCTCTTTTATTTTTCTTTTCTATTTCTGTTATTTGTTTTGATTTGATTTAGAACATCAAATCATTTTTATAAACTTTCTGTAAGTTGTTATGTGAGCTCAGGTCTAGCCCAAGTCACATGCAACTTACAAAAATGTTTGAGCTTTATTTCTTATATAATAGAAATAAATCCAACTCAAATATGTCATTGATTTAATTCAAAAGGCCCAAAATAAATATTTCAGTCACTCCACAAATATTGGTTTGCATTTTACCTCATGCCAATATTTTCATAGAATAACAGGAACATTTTCTTGGACTCATTTGATGAGATTTAAATGTTGGTTATTTTTAGAGGTCTTCTAAGGCTTTTGAAAATTCCTCAATTCAAATTTCCTTAGAATTTAAACATGATGCTCACATGAAGGGCTAGCCTAGTGCATACCAGAACTACAGATGTGACAATACAGACAATCCTAGTTGAAACATGAGTTGCTCGAGCATACAAAACAGAATTTCATTTGAAGGTTTGGAGTTTGGCACATACAAATTTACTTGGAACGGTAGGTAAATACCGCATATAGGAAGGTATGGTGGACTCATATGGAATAACTTTGGGGTTTATGGAGTTTGGATGCACAAGCAGTATTCCCGCTTAGTACAGGTGAAGGCTAGCAAAAGACTGGGAAGCCACCGACTGAGAGAGCGATAACAGTCATGAACATGCATTAAATTTAATCTACACCAGGTGCAAGCATGAGTAGGATATAATCCACCATGAACATAAATATCGTGAAGGCTATGTTGATTTTGTTTCAACTACATGCGTGAACATGTGCCAAGTCAAGTCACTCGAATCATTCAAAGGAGGATACCATCCTATCATACCACATCACGATCATTTTAATAGCATGTTGGCACGCAAGGTAAATCATTATAAGCTCCTAGCTAATTAAGCATGGCATAAGCAACTATAATCTCTAATTGTCATTGCAAACATGTTTATTCATAATAGGCTGAATCAGGAACGATGAACTCATCATATTTACAAAAACAAAAGAGGTCGAGTTCATACCAGCTTCTCTCATCCCAATCAGTCCATCATATATCGTCATTATTGCCTTTCACTTGCACGATTGAATGGTGTGTATAATAATAATAGTGCACGTGCATTGGACTAAGCTGGAATCTGCAAGCATTCAATTCAAGAGAGAAGACAAGGTAATGTGGGCTCTAAGTTAAATCAACAATCATGCATATGAGAGCCACTAAACATTTTCAATATGGTCTTCTACTCTTGACCCCCAAAGGAAAGAAAAGAAATAAAACTATTTACACGGGAAAGCTCCCAACAAGTAAAAAGAAGAACGAGAAATCTTTTTGGGTTTTCATTTTAATTATTACTACAAGCATGGAAATTAAACTAACATTTTTTTGGTTTTTCTTAAGGTTTATCAAACACACAAGAAGAAAACTAGAAAAAGGAAATTAAACTAGCATGGATAATACAATGAAAGAGTATGAGCACCGACAACTACAATAGTGTGTGAACATGAATGTAAAGTTGGTGAGAAATACGTACTCCCCCAAGCTTAGGCTTTTGGCCTAAGTTGGTCTAATGCTAAGGGTCGCGACTACTCTCCCCAGTGTACTGAGGAGTGTCATCTGGATCCCACTGGCTGGCGATCTTCTCCGGATCCCACTGATAATAGGATGAACGATAAGGGTCAAGTGGTGGTTCCGGCTCAGGCTCTGGAGCTAATGCTGGCCTCGATGTGCGTACACATCCTTCAGCAAGACGAGGTAACGGCTGTTCGATCCGGTCGTGGAGGAAGTCGATGAGGCCCGCATTTTCAGCCAATGAATAAAAGTCTTCATAAATCTCGGCTGCTCTCAAGAAATTATCACAAGGCCACTCACGGCCTCACTTCCGCTATGCGAGGAAGATTATACTTGGCCTTTTCTTTCTCCTTAGCTTGTTTATCCTTGGAGCTTTGACTAGAAGAGCCCCTCAATAATCTCCTTATCATTTTCTGAAAATTTTTGAAATTTTTAGTAACTTCAATATAAAAGTGAATCCAACTAAACAAGATTGGTAGCAACTACTCCCACAAGTGTCTAGAGCCTATATCATGCATTGGAATTACTTGGGACCTCATAAATTTGACATGCAAGCTTAAGAACAGGGTCACCTATGCAGCAAAAATTTGCAATGAATAAAGCACTAGAACAAAAACTATTTGGACCAATGGAGAAGTCACATACCAAGCAACAATCTCCCAAAGCAGTTTTGTGAATGGAGCTTTGAGCAAGGAGATCGAAAATCGTAGCAAAATGAGCTAGAACTCGTTCTTGAGCTGGATGGGGATTTTTTGGGAGGAAGATGGAGTGTGTGGGTGCAGGAATAAATGGAGGGGGGCCACCGTGGGCCCACGAGACAGGGGGGCACCCAGGGGGAGTGGGCGTGCCCTCCGCCCTCGTGTCCAGGTGCTTCCCCCCCCCCCCTGCTGTGTTCTCAATGCCTAAAATCCTCAAATGTTCCATAAAAAATCATACTAAATTTGCAGGGCATTTGGAGCACTTTTATTTTCTGGAAATTTTTTATTGCACGAATAATTCAGAAAACAGACAGATAATACTATTTTTGCTTTATTTATTCTAAATAACAGAAAGTAAAAAGAGAGTACAGAAGGTTGTGCCTTCTAGTTTCATCCATCTCATGATCATCAAAATGAATCCACTAACAAAGTTGATCAAGTCTTGTTAACAAACTCATTCCGAATAACATGGAACCGGAGAAATTTCGAATAACACTAGGTTACCTCAACGGGGATATGAACATCCCCAACAATAAGAATATCATACTTTTTCTTGACAGTTGGAAGAGGAAATTCAAAACCTCCAATAATGATAGTTGGAATTTTTCCAATAGAATTGATGCTATGAACTTGAGGTTGTTTCCTCGGAAAGTGTACCGTATGCTCATTACCATTAACATGAAAAGTGACATTGCCTTTGTTGCAATCAATAACATCCCCTACAGTATTAAAAAGGGTCTACCAAGGATAATCGACATACTATCGTCCTCGGGAATATCAAGAATAACAAAGTCCGTTAAGATAGTGACATTTGCAACCACAACAGGCACATCCTCACAAATACCGACACGTATAGCAGTTGATTTATCAGCCATTTGCAAAGATATTTCAGTAGGTGTCAACTTATTCAATTCAAGTCTATGATATAAAGAGAGAGGCATAACAATAACACCGGCTCCAAGATCACATAAAGCAGTTTTAACATAATTTCTATTAATGGAGCATGGTATAGTTGGTACTCCTGGATCTCCAAGTTTCTTCGGCATTCCACCTTTAAAAGTATAATTAGCAAGCATGGTGGAGATTTCAGCTTCCGGTATCTTTCTTTTATTTGTAATGATATCCTTCATATATTTAGCATAAGGGTTTACTTTAAGCATATCAGTTAAGCGCATATGTAGGAAGATAGGTCTAATCATTTCAGCAAAGCATTCAAAATCCTCATCATCCTTTGTCTTGGATGGTTTAGGAGGAAAAGGCATCGGTTTCTGAACCCATGGTTCTCTTTCTCTACCGTGCTTCCTAGCAACAAAATATATCTTATCATAACGTTGATTCTTTGATTGTGGGTTATCAAGATCAACAGCAGGTTCAATCTCTACTTCATTATTATTGCTAGGTTGAGCATCAACATGAACATTATCATTAACATTATCATTAGGTTCATGTTCATCACCTAATTGTGTTTCAGCATCAAAGATAGAAATATTATTGGGATTCTCAGGTGTGTCTACAATAGGTTCACTAGAAGCAAGCAAAGTCCTATCATTTTTCTTTTTCTTCTTTTTAGAAGGACTAGGTGCATCTACATTATTTCTCTGAGAATCTTGCTCGATTCTCTTAGGGTGGCCTTCACGATACAAAGGTTCCTGAGTCATTCTACCAGTTCTAGTAGCCACTCTAACAGCAAAGTCATGTTTATTATTTAATTCATCAAGCAAATCATTTTGATCTTTAGGTACTTGTTCAGCTTGAGTGGTAACCATAGAAGTATTTGCCAATGAGTTTAAGTTCACCTTTAACTCTAGCCATATAATCACTCAAGCATCCTATCTCGAAAGCATTATTCTTTAATTCCCTACCAACATGAGCATTAAAACTTTCTTGTCTAGCCATAAAGTCATCAAATTAATCTAAGCACTGGCTATGAAATTTAGTAGAAGGGATTTCAACCTTATCATATCTATAGAGATAATTTACCTTTACTACCTATGTCGGGTTATCAAGACAATGTGTTTCTTCAACAGGCGGTATATTAAGACCATGTATTTCTTCAATAGGAGGTAAATTCTTAACATCTTCAGCTTTAATACCTTTTTCTTTCATAGATTTCTTTGCCTCTTGCATATCTTCAGGACTGAGAAATAAAACTCCCCTCTTCTTCGGATTTGGTTTAGGAATAGGCTCAGGAGTTGGCTCAATTGGCTCAGGAATTGGCTCAGGAAGAGTCCAATTATTTTTGTTAGTCAACGTATTATTCAATAGTAATTCAGCTTGGTCGGCTGTTCTTTCCCTGAAAACACAACCAGCACAACTATCCAAGTAGTCCTTGGAAGCATCGGTTAGTCCATTATAAAAGATATCAAGTATTTCATTTTTCTTAAGAGAATGATCAGGCAAAGCATTAAGTAATCAGAGAAGCCTCCCCCAAGCTTGTGGGAGGCTCTCTTCTTCGATTTGCACAAAATTATATATTTCCCGCAAGGGAGCTTGTTTTTTATGAGCAGGGAAATGTTTAGCAGAGAAGTAATAAATCATATCCTGGGGACTATGCACACAACCGAGATCAAGAGAATTAAACCCACTTTTAGCATCACCCTTTAATGAGAGTGGAAATATCTTAAGGATATAATAATAGTGAGACTTCTCATCATTAGTAAACAGGGTGGCTATATCATTCAACTTGGTAAGATGTGCCACAACAGTTTCAGATTCATTGCCATAAAAAGGATCAGATTCAACCAAAGTAACTATTTCAGGATCAATAAAGAATTCATAATCCTTATCAGTAACAAAGATAGGTGAAGTAGCAAAAGCAGGGTCATATTTCATTCTAGCATTCAGAGTTTCCTGTTTAAGTTTAGCTAGTAATTTCTTAAGATCGGATCTATTATTTTAAGCAAAAAGCTCTCTAGCAGTTTCTTCATCCATAACATAACCCTCAGGAACAACAGGCAATTCATAATTAGGGGGAGAACCTTCATCATCACTATCATCAATACTGTCATCATTAATAATTTCATTCTCTCTAACCCTAGCAAGTTGTTCATCAAGAAATTCACCTAATGGCAAAGTAGTATCAAGCATAGAAGTAGTTTCATCATAAGTATCATGCATAGTAGAAGTGGCATCATAAATAACATGCGGCATATCAAAATTCATAGCAGTAGCAGGTTTAGGTGTCGCAAGCTTACTCATAACAGAAGGAGAATCTACTGCAGAGCTAGATGGCAGTTCCTTACCTTCCCTCGCAGTTGAGGGAAAAATCTTAGTTCTTGTGTCTTTCAAGTTCTTCATAGTGATCAGCAGATATAAATCCCAAGTGACTCAAAGAATAGAGCTATGCTCCCCGGCAACGGCGCCAGAAAATAGTCTTGATAACCCACAAGTATAGGAGATCATAGCAGTTTTTGAGGTAGAGTATTCAACCCAAATTTATTGATTCGACACAAGGGGAGCCAAAGAATATTCTCAAGTATTAGCAGTTGAGTTGTCAATTCAACCACACCTGGATAACTTAGTATCTACAGCAAAGTATTTAGTAGCAAAGTAGTATGATAGTAATGGTAACAGTGGCAAAAGTAAAGATAGCAGTTTTGTAGTAGTTGTAACAGTAGCAACAGAAAAGTAAATAAGCAGAGTACAAGATGTGAAAAGCTCGTAGGCATTGGATCAGTGATGGATAATTATGTCGGGTGTGATTCCTCATGCAATAGTTATAACATAGGGTGATATAGAACTAGCTCCAGTTCATCAATGTAATGTAGGCATGTATTCCGTAAATAGTCATACGTGCTTATGGAAAAGAACTTGCATGACATCTTTTGTCCTACCCTCCCGTGTTCAGCGGGGTCCTTACGGAAACTAAGGGATATTTTTTTTTGAGGTATTGACAGTGGGAGAGAACTCCCACTGTTTTATCATATATCTATATAAATGGGGTGTTTACATAGACATATACAAACACATCATCCCCACTACTCCTGGTTGGTACACCAGAGAGGTGGGCAGCTACTCCATACAAGGTGGTAAGCGGTATGCTAACTGTATATTACAAAGATAAAGAGGAAAAAATAGAGGTGACTCAACCAAGCGTGTCACAGTATGAGAGCAGGGACGTTCGACGTGCCACTTTAACTCTATGTTGCAGAAGTCGTAGATCCTTTTGAGCGTGCGGACCGAGTCAGCGCCGGGACAACACCTCTGAAGTGCTTGTTATTTCTTTCCTTCCATAGGCTCCATGCAGCGGTGTAAAAGACTTCAACAAAGAACGCGTTTGGCCAACCTGTTTGTTCGTTGTGGAGCACAGTGAACCTATCATGGAAATCACCCCAATCAGTGTGTATTTTGTCCCAGCACATCTTGCTAAAGGGGCACGTGAAGATCATATGGTCGAGAGTCTCATCTTCTTGCCCGCAGAGAAGGCATGCATAGTCATCTCCAATGTTATAGTGTCGTCTTCGGAGCATATCACGCATGTTGAGCCTATCATGCAGAAGCAGCCACCCGAACACTTTGATTTTCATTGTGCAGTTGGATTTCCAAAGCTTTTGGAATGCAGGGTGGGCTATTGCAGTGGCAAAGTAGTTGTTGTAGTAATCTTTTGGCCTGTAATCTGCTTTGCTCCAAATGTAATGCCAGATGTCAGTCATTGCTGTTGGAGGGTTTAGCTCGAAAGAAGCCCGTTGGACATCTAGCGCCTCAGCATGAGCCTGAGGAGATAGCGGAAGCTGGAAGGTTTCATGCAGATCCGTGGTGGCCCAGAAGTCAGCCACCGTCATGTCTTCATGCAGAGTATAAGAGAAGGCTCGAGGATGTGACACCTGGAGCACATCGATGGACCACAAATCTTTCCAGAGCAACATGGTCGAGCCATCCACCACTTGCACACGAGAGATTCCTCGATAAACTGGCGTTAGTTTCAGGACATCTTTCCTCGATAAACTAAGGGATATTAAGGCCTCCTTTTAATAGAGAACCAGAACAAAGCATTAACACATAGTGAATACATGAACTCCTCAAACTACGGTCATCACCGAGAAGTATCCCGATTATTTTCACTTCGGGGTTGTCGGATCATAACACATAATAGGTGACTATAGACTTGCAATATAGGATCAAGAACTCACATATATTCATGAAAACATAATAGGTTCGAATCTGAAATCATGGCACTCGGGCCCTAGTGACAAGCATTAAGCATAGCAAAGTCATAGCAACATCAATCTCAGAACATAGTGGATACTAGGGATCAAACCCTAACAAAACTAACTTGATTACATGGTAAATCTCATCCAAACCATCACTGTCCAGCAAGCCTACGATGGAATTACTCACGCACGGCGGTGAGCATCATGAAATTGGTGATGGAGGATGGTTGATGATGACGACGACGATGAATCCCTCTCTCCGGAGCCCCGAACGGACTCCAGATCAGCCCTCCCGAGAGAGATTAGGGCTTGGCGGCGGCTCCATATCGTAAAATGCGATGAAACTTTCTCTCTGATGTTTTTCTCCACGAAAAGGAATATATGGAGTTGGAGTTGAGGTCGGTGGAGCAGCAGGAGGCCCACGAGACAGGGGGGCGCGCCCAGGGGGAGGGGCCCCCCCACCCTCGTGGACAGGGTGTGGGCCCCCTGGACTTGATTCTTTCGCCAGTATTTTTTATATTTTCCAAAAGTTATCTCCGTGGATTTTCAGGTCATTCCGAGAACTTTTGTTTTCTGCACAATAAACAACACCATGGCAGTTCTGCTGAAAACAGCGTAAGTCCGGGTTAGTTTTATTCAAATCATGCAAGTTAGAGTCAAAAACAAGGGCAAAAGATGTTTGGAAAAGTAGATACGTTGGAGACGTATCAGAACACCATAGCATAATGGTGTGTCCGAACATCGTAACCGTACTTTATTAGATAAGATACGATCTATGATGTCTCTTACCAATTTTCTATTATCGTTTTGGGGTTATGCATTAGAGACAGCTACATTCATGTTAAAGAGGGCATCATCTAAATCCATTGAGACGACACCATATGAACTGTGGTCTGGCAAGAAACCTGAGCTGTCATTTCTTAAAGTTTGGGGCGGCGATGCTTATGTGAAAAAGTTTTCAACCTGATAAGCTTGAACCCAAATCGGGGAAGTGCATCTTCCTAGGATACCCAAACGAAATTGTTGGGTACACCTTCTATCACAAATCCGAAGGCAAAATATCCGTTGCTAAGAATGGATCCTTTCTGGAGAAGGAGTTTCTCTCGAAAGAAGTGAGTGGGAGGAAAGTAGAACTTGATGAGGTAATTGTACCTGCTCCCGAATTGGAAAGTAGTTCATCACAGAAATCAGTTCCAGTGATTCCTACACCAATTAGTGAGGAAGCTAATGATGATGATCATGAAGCTTCGGATCAAGTTACTACCGAACCACTAGTGCAGAACCGGCCTTTAGTGCCGGTTCGTCACGGCCTTTAGTGGCGGTTCGCCAACCAGCACTAAAGAGTGGGGACTAAAGGTCCCCCCCTTTAGTACCGGTTCTTCATGAACTGGCGCTAAAGAGCCACCACGTGGCACGAGCCAGGCCTGGGTGCGTGTAGGACATTAGTACCGGTTGGTAACACCAACCGGTACTAAATGTTTGGGTGTTTTTTTTTATTTTTGCTTTAATTTTGTGTTTTCAATTTGGCTTTATTTTCCATTTAATTCTTTTTTGTTGCTGGTATTTCATGATACTACAAATTGTACACGTTATGCATATATATAAATAGATTTTCTCGTACGTAGAACCGCATATATATATATAATATCATCGAATGTCTCACAGCCAACACCATTAACTATTCACACATACACATGTATATACATATACAATTTCTCCTACATGTTGCCTTGGTGCCTTCGGAGCACAATTACAAGTGGTTCATGGGGGCGGTAGCGGGTAATAGTATTCTCCTTTGGGATCTATGACCTGGTCGAGCAAAAATCCGGCTATTTCCTCTTGAAGTGCTAGTATGCAGTCCGCTGGTAGGAGCTTATCCCGCACCTCTCTGAACTGTTAAGAAGGAGATCAATATGCATGTGTATTAGTTGTGTTACAAGATATCGATAATGGTGTGAATAGTGTTCTGACAAACATACCCAGTCATGTCTTTGAGATCTGCTCCTTTCGGACGCCATCATGCGAATGTTCTCGCAAACGTAGAATGCACACAGATCATTCCCCGGCGCCTACTTCAGGGCCTTTACGAGAATGGAATTGAATCAGATAATGATTAATTAAGCATGATAATTAATTAATGGTATTGAAACAAGAATTAAAGAGATGGTAGCTAGCTAGTACTACTTAATTACTTACCTTTGGTCGATGCCAAAACAACTTTTTTGGCCATTTGCACGAGTCACCTTGATGAACTTTGCCCAAGCCACCTTGCGGCAAAGAAAATTAATAAAGGGTTATTAAATAGTTCATATCTGGAAATGACGAACTAATAATAGACCGAGATATAGTTAATAATGATTGAAATTACCTGTTGACTATCCCCTTCATGATGGTGTAGTCTTTATCTTCTTTAACTAGTGAGTCCAGTACTTCAACTGTTGCTTTGTCAACTTTAATGTCTAACAAGATCCAGTGGAAACTGCATGCGCACACGTTTGCATGTCTTAATTAAGCGGGCATGTGCATAAAATTAATCAAGTATCGTAAACCGTATACACTTAATTATTAACATCTTATATTTACTAATTGGAGGCACCATTAGAGCCTCCACGTTAATCCATGTCATCAAAAGCAAATGCACTCTTCCCTATAATGAAGTTTATAATCCATGTGTTTATTATTCGTTATCATTTTTTTAATAACTTGGCATATGTCCAGTTGTATTATAACTAAAATTTAAATACTTGCATTTTACATCTAAGTTCTAATTTTATTAATAAATAGGGTGTCCTTATCATAGCTAGGCCGTGCTGTTGCACGGGCGGATGACTAGTCTAGCTAGCTAGTAAGCAAAAACAAAATTTGTATTAACTCACAGGAAGTTGTAAGGAAATAGTATATCTTCATTGGTATTGAGGCGCTTCAAGAACTCTAGCATGCTTTCCTCTACACTTGCTTGAGAAGTTGCAAGATTCCATGTGTACTCGTTAATGGTATTTGGGTCAATGAACCCAATGCCATAGCGTGCAGATTTTTTTCATTTCATACATCTTCATCCTGCATATAATACCACAGAAAAGAATATATAGTGAGGATAATTACATGTAATGATTGATCAAAATTACGAGAAAGAAATCACTTCTGAGACAATAGCAACCGACGAGAGATTTGTCGAGTGCATCTTGATTGTATAAGCTGAAATAGTTACGAATACTCAGCGCCGAGCTTTCTCATGGTAGTAATGCTCCTTCTTGACATTCACCATGAGGGACTCTCGATTGGAAATCTCGGTAATGTTCATGTACCATTGATGCAATTCATACATTCTCGTTGGGAGGTTCTTGACCTTGTCTGGCTCGACCAAAGGTTGGCCCCGGACATATTTCCGTTTTATTTCCTCCTCTCTAAGCGGAGACATGGGCTCAATTTTGAGGAGTTGTCCAATAGAGATCTTGAGCATTTCAGCCTGCATTATATGCTCCTCCATTATTACCACATCATCTAGCTGGGGAACTTTAACGGTTTGCCCACAATAATATTGGGCGCGCGGCCTCCTCTCATGTGTTGTTGGCACAACAAGCGGGGATCGATTCGCCGCTTTGTTCTCCAATTTGAGGAGCGGTTTTCCGCATTTTTGCCGTTGCTTGTTGGCTCGAGCTCGAGCTCGCTTCCTTCTTTAGCCGTTCTCGATGTAGTTTCCTGATTTGGCGCTCATAGTTCAAGTCAACAGGCTTGGGAGCTGGTTCTCTAGCCATACGAATGAAGTGGTCAATTGTTTCTCAGGCACTTTCTCCTTTGGCGGCGGTGCCGGTTTCGGTCCAAAATGGGCGTCCACTTGGGCCTGCACTATGGCTGCGTCTTGCTCCTTAGTCATGTCGTAAGGCCTCTGAGGAAGAGGAGCGAGGCTTGGACCATATTTATATCGCTTGTCTCCGCCTGTACTTCCTGAACTACCTCGACTCGTATCGCTACGCACCATAGCTGCGGCGTGTCTCTTCTGCGATTCTTTGAGGCGGCGGAGACAACCGGCGTGGCTGAGTTGGACCAGAGAAGTGGCTGGCGATGTCTGGACTTGAAGCGGGAGGTGTGGCGACACGGTGCGGACTTGAAACCGGAGAAGTGGCATGGCGTTGTGCGGACTTGAAACCAGAGGAGTCGACTCACGCGTTCGGGGACTTGGAGAAGGTGGCGGACTTGAGGAGGAGTCGGCTCACGCATTCGGGGACTTGGAGGCGGGATTCTGCGACTCGGTGGCGGACTTGAGGAGGTCGGCGGATGACCGCGTGTCGGTGGACTTGAAGATGATGCAATCCTTTCTTCATAGGATGATACGATGTATGGCCTCTCCCAGTGTGTGCTCGTCTTCACCTCCAGGAATGTCAAGTTGTAGCCCCGAATATGGGTCCACCACTTTATCAACCAAGACATGAGCATAGCCCTCTAGAATCAGGATGCAATGGAAGGTTGCTTCGGGGGTAATTGTAAAAGAAACACCGTCCGCCACCTTCATGGATATGTTCTTCATTTTGGAGTGTAGCTCACAGTTAGTGTTCTCTATGATGTCATCCACAGGGTATGTATCCAGCAGTGTGTCACCCGGGGCAGAACCAACGCTGCTTCTCGGCATGGATGGGACGGTGCTATCCAATGCTGGACGATCATCCGCTTGATGCTGCCGCAGCTGAGACCCCCTTTCTTGGCTAAGTGAGTCGATCTGCTGCTGCTGCTGCTGGAATTTGAGTGCCAGGTCCGCGTGCCTTGCTTCTAGGCCTTGAAGGCGTTCTGCGTCCTTCTTCCTTTGCTCCTCCTCCAGCTTCCTTTTCTTCTCCTCCTCCATCTTCCTTCTTGCACGGGTCATGTAGTCCTCGTTCCATTCTGAAAATCCCTCATACCAGGGAATAATGCCCTTGCCTCGTGTTCTTCCCGGGTGTTCAGGATTTCCCAGGGCGCGCGTAAGCTCGTCGTTCTCTCTATTGGGCGTGAACACCCCCCTTCGAGCTTCTTCTATTGTGTCAAGTATCCTTTGTTCGGCTCCTTTTAGATTTGCCTTCCGCAAAACTTCGCCTATCTTCGGGTCCAACGCTCCCCCATGCGCATAGAACCAAGTTCTGCACCTGGGGGGCCAGCTCCTACTAACCGGAGTGACCCCTGCATCCTCCATCTCTTGCTCATACTTATCCCACTTAGGCAATCCCACCGCATAGCCACCTAGACCCAGCCAATGGAACTGCGTCTTTTTTGCGGCATTTGCCTTGTTTTTCATCGATCGTTCCTTAGATAATTCTGAATCCTTGAAGTTCACGAAATCGTCCCAGTGTTCTCTTTGCTTCTCCAGTGTTCCCGTGAATTCTGGAGTCTTCCTTTCTGCAGCGAGGTAGTTGGCCCATACAGTTTTCTTATGGGTGTTGAATGCAATTGCCATCTTCTTAAGAGCAGCGCCCTTGACTTTCTCCGCATCTGCTTCAGTGAAATGATCGGTAGGGTGAAATGTTCCATCGAGAGATTTCAAAGGTCTTTTTGGCTCGTAAATGCGACCCAAGTAACACCTAGGCGTTTAGTCTTTGGCTCTTTCCATTCTTGAATGGAGATCGGGAGTTTGTCCTTCACAAGAACTCTGCACTGACAAGTCCACTTGTCCGCAACATTCTTAGGCGTGAGGGGTTTGCCACTAGGTTTGATGGATTCGATGTTGTACTTTACACCATCCTTCAACAATCTACCCGGGCCTCGCTTTGTCCTGCTGTCTGTGGAAGCAGATTTTCTCGATCCGGGGGATGAAAGAAGAAAGATCGATTCGTTAATATATCTTCAATAAAAAACATGTGATGATCACCATGATGCATGCTTATATAAATATACCTCACCGGTAGTCTTTGTTATTTGAAGATCAGCATTATGCGTGTCATCACAAACATTATGCGTGTCATCATAATCATAATCATAGTTCATGACTTCATCGACTTGATCGTCAAGATCGAATATCTTTTCATCACCCTCTCCGTATTGTTCGGATATTGGGAGCCGTCATCCGCTTCATTCGGATCATCTAGCTTTGTGAGGGCTGCGTATGATGTCGAACCATTCCTCTTCTCTCTCTCTGCCGGTATTGTCCGCCATAGCTTTTACTTAACTAATACAGAAGAAATATAAAACAATTTAGTATTCAAATTACAATGCAGGGATGCAATCAATAAGGAAAAACTGAATCTCGAATACATCGTCTTGAATATATAATCTCGAGTACATCATCGTCTTAATATATATAATCTTGAATACATCACTGGCTAGGTACCTAATAAAGATCGAGTACTACAGAAGAATCTAGGCCACTCGCGGTCCCTGGGGCACGGGCGTGGACACCCAAAGAGAAGGAACCGTCACAGGATCATATCTCCGGTCATCTGCCCAAAGAACCTGCCAAGTATTGGAGAACCTGATGTCCATAGCAGCCATGTAGCGATGGACATGCTCGTCCTCCTCCCTGACATGGCGACACACCACCTCCGGCGGCGCTAGCTCCCTCTGCACCGAATGTGGCCCACGCGAACGCCACCAAAGGACATCGAAATCGACAGCGGGACCCGAGGCGGGTTCCTCACCAAGCGGCGCCCCTCGAGTAGCACCTCCCGTGCCGGCCGGTGGAGCCAGTCCGGACATGGGTCCTCTGAAGCGGGGCGTCGTCGTGAGCGAATTAAACGACGCGAGGATGCGGGCCGGGCATATCGTCGAGAACAAATACTATATGCCCGCAAAAAATAACATTTTTTAAATGATTGGATTGTGATGACTAAAATTCTATATATATGCAAATTCTAACAATTTGACATTAATCTAATTCATCTAACTAAAACTAATTCTAAAATTTCCAGATTATATAACTCACATTTCTATAACTATTCTAATATTTATATAACTAAAAAATAGAAAAATCGCTAACATTTCTATAAATATTTCTATAACTAAAAACGGAAAAAAAATTATAACATTTCTATATAACTAACATTTCTAATATTTATATAACTAAAAAAACAGAATAATTTCTAACATTTCTATAACTAAAAAACAGAAAAATTTATAACAAACAAACTAATGTGTGTGTGTAGTGTGTGTAGTGTGTGTGTGTGTGTAGTGTGTGTGTGTGTGTGTGTGTGGACATGGCGGCCGGGGCGAGCTCAGCGGCGAGGCGACGACGGGGCAGCGACGAAAGCGGCGACGACGGGCGGCGGCAGCAGACGACGGGACGGAGCAGGGCGAGGACGGGCGGGCGCAGGCAGGGACAACAGAACAACGGGACGGGACGGCGGCGATTTAGCGGCAGCGGCGGCGGCGTCGACGGGACAGCGTCGATCGGCGAAGCGGCGACAGAGGAAAAAGCAGAGAGGAATGTGAATTTTTCCAAGCTGTTGTATATATAGGCCTTTAGTACGGTTGGAGCCACCAACCGGTACTAAAATCTGCTAACCGAGCCAGCGGCGGAAGCTCCCCCTTTAGTACGGGTCGTGGCACCAACGGTACTAAAGACCCCTCTTTAATCTTGGTTGCAGCCACCACCCGGTACTAAAGGGGTGCGCCTGTCTTGATCTTGATGCGGCAAGTTTAGTCCCACCTCGCTAGTCGAGGGCTACCGCGACCGGTTTATAAGCCCAAGTGTGGTAGCTCTCTCAAGCTCCTCTCCTAAGCAGCCTCTTGGGCCTACATTACAATGCTCACTGGGCCCTCTTGGGCCTTCTTGGTCTGCATCCTGGCCCAACAAAAGGTTGTGTTTCTAGTCGTATGCAGACCGCTTTGGCCCAGTAGGCGGGCTTTTTTATTTTCTTAATTTTTATGCTTTATTTATTTTTGTTTTATTTATTTTTGAGTTGTTTTTTGCTGTATTTAGAGTTTCTTTGTGAATATTTTTGCTTTAGGTACAAAAAATTACAAACTTTCTATTAGTGCCGGTATTTTCAAATTTGAATAGTTTAAATTTTGAATTATTTGAAATTTGTGTGAATCACTAGTTTGTGAATAACTTAACTTTGAAAAAAGATTTTTCAGTGATTCTTTTTTCTTATGTTTAATATTAGTGTGTTTTATCATTATATATTCAATTTGGTAATGCTTAGGTTATTTAAAAATGAAATGCCTTTGTAGCAGATGAGTTTTAAATCGGAAACCACGATACTTGAAAGAGATTGTCCATTTGTACACGAAGTGCATCCGATTTTGCCGTAACCCTCTCTACTTTTACGCACATGCTATTTGGATGAAATTATGATACCATGCCAACTTTCAACCTTTTACGAGTTCATTTGAAATGCTTTTCAATTTCAGGGTCATTTAATTGGAAAAAATCAAGAAATGCATGAAAGAATTTGTTTGCACATAAAATTTCTTCGCGTTTCAAATGCCAAAACACATAAACTATTACAGAGATTCCTTCCTGGGTGTGAAACATAGAAGAAAGTGATGATAGTGAAGCCGATCACATCCTAGATCTTTGAGTGTGAAACTTTTTCTTCGCGTGTGTCCCTTTGCGCCGTAGACATGGAAAATCTTCATCATTTAACTGGACGCTCGGGTCAATATTCACTGTGAATGGAGCAATTTCATCAAACTTTTCATAATCTTCGACATGTCGTCTTGTCATCCACTCCCACGATGTTTCTTTTTCTGAAAGAACTATGTGGCTCTTTATTCGTCGTATGATCCATTAAGCTTCCTTATCTTTTCTTTTTCTCGGCTTTGGTAGACATGTCTTTCACATAAAAACCTGCGCCACATCATTAGCTAGGATGAATGGTTAAATCGCATCGCATAAGATTGTTGAGATCCACTGTTGTCATTCCGTACTGCGGGTCTTCTGTTACCCCGTTGTTGATAATATAACTATTTGTGTAAGCCGCCCAGGAGGGGCCGGGTTACGCAAAGAGTATTCATCAGAGAGAAGCCAAGGCCAAGCATGAAGATGGTGGTTCATAAAGGGCCCAAAGCCCACATGCGATTTAAGGCCCGTTGTAGTAAACCGCCATGATGACATGACTTGTAACATAAGGTAGATTTAACTAGTCACCGAGCCGGACACTGTTTATAAGCCGGCCGGGACTCTGCAAGCCACATGGCGTCAACCGTGTATATAAGGGGACGACCTGCTGGCAGCTTAGGGCAAGAAACAACTCATCGAGAGTCGGGCATAGCGTATCTCGCTCCCTGGTCAGCGAAACATCAATACCAACCCAACTAGACGTAGGCCTTACCTTCACCGTAAGGGGCCGAACTAGTATAAACCCTCTCGTGTCCCTCGTCCCGATTTAACCCCTTCAACCTTCCTAGTTGCGATGGCTCCACAACTAAGTCCTTTCACGAGGACATCTGACGTGACTATTCCACGACAGTTGGCGTCCACCGTGGGGCCAGCGCACGGTGGATTTGAGTTCTTGAAGGGCAACTTCGAAGGGCTCAAGGGATACGTGGTGGGGCGGATGACCAAGAGTCGTCGCAGCAAGATCTACATCGACGACGAAGGCTAGGGTCCCGACGCCGGCTCAATTGCGTCACGGATACGGGTCCCCTTGGCGGAATCCATGTTTTCATCGGCGGATCGGTGGCGGGCCTGGCCGGACAACTGCACCGACCTCGTCGAGACGGCTCAGCGTGCGTGGAAGACCCGGGCTCAACCTGTCTTAAGGCGTGCCTTCGTGGGCTGCGTCCACGGAGAGGAATTTTCTGGATCTGAAGATGGGGTGAGACGGCCGTCCTCTCAGACGGTGATTCGTCCGCCGGCTCAACAGATTCGTTGTATCAGCAGCCGCAGTGATCACGTCCGGATTAGGAGCAGCCGAGGCAGGCGGCCCCGTGCGCCCACCGGCTCAGGTGCTGATGGATCTCATGGACAAGGTTACGGCCCTGTTAACCGCCACGGTTATTCCTGCAGACAAAGATGAGCATGATGCAGCGGTAGCACAGTGCGTGAGGAGATAGCTTCGAGCCAAGGAGGCCTTGGCAGGTGAGGATACTAGACTAGCCCGCAGGCGGGCGGCTCTTGGCGCCGGAACGCAGCAACGCTGCGATCGAAGCTTACCGGCTCACAATGAGCTTAAATGCATCAATGAGGTAATGAGGAGGAGACATCGAAGCGCGGTCCGTTTACCTCGAATTATGACCCCGGGTTCTCTTTGCTACACCGGGCCGGCCCTAATAACCCACGAGGCCGATCAGCTTATGACAGCCGAACAGGAGGACCGGCTCAGCCTCGGATATGGTACCGCCTCACGTGAGCATGCCACCGCCGTGTTATGTGCCGATTCCACGGGTCACTTTTCCAACCCCATGGAGAACTTGATCGCCGCTTCAGCACGTTTAGCGGCTCTTCCTATGGAAGGTGATGACCCGACGGCAGTGGAAACCGGAGGGTCGAGAGCTCCTCGAACAGCCACTGGATCGGCGGAGACCTATTCTTACAGTGGGGCGGGTTCATTCAACTCCCCGCAGGTAGCACCACCTCGCCGAACCGGAGTCCGAGTTCTGGCGCAGACACACAGGTCGGAAGCTTTGTCAAGCAATGCCCAGCGCCGTAACCAGCCGGGGCTATAATCCGTCTGCGAGGACCAAATCGTCGGGAGAACGAATGGCGGCTCGGCGGCGGCTTATCGAGATCACCGGAGTATCCAACGGCGTCTGTTGAGGCGGGGTAGCCACTAGAACCGCGGTGTCCCTTGCTGTACCGGCTCTGCGATGTCGTCGCCCAAGGACTTCAAGGGACCTCGAAAGGTACCAAATTACGGCCGACTTACAGCTGGGGCGTGGATCGAGAGTTATGAGATGGCCATGGAGCTGCTAGAGGTCGATGTGGCGCGATGGCTAAATATTTCACCATGATGTTAGATGGAACAGCCGGTCTTGGCTGAAAGGCTTACCACCCAATTCCATTGGTTCATGGGCGAGTTAAAAGCCGGTTCATCGAGAACTTCAAGGACACTGTAAGCAATCTATATCGATTATGGACTTGACGGATTGCAAGCAAGAGGAAGGTGAATCCACCACCCATTGGAGTGCGCTTGGTCAAGGAGATAATTCATTCCTCCGATAAGATGGATCTGGCTCTGCGGTTCTTATCTTTGGAGAAAAATTGCCGTTTGAGCGGCCGAGGCGTAAACTGGGCGCCTTAAATGTGACCTCACGGATATGAGTGCGCTGATGGCGGCTTTAGTCAAATATACCGATTACGATAGTACCAAGGATCCGCGTCGGCGATGAGAAGGCAGGGGAAGGGAAAAAAGCGGCAATGGAAAGGGTCAGACGACATAACCCGGGAATCAAAGGCGGCAATAAGCGTAAGGAGGACGATAACCGGAGTTTGTGGTGAGGAGTCTGGACTAGGGGTGTCGAACAGCGGACTATCATCATCGGCGGACTCCAAGACTATGAAGATACAACATTGAAGACTTAGTCCCGTGTCCGGATGGGACTTTCCTTGGCGTGGAAGGCAAGCTTGGCAATCTGGATATGTAGATCTCCTACCATTGTAACCGACTCTGTGTAACCCTAGCCCTCCCCGGTGTCTATATAAACCGGAGGGTTTTAGTCCGTAGAACAACCGTTACAACAATCATACCATAGGCTAGCTTCTAGGGTTTAGCCTCCTTGATATCGTGGTAGATCCACTCTTGTACTACCCATATCATCAATATCAATCAGCGAGAGTAGGGTTTTACCTCCATCGAGAGGGCCCGAACACAGGTAAAAACATCGTGTCCCTTGTCTCCTGTTACCATCCGCCTAGACGCACGGTCAGGAACCCCTACCGAGATCCGCGGTTTTGACACCGACATTGGTGCTTTCATTGAGAGTTCCTCGTGTGCGTCACCGATAGGCTTGATGGCTTCTTCAATCAACAACAACGCCGTCGAGGTGAGACTTTTCTCCCGGACAGATCTTCGTGTTCGGTGGCCGCGCTGCGGGCAATTCACTTGGCCATATGGAGCGATCAGCTTCGCCCGCCATCGGTCGAGTTTGGAAGCCTAAACTTCACGGTGACATCCGGGGACTTGATCTTATTTGGAGTCGAGCCACGGCCGGCGTGCCACCTTGTCACGATGGGCATGATCTAGCTCTGCCGCCACGGTACCACAGAGGCGCTGCGAATCGCTCCGACCCATAGTTCGGAGCCGATGGCGCAGATCGAGGACGGGTGGCTGGACACCGCCTCGGGGGCTGCAACTTCTACGGCGATAGAGTTGAATACTGATCTTGTCCCTTATAAAGCTCGTGACTCCGAGGTGCCGGACTCCTTGCCAGACTTCTAACCTCCTGCGCCCCTGCCAATCGAATCCGATTGGGTGCGATTATGGAGTTCACCGCGCGGACATCTTCGGCACTCACCCTTTGGCGACATCCTGAATTCGCTAAAGCATCTCGTTATTAGCGTAACCTTGGCGGATGTGGTCGGGATGGTTGGGATGCGGATGCGAAGAAATTCAAAACCCACCCACCACCCACCGTAGCCCTCGCCGACGACCTAACCGACATGCTAGACTATGACTCGAAGACATCGGCGGTATGGGCGATGATGCGGAGACTACCAGAACCAGCGCTGCCGAAACACTGGAAGGCCAACCCAAACCATGTATATATGGTGGACACCCCAAAAAAAGCGATGACGAGGAACAGCGGGGCGCGGCAAGGATAATTCGCCGACAAACAACCAAAAGCGGCGGCGCAGACGCCGCCCTAAGTCCCGCCTCGACAAAAATAGCACCCTAATGACCCAGCGATAGAGCGGGGCAAACCGATGGGCGACAAACATGCAACCAAGCAACCATCCGAAAGCAGGACGAATCGGACAATCAATCCATGCCCGGTGAAAACAACAGTCCAGATGAACTCACACCGGACACACCACCGGAGCATAAGAACCTGCACAAATGATTGGTCGCCACTGCAAGAAGTCTGAAAAAGGAAAAACGGAAGCTCAAAACAGCGGAAGAAATACTCAGAATGAGGTGGAGCAAAGTACTCAAGACCGCGGACAAATATGGCAATAGCCATCAAACAAAGAGCTATCCAAAGCGCAAGCTGCTGCTAGAATTTGACGAGGAGGCCATAGAGCCCCCACAGTCAAAAAGCAAAGAGGCCGCCTGGCCGGATAGACGACCAGATGACAGGCCAAAAGCGACAAGCGGCGCCGCACACAAGACGACACACTATCCTCACAAAATAGATGGCCCAATCAGGTCCATTTACGGGCCAAAAAAGAGGGGCCCAGGAAGCAACACAACACGCCGCATGCTCGAAGATAACGGCACGCCTAAACACAGGGGCGCCGCACACCCACTATGTTTCACCGATGAGGTGCTGGACCATGAATTTCTAGCGGGATTTAAACCCGTAAACATAGAGGCATACGACGGAACAACAGACCCCGGAGTCTGGATTGAGGATTACATACTGCACATACACATGGCTAGAGGAGAAGATCTCCATGCCATAAAATATCTACCCCTCAAGCTCAAAGGGCCAGCTCGGCATTGGCTCAAAAGCCTCCCAGAAAATACTGTTGGAAGTTGGGAAGAGCTTGAGGACGCGTTTAGAGCAAATTTTCAAGGGACTTATGTCCGCCCTCCGGATCTGAGCGATTTAAGTCACATAACTCAACAGCCGGAGAGTCGGTAGCAAATGCAGAACAGGTTCCTTACCAAAAGAACCAAATAGTCATTGTCCGGACGCCGAAGCCCTAGCAGCTTTTAAACATAATGTCGAGACGAATGGCTGCTTGAACACCTCGGCAAGAGAAGCCGAGAACAATGGCCGTGCTAACAAGCCTCATGAACCGCTTTTGCGCGGGGGAAGACAGCTGGCTAGCAAGATGCAGCACCAGCGACCCGAGTACATCCGAGATCAGAGATGGAAATGGAAAATCGTGGCGCAGAAAGGATCAGCGCCGAAATAAAGAAAAAAGCCCAAAGAACACGGCAGTCAACGCCGGATTCAAAAGCTTGCGGCCGAACAACAAAACACTGCCTCTTAAGGACAACAGTGACGAGCTATCCAACTTAAACAAAATTTTGGACCGGATATGTCAAATCCACCGCACCTCCGGAAGGCCTACAAACCACACCCACTGAGATTGTTGGGTCTTCAGACAGTCCGACCGACTCAACGCCGAACACAAGGGGCTCGACGCGTCAAGTGAGGATAATGACGAACCCCACCAGCAGAGCACCGGAAAACAAAAGACTTTCCCACAAGAAGTCAAAACAATAAATTCACTTCATGTGATAATACGGAGCAACAGTGCGGCACCCGCCAAAGTAGGTATAGCACGGTCCACCCCAGCGGAACCTCAAGGTTGGATGTCAAAACCAATTACTTTCGACCACCTGGACTATTCCAGAAGTATTCGAAACGCAGGATGGACTGCTCTGATATTGGATCCTATAATCGACGGACTACAATTTACACAAGTCCTGATGGAATGGCGGCGATTTAAACCTGCTATATCCGGACACAACCCGCAAATTGGGGATAGACCTTACTAAAATTCGATATAGCCGCACTTCCTTCAAAGGAGTGACGCCAGGCCCTTACGCCAAGTGCACGGGCTCCTTACTACTAGAAGTTGTATTTGGGTCACCCAACAACTTTCGACACGAAAAGCTACTCTTTCATGTCGCCCCATTCAAAAGTAGCCATCAAGCACTATTGGGACGTGAAGCTTTTGTCCGCTTTAATGCAATACCACACTACGCGTCTCTTACACTCAAAATGCCCGGTCCACGCGGCATCATCTCACTAAAAGGTCGTGCAAGACCCCGGACACGGCTAGACGAGTCCGGCATAAAATAAGCTAGGGGCTCCCTAGCCGCACACCCCTTTATAAGGGGCTGTGCGTATGAGCTAATATAGGCTCAACTGTATTCATTCATTCATACTTCGATTTTTAATACATTCTTTGCACGATTTTCTTTCAAGCTAAGTTCCTCTCTTTTTACAGATGAACAATGTGTAGACCCGTCCAGGATATGGCACAACGGAGACACAGGCACAGACGTGCAGCAGGGACCCGTCGCAAGGGTTCTTTTCAGATTAAGTCCCTGCATAAACCTTTCTTACTGTCTTTTGTTGATCACATCCCACGGTTTTTCACCATAACCAACGAGGAGGCTGGCGTTTTGGCATCGGCCGCGCCAGAAATTCTTGCTGTGCACAGACACTAGGGGCTTAGGGCATTGTTACGCCCATTATTATAAAGACCGAACACCTTAGGGAGTGTTCGCGTCTCGAGATTAGGCCTTATATGCATCAGCTCGAGTCATGTCTTTGGTCGAATGTTGGGTTTGCCCGCCCGTGTTTTTGCTGCCTTCGTTCCGTATCATCGGCTAACGCGACACCGGAGAACTCTGCGATTGTGCCCAGATTACTAGGCAAGCACCTCGATGAAAGCCAAAATTTGTCATGATATAGTGAGAGACTGGTCAACCACTCGATCGACTATCGGAATGTCTAGAATTACGCCACTTTGATGAAGGACCGTTTCCCGGTCAGGCACATACGCGCCCCGAATTCGGAGAGCGCGGTGCCCCTAGGGGCTATCTTGTAGCCCCACCCTCGAACTGCTATGGCTAAGTGAAAGTGATAAAGCATTATAGTCCGGTTGCCTCGTTTGCTACGCTACCACCTCCTTCACAGGATCGAGACGTCGGATTAAGTGTGAAAATGCGCTATTTTTGCAAACACCCCCGCACCTTGTGCGTGGGGGCTGAAGCTGACGACTACCATCTTTCAGGTTATACACACGTATACATAAAACGGCCGCACAGGAGATATTTCAATACTTGAACGCACAAGTACAAAAAGCGCTTACATTATAAACATCATTTTACAAACCAAAAGGTTCACTTGAACATGACATTCTTTGAGCACTGCGACTCAATTACACGAGCACCACGCAGAACTTCCCCAAAATAGTGCTCGGCGGGTAACCGGCTCTCGTCCGAACCCTGGGTCGCAACAGCGGTGGCATCCATCTCTGTCCAATGTGTCTTCACACGGGCGAGGGCCATCCGTGCACCTTCTATGCAAGCCGACTGCTTCATCGCCTTGATATGCGGCACCGCCCCAAGGAATTGCTGCACTAAGCCAAAATAACTCGTTGGCTTGGGCCTATCCGGCCAGACATGAGCCACGATATCCGTCATGGCAAGTCTGGACAATCTATTCAGTTCAGCCCACTCGGCCAGCCGATCGGTCAGCGGAAGTGAACGCTCCGGACTATGGAATTGAGACCAAAACAGCTCTTCCGTCTTGTGATCCTCCTGACTTCAGAAGTGCACAACGGCGTCTGCCGCACTCACCGCTAAGTCCATATAATGATCCTCCGGACCCCACAGCTGGCCAAGCTGAGCATACTTCGGATCTGTAAACCTTCGGCGCAGCAAAAAGGGCTTGCCAGCCACAATGTCTCCGGCCTGGCGCAGCTCCTCCTTTATAGCCCGCATTGCAGAATGGGCATCCTTGGCTTCGGCGGTGGCCTTCCCCAGGTCTTCTCGCTCCGCTAGGCGCTCCTTTTCAAGAACCCCATTACGGTCAGTAGCATCTTTTAACTTCACGGCCATTTCGGCCATCTCCTCCCTACTTCGGCAGTGTGCAGCCCTTTCGGCTTCTAACTCTTGATCGCCCTCGAGGCAGCCGATCACTCCTTCCGCTTGCTCCTTGGCTTGAGCAAGTTCGCGAAAGGCTCTCCACAAAGAAATGCACCATCTGCATTGAACACACATGTTGTAAGGTGGGCTTTGGCTCCTTACCAGTGACCACGGAGAAAAAACCTACCTTGTGACTCGTCAAGTCGTTTATGGACCAGCGCGATGTCCGCATCCGCAACATCGAGTTGCCACTTTAGTTCGGCAACTCCATCTGCCCGGCTAGCCACCGAACTATCCGCCACCTGCTTAGGAAAGGCGTAAATTAATACCTGGGATTTTGATCCTCGACGCGCGTCGTTCTCGACACCCTACCGAGTCTCGGGGCTACTATCTATACTGTAGCGCACTTTATGTAAAACTGTCAATGGGTATGTCATTTTACATACCTCAAACCCCGCCACAAACTCACGACGGCATCACGAATCCGCCTTGGCGGATGCAATTCTTTCAATCACCGTACTCATCGATGTACGGTGACCTTCGAAGGGCGCCCTCTCAGCGAGATCCTTCAGCTCCCGGCCACACACCGGTTGGTGCCGAACTATTGACCTGCGGACTCGGGATACCCTCCGTGATGACACTTCAGGCTCGTCTGCTCCATCCGATGGGGCGGCAGATGGGGGCGTCTCGCTCTCCATCATATTCGGACGGAGTTCCCCCGAAGACGAGCTCATCTGAGAAGGGCGAAGATCCGAACTACAAGGTAAAAACTTAAGTTATCCTCAGAAGCACAAATAGGGATGTCCCTTATTACAAAACTCCCTTTTTTCTACTCACGGCTCGCTGGAGGGCTGATCCTTTAGGGGAGACTGTGCGGCCGGAGCCTCTCCGGACGCAGGACCCTCCGGTAAAGATTTCTTCCCCCGCTTCGGGGCTTTGGCCTTCGGGTTTTTGGAGGCGGTCCTCTTCTCCCCATGGAAGGAGGCATTCTCGATCCCCTCTTCCTCAAAAGCCTCCTTGGTTGAGGCGGTAGCTCCTCTGTTCTCCCCTTCGCCTTCCTCTGAAGGCGCGACCTCCAGCATCCTGACCAGCACAGGATCCGGCGCGGTCTCTGGGAGGGTGGCTGGACACCGTATCAGCTTTGATTGCGCTATCCACTCCTGTTTAGAGGGCAGTTGGTCAAAAAGCGAATCATAGAAAGGCAGATGAACGGTATGTCCGGACAAGGAGCTACTTACTTGTGTATCCTGGCGATTGAAGCTTAGGCCAGAATCCTCGGTCAATTCCGGACACATTTCTTGTGATCCGAAGAACAGTTTATACATCTCTACGGGTGTTGTACCCATGAAATATTGAAGAGCTCGCGGCCCCTCGGGATTGAACTCCCACAGACGGAGGGGGCGATGCTTGCAGGGCAGGAGGCGCCGAATCAGCATAACCTGCATCACCAACACCAAACTGATCTCCCTCTCCTGGAGGTCTTGAATCCGGCCCTGCAGTAGGGGTACGTCCTTTGGCGGCCCCCAGCTGAGCCCTTGGTTGACCCACGACATCAGCCGCTGTGGAGGGCCGGCGAAAGATGGGCAGCGGCTTCTTGCTGCCCCTAGGAGCGGTGATATAGAACCCTCCTGTTGCCTGAGCCGAGCTCCTCTGAAAAGAGGCCTTGGGCCATGGAGCATCGGCCCTTCGCTTATAACCGCCCGCCGCATTCACAGCGCCGCCTCAATCATCTTCGGCTCCACATTGAAGGTCTTGAGCCACAAACCGAAGTGGGGAGTAATGCGGAGGAAGGCCTCGCAGACAATAACGAATGAGGAGATGTGGAGGATGGACTCCGGAGCCAGGTCATGGAATTCCAACCCATAGTAGAACATGAGCCCTCTCACAAAAGGATCCGTCGGGAAGCCTAAACCCCGACGGAGGTGGGACACGAACACAACGCTCTCGCCGGGCTCGGGAGTGGGAATGATTTGCCCTTTGGCAGGCAACCTATGCGAAATCTCGTAGGTTAAGTACATGGCTTCTCGCAGCTTTAGCACGTCCTCTTCCGTGACGGAGGAAGGCATCCACCGGCCCTGTAGGTCGGAGCTGGACATTGTTGAAGGTCCGAAGCGCTCGAATCTGGGGCTCTGGGAGTTGGAACTCGGGGCAAGGAACAGATTCGATTGGCGATTGATGAAAAGAAATAAGCCTTGGTCCCATTATAAAGAGGGAGAATACCAAGAATCGTCCTCGTGACCGTTCGGGACTCGCCTCCGATAGAGGGGGCATGGTGACGGGCACGATCGGGTTACCCACGTCCGTATTAATGAGAATCCCGGAATAAGGGGAACACGATCTCTGCTTCGACAAGACGTGCCAAGGAAACCGCTTCGCTAAACGTGCTGAGGTGGGATAATAAAAAACGATTCAAGTAAAGGCTTGGTAGTGGTGTGACATCATGCCACAAAATACGTCGGCCAGATTGAACTTGTGTACATATTATTCTCTCTACGGTGGAATGTGGAATTTATTTTGCGAGCGGACACTATCCCAGTGTTCACAATCTTCTATGAATTATTCGGAGGAGGAACCCGCCTTGCAATGCCGAACAATATGCGCCGGACTCATCGTCATTGAAGCTGGTTCAGGGCTCTTGAGGAGTCTGGACTAGGGGTGTCCTGGACAGCCGGACTCCAAGACTATGAAGATACAAGATTGAAGACTTCGTCCGTGTCCCGGATGGGACTTTCCTTGGCGTGGAAGGCAAGCTTGGCAATCTGGATATGTAGATCTCCTGCCATTGTAACCGACTACATGTAACCCTAGCCCTCCTCGGTGTCTATATAAACCGGAGGGTTTTAGTCCGTAGAACAACCATTACAACAATCATACCATAGGCTAGCTTCTAGGGTTTAGCCTCCTTGATCTCGTGGTAGATCCACTCTTGTACTACACATATCATCAATATCAATCAACCAGAGTAGGGTTTTACCTCCATCGAGAGGGCCCGAACACAGGTAAAAACATCGTGTCCTTGTCTCCTGTTACCATCCGCCTAGACGCACAGTCCGGGACCCCCTACCCGAGATCCGCCGGTTTTGACACCGACAGTGGCCAATGCCAACGCGCGGGGTAACAATAAGAGATATAAGGGTAAGCCGCCTCGGTCCGGTGGGTCAGGCCCATCTCTTGAGCAGTTACTCAATGAGCCCTGCCCAAAACACGGCACCCGGGAGCGCCCCGCCACACATCTATGGAAGGATTGCGCGATCATGAAGGCGTTTAAAAATTCCAACACCTTCGATGGCTGTCATGGATCTGGCGGCGGCTCAGGGGCCGGCGGCTTTCATGGCCCGGGCGGTGGCTCAAATTCCGGTTTTCAGGGGCATCCGGGTGGTAACAATCAGCAGCAATCTGGTCAAGGTGGACAGCAGCAGCAGCAGTGGGGCTATCAAAGCCATCCGAAGCAGTTGAGTGGTGGACAGTATCACGTGTTTACCACTAGTTTGTGCAGACGTGACCAGAAGGTTCATAAGAGGGCTGTGAATTCCATTGAGCCGGTAGTTCCTCGTTATTTGAGGTGGTCAGAGCAGCCTATTATGTGGAGCAGAGAGGATCACCCTCCACTGGTCGATAATCCGGGTCAGTTGGCCCTGGTGGTGGCACCCCAGGTTGGTGGATATAAATTCACTAAGGTACTCATGGACGGCGGGAGCAGCATCAATATCCTCTACTACGAGACCTTTCAGTGCATGGGGTTGACTGGGAATAATTTGAGAACATCCAACACTGTTTTCCATGGAGTGGTTCCGGGTAAGTCGGCTTATCCAGTTGGCAAGATTGAGCTGGAGGTGGCCTTCGGAGACGAACACGATTCCAGGGCTGAGAAGTTGACGTTTGAGGTGGTCAAAATCAGGAGCCCATATCATGCTCTATTTGGGCGGCCGGCTTACACTAAGTTCATGGCCCGGACATGTTATGTTTATGTGCAGCTTAAGATGCCGGGTCACAAGGGCACTATCACTGTGCATGGAAGTCGGAAGGTGGCACTAGAATGTGAAGAAGGCGACGCGGCTTATGTTGAGTCGGCTTGTGCGGCCGAAGAGCTCAAGTTTTATCAAGACAATGTTGACCCGGCGGATATGACCTCCCTCAAGAAACCAACTACTGAGCATGACCCGGCGTTGAAGTTTAAATCGGCCGCTGAGACAAAACTTGTTGACTTTACCCCAGGAGATGCCTCTAAACAGTTCAGTATCAGTGCCAATTTGGATCCTAAATAGGAAAGCGCGCTCATCCAGTTCATCCGTGAGAACCGGGACATCTTTGCATGGAAACCTTTTGACATGCCGGGTGTACCGAGGGAACTCGCTGAGCACACTCTCAATATTGATCCAAAGTATAAGCCGGTTAGGCAGTTTCTCCGACGGTTCAACGAGGAGAGACGGGAGGCTATTGGGGAAGAGGTGGCCCGGCTCTTGGCGGCCGGGTTTATTGTGGAAGTTTTTCACCCAGAGTGGTTGGCTAACCCGGTGCTTGTCCTCAAGAAGAACGGCACTTGGCGGATGTGTGTGGATTACACGGATTTAAGCAAGGCTTGTCTGAATGATCCCTTTGCCCTCCCCCGTATTGATCAAATTATTGATGCTACGGCGGGTTGTGAACATTTGAGTTTTTTGGATGCTTACTCTGGTTATCATCAGATCAAAATGGCAGTTAAGGACCAGGAGAAGACGTCTTTCATCACTCCGTTTGGAGCCTTCTGCTATGTATCTATGCCGTTTGGGCTCAAGAGTGCCCAGGCGACTTATCAGCGGTGTGTGCAGAACTGTTTGCACGATCAAATTGGGCGTAATGTTCATGCTTACGTGGATGACATTGTGGTGAAATCCAGAGAAAAGGAGACCTTGATATCTGACTTAAAGGAGACCTTTGATAATCTTCGGGTTTACAAGATGATGCTTAACCCGGCCAAGTGTGTGTTTGGCGTTCCTGCGGGCAAGCTCTTGGGCTTTCTGGTGTCCAACAGAGGCATCGAAGCTAACCCGGAGAAGATTAAAGCAATTACCTCTCTGGCTAAACCGGCATGCATCAATGATGTTCAGTGACTGGCGGGTCGTGTTGCCACCTTAAGTCGGTTCATAAGCCGGCTAGGTGAGAAGGCCCTTCCATTGTATCAGATGATGAAGAAAACTGACACTTCTGTCTGGAGCCAGGCCGCTTATGCTGCTTTTGAGGACTTAAAGAGACAATTGTCTGAACCGCCGGTTCTCGCCGCTCCAATTGATAAGGAGCCTTTGCTATTGTATGTGGCTACCAATTCACGAGCCGTCAGCGTTGCCACCATGGTGCAACGTAAGGAAGCTGGCAAGGAGCATCCGGTTCAACGGCCAGTTTATTACATCAGTGAGGTGCTTATTGAATCCAAGCAAAGGTTCATGGCCAACCGGAAGTTGAAGCAGTACTTTCAAGGTCACCCTATAACCGTGGTAAGTTCTGCCCCTTTGGGAGACATCATTCAGAACAGGGAGGCCACAGGACGAGTCGCCAAATGGGCCATTGAGCTTGGGCCTCATGGCTTGAAATACATGCCTCGGACGACTATTAAGTCTCGGGCCTTGGTGGACTTCATCAATGATTGGACAGAGTTGCAGGCCCCTGAGGAGAAGCCGGATAACACATACTGGACTATTCACTTTGACGGGTCCAGGCAGCTAGAAGGCTCGGGGGCTAGAGTGGTGTTAACTTCCCCTTGAGGTGACAAATTTTGTTATGTACTCCGGCTTATGTTTCCATGTACTAATAATGCAGCTGAATACAAGGCCTTATTCCATGGTCTCCGGATGGCTAAGGAGATGAATTTAAGCCGGGTACGATGCTTGGGCGATTCAGATCTTGTGGCTCAACAAAGTGTCAGGCAAGTGGGATTCCAAAGACCTCCTTATGGCGGCTTATCGTCGTGAGGTAGATGCTGTGGCTGGTCACTTCACGGGTTATCAAGTGGAGCACATCGATCGAAGGAAGAATGAGGCGGCTGATGCTTTAAGCCGGTTGGGATCCCAACGTAAGCCAGTGCCGCCCAATACCTTTCTCGATGTGTTACATAACCCTTCTGTCAAGGTGCCTACCGAGGAGGAGCTAGCATTACCAGACCCGGAGGCACAACTGATGGCGGCTCTTCATGTTGTCCCGGATTGGATAGTGCCCTACTTGGCTTATATGACCCGGGGTGAGTTGCCGGAGGACGAGACCTTGGCAAGACAAATTATCAGGCGCTCCAAATCCATGACAATTGTTAACGGCGAGTTGCATCACCTAAGTGTCACGGGGGCATTTCAACGATGTGTGTCACCTACAGAAGGCCAAGAAATACTTTGTGAGATCCATGAAGGAGATTGTGGCCATCATGCCGGGTCAAAATCTCTCGTAGCCAAGGCTTTCCGTCATGGTTTCTATTGGCTGACGGCTCATGCTGATGTGGAAGATCTGGTCAGTAAATGTGATGGTTGTCAAAAGTTCTCACGACGAGCTCATGTGTCGGCTCAAGAATTGAGGATGATCCCAATCACTTGGCCGTTTGCAGTTTGGGGGCTTGACATGGTTGGACCTTTCAAAAGGTCTAAAGACAAAAAGACACATCTACTGGTGGCAGTAGACAAGTTTGCCAAGTGGGTTGAGGCAGAGCCGGTCAGTAAGTGTGATGCAGCCACGGCGGTTCAGTTCATGAAAAAGGTGATCTTTCGTTTTGGTTTTCCACATAGCATCATAACTGATAATGGCACTAATCTCTCTAAGGGTGCCATGGAAGAGTTCTGTCAAAGAGAACATATCCGGCTTGATGTTTTGGCTGTTGCTCATCCTCAATCCAATGGTCAAGCAGAGAGAGCTAATCAAGAGATCCTAAAAGGTATCAAACCCCGGCTCTTAGTCCCCTTACAGCGGACTCCGGGTTGTTGGGTGGAGGAGTTACCCTCCGTGTTATGGAGCATCAACATTACGCCTAACAGATCTACGGGATACACACCTTTCTTCATGGTTTATGGAGTAGAGGCGGTCCTGCCAAGTGACATCTGGCACGATTCACCCCGTGTGGCGGCTTACGTTGAGGCGGATAACGAAAAGGCTCGTCAGGATGCACTTGACCTGTTAGACGAGGAGCGAGACTTGGCAATAGCCTGCTCAGCGATTTACCAGCAAGACCTGCGCCGCTATCACAGCCGCCGGGTTAAGAGCAGAACCTTTCAGGAAGGTGACTTGGTGCTCCGGCTCATCCAGGATCAGTCTAACATGCACAAGCTATCCCCGCCTTGGGAAGGGCCCTTTGTGGTCAGCAAGAATCTGCACAACGGGTCATATTATCTCATCGATATTCGAGAACACAAGGACTCACTTAAATCGGAGGAGGAGACCCGCCGGTCGTGGAATATAGCTCATCTCTGGCCTTACTATACTTAAGTTACTTCTTAAGATACTTTTTACGGTGTACATATTATATAAAGCAATAAAGCAGGACCTCTGTCTTTTTTCCCATAAAGAATGTTTCATGTCTTCTTTATCAGGTGATGGGCACTACCAACAGGGAATGGATCATATCTGAATCTGGCTTTTCCTTTGGTCTGGCTTATGATCATATCTGAATCTAGACATGGTCACTTGGGGGCTTCCTGTTCAAACATAGGTCATATTCGAACCAAAGAGAACATAGTTGTCGATACCCACTTGATCGGCATACTGCCAAACTCACTTGGGGGCTTCTTGATCATATTTGAAACAAAGCTTAACCCCTTTGGGTCTGACGTGGATCGTATTCGAATCAGCATCATTAAACAACTCTTATGTTCACTTGGGGGCTTCTTGTTCAAACATAGGTCGTATTCGAACCAAAGAGAACATAGTTGTCGATACCCACTTGATCGGCATCGCCAAAGCCACTGGGGGCTATATGATTGTATCCGAATCTTAATTTAACCCCTTTGGAACGGTTCTCTGATCGTATTCGAATCAGGAGCCTGTGAACATTGCTTATAAGTATGATTACTTTAAACCTTCTTGAGGAGATGGTTCTTGATCCTTCTGGTTTTGTATTGATTACCTCAGGTTCTAAAAAGTGTCAGGTAAAGACTTCTATGAGCCAGGGAGACTATTAAAAAGGTCACAGGTATGCTGTTGTGATTATATTTTAACTAATCATGAACCGACTCATACATGTTGTCTTTTGATCATGTTCCGGGTTATCAATACTCTATAACCCCCTGGTGCAGTAAACCGCCCAGGAAGTCTTTACTTGTTTATATGCAGGGTAAGGTAAAGCAAGTTAAAACATCAAGAAAAAACATGGTTCACATAAGCCAGCAAAATGTAGTGATGGCGGCTTACAAAAGTAATAAGCACCATAAAACATGCACGAAGGCATGACAAACATTGAGAAGTTTTTTCTATCCTATTACAAGACTCCCCGAGTCTGAATAAGTGAAGCATCGTTTTGACAAAGGATAAGACGCCTAGCAGTTCATTCTTTTGGCGGGCTTGATGGCTCCGGGTTATCCTTCTCCGCCTCTCCGTCGGTTGCTTTGTCCTGGAAGGTGGACGAGGCCCAGTCAATGCCGCTCAAGGCTTCAAATTCAGTCTCATCATCTATTAAACCGGCCGGGTCCACTTCAGGGGCAAAGGTATGCTTACGCGTTGGAGGGATCAGGCTGACTTGATCATACGGAACGTTCGGGATTCTCCAGTTCTCGCTATCATAGCCCGGTGAGTACTTAGTGAGATCAGTATCGTTGCCAATAAGAGTCGCCAAGGGACGAACGACTTTGACATAGGCGGTGAAGTCTTGGTCGTCAAAAGTAGTGCCATCCTCTTTAAGGCTTGGGTAGCCGAGAGAGAGATCAGCAAGGTCAAGTTCTGGCACCCATGCTCTTGCCCGACTTAATGCAGCCACGGCTCCGGCTCTTGCAGATGCCCGCATTAAATCCTGAATTCGTTGAGGTAGCACCGAAAGATGCCTCAACACATCTTGTAGAAGCCGAGGAGTGGTATTTGATAAGGCCACAACAGCCAACGCACGTTGTGACCGAATCAATTGCTCCACTAAGGTATACACCGCCTTAAGCTTGATCGACATATTTTCCTTGATTGGTACTCACAGGGGCTGTATGTTCACAGTATAACATGAAGTCGGAGGTAACTATTATGATAACCCTTGAAAGATTACAATATTTACGAGTGACTTACCGAAGATGGCTGAGACCATTTGGGATATCTGCCGTTTTAAGTCGGACAACTCGTTTGTTGCCTCGGCAAGAGATGCTTCTGCTGTTTCAGCCCGAGTCACCAGTGAAGCCCTCTCATCAACCCAAGTTTTCTTCTCCGATTCAAAAAAATTCCTCAGCTTCTCTTGTTCGGAGACACTGAATTCAAACTTGGGGTTGGCTTTCTGAGCTTCGAGCTCTTGGGTTTTCAACTGGCTCTTCAGATCAGCAATCTCCGCCTCAAATTGACTTATGGTGGCCTACATTGACATCAGGCTATGGTAAGAATTATGGTAAGATAAACTTCAAGTCCCAAACACTTTACGAGTAAAGATACTTGGCACTTGGGGGCTAATGTAGACTTAAAGAATTTTTTAACCTATTTTATCGAGTCATACATATTAAGTCTCAAGCACTTTACAATTAAAGGTACTTGACACTTGGGGGCTAATGTGTAACCCAAATTCAAAGTCTCATGCTATCACCGGATTAAAGATATTCAATTTAAACCAGACAAAACTAACAGTATGTAGATTATTAAGTCTACAGCGTATTCATTCATAAGCACTAGACTTGGGGGCTGGTACAGTAAATAAGGTTAAGAGTAAAAACATAAATTATACCTCAGATTTATGTTGTATTTGTTTGACCATGTCAATTTCCAGGTCACGACTACTGTGCGCTTGGTTCAGATAGCCCGAGACTATATCACCAATGCTTAGGTGAGAATAATCAGTGATGTCCTGTTTGGCGACGCTGGGCAAACTCCTCCTTGGCAGTACATTGAGCAAGAGCAGTAGGCCGGCCCGGTTCAACATATTGGCTCTTCACAATTTCAATCTCCGGGTCAGTCGTCTTGACCGGGCTAGGAGTTTATGGGTCATCTGAGTTGTGGATAACGTCTTCGGCAGGCGGGTCAGAGGTTGGCACCGGAATGTCAGAAGCCGGTTCAGGTGCTGGCTGACGAGTGAAGCTGTCAGGAACGGATGAGTCAAGCGCTGGTTCAGTGACCACTGGGTCTCGGGACGGCTTATTCTTCTTTGCCCTCTTGCTGGGTTTTACTTGCAAACTGTCAATCAAAGTGGAAGGATAAGCATCAAAGTATAAGTATGGAAAAACTTAAAGTAAGAAAGGTTATATTACCCGGGAGCCGTTTTGAAAGCCGGCATATTTGATTGCATCGACTCGTTGGAAGATGGAGAAGCATCCTGATAATTGGAGTCAGATGAATTGAGAGGTTGGCGAATTAGACCCGCCAAAGGAAAAGCAGAATGTAAATCGGAGATAACCTCGGTCCGACGCTTCCTGGTTACGTCAGGTAAACCGGTGGAGAGTTCTGCGTCTTGAGTGGCCCGAGTTTGCCTCCGGTTCTCAAGCTGTTGTTGC
This sequence comes from Aegilops speltoides, assembly GCA_021437245.1. Classification (NCBI taxonomy): domain Eukaryota; kingdom Viridiplantae; phylum Streptophyta; class Magnoliopsida; order Poales; family Poaceae; genus Aegilops; species Aegilops speltoides. Next base: position 489,675,416 of record CM038147.1, on the reverse strand, counting down.
TTCAAAAGAAATTGAGGATCTTGGTAAGCTAGAGGATGTGAAAATCTTACTTTCCGGGTCACCCTTCGGATTTTTTGTGTTGGCAAAGGCTCTGAGTCGGAGGAGATTATAGTTACCTCTTCGTCAATTGCTTGATTGTTCCCTGTATCCTCCTGAAAGGATAAAATGTCAGTAAAATAATGACAAAGGAGTTAAGAAAATCAAAAGATTACCTCTTCCTCATCTGAAGAAGAGTCGTCCAATTTGAACATATCAGAGGTGCTGGGTTTCTTCTTCTTAGAGGTGCCCGTCCTGGCGGCTTTCCTTTCAATTTTCTTGGCCGCTCTGGCCTGTTTGGCAGCCTCATGGTCATATTTGACCTTCCATAAATTATCACCGGCATGTGGAGACAGATAAAGAATTATAAGTACAAGAAGGTAGCATGTAAAAGAGTATTTTTAAAGATTAGTAACTTACCGCAGGAGCCGGGTTCTTCTTGCGGAAGGGAAGTAAACCGAAGGTATTGCTGGTTACAGTGCCCTCCTTCAATAGCGACTGGACTGTAGCATCTACCACATCATCTCGTAAGTCCTCAGGGCTATGATGCATTGGGTCTTCTTTCTCGCCTGTGTAAGTACACATTAAGCTGGAGCGGCGGCTTAATGGTAGTATCCGCTAGGTCACCCAGACCCGGACCAAATCGATGCCACTTAACCCGTTGCCTAAAAGGGCTTTGATCTTCTTGATGGTGGGATTAAGGGGCAGGCGCTCAACGGCAGTCAACTTGTCCGCTAGATGATGGTTGGACTCAAGACGCAGGGCACGAAAGCCGGGCAGAGGCTTCTCATTAGCGGAGAGGTGTCTTGACAAGAGAACCACGTCTGTTCCGATCTTCGGGTGACTTGGCAGCTCGGCGTAGAAGGAAAAAGGCAATCTCTCCGCCGCTGGATTGAGATGCCGCCAAGCTCAAGACTAGGCTGTTAGCACGTTCATTCTGCGGTTCAAGTAAAAAGTTCTCTGAACAATGAAGAGCTTGGTTCCTCTCCTAGGTATACCTCGCAGAAGACTTGGAAATTACACAGATTTGACACAGAATTGGGTCCAATGTCTTGAGGCTTCAGGTCAAAGAAATCCAAAACTTCCCTGAAGAATTTTGAGCCGGGAGGGGCAAATCCCCGGTTCATATGATCTGTGAAAACTACTACCTCCCCATCCTTGGGTTGAGGTATCTCCTCAGACGGGTGAGGGGCACGATAAGACATGGTTTCCTTCTTTGGCAAATGGCGAGACTTTACAAACTCGGCAAGTTTGCTTTTGGTTACTGTGGATGGAACCCAATTGCAAGTCATAGGGGCCTTGGCCGCTTTAGGAGCCATAACAGCAGTGGCCTACGACAAAATAAGAAAGTTTCGGTTCAAGTTTAACCCGGGAGAAATATTTAAAATTATTTAAAGTGGCGGCTTAAAGAAAGGGGCCTAATGATATAAGGGCGATTGTGCAATCATATTTAAGCCGCTAAGTAGTATCAAGAGCAATTCAAGAATTCTTAAGATCATGAGAAGAAGAAGTTTGCCGGGTGATAGAAACAAGTTTCACAGATGACTGCTATTATTCTGGATCAAAGTATTGCTCTGAAAGAGAAATTTTCTAGACCTAAAAAATCGGCAGAGAAGTTCATACACTCGAAGAGAGTTCCTAAGCAAGGGAAATGAGATCTATCCCTATGCAAGATCAACACAAACAACTACCACAGCAGTTCTGCACAGGTTTTTCGATCTAAACAGGGCTTTGGAGGCGAAAACTAATGAGGGTCTGCATCGGGCAGTGATGAACACCGGCGAACTCGGCAGAGCTTCAAGATAGATCTAAGAAAGGGGAAGAAAGGAACTCACGGATGAGGATGAGCCGCGGAGGCTCGCCGTTGAACTCTGGTCAAAGTCAGGTCGATGCAGCGGCCTGAGTCGATGAAGATGAGGGGGTCGATGGTGACGGCAGCGGAGCTTGAGCGGCAGAGAGGAGAGGAAGAAGACGACTGAAAGGATAAAAATGAAAAGACCTAAGTCGCGGCTATTTATAGGGAGAAGATAACTGAGACGGTGCAGGAAACGAGGAGATAAGAATTATTATCTAGCAGCCCCGACGCCTCGATTTTCGGAGCAATCAGTAAAGAAGAGATCCGTTGAAGGATTCAATGGAATAAAAAATGAGTTAAAGGAAGAATGACGGCACGCCGAGTTAAGACGGATCCAGAAGATGACGTCATGGCGGGTTAACAAAAACCCTCTGTATAGTCAGAAGACTGAAGATTTAACTCTTTAAAAATATTTTTTAGATTGACATGAACAGGTTGAAATCAATGTGGGGCCTAATGTTGGGAATATAACTATTTGTGTAAGCCGCCCAGGAGGGGCCGGGTTACGCAAAGAGTATTCATCAAAGAGAAGCCAAGGCCAAGCATGAAGATGGCGGTTCATAAAGGGCCCAAAGCCCACATGCGATTTAAGGCTCGTTGTAGTAAACCGCCATGATGGCATGACTTGTAACATAAGGTAGATTTAACTAGTCACCGAGCGGACATTTGCTTATAAGCGGCGGGACTCTCGCAAGCCACAGGCCAACCCGTGTATATAAGGGGCGACTGCTTTGGCGGCAAAGGGCGAAAACAACTCATCGAGAGCCGGGCATAGCGTATCTCGCTCCACAGTCGTGAAACATCAATACCAACCCAACTAGACGTAGGCCTTACCTTCACCGTAAGGGGCCGAACTAGTATAAACCCTCTCGTGTCCTTCGTCCCGATTTAACCCCTTCAAGCTTCCTAGTTGCAATGGCTCCGCAACTAAGTCATTTCACGAGGACATCTGACGTGACTATTCCACGACACCCGCCTCGTGTCATATTGACCCATTTGCACCGAAACAAAGGGACCTTCAAATCACCTCCATAGTTAAATTCCCATATGTCCTCTATGTAACCATAATATGTTTCCTTTCCCGTGTTGGTTGTTGCATCAAAGCGGACACCACTGTTTTGGTTGGTGCTCTTCTTATCTTGGGCGATCGTGTAAAATGTATTCCCATTTATCGGTACCCTTTGAAAGTCATTATATTCAAGATGGTAACGGGACAATGAGTACAAGTCATTTTGAATATCACCATCATTCAGAGCACGTTTACGCAACCAACCGGGAAAGTCCTCGCTTGTTCAAGTGTAATCCAAATACGAGACTTCTCCGGTGTTTGGAGTGTAGAAAATTCTTGTGTTCCTCCATATACGGAGCCACCAAGGTGGAATTCTATATAACTGTGTAGTGTGCTTCAGTGAGAGAATGCCCGTCCATACATATTATTTGATGCCCTCCTAGCGTGCCTTTTCCATCCAGTCTGCCCTTATGCCGCGATTCAGGAACACCAATCGGCTTAAGGTCGGGAATAAAGTCAATACAAAACTCAATGACCTCCTCATTTTCATGGCCCTTCGAGATGCTTCCTTCTGGCCTAGCACGGTTATGAACATATTTCTTCAAGACTCCCATGAACCTCTCAAAGGGGAACATATTGTGTAGAAATACAGGACCCAAAACGTTAATCTCTTCACAAAGGTGAACTAGGACGTGCGTCATGATGTTGAAGAAGGATGGTGGGAACACCAACTCGAAACTTACAAGACATTGCACCAAATCATTACAGAACCTTGGTATGATTTACGGATCGATTACCTTACGAGATTGCATTGAGGAATGCATATAGCTTCACAATGGCTAATCGAGCGTTTTCTGTAGAAGCCCCTCAATGCAACCGGAAGGAGTTGCGTCATAATGACGTGGCGATCATGAGACTTTAGGTTACGGAACTTTTCTCCGCCATATTTATTATTCCCTTTATATTCGACGAGAAGCCAGACGGTACCTTCATGCTGAGCAGGCATTCAAAGAAGATTTCCTTCTCTTCTTTGGTAAGAGCGTAGCTGGCCTGACCCCGATGTATGTCGTCTTTTCCGTGCATACGTTGCTGGTCCTCCTGTGCCTCTAGTGTATCTTTTGTCTTCCCATACACGCCCAAAAAGCCAAGCAGGGTCACGCAAAGATTCTTCGTCACGTGCATCACGTCGATTGCGGAGCGGACCTCTAGGTCTTTACAATATGGCAGGTCCCAAAATATAGATTTCTTCTTCCACATGGGTGCACGTCCGTCAGCGTCCTTCGGAACAGGTTGTCCGCCAGGACCCTTTCCAAAGATTACCTTCAAATCCTTGACCATATCATGTACATCAGCACCACTACGGTGGCGAGGCTTCGTCCGGTGATCCGCCTCACCTTTGAAATGCTTGCCTTTCTTTCTTACGGGATGCCTTGTCGGAAGATATCGACGATGTCCCAGGTACACATTCTTCCTACAACTATCCAAATATATCTTGTCGGTATCATCCAAACAAAGGTGCATCCGCGGTATCCCTTGTTTGTCCGTCACGAAAGGTTACCGAGAGCAGGCCAATCATTGATGGTCACGAACAAAGAACGCCTTTAGGTCAAATTCTTCCCGTCCGTGCTCATCCCACACACGCATACTGCTCCATTCCAAAGCTGTAATAGTTCTTCAACTAATGGCCTTAGGTACACATCAATGTCGTTGCGGGTTGCTTAGGGCCTTGGATGAGCACCGCATCATAATGAACTTCCGCTTCATGCACAACCAAGGAGGAAGGTTATACAAACATAGAGTCACAGGCCAGGTGCCATGGTTGCTGCTCTGCTCCCCAAAAGGATTAATGCCATCTGCGCTTAGACCAAACCATATGTTCCTTGGGTCACCTGCAAACTCCTCCCAAGACTTTCTCTCGATTTTCTCCATCTGCGAACCGTCGTGGTACTCTCAACTTTCCATCTTTCTTACGATCTTCTCCGTGCCACCGCATTGCCTTCGCATGCTCTTTGTTTTGGAACAAACGTTTCAACCATGTATTATAGGAGCATACCACATCACCTTGGAAGGAATCTTCTTCCTGGGGCGCTCGCCCTCGACATCACCAGGGTCATCGCTAACGCAATGCACCGCATACCGGGCAAGCGTTCAAATCCTCGTACTCACCGCGGTAGAGGATGCAGTCATTAGGGCATGCATGTATCTTTTGCACCTCTAAACCTAGAGGGCTGACAGCCTTCTTTGCTTCATATGTACTCTCGGGCAATTCGTTGTCCTTTGGAAGCATATTCTTTATCATTACCAGCAACTTTTCAAATCCCTTGTCAGATACACCATTCTCTGCCTTCCATTGCAGCAATTCCAGTGTGGTGCCCAACTTTTTTTTTCAGCTTCGCAATTCTGGTACAACAATTTCTTGTGATCCTCTAACATGCGCTGCAACTTCTTCTTCTTCAAATCACTTGCGCCGTTTCTCTTGGCATCGGCAATGGACCAACCTAGATCATCAGCGGTCTCATCTGATGCCTCTTCTTCAGCTTCTTCCCGCATTGCCGGCTCAGCTTCTTCCCCCATTGTTGTATCATCATATTCAGGGAACCCATGGCCAGGATAGCCGTCGTCCTCCTCTTCTTCTTCATTGTCTTCCATCATAACCCCTATTTCTCCATGCTTGGTCCAAACATTATAGTGGGGCATGAAACCGGACTCAAATAGGTGGACATGAATGGTTCTTGACGTAGAGTAATTGTGACCATTCTTACAACCAGCACATGGACAAGGCATAAAACCATCCGCCCGCTTGTTTGCCTCAGCGGCAAGCAGAAAAGTATGCACGCCATTAATGAACTCGGGAGAGCATCGGTCATCATACATCCATTGTCGGCTCATCTTCATTACACAACACCGAATAGACCAAATTAATACAAGTCCATACATAAAGTTCATACATAAAGTTCATATACAACACTTAATTAAATGCAGCATAGAAATAACTCTAAAGAATTTAAATGCAACAACAAATGCAATCAAGATCGCAACTAAGGTAAAAATTGATCCAACAGCATAATGATACCAAGCCACACTATCAATGGCATATTTTCTAATCTTTCTAATCTTCAACCTCATTTTCTCCATCTTGATCTTGTGATCATCGACGACATCGGCAACATGCAACTCCAATTCCATCTTCTCCCCCTCAATTCTTTTCAATTTTTCTTTCAAATACTTGTTTTCTCTTTCAACTAAATTTAACCTCTCGACAATAGGGTCGGTTGGAATTTCTGGTTCACATACCTCCTAGATAAAAATATCTATGTCAACTTGATGGGCATAATTTGTCATAAACACGAAATGCAACAACTAGTTTTAAAAGAGAATATACCACATCCGAAACATAACAAGGACGAGGGCCGACGGGGACGGATATCGAAACCATGGCACTATGTATAACAAACAATGTACGGGTAAGATAATTATACGAGTAACTATATCTCCAAATCACACAAACATCAATTTGGTAATGTAAAAGATTCATGAACAAGAGCCTCACCACAAGGTGGTGCCGCGACGGAGACGGTCTTGAGCGATCGGCGGTGGTTACGACGGAGATTTAGAAGGCACTAAGTAAACCACACCTACATATGCAAACTAAGTGTTATTTTTGACATCAAATTGCATATAAATCAAATACTAGCACATATAATTCCTCCCAAGTTAATCACTATACAAAGCATTGCAAGAGCTATTCTAGCAATGAGAATTGAAAGGACAAAGCTGCTAACCTTTGTGATCATTTGAATGGATGGGGCTGATACGTCTACAACGTATCTACTTTTCCAAGCACTTTTGCCCTTGTTTTGGACTCTGACTTGCATGATTTGAATGAAACTAACCCGGACTGACGCTGTTTTCAGCAGAACTACCATGATGTTGTTTTATGTGTAGAAAAGAAAAGTTCTCGGAATGTCCTGGAAATCCACGGAGGTACTTTTCGGAATTAATAAGAATTTTTGGCGCAAGAATGAAGGCCAGGGGGCCCACGGGTTGTCCACGAGACAGGGGGCGACCCCCCCCCCCTAGGGCGCGCCCTCCTATCTCGTGGGCCCCCTGGACACCTCCCGACCTCAACTCCAACTCCATATATACCATCTCGGGGAGAGAAAAATCAAGGAGAAAGTTTCATCGTGTTTCACGACACAGAGCCACCGCCAAGCCCTAATCTCTCTCGGGAGGGCTGATCTGGAGACCGTTCGGGGCTCCGGAGAGGGGGATTCGTCGTCGTCGTCATCATCAACCATCCTCCATCACCAATTTCATGATGCTCACCGCCGTGCGTGAGTAATTCGATCGTAGGCTTGCTGGACGGTGATGGGTTGGATGAGATTTACCATGTAATCAAGTTAGTTTTGTTAGGGTTTGATCCCTAGTATCCACTATGTTCTGAGATTGATGTTGCTATGACTTTGCTATGCTTAATGCTTGTCACTAGGGCCCGAGTGCCATGATTTCAGATCTGAACCTATTATGTTTTCATGAATATATGTGTGTTCTTGATCCTATCTTGCAAGTCTATAGTCACCTATTATGTGTTATGATCCGACAACCCCGAAGTGACAATAATTGGGATACTTCTCGGTGATGACCGTAGTTTGAGGAGTTCATGTATTCACTATGTGCTAATGCTTTGTTCCCATTCTCTATTAAAAGGAGGCCTTAATATCCCTTAGTTTTCGTAAGGACCCCACTGAACACGGGAGGGTAGGACAAAAGATGTCATGCAAGTTCTTTTCCATAAGCATGTATGACTATTTACGGAATACATGCCTACATTACATTGATGAACTTGAGCTAGTTCTATATCACCCTATGTTATAACTATTGCATGAGGAATCGCATCCGGCATAATTGTCCATTACTGATCCAATTCCTACGAGCTTTTCATATATTGTTCTTCGCTTATTTACTTTTCCGTTGCTACTGTTACAACTACTACAAAAACCCAAACATTTATCTTTACTTTTGCTACCGCTACTATTATTATCATACCACTTTTGCTACTAAACACTAATACTCAAGAATATTCTTTGGCTCCCCTTGTGTCAAATCAATAAATTTGGGTTGAATACTCTACCCTCGAAAGCTGTTGCGATCCCCTATACTTGTGGGTTATCAAGACTAATTTCTGGCACCGTTGCCGGGGAGCATAGCTCTATTCTCTGAGTCACTTGGGATTTATATCTGTTAATCACTATGAAGAACTTGAAAGACGATCGAACTACTATTTTGCCCTCAACTACGAGGGGAGGTAAGGAACTGCCATCTAGCTCTGCACTAGATTCTCCTTCCGTTATAAGTAAGCTTGCGACACCTAAACCTCGCTATCGCTATGAATTCGATATGTCGCATGTTATTGATGATGCCACTTCTGCTATGAATGATGAAACTACTTCTGTGCTTGATACTACTGTGCCATTAGGTGAATTTCTAGATGAACAACTTGGTAGATTTAGGGGGAATGAAAATATTGAAGAACCTATTATTGATGATAGTGATGATGAAGGTCCCCCCAATGATTATGTTTTACCTGTTGTTCCTAAGGGTTATGTTATGCATGAAACAGCTGCTACAGAAATTCTTTCTTGCAATGATAGAAATTATCTTAAGAAATTATTAGCTAAATTTAAGCAGCAGTCTCTTAATGCTAGAATGAAACCCGGTCCTGCTTTTGCTACTTCACCTATGTGTGTTACTGATAAGGATTATGAATTCTCTGTTGATCCTGATATTATTACTTTAGTTGAATCTGATCCTTTTTATGGCCTTGAATCTGAAACTGTTGTGGCACATCTTACCAAGTTGAATGATATAGCCACCTTATTTACTCATGATGAGAGGTCTCGCTATTTATATATCCTTAAGATATTTCCGTTCTCATTAAAAGGTGATGCTAAGACTTGGTATAATTCTCTTGCTCCTGGTTGTGTGTGTAGTCCCGGGATATGATTTATTACTTCTCGCTAAATATTTCCTGCTCATAAGAAACAAGCTGCCTTGCGGAAATATATAATTTTGTGCAAATCAAAGATGAGAGTCTCCCACAAGCTTGGGGAGGCTTCTCCGATTTAATGCTTTGCTGATCATCCTCTTAAGAAAAATGAAATACTTGATATCTTTTATAATGGACTAACCGATGCTTCTAAGGACTACTTGGATAGTTGTGCTGGTTGTGTTTTCAGGGAAAGAACAGTCGACGAAGTTGAAATACTATTGAATAATATGTTGACTAACGAAAATAATTGGACTCTTCCTGAGTCAGTTCCTGAAGTAATTCCTGAACCAATTGAGCCAACTCCTGAGCCTATTCCTAAACCCACTCCAAAGAAGAGAGATGTTTTATTTCTCAGTCCTGAAGATATGCAAGAGGCAAAGAAATCAATGAAAGAAAAAGGTATTAAAGCTGAAGATGCTAAGAATTTACCTCCTATTGAATAAATGCATGGTCTTAATTTACCACCTGAAGAACCACATTGTCTTGATAACCCGACACAGGTAGTAAAGGTAAATTCTCTCTATAGATATGATAAAGTTGAAGTACCCTCTACTAAATTTCATAGCCCATGCTTAGATGAATTTGATGACTTTATGGCTAGACAAGAAAGTTTTAATGCTTATGTTGGTAGAGAGTTAAAGAATAATGCTTTCAAGATAGGACGCGTAGGTGATAATTTGGCTAGAGTTAAAGATGAACTTCATCGCGTTAGCAAATATGCTTCTATGGTTGCTACTCAAGCTGAGCAAGTACTTAAAGCTCAAAATGATTTGATTGCTGAATTAAATAATAAAAATGACTTTTTTTGTTAGAGTGGCTACTAGAACTGGTAGAATGACTCAGGAACCTTTGTATCCTGAAGGCCACCCTAAGAGAATCGAGCAAGATTCTCAGAGGAATAATTTAGAGGCACCTAGTTCTTCTAAAAAGAAGAAAAAGAAAAATGATAGAACTTTGCATGCTTCTAGTGAACCTACTGTAGACACACCTGAGAATCCCAATGATATTTCTATTTCTGATGCTGAAACACAATCAGGTGATGAACATGAACCTAGTGATAATGTTAATGATAATGTTCATGTTGATGCTCAACCTAGCAAAGACAATGATGTAGAGATTAAACCCGTTGTTGATCTTGATAACCCACAATCAAAGAATCAATGTTATGATAAGAGAGATTTTGTTGCTAGGAAGCACGGTAAAGAAAGAGAACCATGGGTTCAGAAATCCATGTCGTTTCCTCCCAAACCATCCAAGTCAAAGGATGATGAGGATTTTGAGCGCTTTGCTGAAATGATTAGACCTATTTTCTTACGTATGCGCTTAACTGATATGCTTAAAGTAAATCCTTATGCTAAATATATGAAGGATATCATCACAGACAAAAGAAAGATAACGGAAGCTGAAATTTCCACCATGCTTGCTAATTACACTTTTAAGGGTGGAATACCAAAGAAACTTGGAGATCCGGGTGTACCAACTATACCATGCTCTATTAAAAGAAATTACGTTAGAACTGCTTTATGTGATCTTGGAGCCGGTGTTAGTGTTATGCCTCTCTCTTTATATCGTAGACTTGAATTGAATAAGTTGACACCTACTGAAATATCTTTGCAAATGGCTGATAAATCAACTGCTATTCATGTCGGTATTTGTGAGGATGTGCCTGTTGTGGTTGCAAATGTCACTATCTTAACGAACTTTGTTATTCTTGATATTCCCGAGGACGATAGTATGTCTATTATCCTTGGTAGACCTTTTCTTAATACTGCAGGGGCTGTTATTGATTGCAACAAAGGCAATGTCACTTTTCATGTTAATGGTAATGAGCATACGGTACACTTTCCGAGGAAACAATCTCAAGTTCATAGCATCAATTCTATTGAAAAAGTTCCAACTATCATTTTTGGAGGTTTTGAATTTCCTCTCCCTCTGTCAAGAAAAAGAATGATATTCTTATTGTTGGGGATTTTCATATCCCGTTGAGGTAACTTAGTGTTATTCAAATTTCTCCTGTTCCGTGTTATTCGAATGAGTTTGTTAACAAGACTTGATCAACCTTGTTAGTGGGTTCATTTTGATGATCACGAGATGGATGAAACTAGAAGGCACAACCTTCTGTACCCTCTTTTTACTTTCAGTTATTTTGAATAAATAAAGCAAAAATAGTATTATCTGTCTGTTTTCTAAATTATCCGTGCATTAAAAAATAGTCCGAAAATAAAATTTCTCCAAATGCCCTGCAAATTTAGTATGATTTTTTTCTGGAATATTTGAGGATTTTAGGCACCGAAAACACTGCAAAAGGGCAAGCACCGTGCCACGAGAGAGGAGGGCGCCCCTGTCTCGTGGGCCCCGGTGGGTCCCTCCACTTATGCCAAGACACCCACACACTTCATCTTCTACCCAAAAAATCCCCATCCTGTTCAAGCCCGAGTTCTAGCTCATTTTGCTGCGATTTTCGATCTCTTAGCTCAAACCTCCATTCGCAAAACTGCTTTGGGAGATTGTTGCTTGGTATGTGACTGAAAGTGCAACTAATCCCCAGGTGGTTTTGGTAATTAATAACAACATATATATCATTGAACTAATAGTTACTTGAGAATCATTTCAGAGTTCGATTGATATGGGTATGGCAAGGATCAAGAAGTGGACCCTCAAAATGCTAAGGCAAGCATTGGCAAAAGCTCAAGACTCCATTTTTGGTTTAGTGATCCAAGATCACATTGAGTCCATAGGAAAAGCCAATACTATAAAAAGGGATGAGGTTATGATGATGATCTGGTTGCTCAAGTGCTTAGTGATACATCTCCTAAACTATCAAGAACTTTCACTTTGTCATATACACTCATAAGTAGTCTCGGTCCCACCGATATTCCATACTCAGTCCACCGAGATGAACCACCTCACCATAAGCCAAACCCTAGCAAACTCGGATTTTCCGATTCGAACTCTGGTCTCACCGAAACTTGAGTTGCCAAGCTTCAGAACCTTCATCATCAAATCGGTGTCACCGAGATGATGAAGTCGGTCCCACCGAAATTGGCATGCTCTTGTCATTGCACTAATCGGACTAACCGAGATTGTATTTTCGGTCCCACCAAAATCCCAACGTTCACATTATTTGAACTATCGGTCTCACCGAGTTGTCAACTTCGGTCCCACCGAGATTGCTCAAATGTGTGTAACGGTTGGATTTTGTGTGGAGGCTATTTATAACCCTCCACCCCTCTTCATTCGTGGAGAGAGCCATCGAAAGAACTACCACTCCTACCTTACATTTCGAGAAGAGAACTACCTACCCTTGTGTTGAGATCAAGTTGCTCCACTCCCACCATATGAAGCTTGATCTCTAGCCTTCCCAAGTTGCTTTCCACTCAATCCTTTCTTCCACCACAGCCAAATCGGTGAGAAGAGTTGAGTGTTGGGGAGATTATCATTTGAAGCACAAGAGCAAGGAGTTCATCATCATCTACAACATCTATTACCTTTTGGAGGTGGTGCCTCCTAGATTGGTTAGGTGTCGCTTGGGAGCCTCCGTCATTGATATGTGGAGTTGAACCAAGAAGTTTGTAAGGGCAAGGAGATCGCCTACTTAGTGAAGATCTACCCCGAGTAAGGCTAGCCCTCCGTGGGCGTGAGGCCATGATGGAATAGACAAGGTTGCTTCTTCGTGGACCCTTCGTGGGTGGAGCCTCCGTGGACTCTCGCAGCCGTTACCCTCCGTGGGTTGAAGTCTCCATCAACGTGGAAGTACGATAGCACCACCTATCGGAACCACGAGAAAAATCACCGCGTCTCCAAAATTGCGTTTGCTCTTCTCCACCTCTCTTTACTACATGTGCAATTTACTTTCCGCTGCCTATACTCTAGAATTGCATGTGTAGGGTGATGCTTGACTTGATCATAATTGTGAATCTGCCAAAAACTGTTCTTTGTCAAAAGGCAGAATTTTTATATTGTCAAGTAGTCTAATCACCCCCCCTCTAGACATACTTTCGATCCTACAGTGACTCCTCCATTGGTCCAAATAGTTTTTGTTCTAGTGCTTTATTCATTGCAAATTTTTGCTGCATAGGTGACCATGTTCTTGAGCTTGCATGTTAAATTTTTGAGGTCCCAAGCAATTCCAATGCATGATATAGGCTTTAGGCACTTGTAGGAGTAGTTGGTATCAATCTTGTTTAGTTTTATTCACTTTTATTTTGAAGTTACTAAAATTTCAGAAATTTTCAGAAAATGTTAAGGAGGTTCTTTAAAGGCTCTTCTAGCCAAAGCTCTAAGGAAAAAACAAGACAAAGAGAAGGAAAAACCCAAGTATAATCTTCCTCGCTTAGCGAAAGTACGGTCATGTGAATGGCCGTGTGAGGATTTCTTAAAGAAGCCGGAATTCATGAAGACTTTTATGCTTTAATCGGGACAGCAGGCCTCACCGGTTTCATGAACGACTGAATCGATCAGTATCTCTTACTTACCAATACTTTCGTGCAAAAAATTTATCATTACCCTAAGAAGTCACCGCCTCAGTATCATTTCATTTATATGATGAATTCAGAGAAATGTCTTTACGTGATTTTTGCGCGGTGTGTAGGATACCTTATGAGGGAGAATTAGAGGAACCCCATCGTGAAGATGTGGATGGTTTCGTTAAAACTATTGTTGTAGAAGAGCCAAAGAAGGGTTCTAAGGCAAAAGTCTCTAGCATACACTTTCCTGTTTTACGCTACTTTGCCATATTTGCTAGTAGATGCTTGATTGGTCGTGGGAATAGTGGAAACTTGAGCGTTCTAGATATTATTATTCTTCAACATGCTTTGCTGGGAGACAATACTTTTAGTATGGGTGTCGTCATTGCTAAACGGCTAGCCCTGAATCGTACAAAAGGCCCCATATTTTAAGGTATCTATCTTTTGCGTCTTCTTGAACATTTTCAGATACCCATTAGGCACCTTGAGGAGGAGGAGACAAAATTACCTCCTCACATTTTAGATTACAAGAGCATGGTAGCACACAAGTTTATTGTTGACAACGAAGAGAAGATGCTCTTGTATAGACTTAGATTCAATAAGAAACACTTTGAGTTTATTATTTTGCATGCGCCTCTGTTATTTGACTTGCTTGCAGAAAATCACCTTGTTACGCCGGAAGCGGTGAACAACCATCTAGCCCAAGCTTTTACTCCGGAACCTGAACCTGAGCCGGAACCTGGATTGGACCCTTATCGTGCATCATCTGTCCAGTGGGATCCGGAGATGACCAGCCAGTGGTATCCTGACTACACCTCCCACTACACCGGGGAGAGTAGCGGCGGTCATTGGTATTAGACCAACTTAGACCAAAAGCCTAAGCTTGGGGGAGTACGTATTTCTCACCGACTTTACATTCATGTTCACACACTAGTCGTCGGTGCTCATACTCTTTCATTGTATTATCCATGTTAGTTTAAATTTCTTTTTCTAGCTTTCTTCTTGTGTGTTTGTTAAACCTTAAGAAAAACCAAAAAAATTAGTTAGTTTAATTTCCTTTCTTGTAGTAGAAATTAAAATGAAAAAAAAAACAAAAAGATTTCCCGTTCTTCTTTTACTTGTTTGGAGCTTTCCCGTGTAAATAGTTTTATTTTCTTTTCTTTCTTTTGGGGGTCCAGAAGACTATATTGAAAATACTTAGTGGCTCTTATTTGCACGATTGTTTATTTAACTTAGAGCCCATATTACTTGTCTTCTCTCTTGAGTTGAATGCTTGCAGATTCCAGCTTAGTCCAATGCACATGCACTCTTATTATTATACACATCGTTCGGTCATGCAAGTGAAAGGCAATAATGATGATATATGATGGACTTATTGGGATGAGAAAAGCTGGTATGAACTCGACCTCTCCTGTTTTTGTAAATATGATGATTCATCGTTCCTGAGTTAGCTATTATGAAGTAAACATATTTGCAATGACATTTACAGATTATAGTTGCTTGTGCCATGCTTGATTAGCTATGAGTTATAATGATTTACCTTGCATGCCAACATGCTATTAGAATGATTATGATGTGGTATGATGGGATGGTATCCTCATTTAAATGAATTGAGTGACTAGACTTGGCACATGTTCACGCATGTAGTTGAATCAAATCAACATAGCCTTCATGATATTTATGTTCATGGTAGATTATATCCTACTCATGCTTGTACTCGGTGTAAATTAATTTTAATGCATGTTTATGACTGTTGTCGCTCTCTCAGTTGGTCGCTCCCCAGTCTTTTGCTAGCCTTCACCTGTACTAAGCGGAAATACTGCTTGTGCATCCAAACTCCTTAAACCCCAAAGTTGTTCCATATGAGTCCACCATATCTTCCTATATGCGGTATTTACCTGCCGTTCTAAGTAAATTTGTATGTGCCAAACTCTAAACCTTCAAATGTAATTCTGTTTTGTATGCTCGAGCCGCTCATGTTTCAACTAGGGCTGCCTATATCTTCCATGCTAGGTGGGTTATTCTCACGAGGAGTGGACTCCGCTCCTCATTCACGAGAAAGGGCGTGTAACCGGATGCCAGTCCCATGATCCAAAAGATCAAAGCAAATCAAAATAATTAAACAAAACTCCCCCAGGGCTGTTGTATGTTGGAGGCACTCGTTGTTTCAAGCAAGCCATGGATTGATGCTTGTTGGTGGTTGGGGGAGTATAAACCTTTACCATTCTGTTTCGGAACTGCTTATAATGCATGTAGTATGGAAGATACAGCCATCTCATAGTTGCTACGTTGACAGCAAAAGTATGCCGCTCAAAATGTTATTCAACCTCTATTTTAAAATCGAGCTCTGGCACCTCTACAAATCCCTCCTTCCCTCTGCGAAGGGCCTGTCTATTTACTCTTATGCTGAGTCATCACCCTTCTTATTAAAAGCACCCATTGGAGAGCACATTGTCGTTTGCATTCATTATTATTGATTTATATTGGGTATGACTTGACTGGATCTCTTTTACCATGAATCACAATGTTTAGTCAGTCCTTGATCTTTAAAGGTGCTCTGCATTATGTTTTGCGGTCTCAGAAAGGGCTAACGAGATACCATTTTGTTATATCATGCTATGATTATTTTGAGAAAGTGTTGTCATCCGAGTTTTATTATTATGGCTTGCTAGCTGATTATGTTATTGATATGAGTAATTGTGAGACCTAGGTGTTATTGTTAGTATGGTTAGTTCATAATATTTGTTAAAACTTGAATGCTGGCTTTTCATGTTACAACAACAAGAGCAAACAGAGTTTGTAAAAGTTTTTCTTTATCACTTTCAGTTTATCAACTGAATTGCTTGAGGACAAGCAAAGGTTTAAGCTTGGGGGAGTTGATACGTCTCCGACGTATCTACTTTTTCAAACACTTTTGCCCTTGTTTTGGACTCTAACTTGCATGATTTGAATGAAACTAACCCAGACTGACGTTGTTTTCAGCAGAACTACCATGATGTTGTTTTATGTGTAGAAAAGAAAAGTTCTCGGAATATCTTGGAAATCCACGGATGTACTTTTCAGAATTAATAAGATTTTTTGGCGAAAAATGAAGGCCAGGGGGCCCATGGGCTGTCCACGAGACAGAGGGGCGTGCCCCCCTAGGGCGCGCCCTCCTATCTCGTGGGCCCCCTGGACACCTCCCGACCTCAACCCCAACTCCATATATAACGTCTCAGGGAGAAAAAATCAAGGAGAAAGTTTCATCGCGTTTCACGACACGGAGCCGCCGCCAAGCCCTAATCTCTCTCGGGAGGGCTAATCTGGAGTCCGTTCGGGGCTCCGGAGAGGGGGATTCGTCGTCGTCGTCATCATCAACCATCCTCCATCACCAATTTCATGATGCTCACCGCCGTGCATGAGTAATTCTATCGTAGGCTTGTTGGATGGTGATGGGTTGGATGAGATTTACCATGTAATCAAGTTAGTTTTGTTAGGGTTTGATCCCTAGTATCCCTATGTTCTGAGAATGATGTTGCTATGACTTTGCTATGCTTAATGCTTGTCACTAGGGCCCGAGTGCCATGATTTCAGATCTGAACCTATTATGTTTTGATGAATATATGTGTGTTCTTGATCCTATCTTGCAAGTCTATAATCACCTATTATGTGTTATGATTCGACAACCCCGAAGTGACAATAATCGGGATACTTCTCGGTGATGACCGTAGTTTGAGGAGTTCATGTATTCACTATGTGCTAATGCTTTGTTCCAGTTCTCTATTAAAAGGAGGCCTTAATATCCCTTAGTTTCCGTAAGGACCCCGCTGAACACGGGAGGGTAGGACAAAAGATGTCATGCAAGTTCTTTTCCATAAGCACGTATGACTATTTACGGAATACATGCCTACATTACATTGATGAACTGGAGCTAGTTCTATATCACCCTATGTTATAACTATTGCATGAGGAATCGCATCCGGCATAATTATCTATTACTGATCCAATGCCTACGAGCTTTTCATATATTGTTCTTCACTTATTTACTTTTTCGTTGCTACTGTTACAACTACTACAAAAACCCAAAAACATTTATCTTTACTTTTGCTACCGCTACTATTATTATCATACCACTTTTGCTACTAAACACCTTGTTGCAGATACTAAGTTATCCAGGTGTGGTTGAATTGACAACTCAACTGCTAATACTCAAGAATATTCTTTAGCTCCCCTTGTGTCGAATCAATAAATTTGGGTTGAATACTCTACCCTCGAAAGCTGTTGCGATCCCCTATACTTGTGGGTTATCAGGGGCCTTCAAATCTTGACAAATTTTGGGCAAAATTTGTGAGGAGCTCGAGGAAGAGAGGGGAAGAACAGAGGAAGTGAGGGGAAAAGGGAAGAACAGAGTGAGCTCAGGTGGATGAAGGGTTTATGTACGTCGACCTTTAGTACCGGTTCGTGCCACGAATCGGTACTAAAGGTGCTGGAGGGGCCCCAGACTGACAACATCCTGCCACCACTCTCTTTAGTACCGGTTCGTGGCACAAACCGGTGCTAAAGGTTCGCCACGAACCGGTACTAATGAGAGTGGCCGGCTAGCCATTGGAACCGACACTAATGGACACATTAGTGCCGGCTCAAAATCAAACCGGCACTAATGTGTCTCAGATTTGCCCCTTTTTCTACTAGTGAACCTCGTAGGTCAACCAGAGTACGTTCCGCACCAAAGTGGTAGGGTAATCCTATTCTGAAGTTCATGTTAGTTGACCATGACGAACCTACGAACTATGAGGAAGCGATGATGAGCCCAGATTCCGCGAAATGGCTTGAGGCCATGAAATATGAGATGGGATCCATGTATGAGAACAAAGTGTGGACTTTGGTTGACTTGCCCGATGATCGGCAAGCCATACAAAATAAATGGATCTTCAAGAGGAAGACGGATGCTGATAGTAGTGTTACTATCTACAAAGCTATACTTGTCGAAAAAGGTTTTTGACAAAGTTCAAGGTGTTGACTACGATGAGATTTTCTCACTCGTAGCGATGCTTAAATCTGTCCGAATCATGTTAGCAAATTGCCACATTTTATGAAATCTGGCAAATGGATGTCAAAACTACATTCCTTAATGGATTTCTTAAAGAAGAGTTGTATATGATGCAACCAGAAGGTTTTGTCGATCCTAAAGGTGCTAACAAAGTGTGCAAAGCTCCAGCGATCCATCTATGGACTGGTGCAAGCATCTCGGAGTTGGAATATACGCTTTGATAAATTTATCAAAGCATACAGTTATCTGAGACTTGCGATGAAGCTGTATTTACAAATGAGTGGAACCTTGCAGCCTTTCGATAAGTATATGTGAATGACATATTGTCGATCGGAAATGATGTAGAATTTTCTAGAAAGCATAAAGGAGTGTTTGAAAGGAGTTTTCAAAGAAAGACCTCGGTGAAGCTGCTTACATATTGAGCATCAAGATCTATAAAGATAGATCAAGACACTTGATAAGTTTTTTCAATGAGTACATACCTTGACAAGTTTTTGAAATGGAACAGTCAAAGAAGGAGTTCTTGCCTGTATTGCAAGGTGTGAAATTGAGTAAGACTCAAAGTCCGACCACGACAGAAGATAGAAAGAGAATGAAAGTCATTCCCTATGCCTCAGCCATAGGTTCTATAAAGTATGCCATGCTGTGTACCAGATCTATTGTATACCTACACTGAGTTTGGCAAGGGAGTACAATAGTGATCTAGGAGTAGATCACTGGACAGCGGTCAAAATTATCCTTAGTGGAATAAGGATAGGTTTCTCGATTATGGAGGTGACAAAAGGTTCATCGTAAAGGGTTACGTCGATGCAAGTTTTGACACTGATCCAGATGACTCTAAGTCTCAATCTGGATACATATTGAAAGTGGGAGCAATTATGTAGAGTAGCTCCGTGCAGAGCATTGTTGACATAGAAATTTGCAAAATACATACGGATCTGAATATGGCAGACCCGTTGACTAAACTTCTCTCACAAGCAAGACATGATCACACCTTAGTACTCTTTGGGTGTTAATCACATGGTGATGTGAACTAAGATTACTGACTCTAGTAAACCGTTCGAGTGTTGAGCACATGGCAATGTGAACTATGGGTGTTTAATCACATGGTGATGTGAACTATTGGTGTTAAATCACATGGCGATGTGAACTAGATTATTGACTCTAGTGCAAGTGGGAGACTGAAGGAAATATGCCCTAGAGGCAATAATAAAGTTATTATTAATTTCCTTATTTCATGATAAATGTTTATTATTCATGCTACAATTGCATTAACCGGAAACTTAGTACATGTGTGAATACATAGACAAAACAAAGTGTCCCTAGTATGCCTCTACTTGACTAGCTCATTTATCAAAGATGGTTATGTTTCCTAACCATAGACATGTGATGTCATTTGATGAATGGGATCACATCATTAGGAGAATGATGTGATGGACAAGACCCATTCGTTAGCTTAGCATTATGATTGTTGCAGTTTCATTGCTACTGCTTTCTTCATGCCTTATACATGTTCCTCAGACTATGAGATTATGCAACTCCCGAATACCGGAGGAACACCTTGTGTGATATCAAATGTCACAACGTAACTGGGTGATTATTAAGATGCTCTACAGGTGTCTCCGATGGTATTTGTTGAGTTGGCATAGATCGAGATTAGGATTTGTCACTCCGTGTATCGGAGAGGTATCTTTGGGCCCTCTCAGTAATGCAAATCACTATAAGCCTTGCAAGCATTGTGACTAATAAGTTAGTTGCGGGATGATGCATTACAGAACGAGTAAAGAGACTTGCCGGTAACGAGATTGAACTAGGTATTGAGATACCAACGATCGAATCTCGGGCAAGTAACATACCGATGACAAAGGGAACAACGTATGTTGTTATGCGGTTTGACCGATAAAAATCTTCGTAGAATATGTAGGAACCAATATGAGCATCCAGGTTCCGCTATTGGTTATTGACCGAAGATGAGTCTCGGTCATGTCTACACAGTTCTCGAACCCGTAGGGTCCGCACGCTTAACGTTCTGTGACGATTTGTATTATGAGTTATGTAATTTGATGACAGAAGTTTGTTCAGAGTCCCAGATGAGATCGGGGACATGACGAGGAGTCTCGAAATGGTCGAGACATAAAGATCGATATATTGGAAGGCTATATTCGAACATCGAAAAGGTTCCGAGTGATTCGGGTATTTTTCGGAGTATCGGAGAGTTACGGGAATTCGTATTGGGTCTTAATGGGCCATACGGGAAAGGAGAGAAAGGCCTCAAGGGTGGCCGCGCCCCTTCCCCATGGACTGGTCCGAATTGGACTAGGGAAAGGGAGTGCCCCCTTCTCTCCTTCTCCTTCTCCCTTTTCTTTTTCCTATTCCATGTGGGAGGTGGAATCCTACTAGGACTAGGGAGTCCTAGTAGGACTCCACACTTGGCGCACCCCCTCTAGGGTCGGCCTCCTCCTCCTCCCTCCTTTATATACATGGGCAGGGGTGTAGGGGAACGTAGTAATTTCAAAAAAATTCCTACGCACACGCAAGATCATGGTGATGATATAGCAACGAGGGGAGAGTGTTGTCTACGCCCTCGTGGGACCAAGCGAAGCGTTGATGCAACGTAGAGGAAGTAGTCGTCGTCCTCCCGTCCGAGCGATCCAAGCACCGTTACTCGGCACCTCCGAGTTCTTGACACGCGTACAGCTCGATGGCGCACCCTCGATCTCCAATCCATGAGAGGCTCAGGGGAGTTCCACAAGACGACGGCATGGTGACGATCTTGATGTTCTCTGTCAGCAGGCTTCGCCTAAGCACCGCTACAATATGACCGAGGTGTAATATCGTGGAGGGGGCACCGCTTTTACGGCTAAGGAATGATCAATGATCAACTTGTGTGTTCTAGGGTGCCCCTACCCCGTATATAAAGGAGGGAGGGAGGAGGTGGCTGCCCAAGGAGGCGCGCCATAGGAGGAGGAAACCTACTCCAAGTAGGTTTCCCTTTTCCTTATCTTATTTGGAGGGAAGGAAGGAGTACTAGTAGTAGGAAGGAGTACTAGTAGTAGGAAAGGAAGAGGGGAAGTAGAAAGGAAAGGGGGCGGCCCCCTCCCCAATTCGGATTGGGCTTGGGGCGCGCCCCCTTGCTCCTTCTCCTTCCTCCTACATGGGCCCAATAAGGCCCATATACTTCCCGGGGGTTCCAGTAACCTCCAGAGCTCCTAGATATTCCCAAACTCTTCCTAACCTTTCCGGCGTCCAAATATATCCGTCCAATATATCAATCTTTATGTCTCGACCATTTCGAGACTCCTCGTCATGTCCGTGATCATATCTCGACTCAACAAACTTCGTACATCAAAATACATAAACTCATAATATAATTGTCTTCAAACCTTAAGCGCATGCGGACCCTACGGTTCGAGAACGATGTAGACATGATCGAGACATGTCTTCGGTCAATAACCAATAGCGGACCTGGATGCCCATATTGGTTCCTACATATTCTACGAAGATCTTTATCGGTCAAACCGCACAACAACATACGCTGTTCCTTTGTCATCGGTATGTTACTTGTCCGAGATTCGATCGTCTTGATCCAATACCTAGTTCAATCTCGCTATCGACAAGTCTCTTTACTCGCTCAGTAATACTTCATCTCATAACTAACTCATTAGTTACATGCTTGCAAGGCTTAGGTGATGAGCATTACCGAGAGGGCCTAGAGACACCTCTCCGACAATTGGAGTGACAAACCTAATCTCAATTATGCTAACTCAACATGTACCTTCGGAGACACCTGTAGTACTCCTTTATAATCACCCAGATTACGCTAGACGCTTGGTAGTACCCAAAGTGTTCCTCCGCAAACGGAGTTACACAATTCTCATAGTTACGAGAACATGTATAAGTCATGAAGGAAGCAATAGCGTAATACTAAACGATCAAGTGCTAAGCTAACGGATGGGTCATGTCAATCACATCATTCTTCTAATGATGTGATCCCATTAATCAAATGACAACACATGTCTATGGTTAGGAAACATAACCATCTTTGATTAATGAGCTAGTCAAGTAGAGGCATACTAGTGACTATATGTTTGTCTATGTAATCACACATGTATCATGTTTCCGGTTAATACAATTCTAGCATGAAAAATAAACATTTATCATGCTATGAGGAAATAAATAATAACTTTATTATTGCCTCTAGGGCATATTTCCTTCAGTCTCCCACTTGCACTAGAGTCAATAATCTAGTTCACATCGTCATGTGATTTAACACCAATATTCATCTCTGTATATGATTAACACCCATAATTCACATCATCATGTGACCAACACCCAAAGGGTTTACTAGAGTCAATAATCTTAGGTGTACTAAGGTGTGATCATGTTTTGCTCGTGAGAGAAGCTTAGTCAACGGGTCTATCACATTCAGATCCGTATGTATTTTGCAAATATTTTATGTCCACAATGCTCTGCACGGAGCTACTCTAGCTAATTGCTCCCACTTTCAATATGTATCCAGGTTGAGATTTAGAGTCATCTGGATCAGTGTAAAAGTTTGCACTAATGTAACTTTTACAACAAACTCTTTATCACCTCCATAATCGAGAAACATCTCCTTAGTCCTTACTAAGGATATTCTTGACCAATGTCCAAAGATCTACTCTAGATCACTATTGTATTCCCTTGCCAAATTCGAGCAAGGTATACAATAGGTCCGTACATAGCATAGCATACTTTATAGAACCTATGATCGAGGCATAGGGAATGACTTTTCATTCTCTTTCTATTTTCTCATTGTGGTCGGGATTTGAGTCTTACTCAATTTCATACCTTTGCAACACAGCAAGAACTCTTTCTTTGACTGCTCCATTTTAAACTATTTCAAAATCTTGCCAAGGTATGTACTCATTGAAAATCTTATCAAGCGCCTTGACCTATCTCAATAGATCTTGATGCTCAATATGTAAGTAGCTTTTTCGAGGTCTTTTCTTTTAAAGAACTCCTTTAAAACACTCCTTTATGCTTTGCGTAAAAATTCTACATCATTTCGATCAACAATGTCACTCACATATACTAATCGAAAAGTCAGTAGTGCTCCCACTCACTTTATTGTAAATACAGCTTCATCGTAAGTCCATATAAAACTATATGCTTTGATCAACTTATCAAAGCGTATATTCCAACTCCGAGATGCTTGCACCACCATAGATGGATCGCCGGAGCTTGCACATTTTGTTAGCACCTTTAGGATTGACATAACCTTCTAGTTGCATCATATACA
Organism: Aegilops speltoides; assembly: GCA_021437245.1. Taxonomy (NCBI): domain Eukaryota; kingdom Viridiplantae; phylum Streptophyta; class Magnoliopsida; order Poales; family Poaceae; genus Aegilops; species Aegilops speltoides. Next base: position 489,651,691 of record CM038147.1, on the reverse strand, counting down.
ACTCTTCTTTAATAAATCCATTAAGGAATGCGGTTTTGACATCCATTTGCCGATTTCATAAAATGTGGCAATTGCTAACATGATTCGCATGACTTAAGCATCGATACGAGTGAGAAAATCTCATCGTATTCAACACCTTTGAACTTTGTTGAAAACCTTTTGCAACAAGTCGAGCTTAGTGGATAGTAACACTACTATCGTTGTCCGCCTTCCTCTTGAAGATCCATTTATTTAACATGGCTTGTCGATCATCGAGCAAGTCAATCAAAGTCCATACTTTGTTCTCATACATGGATTATATCTCGATTTTATGGCCTCGAGCCATTTCATGAATCTAGGCTCATCATCGCTTCCTCATAGTTCGAGGTTCATCATGGTCTAGTAACATGACTTCCGAACATGATTACTACACCACTCTGGTGCGGATCTTATTCTGGAAGACCTACGAGGTTCTGTAGTAACTTGATCTGAAGTTTCATGATCAATATCATTAGCTTCCTCGCTAATTGGTGTATTTGTCATAGGGACTAATTTCTGTGATAAACTACTTTCCAATAAGGGAGCAGGTACAGTTACCTCATCAAGTTCTACTTTCCTCCCACTCACTTCTTTTGAGAGAAACTCCTTCTCTGGAAAGGATCCATTTTAGCAACGAATATCTTGCCTTCGGATCTATGATAGAAGGTGTACCCAACAATTTCCTTTGGGTATTCTATGAAGACGCACTTCTCCGATTTGGGTTCGAGCTTATCAGGATGAAACTTTTTCACATAAGCATCGTAGCCCCAAACTTTAAGAAACGACAACTTTTGGTTTCTCGCCAAACCACAGTTCATAAGGCGTCGTCTCAACGGATTTCGATGGTGCCCTATTTAAAGTGAATGCAGCTGTCTCTAATGCATAACCCCAAAATGATAGTGGTAAATCAGTAAGAGACATCATAGATCGCACCATATCAAATAAAGTGCGGTTACGACGTTCGGACATACCATAACGTTGTGGTGTTCGGTGGCGTGAATCGTGAAACTGCTCCACGTTGTTTTAATTGAAGACCAAACTCGTAGCTCAAATATTCGTCTCGCGATCGGATCGCGAAACTTTATTTTCTTGTTACGATGATTTTTCCACTTCACTCTGAAATTCTTTGAACCTTTCAACTATTTCGGACTTATGTTTCATCAAGTAGATATACCCATATCTGCTCAAATCATCTTGTGAAGGTCGAAAATAATGATACTTGCCACGAGCCTCAACACTCATTGGATCGCATACATCGGTATGTATTATTTCCAATAAGTCAAGAGCTTGTTCCATTGTTCCGAGAACGGAGTTTTAGTCATCTTGCCCAAAAGGCACGGTTCGCAAGCATCAAATGATTCATAACCAAGTGATTCCAAAATCCATCTTTATGGAGTTTCTTCATCGCTTTACACGATATGACCCAAACCGCAATGCCACAAATAAGTTGCACTATCATTATTAACTTTGCATCTTTTGGCATCAATATTATGATTATGTGTATCACTACGATCGAGATCCAACAAACTATTTTCATTGGGTGTATAACCATCGAAGGTCTTATTCATGTAAGCAGAATAACAATTATTCTTTAACTTCAAATGAATAATCAGATACGCAATAAACATGATCAAATCATATTTATGTTCAACGCAAACGCCAAATAACATTTATTTAGGTTTAACACTAATCCCGAAAGTATAGGGAGTGTGCGATGATGATCATATTAATCTTGGAACTACTTCCAACACACATCGTCACTTCACCCTTAACTAGTTTCTGTTTATTCTCCAACTCCCGTTTCGAGTTACTACTCTTAGCAACTGAACCAGTACCAATTACCGAGGGGTTGCTATAAACACTAGTAAAACATACATCAAACACCTGTATATCAAATATACCCTTTTTCACTTTGCCATCCTTCTTATCCACCAAATATTTAGGGCAGTTCCGCTTCCAATGACCATTTCCTTTGTAGTGTAAGCACTCAGTTTCAGGTTTTGGTTCAGCTTTGGGCTTCTTCGTTGGAGTGACAACTTGCTTGTCAATCTACTTGAAGTTCCCCTTTCTTTCCCTTTGCCCTTTTCTTGAAACTAGTGATCTTGTTAACCATCAACACTTGATGCTCTTTTCTTGATTTCTACCTTCGCCGATCTCAACATCGCGAAGAGCTCAGGAATAACTTTCGTCATCCCTTGCATATTATAGTTCATCACGAAGTTCTAGTAACTTAGTGATGGTGACTAGAAGAATTCATCAATCACTATCTTATCTGGAAGATTAACTCCCACTTGATTCAAGCGATTGAAGTACCTGCACAATCTGAGCACATGCTCACTAGTTGAGCGATTCTCCTCCATCTTTTAGCTATAGAACTTGTTGGAGACTTCATATCTCTCAACTCGGTATTTGCTTGAAATATTAACTTCAATTCTGGAACATCTCATATGGTCCATGACGTTCAAAACGTCTTTGAGTCCCGATTCTAAGCCGTTAAGCATGGTGCACTAAACTATCAAGTAGTCATCATATTGAGCTAGCCAAACGTTTATAACGTCGCATCGCTTCTCGCAATAGGTCCATCACCTAGCGGTGCATTAAGGACATAATTCTTACGTGCGACAATGAGGATAAACCTCGGATCGCGGATCTAATCCGCATCGTTGCTACTAACATTTTTCAACACAATTTTCTCTAGGAACATATCAAAATAAACATATGAAAGCAACAACGCAAGCTATTGATCTTACAACATAATTTGCAAAATACTACCAGACTAAGTTCATGATAAATTTAAGTTCAATTAATCATATTACTTAAGAACTCCCACTTAGACAGACATCTCTCTAGTCATCTAAGTGATCACGTGATCCAAATCAACTAAACCATAACCGATCATCACGTGAGATGGAGTAGTTTTCAATGGTGAACATCACTATGTTGATCATATCTACTATATGATTCACGCCGACCTTTCGGTCTCCGTGTTCCGAGGCCATATCTGCATATGCTAGGCTCGTCAAGTTTAACTTTGAGTATTCTGCGTGTGCAAAACCGGCTTGCACCCGTTGTAGATGGACGTGAGAGCTTATCACACCCGATCATCACGTGGTGTGCGGGCACGACGAACTTTGGCAGCGGTGCATACTCGGGAGAACACATCTTGATAATTAGTGAGAGATCATCTTAAAATGCTACCGTCGATCAAAGCAAGATAAGATGCATAAAGGATAAACATCACATGCAATCAATATAAGTGATATGATATGGCCATCATCATCTTGTGCTTGTGATCTCCATCTCCAAAGCACCGTCGTGATCACCATCGCCACCGGCGCGACACCTTGATCTCCATCGTAGCATCGTTGTCGTTCGCCATCTATTGCTTCTCGACTATCGCTACCGCTTAGTGATAAAGTAAAGCAATTACGAGCGTTGCATTTCATACAATAAAGCGACAACCATATGGCTCCTGCCATTGCCGATAACCGGTTACAAAACATGATCATCTCATACAATAAAATATAGCATCATGTCTTGGCCATATCACATCACAACATGCCTGCAAAAACAAGTTAGGCGTCCTCTACTTTGTTGTTGCAAAGTTTACGTGGCTGCTACGGGCTTAGCAAGAACCGTTCTTACCTCGCATCAAAACCACAACGATAGTTTGTCAAATAGACTCGTTTTAACCTTCACAAGGACCGGCGTAGCCACACTCAGTTCAACTAAAGTTGGAGAAACAGACACCGCTAGTCACCGTGTGCAAAGCACGGCGGTAAAACCGCCTCGCGTGGCGTCTGCGTAATGTCGGTCCGGCCGCTTCATCCAACAATACCGCTGAACCAAAGTATGACATCTTTGGTAGGCGGTATGACTTATATCGTCCACAACTCACTTGTGTTCTACTCGTGCATATAACATCAACGCATAAAACCTAGGCTCGATGCCCTTTGTGGGGAACGTAGTAATTTCAAAAATTTCCTCGCACACGCAAGATCATGGTGATGATATAGCAACGAGGGGAGAGTGTTGTCTCGTACCCACGTGAGACCGAAGCGGAAGCGTTGACGCAACATAGAGGAAGTAGTCGTCGTCCTCCCGGTCCGACCGATCCAAGCACCGCACTCGGCACCTCTGAGTTCTTGACACGCGTCAGCTCGATGGCGCACCCTCGATCTCCAATCCAAGAGAGGCTCAGGGGAGTTCCGTCGACCTGACGGCGTGGTGATGATCTTGATGTTCTCTGTCGCGAGGCTTCGCCTAAGCACCGCTACAATATGACCGAGGTGTAATATCGTGGAGGGGGCACCGACACGCTAAGGAATGATCAATGATCAACTTGTGTGTTCTAGGGTGCCCCCTACTCCCGTATATAAAGGAGGGAGGGAGGAGGTGGCTGACCCAAGGAGGCGCGCATGGGAGGAGGAAACCTACTCCAAGTAGGTTTCCCTCTTTTCCTTATCTTATTTGGAGGGAAGGAAGGAGTACTAGTAGTAGGAAGGAGTACTAGTAGTAGGAAAGGAAGAGGGGAAGGAGAAAGGAAAGGGGGCGGCCCTCCCCAATTCGGATTGGGCTTGGGGCGCCCCTCCTCTCCTTCTCCTTCCTCCTACATGGGCCCAATAAGGCCCATATACTTCCCGGGGTTCGGTAACCTCCTGAGCTCCTAGATATTCCCAAACTCTTAGGAACCTTTCCATCCAAATATATCCGTCCAATATATCAATCTTTATGTCTCGACCATTTCGAGACTCCTCGTCATGTCCGTGATCATATCCGGACTCAAACAAACTTCGCACATCAAAATACATAAACTCATAATATAATTGTCATCGAAACCTTAAGCGTGCGGACCCTACGGTTCGAGAACGATGTAGACATGATGAGACATGTCTACGTCAATAACCAATAGCGGGACCGGATGCCCATATTGGTTCCTACATATTCTACGAAGATCTTTATCGGTCGAACCGCACAACAACATCGTTGTTCCCTTTGTCATCGGTATGTTACTTGTCCGAGATTCGATCGTCGGTATCCAATACCTAGTTCAATCTCGTTCGACAAGTCTCTTTACTCGCTTCGTAATACTTCATCTCATAACTAACTCATTAGTTACATGCTTGCAAGGCTTAGGTGATGAGCATTACCGAGAGGGCTCAGAGATGCCTCTCCGAGGCAATCGGAGTGACAAAACCTAATCTCGAATTATGCTAACTCAACATGTACCTTCGGAGACACCGTAGTACTCCTTTATAATCACCCGATTCGTTGTGACGTTTGGTAGTACCAAAGTGTTCCTCCGCAAACGGAGTTACACAATTCTCATAGTTACAGGAACATGTATAAGTCATGAAGGAAGCAATAGCGAATACTAAGCGATCAAGTGCTAAGCTAACGGGATGGGTCATGTCAATCGCATCATTCTTCTAATGATGTGATCCCATTAATCAAATGACAACACATGTCTATGGTTAGGAAACATAACCATCTTTGATTAATGAGCTAGTCAAGTAGAGGCATACTAGTGACTATATGTTTGTCTATGTAATCACACATGTATCATGTTTCCGGTTAATACAATTCTAGCATGAATAATAAACATTTATCATGATATGAGGAAATAAATAATAACTTTATTATTGCCTCTAGGGCACATTTCCTTCAAGGGGACACCCCAAAGGCACTCCAAGATTTGTCTTAGCCGTGTGCAGTGCCTTCCTCCACAGAAACACACCTCGGTCATGTCGTCGTAGTTCTTAGGCGAAGCCCTACGCCGGTAACTTCATCATCACCGTCACCACGTCGTCGTGCTGACGAAACTCTCCCTCGGCCTCAACTGGATCAAGAGTTTGAGGGACGTCACCAAGCTGAGCGTGTGCAGATCGCGGAGGTGCCGTGCATTCGGTACTTGGATCGGTTGGATCGCGAAGACGTTCGACTACATCAACTGTGTTACTAAACGCTTCCGCTTTCGGTCTAAGAGGGTACGTGAACAACACTCTCTCCCTCTCGTTGCTATGCATCACCATGATCTTACGCGTACATAGAATTTTTTTTGAAATCACTACGTTCCCAACATGTTACGTTCCCAACATGTTACGTTCCCAACACACACGCCCTTGTTTAATGGAGGTAGGCGGGTAGACGGACGCCGTTTCAATGCGGAGAGAAGATGTGTGGTCGGCGAGCCGCTTCAATGCCAGCTCCAGTGAGTGGTCGCGTTCGCTCGGGGTCAATATGAATGCAGACATGTGGTTTCAGGGAAAACACGTGCGGGCGCGAGAAAGGTTTTTTTTATGTTGGGGCTGGGCAGTTAAAAGCGGGCATGGTAGAGGCCCAGGCGCCACAAAAAAACCCAATATGTCTTCAGTTCATGAGAAAAAACACGTTTGAACCAGACTGTAGACTGATAAAGGCCTGCCCGAGATGACAAAAATAGGACCAAACTGTCTGAATGGTTGGGGGTGATTTGAGCGTTGCTTCGGAGATGCCCGTAGAAAAACAAGCACCGTTTGAAACCACCAACAAACACATACTACAACAAACCCATATCTTGACCCAGAGGACATCGCAGCCGTTCGTTTCCCTCGCGATCCAACCGTCGAATGTCTGTGCACGCGGATCGACGGGCCCACCACCGTTTCTTTAAATACCCAGCCATCCTCGTCTCTTCCCGTCAGAACACAAATCCCAAATCAACAACCAAATCCCCTCCCCTCCTCTCCCGCGTCCCGACGAGCACCAGCCGCCGGACATGGACGCCTCAGCCACCGGAGCCGGAGCGAAGGCGAAGAAGGGCGCAGCGGGGCGCAAGGCCGGCGGGCCCAGGAAGAAGTCGGTGACGCGGTCCGTCAAGGCCGGGCTCCAGTTCCCCGTCGGCCGCATCGGGCGCTACCTCAAGAATGGCCGCTATGCGAAGCGCGTCGGCACGGGCGCCCCCGTCTACCTGGCGGCCGTCCTCGAGTACCTGGCCGCCGAGCTGCTGGAGCTCGCCGGGAACGCCGCCAAGGACAACAAGAAGTCCCGCATCGTGCCCAGGCACCTGCTGCTGGCCGTGAGGAACGACCAGGAGCTCGGGAGGCTGCTGGCCGGCGTGACAATCGCGCACGGCGGCGTGCTGCCCAACATCAACCCGGTGCTGCTCCCCAAGAAGACGGCGGAGAAGGAGCCCAAGTCGCCCAAGAAGGCTGCCAAGTCCCCCAAGAAGGCCGACAAGAAGGCTTAGAGAGAGACGCGCATCCATTAGCCTAGGCGTTGTTGTGCTCTGTAGAGACGGTGATCGCTGTTTCGATGTAGATCTGTGCTGAAAATGTCAGAAATCTCTCTCTGATTTGAGCAAATTGTTAGTTTTTCTGTTTTTAGTATTGCAAAATGTTAACATAGGAGTGGTGGAAAAACTCAGATCTGTTCGAATTTGTCAAGATTTCTTTGCTTGTGGTACTGAATTCGCCCGAGGGGACTTTTCCTTGAAAGTTTGAGCGATGCCCACCATGTGTTCGACCCCCGTTGAAGCTGTCTGTGCCTTGACAGCCGTGGAGGCGAGGCCGAAGGTCAGTCCGCCGTAGCAGCACCGTCCTCGTTGCTCACCACGGACGCCGGCGACCCCTCCGCGCCTACAGGTTCCCACGCGTTCATCTCCGTCAACCCCATCCATCACCATGGTGTACGGGCACCCTCGTCTCTCGGTTGGGCCTTTGGCCACTGTGACCGTCAACGACGCAGAGCAGGACCGGCAAACATTGCAGCATTTCTATACAACGCATTGTCCCCGCTCCAAAACCTCGAGTTCAGAACGAAATAACTGATGTACAGTACTAAAACTATCTTTTGGTCAAAATACAAACTGTTTGGATTCGTTTGGTAGAACTCATACCTGTTAGAGTTGTGTCGAATATTGTATACAAGGTAGGTTACAGTTGGACTTCTAGTTGTATCGTGTTTACATAGGATGTGGAGTCGTATCCTAGTAGGACACTTGTATCCTAGGCCTCTCATATATAGCGGTGGTAGACACACAATGTAACCTATGCCAACATAATAGCACAGGCGCGCAAGGGGGAGCCGGCGGCGTGTGCCGGCGCCCGGGTGGATGATGTGCGGTATTGTGACGGTGTCACGGGGAGGAGCGCCCATAGTCAAGCCCCGGGGATGTGGCCATATCGGTGAACCTCGTTAACAAATCTCGGTGTCGTGCTTGTGTGATTGCTTGGTCCTCGGATGATCGACGGTATGCCTCGGATTTATTCTAACAAATGGTATCATGAGTTAGGTTGTTTGGAGGCAGCGGATCATTGATTTAGAGGAAAGTATCAAGTCTGAGATGCAGCCGGCTGCGGCGTGGTTCTCGTCAAGATTGGAAAAAGCGTATCAGCGGATGGCACGCGGCACGCAGCAAGTGGACGTCTGCGATGGATCTGGATCGACCCGTGAACGGCTGCCGCGTTCTGGCGGGGACCGCAGGAGACTTCGGCGATTTCGGCAAGGCACTGTCTGCGTAGTCGGTGTACCAGATTATTGTCAGGTTCGATGTATCGGACATGGACGTGCGTCCGGATTCGATCGTGGGGGACAGGCGCTGGAACTTTGGAAGCCTAGGCCGGACGAGGTTGTCTGAGCAGCAGACGTGCAAGTGTGGTCGCTCAAGGCCCTTGATGCGTTGCAGGTCGGGACGTGGCCCAGGCGTAGGGCGAGGGCACCCACATGTTGTGGCGGTCCTGTGGAGCTGTACGTGAGGCCATATGCTATGGTGGAGAGCATACGAGATTTGTTTGGATGAAAAGTGGACCGAGTCCACGTATGACACAGCGAGATGCACATCAAATCGAGCGAAAAAAATCCAACGTGATATGGCAGTACATTGGACAGCACATGCAAGGCAAAGGCAACTAGCCAGCATTAAAAATTGTGTCAAGGGAGCTACGTGAGAAAGACCAAAAAGGTTTTTTGGTTGGAATTTGCTAGTAGTACGCGGAGGTTTATTTGCGTACTTTGGGCATTGCGTGGAAAGCTCAGTTATTTTTTCACGAGGTCAGCCGTACGAAGAATCATGACGCCATCGGGCATCAGGTTTGAGGTGGAAAAGTTGAATGTACTGGAAACCTTGGGTTATGGCAGACAAAGGTGAAAGATTTGTTGGCGCAATAAAGATGCTTGAAGGCATTGCAGGAAGTCATGTCAGCTAAGATGGAATTATCAGATGATGGATGGAGATTCGCGGAAGACGATTTGGGAGTCTCAAGTGTGTCGTTGCAGTCGGAGAAGTTCAGCTGGGTCGGACTAGATAGTCTGACGGATCGACGTGAGTCGGTTGGTACAGAAGACGATGCGGGATCGGCGACAGCGACATAGGAGCGTGATGCTGATGGTGACCGACTTCTGAGCGTGGAAACACGTGGTGCACATGCCCGAGACTTGTGCGGCTTCGACAAGACTATGGCGCGGGATTGATTCGAGGTGGTGCATGCACGGAGCTTGAAGTCAATGAGGCGCAGGGGTGGATTGATCATCTACCATGGAGTCATGTTGAAGGTGGAGCTGGATTGAGGGGCTACGGTGTAAGGATCCATGGAATCGAAGCCTATTCAGCAGGAAAAGCGAGTGACACACAATTCAAACTGAAGCCCAGTGGTCTGATGGAAGCGTGAAACTCGTCATCGATCGGTGATGATTGGTGGTACTCTGCAGTGGGGGTTGAGTGGTGTGGTTTCGCGACCCTTGAGACTCGACCGGGACAGCAGAGGCTCGACGTAGTAATAGCGGCGAGGCGTGCGGTATGCACGGGGACATGGAGACGGACCAGGGCTCTGGTGGTCATACATGTGGTGAGACAACTGTGAATTTGACTCGGGATGACTACAAGCAATGGTGAAATTCCTTCAAGTTTCAGACAGGGCGGTCAAGAAAGAGCGGTGATGTTGAGTTCAGGTAACTCTTATGTGTGACATCCAATATGTGAGTTGTTCACTTTCATGCAGATTGGTGATCAGTGTGTGATGGCGTTGGACGGATACTCTGGAAGTTGGGAGCACAAGCTAGAGTAACAAGGAACTTAATTTTACTCGAGTATTGACTGTGGTCAAGGAAAGAAGGGACTACAAGTTGCAGGTGGAGTCATATGGAGTCTTTAGAGTAGCACGGTGCTCATGGAATAAACTCAAGTCCAATGTACATGAAAGTTTGACGCATTGACGAATTCAAGGTGGTGGAGAATATTCGCCAAGGTGGTGTTTGTTAGAGTTGTGTCGAATATTGTGTACAAGGTAGGTTACAGTTGGACTTGTAGTTGTATCGTGTTTACATAGGATATGGAGTCATATCCTAGTAGGACACTTGTATTCTAGGCCTCTCATATATAGCGGTGGTAGACACACGATGTAATCTATGCCAACATAATAGCACAGGCGTGCAAGGGGAGCCGGCGGCGTGTGCCGGCGCCCGGGTGGCCGGTGTGTGATATTGTGACGGTGTCACGGGGAGGAGCGCCCATAGTCAAGCCCCGGGGATGTAGCCATATCGGTGAACCTCGTTAACAAATCTCGGTGTCGTGCTTGTGTGATTGTTTGGTCCTCGGATGATCGACGGTATGCCTCGGATTTATTCTAACAATACCATCACATTTGGCATGGAGAATAGTTTGAGCACATGTGGTTTTTCGTTGCTTTTACTAACATACTCCCTCCATTCCAATGGATGAATGAGACGCGCACGTATCCTAACATTTAACTTTGATCATGAATTAGACCAATCAAATGTGAATTATATTTGATTAATATTATATCATTGAATTCGCATCGAAAAGAAGTGTTCGATGTCATAATTTTTAATTCACAAAAATATATACTATCAATTTAAGTTATAGTCAAAAGTTGTTTATTAAAAACATACGCGCCTTATTCATTGGAATAGAGAAAGTTTTTTGACGAAGTGGAATAGAGGAAGTACACATGAAAGGTAGCAGCCTCCTTGTAAAAAAGAAAAAAAGAAAGATGGCAGCCAAAACTACATCTTGTAAACTATAAACGGAGTAGTAACAAAGATGTTGTCTCTAGAAAGATCTGCACGAGTTCAGAACCCGGAGTGAAGCAAAAAGAAGTTAAGCAAAACGTTAGATCAGAGCACCGACAACCAGGATTGTTTAATTTTGATCCTCAAACGTTCGCGGACGTGCTCGCTTAGTTACCGGGCGCATCCGTTTTAAACCTTCGTTCATGCATATATAGAATCATGTTCCCTACATCCTCCCTAAAGTGTACGGTCAAATGCATGTGATTAGTTGAGATGTAGAGAAAAAAAAAAGAAAAAAAAAAGGTGGTTTGGGGTGGGCCGCATCCCATATGGAGAGCTTCCCGGACATCCTCATATCCTCCCCATATTTGATATGAATATGAGGATTTGTGAACAGCCCGATCATATGGGGACAAAGTGAGGTGCCTAGTTGGGTGGCTTTTTTCATCTCTCCCGCTCGGGCAATGTCCGAGTAGTGACCAGGCGATCCGATGGGACGTTTGAGGAGTCTGATTGTAGATGCTCTCACACTGGTGTTGCCTAGTTGAATTCAGATTGTCAGATCACACAAATCATATGTTTTGTCCCCAATAGATTTTGGCACATTCCTATGTGTTGTTATTGTATTTTCGTTTTGGTAGGGCAAAGGGGGATGCTCCTACATGGAGAGTGATGCGCTTGCGAACATGCCAGCACGCACCCCTCCCGTGGGCCCCTATGGGCCGGCCCATCAGTGGGGCTGAATGCGCCATTTTTTGGGTTCGTTTATTTATTATTTTTGCTTTTCTTTTTTCTTCAAAATAATTCATAATTTAGAAAATTTTCAAATTTCAACAAAAGTGAATTTTGTAAAAATATGTCCTTGATTTCAAAATAATGAACATATTTTCAATTTTAATGATTTTTTTCTTTTAACAAGCAAATCTATATGAGCATTTTTTAAATAATGATGAACATTTTTCTATACTTGGCGAACAAAATTTGAATATGATGAACATTTTTAAACTTGATGAACAAAGTTTGTATTCAAGAATATTTTTTTGAAAAATGGATGAACAAATTTTGAAAATCGACGAATAAATTTTGAATTTGGTTAACAATTTTTTAAATGGATGATGAATTTTTTTTGAATTTGGTGAATTTTTTTTGAAATCGATGAACAAATTTTGACTTTGATGAACATGTTTTGATTTCGATGAACAATTTTTGAAATTTAATGAACATTTTTTCAATCCAATGAACAAAAAAGGAATTTTATGAACATTTTTTGAATCGTTGAGCATCTTTACACATTTTTGGAATTTGATACCAAAAATGTTCATGAATTTGGAAAGAAAAAAAAAGAAAAAAGAAAAAGGGAAACAGAAAAAAAAGGAAAAAGAGAACTAAAGAAAAAATGAAAAGAAAAATAAGCAGGATATGGGCCGGCCCATAAGAACGCCCAGCGCGCCAGGTCGCTCGGCGGCGCCCTATGCACCATATAGGAACCCGCAGGCAAAGGTTGGGCTGCCCCATTAGCATTCGAGCTAAATAGGCTGTTCGTGGGCCTGAAGATAGGGCACACTCGATGGCACTACATGAGCCTTTATCTTTTTTATTATTTATTTATGTATATGGTCTAAAAACAGTCCAATAGGCCAAAATTACCAAATAACGGTCCATCAGGGCGAACAACATGTGGGCCTATGTGCCTGAAGTGCCGACGGGCCAACCCGATTAGCAAAGGGGTCATGCTTTGGCGTGAGCACGACATGACCCGTTTACTAATCATGCCTCGGTGGGGCTGTGTCGTGCCCGACACAATAAAGACCTGCGCTCGATGTCAAAAACATGTCCAAACCGCGCGGTCTAAATGGTTGGGGGCAGTTTGATGGTCGCTTTTGGAGATGGCCTAAGAAAAACAAGCACAGTATGATTAAACCACCAACAAACACATACAACAATCCGGACTGGGATCATGTTACTGGTTGTGGGCGAGTCACGCCGTAACTTGCGACAACTAATCAGTCGGGCTCCAACGGGTCATGCACTGTTCATGAGGTTCGGTGGCTGCTCACTGTTCATGCTAATCCGCCCGTTGTTTGTTTAGAGCATCTCCAGCCGTTGGAGGCCCTCAGGACAATCGCTGGACCAAAAATAGCACGTCCTGGGGTGGGGGGTAAAACGTTTTCGCCGGATGAAACGCGAGTACGTTTTCCCAGCCGTTGGTGTCCCCAGAACAATCATCAGGCAAAAAGTGATTGGGTAGCCCAAGAAAAAGGGCGTGGGGGAATATGATTGGTTGTTGCTTTCACCGGCGCCCCCAGCAGCCCCCCAGCGTGCCGGGTTTCGCCCGAGTTCTCAGTCCCAACAATCCATGGGGCTGTTTGGATTACAACCAATGTTGACCCTACCAAAATATTGGCTAGCCAGCAATATTTGGTTGTTATTTGGATCGCTGCCAAAAGATTGGCTCGCCCGGCGCCCATGTCCTCCGTGTAATTTTCGCCACAGCGAGCGAGCTCACGGCGGAAATCCTTCGCCAATATTTTGGCGTCATAATAATCTTAACTTCTCCTCCGTTCCTAAATAATTGTCTTTCTAGAGATTTCAACAAGTGACTACATACGGAGCAAAATGAGTGAATCTACCCTCTAAAACATGTCTACATACATCCGTATGTTGTAGTCCATTTGAGATGGCTAGAAAGACAATTATTTTGGAACGGAGGGAGTAGTAGTTGCAAGCCGTTATGATTGCATCAGCTAATAACTAATCGGTGGGTCCTTCGGCGATTAGCAAACGCACGCAGCTCTCTTCACATAGTACAGACTAGTGCAGGCTAGCAATCACGTGCTCTTTTTGTTTTTGTTTTTCATGTTGGATGCCTTACAATTTTTTATAGCAATCAAAAAAATCTTAATTTTGAACTATATAGAAATTAATAATTTTGTAAAAAATATATGTTTTTACCATCAAGATATAATTGGTTGCAAACCAAACAAAGGGATATCTTGACAGTTTTGGGGATGGTACAATGGCTACAAACCAAACAACAATGACTTGCCAAAAATTTGGTCATGCCCTTGCATTGGTCATACCAAAATTTTGGTGGGGCTAGTTGGGGCTTAAACCAAACAGCCCCCATATCTTCATCCCGCAAAAATAAAAATAAAAAATCCATATGTTTACGCAGAGGACATCCCAGCCGTTCGTTTCCCTCACGATCCAACCGTCGAATGCCCGAGCACGCGGATCGACGGGCCCACCACTGTCCCAATAAATACTCAGCCTCTCCTCCTCTCTTCCACAGCAGTGACGAGCACCCTCCGCGGAATCCCAAACCACCAACCAAATCCCTCCTCTCCCTCGTCCCGACGAGCACCAGCGGCCGGACATGGACGCCTCAGCAACCGGAGCCGGAGCGAAGGCGAAGAAGGGCGCGGCGGGGCGCAAGGCCGGCGGCCCCAGGAAGAAGTCGGTGACGCGGTCCGTCAAGGCCGGGCTCCAGTTCCCCGTCGGCCGCATCGGGCGCTACCTCAAGAACGGCCGCTACGCGAAGCGCGTCGGCACGGGCGCCCCCGTCTACCTGGCGGCCGTCCTCGAGTACCTCGCCGCCGAGCTCCTGGAGCTCGCCGGGAACGCCGCCAAGGACAACAAGAAGTCCCGCATCGTGCCCAGGCACCTGCTGCTGGCCGTGAGGAACGACCAGGAGCTCGGGAGGCTGCTGGCCGGCGTGACCATCGCGCACGGCGGCGTACTGCCCAACATCAACCCCGTGCTGCTCCCCAAGAAGACGGCGGAGGAGCCCAAGGAGGGCAAGTCGCCCAAGAAGACCGCCAAGTCCCCCAAGAAGGCCGACAAGAAGGCGTAGAGACGCGTGCTTTGTAGAACTAATGGTGTAGATGTAGATCTGTGCTCCCAAGAAAAAGCAGTTCAGAAATCTCTCTTCGATTGGCTTAGCCGCTGTAGTGCTCTGTAGTAACGGTGATTGCTGTGTCGATGTAGATCTGTGCCGCGAAGAGGAAAATGTCAGAAATCTCTCTGATTTGAGCAAATTGTTTGTTCTTCTGTTCTTGGTGTTGCAATGTTAGCATAGGTGCGGTGGAAAAACCCAGATCTGTTCGAATTTGTCAACATTTCTTTCTTGTCGTACTGAGTGGAATTCTCCTTGGAAGTTTCAGCGATGCCCAGGATGAAGTAAGGCCGGTCGTAATCGTAGTATCATAGCTAGTATCATGTATGCCAACTAGGCAATTTTGATGAGGTGTCATAGCATTAAATGAAGAAAGAGATGGTGTAGTATCATATCACGATCTGTATCATATTAAATGGTATCTTCTTTTGTGTAAATGCGTAGCGATAAATAAGTCTTCGATACTAATATACGATCTTATCGTTAGGGAGGTAGTATCATACACTAGTATCATATGCATGATACTAGTATATGATACTCCCCATTACAACCAGCCTAAACCAAAATCAGTTGAGATCCACGCGAGTTCCCACGCAGAGTAATTTTCGCAGGAGCTGCGTATGGAATTGGTTGGAGCCAACCATGAGTCTCCGTATGATGACAGTCCCATCAGCGAAGTCGTATGCGCAAATGCTAGATCTTGGTCTCAAGCTGAAAAGTAGAACCACCGCAAAACAAATAAAAAAAAATTAAATATAAGTAGAAGTAGCAACCACCAGAAACCATCAAACAAACAGAGTTATTTACTGTTCTCCCATGCTTTCTTCTAGTTTTATGGGCATCTTCAGTCGCCATACATCAAATCCAGACACCCCAAATGCCCGTGGGCGTGTCTGGACACCGCCACAAAAGCCAACTGCCGGACTCAGAGCAACTCCAACGGGCCGAGCCAAACGGACAGCGCATTTGTCCGACTTTTGTCTGTTTGGGTCGGCCGCCCGCCCGGCGTCCGCCCAGTTTTGCATTTGGGTCGGCAGTGCGCCCAACGCGCACACCCATTTCATGTCCGCATTCAACTTTAAGAAAAAAGGCCCGCGGGCGATCATGCTAGTGGCCATGTCTCATGCCGGCATACAATGCCAGCTTCAGAAAATATCTCACCGCAGGTTCATGCCGGAGCACTCGCCAGCCGGCCGGCACACATGCCAGCACACAAAAAGGGTGGGGCTTGAGTTCGACCAGGCCATCGCGGCTCCCGTGGTCATGCCGGCATACCTGTCGGCATAAAAAAAGATGGCGCTCGCCGCAATAGACCACTCGTCGTCGAACTTGAGCATGTCGGCCTGCATCTTCTCGAACCACGACCTCTTCCTTGGCGACACGGTGTTGAGATCCACCTTCATGATCTCCACCCCGGTCATCATGCTCGCGAGAGCCACTTCTTTCGCCTTGGTGTTGGCGTTGGCGGCCTCGATCTCAAGCATCTTGGCTTGCTTCTTCGCCTCTAGCTCGAACATCTTGGCTTGCTTCTCGGCGTCCAGGTCAAGCCTCCTCCTTTGGATCTCCATGAAAGCGTCCATTTGCTCCGCCTTGAAACGTCGGCGCTCCTCCTCCCTTGAGTCCTTCCTGTTCATCATGCCGTCCACGCTTGCGATCAAAGCGTTGGTGGCCGCATCTTGCTTGTCTTCTTTCTTGGAGTTGGTCTTCCCCCGCGGCCGTGTCGGCTCGCCCTCCCCAACATCCTCCACGACTTTCTTCCCCTCACGCGACTTGAGTGTGGCATATTGCGCCTTGAACTTCTCCTCGTCCTTGATGACCCGATAGCAATGGGAGAGGTTGAAGCACTTGCCATTGTGTTGCACCTTGAATTCATGCAAGCATTTGGGCAAGTGATATGCAAATGAACACGCAAAGGATGAACTTGATGACACAAAAGAGGGCGGCTTGCTAGCATACCATGTCTTGCATGCCGATGCCGCTCACGGGGCGGGCTTTGACGCTCTCAAGAGTGGCGCAAAACTTATTGCACTCTTGTTGGATCACCCTCCACCGCTTGAAAATGGATACCCACCCGCGCGCACCCACAAATTGGTACGGTGGAAACTTCTTGCGCTCATGAAACTCTCGGTGGACACGAATCCAAAAGGTTGAATGCTTTTGCTCGACGCCCGTCTTGGGGTCTTGTCCAATGTCTTGCCAACACTCGCAAAGAAGCTTGTCCTCGGCCGCCGTGTACGCCTTCGTATGCTTGCTCTTGCGCTTCGGCTTAGGACCGGCGGCTTGGTTGGCGAGCTCGTCCTCGAACAAAGGCTCCGTCGATGTCGCACTCATCCTCTTCCTCTAGCACGTAGTCGTCCGGGAACTCGTGGTCGAGGGGGAAGCCGTCCAGGTCGATGCCGACCTGATCACGCATGAAGGCCGCCTGGTCGGGATCATAGCCAGCGGCCGGCGTGAGCGCCTCGTGGGCGTCCTGGCTTTGTGTCTCGTCGGGATCGTAGCCAGTGACCGACACATCGCCCTCGAAGATGAGGTTCCGCATGTAGTCTTCGTCAGCGGCTTGCGGCATTTCCTCGAATAGGTTGCGGCCGTCCGGGAGCACGCCGGCCGGCGTCTGCCGTGCGCGTTTCCTCACGCCGCCGGATGACGAGCCACCGGCCACCGGGGTGGAGTTGAGGTCGATGGGCGTGGGCGTGGAAGGCGCGATCACGCTCACTTCGGGTGAGCACTCCCCGGAGAGGCGGGAGGCCTGCGTGTAGACGTGGAAGCCGGGGATCGGGTTGCAAGCCGACCCGCGGGGCGAGTCGGGCAACACCATCCGAGGAAACACCGATGAGCCGGTGCTAGCCGCGGCGACGACGGCTTGGACGAGGCCGTGCTGGCTAGGGTTTAATCCTAGCATGTAGAGCACCTCCCTCGTTGCCGCCGCGACGTGGGCATTGGTGACCTCCTGCTACGCGGCGGCGACGACGGCGGCCTGAGCGGCGGCCTCATCCCTCGCGTTCGCCTCGTGCCTCCGGCCCTTCCTCTTGGCCGACTCGCGTGCCCGCTGTTCGGGTGTCAGTGCCTTCTTTGGCTTGGTCGTGGCGGCCGTCTTGCGCGGGGCATGAGGCTTGCCTTTCGGCGAAGGCGGCGGTCTTGAGGCGAGCGAGGCGAGCAGCGAAGCGGCGGTCTTGACGAGGCGAGGAGGCGAGCGGCGGCGTCGAGTCGATGGCGTCGTTCATGACCGGTTGGCGGGGAGCGGCCTTGTGGCGGTGTTTTTGGGGAAAATTGGGGGAAATGGTGGTGGCTGCCACCGACCGGCGGGCCCGGTGTGAGGAGTAGGCGCGCGCGCATCCGTCTCGTGTCCGCGCGGACGCAAATCTGGCTCAACAATGGGCCGGAAATGGGTCACCATGCAGACGTTAAGCGGACACGCGTTCGTTTGGGTCAGCGCGTTGGGCCGCCTTTTGTGTCCACACCGATCCAAACGAACGGCGGCGGACGAAATGGGTCACCCCGTTGGAGTTGCTCTTATTTCAAACCGGATTTGAACAAACATGGACTGTATTCATGCAACCAGGAAGATATTTGTTAAATTTCGAAATATTTTACCTACTAGTAGTAGATTAGTTAGTACAAAGTGTGTGTATGTGTGTGTTGAGCTAGCTGTGGATGTATTACCATAAATTCCAACTAGCCATCCAACAATCAAGTTGCTCCTTTGCACTTCCAGTCTGCCAGCTGCTTTGTGACCATAGTACTTACTCCAGTGACGCGCTTTCACCCTCCCACGGTTCAGCTCTAATTGATTTTCTCCCTTTTGCATCAGCAATCATCACTAACATAAAGTAGTACTAGGTTCCAAATTCAGTAATCCTTTCATGTTGGTATTGCCTAAACTCTGCTTTGGTTATCTGTTACTAGTTTAATTCAGCATTTTGATTCTAAATGGAAGGAATTATACCGATGATGGAGCCCTACTTTTACTACTAGTATAATATGAGTAGAACATACAAGCTATTCTTAGTTTGTAAAGCATGTGCTCGAGTAAAATCCATAACATATGAATGTGCGTTCTGCCGCAAATTCGTAGAGGTTTAAGCCGATTTCTTACGCTGCAACTTCTGTTTTGCCATTCAATTTCGTACAAACATTGTGCAGCCTGCGGCCTGCGCAACAGTTCAATTTCTAAGACCTCAGAAGCCGCACAAACATTGTCCATCTTATTCCATCGAGCATGCCATCCACACACTATTTACATTATTGTTCATTCAGGCCGATGATTGACGCTGCAATCACTCATGCGGGCCTACTTAATTTGCTGGCGCCTTGTTACCCCCCGCTGCAAACGGCTTGCGAAGAAACTCCCGTGCTATCTTCCCGTTCGCGCCCTCCGGGAAGAAGCCACCGGGCACGTGCTCGTCGCCGGTGAGGTACAGGATGCTGAGCAGCTCCTCCGGCGTGCGGGCGTAGGAGAGCGAGTCCCTGTCGGCGGAGAGCACGTTGGTGCAGATCCTGCCCTCCGCGCCAAGCTCGGGCGGCACGGTGAGCCCCTCGTCCTTCACCCCGCATTTCCCCAGCTGGTTCCTCGCCGCGGAGACGCGGTCGGTGAACTCTGCCACCGTGATCCCCTTGTAGGGCGGCACCGTCTCGCTCTTGCGCTCGAAGAGCAGCGCGCGGAAGACCGCGTCCTGCCCCGCCTCCACGGCTAGCAACCCTGCAAGAAGCTGCAGCAAATACAGTGGCATCAGCTCAACTTGTGTGTAACTTGCAGGTTTCAATGCCCATGTGCATGGACACGATGTTGGATGGTGGATTTGGTTACGTGTTTAGTCTCGTAGCCGTCGATGATGGGGTTGGTGCCGGTGTAGCCGTTGATGCCCAGGTAGGGGATCACGTAGCACGCCATCAGGAAGTTGCGGCTGTCGATGTAGGGGTCGAAAGGAGGGTCCAAATGGTAACCAAATGCTTGGTCCATCACCCTTGCAAAGTTGCTGGCGCTCAGGTCTATCTTTGGCCTAGGGAACCCACCAACTGTGTTCTGGATAGCCCTGCAACGAGAATAAACCGGAAGCATATGGATCTTCAGTACCAATTTGCTTCTATCATCCAATCCAAGTGTATTGCAATTTGAAATGGTGAAGGGGAGCAATCGTCGAATGGATCTTTTACACACCTGATGTGGCCGACTTCTTGAAGGCCAAACTCCGCGACGATGCGCCATGTCACCTCGTCCAGGTTGGCTTTCATGGCGCCCACCGGAGGCAGACCTCCCAACGTCAGGTTCGGCGCGATCTGGTCGAGCCCTACACCGAACGCTGCGTGGAGGAAGAACTCGGCCTCGGTGTACTCCAGGTTCAGCGCGAACTGCATCGGGTCAACGTCGTATGGGAACACCGGGACCGGAACGTGCGGAGCCGGTGGCTGGCAGCGAGGTCCGCCGCAGTCCGAGGCTTCCACTGCCACCGCTGACGCCTTGGCCGGAGGGCAGGTAGGGTCGACCGCATGGCTGGATGATGCCCTGCATGAACAGGCCAGGAGGAACAAGAACATGAGAGGAGCGTAGGTGTGAGATGATGCCGTTGCCATCTTCACAAAAGGTTCAAGCATCCGAGGATGCTGGACTGAAGGTGCATGGTGTCATCTTTGCTGAACTTATAGCGAATCAGCGTAGCATATCCAACAATCTGGAAGCTGCCCTTCTGAAGCAATCAGCTAACTACCGTTCTTTGACTGTGATTGTTGCCAAGTTTACCTCCTTCTGCAAGGTGACGTTGTGTGCGAGAAATCTAGATAGCTGACGCTTGGAGGTATCTGGAAATAGATTACTTGTAGAAGCCAAGAAGCGAGACTCACAGACAGATCACTTTCTTCAGAGTTCAGGTGCTTCACTTCAAATTGGATTGCCATGGCTCCTTTTGCAAGGAGCATCGTCTCAATTTTCTTCAGCCTATATCTGTGTCACTATCACCCAGGGAAACCTGCTAAGTGGGAACTTCCAAATTCAGAGAAACCCTGGAATGTGCAGGCCGCAGATGCTATTTCTAGGTCAGAGGTGAATATCTGCGGATCACTTCGTCAAAACTTTCTTCACTGATGACATGTTTATACAGGTCAGTTAATGTGGTGGTTGTCAGGGTGTCCAGGGAATTCAAGCCTTTCCTTGTTTGTAGTTTCCCATGGGGAACGCCTTTCCTTTGCTGGAAATCTTCAGGTAACCACGTCTGCAATTGCAACCACATGCACCAGCTACCCTTCCTGACTGGAATGAATCACGCATGACATAATACTGACCAGCTGATTTTATACTGTGGTTAAGCTTAGAGCTGATGCGGTGGTTAAACTGCCACCTTTCCTTTTTTCCATTGGGGAAAAGCAAATGCTTGTACGGTTCATCTTGCTTTCGAATGGTCTTGCGAGGTAGTAGAAGAGAGCGATTAGCGAAAGCGAGCTTAATTATCTCACACCTCCAAGTTTAAATTAATCACCGTCCTTCAAACTGCAGGCGTGCTTAAAATAGGCTCAAAGCCCCTAGAATCATGATGGCCGACTTGGATGACAGGGGGGTGAAGAAGTGAAAGAGATGGGGTGCTCCAGGTGATCATCTCTTAGCATGCAACATCCCCTCCATTGTCAGCTCTAATGAATCATTGCCATGAAGATCCTTTGCAAACAACTCCTCTGCTGGAGGTTGCATAGTGAAATCCTACAAAAAAAGAAGTTATAGGCAAGTTAGAAGAAGAGTTGCTGATTCGGTCCACTCCATGAAACTAAGTATATTCCAAATTCAACCTGGAAAGCGAAGCAGCACAAACCAGCGGAGGAAACACTTTCTCAGCTGCTCGGTGGGGAACAGAGAATCCACCATTGCGTCTAGTGTCACTTGCAGTTAATGTTGTGCAAAAATAATTCGGTGGCTGTTTATTTGCAGCACCTAATTCGGTGGCTGTTTATTTGCAGCACCTAATTCAGCAGGTAGATACGGATCCTTGAGCTCTTCTGAAAAGACAAGCAAGCTAAAGTTACTCTTGGATGCTCAGTTTAAAAAACATGCACAAGGCACATGGTAAATATGAATTACCGGGTTAAGTGGTTGCAGGCCATCAGCGCATAAGACACACATGATTGTTTCCTGGGACCGAGAAAATATGTACAAGTTTTTCCTGTTTTTCATACACATATAAGGATATATTTTCACTCTATGACTCTTTCTTTCCTGCTAGATTATAAACTAATTATGTATACTGCAATCTCAATTCTGAAATATATGTTACTGCAGATGTCATGAAGGAATGGCTGGGTGAGACGGGTCGGTCAAGAGAGAGGTCGCCTGATTCAGCAGTTTTCTATCTGATTGTTTTACCATTGGTAAGCCGGTGCTGAGAGCTCAGATCTTTCACCCTGCTTAAAGTTGAAGGGAGAAGAAATGCAACAACAACAAAGCCTTTTTGTCCCAAGCAAATTGGGGTAGGTTGTGTCCTCCTGTTATGCATTCATCTGTATTTGATTGGTTTGAATGGTAGCAGGTGATCACTACCAGCCCCTGTTTGATTTAGCATGATCAGTTTAGAACTATTTGAACATTGCACCAACCACAAAAAGGAAATGTTAAAAGTTACAGGACATCGTCCAAAATTTTCACGATAACTCATATGGGGAAAGGGCTCCATACCTACTAGATTACTTAGACTACGATAGAAAATTCAAGCAACACATGAGGAAAGAGCCCCCACTTAGTACAGAGTGTGTGTTTTGAGCTAGCTATGGATGTGTTACCTTAAATTTTAAAAAGCTATCCAACAATTAAGTTGCTCCTTTGCACTTCCAGTCTTCCAGCTGCTTCGTGACCTCCATAGTACTCCAATGATGCACTTTCATCCTTTCACGGATCAGCTCTAATGGATTTTCTCCCTTTACATCAGCACTCATCACTAACATAAAGAGTCAGCTTATGCATTGTAGGTTCCAAATTCAGCAATCCTCTCATGAGACTCTTTAGATTTAGTTTCGCCATCCCTTGGTTCTTGTAACCACGTAGAGATCAACCAGTTTTATTTTCTTTTACCATGTCATAGAATAGTAATCTCATGTTCGGTGTCTAATAACTTTGTGTCAAAGCAAATATCAGGAGATCCATTTATACACCTTCAATCTGTGAAAACATGAAGCTGGGTGGGTAGAGCTAAGGAAACCCCAAGTATAGAACACCACCCAACAAACAATCTTCTAACCATGAAAGCCACAAAATAAATGGTCACATAAGCTATCTTCAGGGGAATGCTTGTCACGGTACTGACGATGCCATTGCATCTCCATTCTTTCTCTTCGGTAACGGTCAGAGTCCTGTTTCCGCCCAGCCTTTTGTAAGCCATATATCAGAACTTCATATGTACCCGCAGAAGCAGATATCTCATTAGTTATCATTTGTGTGAATAGTTCAAGAGCCTTATCAACTTCGCCAACTTGAAAATAGGCATTCATAAGGGCAGTGTAGGTAATCACATTCTGGTCTGCAGGTGATAACCCAAAGATATGCGCTGCGTATGAAGAATGCCCAGCAGAACCCAATCTGAGTATTAAGACAGATAACAGATATGCTCCAAGATTGCAGCCATGTTTAATCAATCTTTCAACAATCTTAGACACCAAATCAAAGGAATCATTTCTGATGTATTGACCAAGAAGGCAGCTATATGCAGATCTGTCCAGTTCACTGCCTACTCTTAGGCTATAGTACAGAACTGTGAGTCCACATGATGGTCTGCAGTTTGCACAGCTAGCCTGAATAATATCAGACAGTATATGCGATTCAAACTTCACATTCCTCGTGGTCAATTCGTTTACCATTTGTTCGATAGCAGACCAGTTTCTAGAAGCCAAAAGGTATATAATCGTACTTCTGTCAGTAATGTAGCTTAGATGAGAAAATGTTGGGTCATAGTCCAGTCCTTCGGATGCAAGATGAGGATTCACTTCCCAAAGAAGATTAGGGCTCTCACCACTAGCTTTTAGAGCTTCTAGTGCTTCCAAAAAGACAGGCCTACGGAGAACAATGCCTTTCTCCTTCATGTGCTGAAGAATGAAGGTCATCACTGACGTCTCACCAGCGCTGGCACACTTCTTGACTAGAATATTGCAGAGTGGCTTGTCTGGTTCTACGCCTGCATCTTGCATGTCACTCATAATTTGTAGAGTAGCTTGGAATTTTCCTGATGACAACCAGAATCATGTCAGTATATGATATGATGGTACAAGGATTACGTCTTGAAGTGCAAATGAACATGAAAATCATATCACAGAAGCTGAAGAAACCAGACGAAAATGTCCAGGCGGCCAACTATCACTTATGCAGTGTACATGAACATGAAAAATCATATCAATGGCCGAGCCGTCCGTTCACGCATTCCATCGAACAGCTAGCCACGTCGTGAGTGCACAGCACAGGTAAGCAAGAAAACGCGTAATGGGCATTTCGTCGAGCACCTCACCTGCGTCAGCGAGATGCTCGATGAGCACGGTGTAGGTGGTGCAGCTGGGCCGCAGCCCCTCGGCCACCATCTCCTCGAACACCCGCTTGCCCTCGGCGGCCCTCCCGGCGTCGAACAGGATCTTGACGCACGCCGTGTAGCTGACGAGCGTGGGGCGGCACTTCCCCCTGCGGGAGCGCATCTCCTCCCACACCCGCATCGCGGCGTCCACGTCCCCGGCGCGCGCCAGCCAGTGCATGACGGTGGTGAACGTGGCGGCGTCGGGGTCGACCCCGGCGCGGAGCATCTCGGCGAGGAGGCGGAGCATGGCGGGGACCCGGCCGGCCTCGCCGAGGAGGTGGAGCATGGAGGTGTAGGTGTAGCGGTCGTGGCGGAAGGCAGCCCTGGGTGTGGGGCCGGCGGCCGGGGAGGCGGCGAGGCGGAAGAAGAGGAAGGCCTTCTGGAGGGGCGGGTGGGTCTTGAGGACGCGCGCCACGACGTGCGAGTCCCAGACGAGGCCTGGGAGGGAGAGGAGGAGCGGGCGCGCCGCCGACCAGGGGTGGTCGCGGAGTATGTTGATCACGCGCCGGACGATGTCGCGGGTGTACGTCGGGGCGGAGGGCTCGGCGGCGGGTTTGGGCTGGGGCTTCGGGCGGCGGCGGGGCTTGGCGGGGAGGAAGTGGCGCTGGCGGCGGAGCATTTTCGACGGCGACGGGGCTGCTGAGAATGCGACGGGGAACTGCTCTTTTTTTTAGGGGTACAGGGAACTGCTACTGCTATGCCCCGTGTGTAACGGGGAACTACTTTGGAGACATATCTTTTTTTTAAAATAATACTCCCTCCGTTCCTAAATATTTGTCTTTTTAGAGATTTCAACAAATGACTACATACGAAGCAAAACGAGTGAATCTACACTCTAAAATATGTCTACATACATCCGTATGTTATGTCCATTTGAAATGCCTAAAAAGACAAATATTTAGGAACGGAGGGAGTATAATCTTTTTTTAACTCAATATAAGCATAAAGTAGTTCCTCATGAATAATACTTCCTCTGTTTGGAAATACTTGTAAGGGAAATGGTTAAAAATGGATCTATCTAAAACTAAAATATGTTTAGATACATCCATTTATCCTACAAGTATTTACGAATGAAGGGAGTAATATATAAGAGTATGCACAAACAAAAAACAAAGAGATGTAATTTCATAGTTTATAGCATGTGCTATTATCAGTACATAATTTTGACATTATACACACACCGCTAGTAAAACTGTAGTCTTTCATGAATTAGTTTCATAGTATGCAAGTCAAATTGACTACAATATAAACAGCCTTCCTTCCCCTCAAAATAATAATAAAAATAAACATCCTACCTTTTCCTTTTTTATTTCTTTTCTTATTTTCCGTATATTAATTCATGAAAAAATATGAACATTTTCTGAACTTCACAAAGATTTTAAAATTCATGAACATTTTTAGGTTCATGAATATTTTTAAAGTTCATCAACTATTTAAATTTGTGAATATTCTCTCAAATCCATAAATATTTTGAAAGCTCAAATTTATTTTTAAATCATGTTTTTTTAATTCAGAACATTTTTAAAACCCAATATTTTTTAAAAAATAATCCTTGAACATACTTTACTTTAGCTAACCTTTTCAAATAAAAACGATAGAAGGTTTTATGAGCTAGCATTGGCGGAAAATAAATACTAAGCGAGTGGGCGAAGCAAGCAGCCAAGCTGAGTGGGCGACAGTTTTATGGGCCGGCCCATGTGAGCGTTATGACAACGATTTCATAATTTCATGAATAGGAGCTAACAAGAGGCTCACAAAACCACAATCTGTTGTATGGAGGTCAAAACGTGTAAAAACACCATAGCCAGGCATCAAACAACTCCACTCAACTCTCAAAACAAATATCTTTAACAACAACCGAACATGACATACGAATGAAAAAAAGACACCATCACAACATAACTAGTAAAACTCAAGCCAATGCAGTTAAAACCAAATCGAAACAAACGACATAATAATCTGTTATAGAGAAAAGAGTTATTCCCACGAGTAAAGAACGACCCGGCGGCGAAGCGCGCGTTAACCTCCAGTGCATCACAATATATATATATCAGTACAAGCTTTGAGAAATCAAGAACTACAAGGCGACGACACGTCATTCAAACATCACAGATCACTCCACCTACCACACTTTGACTTTAGTCCTTGCACCCAGATGACCAAGTTAATCATGCATGCAAACACTCCGAAGAAATTGACGCCATGAATTAGCTCGGAAGGAGTAGCAAGCAAGCTAGTGCTTGTGCTCGAAGTCCTCGGTGGCGCGCGTGGGCTGGTAGCCGATGCCGTGGCGGTTGTTGGGGAACATCATGAAGGCGTAGCTGGCGACGCCGCCGACGACCGGCGGCAGCACGGCCATCATGGTCCTCTCGCTGGCCTCCAGCGCCGGGTAGAGGCAGGACACGGTGTCCCTGTCCAGCAGCGCGAGGGTGGCGAACACGATGAGCGAGAGCGCGGCGTGCACGAAGTCGCCGGCGCGGAGGCGGTACCCGGACAGGTCCCTGGCGGCGCCGGCGTCCGGGTCGGCGGAGAAGGTGCGCATCCCGCGGCGCGTGACGACGCCGTAGTAGACCCTGCCGTCGGAGCCGACGTAGCTGTCGGTGAAGGAGGAGAAGGCGCAGAAGGCGCCGCAGAGCGCGAGGAGCGCGCCGGAGAGCACCTTGTTGTAGGCGGCGCAGTGGCCGTTGTTGGTGACGAGCGGGCTGAGGAACTGGAACATGAACACCGTGCCGCTGGGGAGCAGCTTGATGAGGTCCGCCACCCCGCGCAGCGCCCGCTCCGCCACGCCCACGCTCCTCGCCGCCGGTGCCGCCATCAGTGGCCGCCGCGTCGACGTCGTGTCGTAGCTCCCTATCTTGGATCGCACTGTTAACTCCTGTGCTCACTGGCTAGCTAGCTAGGTTGCACTACTGCTTGCTTGCCTGTGCTGCTGCTGGATCGATCTTGGTGTGGGTGGAATGAGATGCGATCAGTGACGATTTATAGGCGGGCGTTGCGGCTTGCTTGATTGCTTGCCGCATGGCAATCTTGTGGGAGGCTCCTCCCTCAGCTCCTGGATCATGTTGGATGACGGGTGGCCGGACGGAGTAATGGAAGCGGTTGCTTGGAAGGATTTCCTTCGCCGCATTGGTTTGCTTGCACTCCTGGATGTTATGCTGCTGATATGGATGGATCGATGGATGGACAGCGTTTTTGCGTTGCCCGCCGGACATGTTTGGCTGCCATGCGAAGCTCAGTGGACGGGCGGCGGCCGGATCGGCGGGGTGGTGAAGGTTTATTTTTTTCCCTTTTTTCTTTCTTTCTTATAATAACAGGAATTTCTTGCTTTGCTTCGAAGACATGCATGAGACAGACATGCACGGGCTGGACTTAATTTGATCCATTGGTCGGCGAAAGAAGTCCACATACCCCCCTCAAGTTTCAGGAGTAGTTTACTTAACCCCCTCAACTATAAAACCGGGTATAACACCCCCTAAACTTTACAAACCATTTAAACCAGCCCCCTGACAGCTTTAGAGGTGGTTTTGAGAGCAGTTTTGTCCACGTGGCCTGCAACCACATGTTTCTCCGTGGAGCGTCGATATAGGCGCTGTCTTTGGCCGTGCATCCTTGCCACCAGAAACCCCACCGCCATCTGATTCTGCAATTCGCATTCGCTCCTATCCCCGTAGCTCATGTCGCCACTTTGATCCCCATACTTCTCGACTTGTGCCAGGGGCAGCTTCACGTGGCTGTCGGACCTTCAGTAGCTAAACTCATTGATCTGTTAGCTATAGGTTTACAAGGCTGATTAATTAGTTAGAGAAGCGTGTGAAAGTTATGGATTATTTTGTCTTCAGCAGGTTGAGTTATTTGTTGGAGAAGCAACGTTCATTGAATTTATACCTCCAATCTCCAGACGAGACCAGACTCAGTTGCAGACTTGCAGTCAGTTGAATCCTTGCTGCCTCACACGCACGGTGCACCGCCGACACCATATCCATTTTCACATTGTTGGCCAAGCTCAACGTTGCCAGGTACTCTACGGCAGGTGATACGCGACGATGACAACGTACACTGACGATTCCACTGGAGCCTCCTCCGTGGCAACTTGATCTACCCTGATCAATTAGCAACAACGCGTACACAACAGCCAGCCGGTTGATCAATCTTGATTCTTGACGCCGACCGGAAGGCAACACATGCACATACACAAGCTCATGATCGATCCTTACTTAGATCGATTCAGCACTAGTGCACACAAACACTCAAAACGATCAGATCGATGCAAAGCAGTACTCCACCAGCTCCTGCCCTTGCACGCACCCTTTCATTTGCGTCTCGGGTGGCGGCATGGCGCCATAGTCCATCGCTTGCTGCGTCCAGCTCCGGACAGGTCTTCCCGCTACCGTTGTCCATGGACATGAAAAACTCGCAGAGCTCGGCAAGTACCTGCAGGGATGTTGCATTGCCAACTACCACGATGCAGCCACGCTACCGGACCTTCACACATCTTCGCCGTGCGACCTGCCGAGGTTCCCCGGTAATGTACAGCCACGTTGAACCACTCCAGCTACTACTCATCACTGCCACTACTGACGGAAGCAGCATGAGCAGCACCACGAGGCACTACGAGCCGGTGCATTAGTAGGGGAGAGATTTGAGTCACTGACAAGTGGGCCCTATCTTCACTCAGCCAGTTGAATCACGCCAGATTGCAAAACCGCCTACTAAAACCGCTTATAACATGGTGTGGGGGTCACTTGTCTGGTTTTGTAAACATCAGGAGGTGATATACCCGGTTTTGTAGTTGAGGGGGTTAAGTAGCCGATTTCTAAAACTTCAGGGGGTTATGTGGACTTCTTTCATTGGTCGGCGGTATGTGCAAAATTTGGACTTGTTTGTTTGTGGGTTAAGCTTACGTAATTAATTGAGTATAATGGGGTAGTGATATGTGCATATGTGAAATGGAATAAAGATGGACCAAGCTACTTGTGAAGTACTTTTAGCAACTGCAATAGCTCCCATATCATTAAAAAAAAACTACCGGAAAGTTGTGGCAAAAAAGAAAAGAAAAAAGAGAGGCATCCAACGGGTCTCGTAAACCCTGAAAAGCTTTATGGGATATTGTATGGGGAAGTGGATCCTCTAACATCCTCAAGGGATGTCACGAAGCTACAGTGAAATGCGTGTGTAAAACGAAGAAGGGATATTGTAGTGTATACAGTAGATTTGTAATTTGCAAATTAATTATAATCATTTTAGGCTTAAGCATATGGATGTGAAGGAGGAATGTCACGGTTACAAAGATCATATAGCCTAATTGACTGCAAGTTGAATAAACTATAACCATCTTTAGATCATTCTGTAATATTTCAGTGGTTGCCGCAAGGAATGACGTCGTCGCTCCTGCAAAAGTAATAACAAGTCGTAGGTGGGTATTCAAATAAAGGGGAGCACCTTGCTATCATGAAAATGCTAGCAGTGACCATAGTAGTTGCATGAATCAAAGTAGATACTGGAGTGAGACCCTCCATTGCATCGGGTAACCAAGTATGCAATCCTATATGTGCAGATTTCCCAAAAACACCAGTAAAAAGTAAAATACAAATCGAAGTTATGGCATTCAATCTCGTATTGCAAAAAAAAAAACATTCATTTCTGGGAGCACAAGCAAAAATGAAAAATCTACCGCTCCAAAGAGAGTAAAATAACAAAAGGAACCCCAAGAACTACTCCTAAATCACTTACTCCAGTGACAAGCACAACTTTTATAGCATCTTTATCCGCCTGAAGTCGTGTAAACCTGAAATTAATTAACAAATATGAAGCAAGACCTACTCCCTCCCATCCCAACAATTAATAATTGAAGAAAGCTATCTCTAGTCGCCAACATTAGCATAATAATAAAAATAAAAATGTATAAATAAAACAGAAATCGAGGGCTATGCAGATTCTCAGACATATATGAAATGGAATAAAGATAGATCAAGCTACTTATGAATGTAATACGGATTAACATCACTACGGTCAGACATATGAAATGGAATAAATCGAGGGTAGGGTAGTGGAGAGAGGGGCAATGAGACTTGTCATTGGTGGTGCCTTTGTCACCTTGGGAGAGGTAAAGGCACCATTAGGACTTCCATTGGCCAGTCTTTCCTTCACTGCTAAATCAATCATAGCCCTCGTATTGGCGGGTCATTTAGCCAACATCTCTGTTACTTCCACGGTTGAGTAGAACTTATCATCTTATGATGATGCACCCATTTTAGGGTCGGTGGGCTCTGCGGGGTTCATGAGAAATTCATCCCCCAACTCCGGGCATCTTGCTCTGGGGCAGTTAGTGGTTGTTTGGATTTAGCCTGCGCTGGCTCTAGCAGCCCATGGGCACGCTGATACATCCATTTTGCATCATGTTTTCTTACTGTTATTTATAATGTTTTTATCCATAATAATGCTTTTTGGAGTAATTCTAATGCCTTTTCTCTCATAATTTGCAAGGTACACACCAAGAGGAGAATTCAGCAAACGGAAATCTGGACTGAAAAAGCTACGTCAGTTACCTATTCTCGCACAACTCCAAACAAGCTGAGCCTTCACGGAGAATTTTTATGGAATATTTAAGAAACATTGAAGCAAATAACTACCATAGGGGGCCCACCAGGTGGGCACAACCCACCTGGGCGCGCCAGGGAACCCAGGCGCGCCCTGGTGGGTTGTGCCCTCCTCGGCCCACCTCCGGTGCCCATCTTCTGGTATATAAGTCATTTTGAGCTAGAAAAAAGAAGAGGAGAACATTCGGGATGAAGCGCCGCCGCCTCGAGGCGGAACTTGGGCAGGAGCACTTTTGCTCTCTGGCGGAGCGATTCTGCCGGGGCAAACTTCCCTCCCGGAGGGGGAAATCACCGTCATCATCATCACCAATAAATCTCCCATCCTGGGGAGGGCAATCTCCATCAACATCTTCACCAGCACCATCTCATCTCAAACCCTAGTTCATTTCTTGTATTCAATCTTGTTATTGAAACTATAGATTGGTGCTAGAGGGTGACTAGTAGTGTTGATTAGATCTTGTAGTTGATTACTATATGGTTTATTTGGTGGAAGATTATATGTTTAGATCCATTATGGTATTTAATACCTCTCTGATCTTAAGCATGTTTATCATTTGTGAGTAGTCACTTTCGTTCTTGAGATCACGGGAGAAATCATGTTGCAAGTAATCATGTGAACTTGATATGTGTTCGATATTTTGATGGTATGTATGTTGCCATTCTCTTAGTGGTGTCATGTGAACGTCGACTACATGACACTTCACCATATTTGGGCCTAAGGGAATGCATTGTGGAGTAGTTACTAGATGGTGGGTTGCGAGAGTGACAGAAGCTTAAACCCCAGTTTATGCGCTATTCCGTAAGGGACTGATTGGATCCAAAAGTTTAATGCTATGGTTAGAATCTATTCTTAATACTTTTCTCATAGTTGCGGATGCTCGTGAGAGGGTTAATCATAAGTAGGAGGTTTGTTCAAGTAAGAACAACACCTAAGCACCGGTCCACCCACATATCAAATTTTATCAAAGTACCAAACACGAATTAAGCCAACATGATGAAAGTGACTAGATGAAATTCCCGTGTACCCTCAAGAACACTTTGCTTATTATAAGAAACCATTTTGGCCTGTCCTTTGTCCCAAAAGGATTGGGCTACCTTGTTGCACTTTTGTTACTACCATTGTTACTTGCTCGTTATAAATTATCTTGCTACCAAACTACTCCGCTACTTACTCCCTCCGTTCAGAATTACTTGTCTCGAAAATGGATGTATCTAGAACTAAAATACGTCTAGATACATCCATTTCTGCGACAAGTAATTCCGAACGGAGGGAGTACAATTTTAGCACTTGCAGACATTACCTTGCTGAAAACCACTTGTCATTTCCTTCTGCTCCTTGTTGGGTTCGACACTCTTGCTTATCAAAAAGATCTACAATTGACCCCATACACTTGTGAGTCATCAAGGCTATTTTCTGGCGCCATTGCCGGGGAGTGAAGTGCCTTTGGTAAGTAGAATTCGGTAAGGAAACACTTATATAGTGTGCTGAAATTTATTGTCACTTGTTATTATGGAAAACAATCCTTTGAGGGGTTTGTTTGGGGTATCTTCACCTCGTCCGGAACCACAATTAGTTACCCCTCAACCTACTGCACCTACTGAAAATATTGAATATGAAATCCCTTCGGGTATGATAGAACAACTGCTAGCTAATCCTTATGCAGGAGATGGAACTGAACATCCCGATATGCACTTGATACATGTGGAACAAATTTGTGGATTGTTTAAGCTTGCAGGTTTACCCAGGGATGAAGTTATGAAAAAGGTTTTCCCTTTATCTTTGAAGGTAAAAGCATTGGCATGGTATAGGCTATGTGATGATATTGGATCATGGAATTGGTATTGTTTGAAATTGGAGTTCCATCAAAAAATTTATCCTATGCATCTAGTTCATCATGATAGGAATTATATATATAATTTTGGCCTCGTGGCGGAGAAAGTATCTCTCTAGCTTGGGGGAGGCTTAAGTCGATGTTATATTCATGCCCCAATCATGAGCTCTCAAGAGAAAGTATTATTCAGAATTTTTATGCGCGACTTTCTCATAATGATCAAACCATGCTCGATACTTCTTGTACTAGTTCTTTTATGAAGAAGACCATTGAATTCTGGTGGGATCTTTTGAAAAGAATTAAACGCAACTCTGAAGATTGGGAACTTGACGAAGGTAAAGAGTCGGGTATAAAGCTTAAGTATGATTTTGTTAAATCTTTTATGGATACCGATGCTTTTCAAAAGTTTAGCACTAAATATATATGGACTTGACTCTAATATAGTAGCCTCCTTTTGTGAATCATTTGCTACTCATGTTAAACTTACTAAAGAGAAGTGGGTTAAATATCACCCACCTATTAAAGATGAAATTAAAGAACCAGTACCAGTTAAAGAAGAAACTTTATTTTATAATGTTGATCCAGTTGTTCCTTCTGCTTATATTGAAAAACCACCTTTCCCTATTAGGATAAAAGAACATGCTAAAGTTTCAACTGTGGTTAACAAAGGCTATGTTAGAACACCTAAACCTGATGAACAAATTAAAGTAGAACCTAGCATTGCTATGGTTAAAGATCTCTTGGAAGAAGATATGGATGGGCATGTTATTTACTTCTGTGAAGAAGCTGCTAGAATTGCTAAACCTGATGGAAGAGATAAACATAGACCTATTGTTGGCATGCCTGTTATTTCAGTTAAGATAGGAGATCACTGTTATCATGGGTTATGTGACGTAGGTGCTAGTGTGAGTGCTATTCCCCACTCCTTATATGAAGAAATTAGAGATGAAATAGCACCCACTGAAATAGAAGACATAGATGTTACTATTAAACTTGCTAATAGAGATACTATATCACCAATTGGGATTCTTAGAGATGTTGAAGTCTTGTGTGGGAAGATAAAATACCCTAGTAATTTTCTTGTTCTTACTAGCCCACAAGATAAATTTTGTCCCATTATATTTGGTAGACCTTTCTTGAACACCGTCAATGCTAAGATAAATTGCGAGAAACAAATTGTGGGTGTTAGCTTTGGTGATGAGTCTTATGAGTTTAATTTTTCCAAGTTTAGTAGAAATCATCATGAAAAAGAATTGCCTAGAAAGGATGAGTTAATTGGTCTTGCTTCTATTGCTGTGCCACCTACTGATCCTTTAGAACAATACTTGCTAGACCATGAGAATGATTTCCATATGCATGAAAGAAATGAAATAGATAAGATCTTCTTTGAACAACGTCCTCTGCTTAAACACAATTTGCCTATTGAAACTCTTGGAGGTCCTCCTCCACCTAAGGGTGACCCTGTGTTTGAATTAAAACAATTGCCAGACACTTTGAATATGCTTATCTTGATGAAAAGAAGATATATCCTGTTAATATCAGTGCTAACCTTTCAGAATATGAAGAAGAAAGATTATTGAAAGTTTTAAGGAAGCATCGAGCCGCTATTGGATATACTCTTGATGATTTAAAGGGCATTAGTCCCACTCTATGTCAGCACAAAATTAATATGGAACCTGATGCCAAACTAGTTGTTGATCATCAACGTCGGTTAAATACGAAGATGAAAGAAGTGGTAAGAATGAAAATGTTAAAACTTCTGGAAGCAGGTATAATCTATCCTATAGATGATAGTAAATGGGTAAGTCCTGTTCATTATGTCCCTAAGAAGGGAGGTATTACTGTTGTTCCTAATGATTAGAATGATCTTATTCCACAAAGAATTGTCACGGGCTATAGAATGGTAATTGATTATATAAAATTAAATAAAGCTACTAGAAAAGATCATTACCCTCTGCCTTTTATTGATCAAATGATAGAAATACTATCTAAGCACACACATTTTTGCTTCCTTGATGGATACTCTTGAAGGAAATATGCCCTAGAGGCAATAATAAAGTTATTATTTATTTCCTTATATCATGATAAATGTTTATTATTCATGCTAGAATTGTATTAACCGGAAACATAATACATGTGTGAATATATAGACAAACATAGTGTCACTAGTATGCCTCTACTTGACTAGCTCGTTGATCAAAGATGGTTATGTTTCCTGACCATAGACATGAGTTGTCATTTGATTAACGGGATCACATCATTAGGAGAAGGATGTGATTGACTTGACCCATTCCGTTAGCTTAGCACTTGATCGTTTAGTATGTTGCTATTGCTTTCTTCATGACTTATACATGTTCCTACAACTATGAGATTATGCAACTCCCGTTTACCGGAGGAACACTTTGTGTGCTACCAAACATCACAACATAACTGGGTGATTATAAAGGAGCTCTACAGGTGTCTCCAAAGGTACATGTTGAGTTGGCGTATTTCGAGATTAGGTTTTGTCACTCCGATTATCGGAGAGGTATCTCTGGGCCCTCTCGGTAATGCACATCACTATAAGCCTTGCAAGCAATGTAGCTAATGAGTTAGTTACAGAATGATGCATTACGTAACGAGTAAAGAGACTTGCCGGTAACGAGATTGAACTAGGTATTGAGATACCGACGATCAAATCTCGGGCAAGTAACATACCGATGACAAAGGGAACAACGTATGTTGTTATGCGGTTTGACCGATAAAGATCTTCGTAGAATATGTAGGAGCCAATATGAGCATCCAGGTTCCGCTATTGGTTATTGACCGGAGACGTATCTCGGTCATGTCTACATAGTTCTCGAACCCGTAGGGTCCGCACGCTTAAAGTTAGATGACAGTTATATTATGAGTTTATATGTTATGATGTATCGAAGATAGTTCGGAGTCCCAGATGTGATCAAGGACATGACGAGGAGTCTCGAAATGGTCGAGACATGAAGATTGATATATTGGACGACTATATTCGGACACCGGAATGGTTCCGGCGGTTATCGGATATATACCGGAGTACCAGGTGGTTACCGGAAACCCCTGGGGGGTTAATAGGCCTCATGGGCCCAAAGTGGAGAAGAGGAGGGGCGGCTAGGGCAGGCTGCGCGCCCCCTCCCCCTCTAGTCCGAATAGGACAAGGAGGAGGGGGGAAGCGGCGCCCCCCTTTCCTTCCTCCCCTCTCTCCCTTCCTTCCCCCTCTCCTACTTTGGACAAGGAAAGGAGGGAGTCCTACTCCCGGTGGGAGTAGGACTCCTCCTGGCGTGCCCCCTCCTGGCCGGCCGCCCCCTCCCCCTTGCACCTTTATATACGGGGTCAGGGGCACCTCTAGACACAACAACAATTGATCCTTGAGATCTATTAGCCGTGTGCGGTGCCCCCCTCCACTATATTCCACCTCGGTAATATCGTAGCGGTGCTTAGGTGAAGCCCTGCGTCGGTAGAACATCATCATCGTCACCACGCCGTCGTGCTGACGGAACTCTCCCTTGACATTCGGCTGGATCGGAGTTCGAGGGACGTCATCGAGCTGAACGTGTGCAAGAACTTGGAGGTGCCGTGCTTTCGGTGCTTGATCGGTCGGGCCGTGAAGACGTACGACTACATCAACCGCGTTGTGCTAACACTTCCGCTTTCGGTCTACGAGGGTACGTGGACAACACTCTCCCCTCTTGTTGCTATGCATCGCCATGATCTTGCGTGTGCGTAGGAATTTTTTTGAAATTACTACATTCCCCAACAGTGGCATCCGAGCCTGGTTTTATGCGTAGATGTTATATGCACGAGTAGAACACAAGTGAGTTGTGGGTGATACAAGTCATACTGCTTACCAGCATGTCATTCT
This sequence comes from Aegilops speltoides, assembly GCA_021437245.1. NCBI lineage: Eukaryota > Viridiplantae > Streptophyta > Magnoliopsida > Poales > Poaceae > Aegilops > Aegilops speltoides. Next base: position 489,614,942 of record CM038147.1, on the reverse strand, counting down.
TTGGTTCGGCGGTATTGTTGGATGAAGCGGCCCGGACCGACATTATGCGTACGCTTACGCGAGACTGGTTCTACCAACGTGCTTTGCACACAGGTGGCTGGCGGGTGTCAGTTTCTCCAACTTTAGTTGAACCGAGTGTGGCTATGCCCGGTCCTTGAGAAGGTTAAAACAACACTAACTTGACGAACTATCGTTGTGGTTTTGATGCGTAGGTAAGAACAGTTCTTGCTCAGCCCATAGCAGCCACGTAAAACATGCAACAACAAAGTAGAGGACGTCTAACTTGTTTTTGCAGGGCATGTTGTGATGTGATATGGTCAAGACGTGATGCTATATTTTATTGTATGAGATGATCATGTTTTGTAACCGAGTTATCGGCAACTGGCAGGAGCCATATGGTTGTCACTTTATTGTATGCAATGCAATCACCCTGTAATTGCTTTACTTTATCACTAAGCGGTAGCGATAGTCGTAGAAGCAATAGGTGGCGAAACGACAACAATGCTACGATGAAGATCAAGGTGTCGCGCCGGTGACGATGGTGATCATGACGGTGCTTCGGAGATGGTGATCACAAGCACAAGATGATGATGGCCATATCATATCACTTATATTGATTGCATGTGATGTTTATCCTTTATGCATCTTATTTTGCTTTTATTGACGGTAGCATTATAAGATGATCTCTCACTAAATTTCAAGGTATAAGTGTTCTCCCTGAGTATGCACTATTGTGAAAGTTCTTCGTGCTGAGACACCACGTGATGATCGGGTGTGATAGGCTCTACGTTCAAATACAACGGGTGCAAAACAGTTGCACACACAGAATACTCGGGTTAAACTTGACGAGCCTAGCATATCTGAGATATGGCCTCGGAACACCGAGACCGAAAGGTCGGCGTGAATCATATAGTAGATATGATCAACATAGTGATGTTCACCATTGAAAACTACTCCATCTCACGTGATGATCGGACATGGTTTAGTTGATTTGGATCACGTGATCACTTAGATGATTAGAGGATGTCTATCTAAGTGGGAGTTCTTAAGTAATATGATTAATTGAACTTAAATTTATCATGAACTTAGTACCGATAGTATTTTGCTTGTCTATGTTTGTTGTAGATAGATGGCTAGTCTTTGTTGTTTCGTTGAATTTTAATGCGTTCCTTGAGAAAGCTAAGTTGAAAGATGATGGTAGCAATTACACGGAGTGGGTCCGTAACGAGGATTATCCTCATTGCTGCACGTAAGAATTACGTCTGAAAGCACCGCTGGGTGCCGAACTTCTGCAGATGCAATCCGACGCGGCGATAAGAACGTCTGGCGAGCAAAGCTAATGACTACTCGATAGTTCGATGTGCCATGCTTTACGGCTTAGAACCGGGACTTCAACGACGTTTTGAGCGTCATGGAGCATATGAGATGTTCCAGAGTTGAAGTTAATATTTCAAGCAAATGCCCGTTGAGAGATATGAAGTCTCCAATAAGTTCTATAGCTGCAAGATGGAAGAGAATAGTTACATCGGTGAACATATACTCAAAATGTGCGGGTATAATAATCACTTGATTCAACCGGGAGTTAATCTTCACGATGATAGTGTCATTGATGAAATTCTTCAATCACTGCCACCAAGCTACAAGAGCTTCGTGATGAACTATAATATGCAAGGGATGGACAAGACTATTCCTGAGCTCTTCGCAATGCTAAAAGCTGCGGAGGTAGAAAGAAAAAAGGGGCATCAAGTGTTGATGGTCAATAAGACCACCAGTTTCAAGAAAAAGGGTACAGGAAAGAAGAAGGGGAACTTCAAGAAGAACGGCAAGCAAGTTGCCGCTCAGGAGAAGAAACCCAAGTCTGGACCTAAGCCTGAGACTGAGTGCTTCTATTGCAAAGGGACTGGTCACTGGAAGCGGAACTGCCCCAAGTATTTGGCGGATAAGAAGGATGGCAAGGTGAACAAAGGTATATGTGATATACATGTTATTGATGTGTACCTTACTAATGCTCGCAGTAGTACCTGGGTATTTGATACTGGTTCTGTTGCTAATATTTGCAACTGAAACAGGGACTATAGATTAAGCGAAGATTGACTAAGGACGAGGTGACGATGCGCGTGGGAAATGGTTCCAAAGTCGATGTGATCACAGTCGGCACGCTACCTCTACATCTACCTTCAGGATTAGTTTTAGACCTAAATAATTGTTATTTGGTGCCAACATTAAGCATGAACATTATATCTAGATCTTGTTTGATGCGAGACGGTTATTCATTTAAATTAGAGAATAATGGTTATTCTATTTATATGAGTAATATCTTTTATGGTCATGCACCCTTGAAGAGTGGTCTATTTTTATTAAATCTCGATAGTAGTGATACACATATTCATAATGTTGAAGCCAAAAGATGCAGAGTTGATAATGATAGTGCAACTTATTTGTGGCACTACCGTTTGGGTCATATTGGTGTAAAGCACATGAAGAAACTCCATACTGATGGACTTCTGGAATCACTTGATTATGAATCACTTGGTACTTGCGAACCGTGCCTCATGGGCAAGATGACTAAAACGTCATTCTCCGGAACTATGGAGCGAGCAACAGATTTGTTGGAGATCATACATACTGATGTATGTGGCCCAATGAACATTGAGCTCGCGGCGGGTATCGTTATTTTCTCACCTTCACAGATGATTTGAGCAGATATGGATATATCTACTTAATGAAACATAAGTCTGAAACATTTGAAAAGTTCAAATAATTTCAGAGTGAAGTGGGAAATCATCGTAACAAGAAAATAAAATTTCTATGATCTGATCGTGGAGGAGAATATTTGAGTTACGAGTTTGGTTTACATATGAAACAATGCGGAATATTTTCGCAACTCACGCCATCCGGAACACCACAACGTAATGGTGTGTCCGAACGTCGTAGTCGTACTTTACTAGATATGGTGCGATCTATGATGTCTCTTACTGATTTACCGCTATCGTTTTGGGGTTATGCTTTAGAGACGGTCGCATTCACGTTAAATAGGGCACCATCAAAATCCGTTGAGATGACGCCTTATGAACTGTGGTTTGGCAAGAAACCAAAGTCGTCATTTCTTAAAGTTTGGGGCTGCGATGCTTATGTGAAGAAATTTCAACCAGACAAGCTCGAACCCAAATCGGAGAAATGTGTCTTCATAGGATACCCAAAAGAGACTATGGGTACACCTTCTATCACATATCTGAAGGCAAGACTTTTGTTGCTAAATTCGGATTCTTTCCAGAGAAGGAATTTCTCTCGAAAGAAGTGAGTGGGAGGAAAGTAGAACTTGATGAGGTAACTGTACCTGCTCCCTTATTGGAAAGTAGTTCATCACAGAAACCGGTTCCTGTGACAACTACACCAATTAGTGAGGAAACTAATGATATTGATCATGAAACTTTAGATCAAGTTACTACCGAACCTCGTAGGTCAACCAGAGTAAGATCCGTACCAGAGTGGTACAGTAATCCTATTCTGGAAGTCATGTTACTTGACCATGGCGAACCTACGAACTATGAGGAAGCGATGATGAGCCCAGATTCCGCAAAATGGCTTGAGGCCATGAAATCTGAGATGGGATCCATGTATGAGAACAAAGTATGGACTTTGGTTGACTTGCCCGATGATCGGCAAGCCATCGAGAATAAATGGATCTTCAAGAAGAAGACTGACGCTGATGGTAATGTTACTGTCTACAAAGCTCGACTTGTTGCAAAAGGTTTTCAACAAGTTCAAGGAGTTGACTACGATGAGACTTTCTCACCCGTAGCGATGCTTAAGTCTATCCAAATCATGTTAGCAATTGCCGCATTTTATGATTATGAAATATGGCAAGTGGATGTCAAAACTGCATTCCTGAATGGATTTCTGGAAGAAGAGTTGTATATGATGCAACCAGAAGGTTTTGCCGATCCAAAAAGTGCTAACAAAGTATGCAAGCTCCAGCGATCCATTTATGGACTAGTGCAAGCCTCTCGAAGTTGGAATAAACGCTTTGATAGTGTGATCAAAGCATATGGTTTTATACAGACTTTTGGAGAAGCCTGTATTTACAAGAAAGTGAGTGGGAGCTTTGCAGCATTTCTGATATTATATGTAGACGACATATTGTTGATTGGAAATGATATAGAATTTCTGGATAGCATAAAAGGATACTTGAATAAAAGTTTTCCAATGAAAGACCTCGGTGAAGGTGCTTACATATTAGGCATCAAGATCTATAGAGATAGATCAAGACGCTTAATTGGTCTTTCACAAAGCACATACCTTGATAAAGTTTTGAAAAATTTCAACATGGATCAAGCAAAGAAAGGGTTCTTACCTGTATTACAAGGTGTGAAGTTGAGTCAGACTCAATGCCCGACCACATCAGGAGATAGAGAGAAAATGAAAGATGTTCCTTATGCTTCAGCCATAGGCTCTATCATGTATGCAATGCTGTGTACCAGACCTAATGTATGCTTAGCAATAAGTTTAGTAGGGAGGTACCAAAGTAATCCAGGAGTGGATCACTGGACAGCGGTCAAGAATATCCTGAAATACCTGAAAAGGACTAAGGATATGTTTCTCGTTTATGGAGGTGACAAAGCGCTAGTCGTAAATGGTTACGTTGATGCAAGCTTTGACACGATCCGGACGATTCTAAATCGCAAACCGGATACGTGTTTATATTGAATGGTGGAGCCGGTTGGTGCGATTTTAAACAAAGCGTCGTGGCGGGATCTACATGCGAAGCGAGTACATAGCTACTTGAAGCAGCAAATGAAGGAGTCGGATGAAGGAGTTCATATCCGATCTAGGTGTCATACCTAGTGCATCGGGACCAATGAAGATCTTCTGTGACAATCTTGGTGTAATTGCCTTGGCAAAGGAATCCAGATTTCACAAGAGGACCAAGCACATCAAGAGACGCTTCAATTCCATCCGGGACCAAGTCCAGGTGGGAGACATAGTGATTTGCAAGATACATACGGATCTGAATGTAGCAGACCCATTGACTAAGCCTCTTCCACGAGCAAAACATGATCAGCACCAAGGCTCCATGGGTGCTAGAATCATTACTGTGTAATCTAGATTATTGACTCTAGTGCAAGTGGGAGACTGAAGGAAATATGCCCTAGAGGCAATAATAAAGTTATTATTTATTTCCTTATATCATGATAAATGTTTATTATTCATGCTAGAACTGTATTAACCGGAAACATAATACATGTGTGAATATATAGACAAACATAGTGTCACTAGTATGCCTCTACTTGACTAGCTCGTTGATCAAAGATGGTTATGTTTCCTGACCATAGACATGAGTTGTCATTTGATTAATGGGATCACATCATTAGGAGAATGATGTGATTGACTTGACCCATTCCGTTAGCTTAGCACTTGATCATTTAGTATGTTGCTATTGCTTTCTTCATGACTTATACATGTTCCTACAACTATGAGATTATGCAACTCCCGTTTATCGGAGGAACACTTTGTGTGCTACCAAATGTCACAACGTAACTGGGTGATTATAAAGGAGCTCTACAGGTATCTCCAAAGGTACATGTTGAGTTGGCGTATTTTGAGATTAGGTTTTGTCACTCCGATTATTGGAGAGGTATCTCTGGGCCCTCTCGGTAATGCACATCACTATAAGCCTTGAAAGCAATGTAGCTAATGAGTTAGTTACGGAATGATGCATTACGTAACGAGTAAAGAGACTTGCCGGTAACGAGATTGAACTAGGTATTGAGATACCGACGATCAAATCTCGGGAAGTAACATACCGATGACAAAGGCAACAACATATGTTGTTATGCGGTTTGACCGATAAAGATCTTCGTAGAATATGTAGGAGCCAATATGGGCATCCAGGTCCGCTATTGGTTATTGAGCGGAGACGTGTCTCGGTCATGTCTACATAGTTCTCGAACCCGTAGGGTCCGCACGCTTAAAGTTAGATGACAGTTATATTATGAGTTTATATGTTATGATGTACCGAAGATAGTTCGGAGTCCCGTATGTGATCACGGACATGATGAGGAGTCTCGAAATGGTCGAGACATAAAGATTGATATATTGGACGACTATATTCAGACACCGGAATGGTTCCGGGGGTTATCGGATATATACCGGAGTACCGGGTGGTTACCGACCCCGGGGGGGTGGGGGTTTAAAGGGCCTCATGGGCCCAATGTGGAGAAGAGGAGGGGCGGCCAGGGCAGGCTGCGCGCCCCTCCCCCTCTAGCCCGAATAGGACAAGGAGGGGGGGGGGCGGCACCCCCCTTTCCTTCCTCCCCTCTCTCCCTTCCTTCCCCCTCTCCTACTTGGACAAGCAAAGGAGGGAGTCCTACTCCCGGTGGGAGTAGGACTCCTCCTGGCGCGCCCCCTCCTGGCCGGCCGCCCCCTCCCCCTTGCTCCTTTATATACGGGGGCAGGGGGGCACATCTAGACACAACAACATTTGATCCTTGAGATCTATTAGCCGTGTGCGGTGCCCCCTCCACTATATTCCACCTCGATAATATCGTAGCGGTGCTTAGGCAAAGCCCTGCGTCGGTAGAACATCATCATCGTCACCATGCCGTCGTGCTGACGGAACTCTCCCTCGACACTCGGCTGGATCGGAGTTCGAGGGACGCCTTCGAGCTGAACGTGTGCAAGAACTCGGAGGTGCCGTGCTTTCGGTGCTTGATCGGTCGGGCCGTGAAGACGTACGACTACATCAACCGCGTTGTGCTAACGCTTCCGCTTTCGGTCTACGAGGGTACGTGGACAACACTCTCCCCTCTCATTGCTATGCATCACCATGATCTTGCGTGTGCGTAGGATTTTTTTGAAATTACTACGTTCCCCAACAACTCTGGCTTTTCACAATACATGTTTTACAATCTGATCAAGAAAAGACCACTTTTACTTGTCCTTTTGGATCATTTGCTTATAGGTGTATGCCTTTCGGTTTATGTAATGCACCTGCTACCTTTCAAAGATGTATGACTACTATATTCTCTGACTTTTGTGAAAAGATTGTTGAGGTTTTCATGGATGTCTTTTCTGTTTATGGGAAGTCCTTTGTTGATTGTTTAAGCAATCTTGAGCGAGTTTTGCAGAGATGTGAACAAACAAATCTTGTCTTGAATTGGGAGAAGTGCCACTTTATGGTTAATGAGGGCATTGTCTTGGGTCATAAAATTTCTGAAAGAGGTATTGAAGTGGACCAAGCGAAGGTTGATGCAATTGAGAAAATGCCATGTCCTAAGGACATCAAAGGTATTTGTAGTTTCCTAGGTCATGCTGGTTTCTATAGGAGATTTATTAAAGACTTCTCTAAAATTTCTAGGCCTCTTACTAGTCTTTTGCAAAATGATATTCCTTTTGTTTTTGATGATGATTGTTTAGAAGCCTTTGAAACACTCCAGAAAACCTTAATTTCTGCACCTATTGTTCAACCACCTTATTGGAACTTGCCTTTTGAAATTATGTGTGATGCTAGTGATTATGCTGTTGGTGCTGTTCTAGGACAAAGAGTTGATAAGAAGTTGAATGTTATTCATTATGCTAGTAAAACTCTAGAAAATGCTCAAAGAAATTATGCTACTACTGAAAAAGAATTTTTAGCAGTAGTGTTTGCTTGTGATAAATTTAGACCTTATATTGTTGATTCCAAAGTAACTGTTCACACTGACCATGCTGCTATTAAATATCTTGTGGAAAAGAAAGATGCTAAACCTAGACTTATTCATTGGGTTCTCTTGTTACAAGAATTTGATTTACACATTATTGATAGAAAAGGAGCTAAGAACCCCGTAGCAGATAACTTGTCTAGGCTTGAAAATGTGCTTGATGACCCACTACCTATTGATGATAGTTCTCCTGATGAGCAGTTAGATGCAATAAATGTTGCTAATAGTACTCCTTGGTATGCTAATTATGCTAATTACATTGTTGCTAAATATTTACCTCCTAGCTTTACATACCAACAAAAGAAAAAATTCATCTATGATTTAAGACATTACTTTTGGGATGACCCACATCTTTATAAAGAAGGAGTAGATGGTATTATTAGACGTTGGGTACCTGAGCATGAACAGGGCCAAATCCTATGGAATTGTCACTCCGAGGCCTATGGAGGGCATCATGCTGGAGATAGAACTGCTCACAAGGTATTGCGATCTAGATTTTATTGGCCTACCCTCTTCAAGGATGCCCGTAAGTTTGTCTCATCTTGGTGATGAATGCCAAAGAATAGGTAATATCGGTAAGCGCCAAGAAATGCCTATGAATTATTCACTTGATATTGAACCATTTGATGTTTGGGGATTTGATTACATGGGACCTTTTCCTTCCTCCAATGGGTATACACATATTTTGGTTGCTATTGATTATGTTACTAAATGGGTAGAAGCTATTCCAACTAGTAGTGCTAATCACAACACCTCTATTAAAATGCTCAAGGAAGTTATTTTCCCAAGGTTTGGAGTCCCTCGATATTTAATGACTGATGGTGGTTCACACTTTATTCATGGTGCTTTTCGTAAAATGCTTGCCAAGTATGATGTTAACCATAGAATAGCATCACCTTATCATCCTCAGTCTAGTGGTCAAGTTGAACTTAGCAATAGGGAAATAAAATTAATTTTGCAAAAGACTGTCAATAGGTCCAGGAAGAAATGGTCTAAGAAATTAGATGACGCACTTTGGGCTTATAGAACAACATATAAAAATCCTATGGGTATATCTCCTTATAAAATGGTTTACGGGAAAGCTTGTCATTTGCCTCTTGAGTTAGAACATAAAGCATACTGGGCAATTAAAGAACTCAACTATGATTTCAAACTTGATGGTGAAAAGTGGTTATTTGATATTAGCTCTTTAGATGAATGGAGAACCCAGGCTTATGAAAATGCAAATTATTCAAAGAGAAAGTTAAAAGATGGCATGACAAAAGAATCCAAAAGCGTGAGTTCAAAGTCGAAGAATATGTTCTTTTGTACAACTCTCATTTTAGATTTTTTGCAGGAAAGCTCCTCTCGAAATGGGAAGGCCCATATGTCATCGAGGAGGTTTGCCGGTCTAAAGGCACCAAAATAAATAATTTCGAAGGCACTAACCCGAAGGTTGTCAAAGGGCAACGAATAAAGCATTATATCTCAGGTACGCCTATCAATGTTGAAAGTAATATTATCCAAACTTTGACACCGGAAGAACACATAAAAGAGTCCTTCCGGAACACCCCAGAATCGTCAAAATAAGGAGGTACGTGATACGGTAAGTAAACGGTCTTCGAAAAATCTGCAAAAATATTTTTTGTTAGTTTTGGAATATTTAGAATTTTGGAAATAAATAAAATCCCAGGAAACGTCCCCTGGTGGGCATAAGACACCAGGGCGTGCCAGGCATGCCTGGCGCGCCCAGGTGGGTTGTGCCCACCTAGGGCACCTTCCGGACTCTGTTTTTCTTCTGTATACTTGTCCTGCAAGATAAAAAAGTTATATATATACTTCCCGAACCCGTTAACCACTGTATCATGAAGAAATCCTATGTTCTCTTTTCTTGTTGTTCCTGGTCAGATTTATCAAGCAAGAAAGCTACCGTAAATCCATCCCCAATGGCAGCACAAGCACTGCTGGCCAAGGAGGAGGAAGAAGCTTCTTCACCACCAAAGGAGAACTGAGTATCGGGTGTGGGCACTCCCCTTGGCTTCCGCCAAGCTTGGGGGAGGTGCCCCGGTATCATATCATCCCACTATCTTTTTGCTTTTACCTATCTTAGTTCGATCTTTTTGCTTTAGATGAAATGAAGTTAGTTCAATCCTTTCTTATTTGAGAGTTTGCTTAGCGATCTATCCTTGTAATCGTGTGCAAGTTTTATAATAAAGTTAGTCTGAGTTTTGCTTTCTTTACTTTCATGTTGCAAATAAAGAAAAGAAATAATAAAGGAAGAAAAAAAAGAAAGGAAACAAATCAATAGGATCATATACTAATCCTATGGTAGGTGATAGCACCACATAAGGAAAAATATAAGTTTGAAATTTTATTAGAGATTGACAAACAAAGCATTAGTCAATGATGCAACTCATGAAAGAATTAATAAGGAAGATAAGGTTCACATATAAATATACTATCCTAGAAATCTTTTGTGATTGTGAGCCCTCGTCAAAATATTATATGCGAAAATTGTTGACATTGGACAAGAAAGACAACTTAATGATTTATGTATATTTATATGCACATATAAGTCATATCGTCATAGATCCTTTAACATGTAATGCTTGCCCCTATCCTTGCTAGCCAAAAATTCCGCACCAAGTAGTGATACTACTTGTGCATCCAAAACCCCTTAAACCCAAATCTTTTTCAAGTGTCCACCATACCTACCTATGAATTGAGCAAGATCCCTCAAGTAAGTTGTCATCGGTGCAAAAAGGCAATAAAAATTGCTTCTAAATATGTGAGATCATTTAGTGTAAGAGAAAATTGAGTGTTGTACGAACTTGGATGACAAAGAATAAAAGCGACAGATTGCGTAATAAAGGTTGTCATCTTAACGGGCAATACAACGTGACGTTCTCTTGCACTAAGGGATTGAGCATGCAAACAAATAAGCGCATGGCAACCTCTGCTTCCCTCTGCGAAGGGCCTATCTTTTACTTTTATGTATTTACTTTTATGCAAAGAGTCAAAGTTTTCCTTCTATTCCTTTTTATTTTCTCTTTTGGCAATCATCATGTGGCGAGGAAAGATCTAGGCACATATGCCCAGTTGAATATAGATAGCATGAGTTACTATGTTGACATCACCCTTGAGGTGAGTATGTTGGGAGGCGAAACTATAAGCCCCTATCTTTCTAGGTGTCCGGTTGAAACATTTTGCTCATGGGTACGAGGTGAGTGTTAGCAATCATAGAAGACTATATGATGATTGAGTATGTGGACTTGCTAAAAGGCTCCGACACGTGACTCTTCCTGAAAAGATGATGAATTGTAGTTTCAAAGTTGACCAAGAACATAGTTTGTTGGTTTTTAATAGAGTTTTTGCTTTATACTTCGATTATGTGATAAACTGTTACTTATTCATGGGAAGTATATGATACAAGTTCAATGATAAAAGTCCTATGTTCAATTTTGTTGTTGTTATAATAATCAACATGATGCTTCTATGTTCGTATTTTTGTTTCTATCGACACCTCTCTCTCAACGCATGTGGACATGTTTTCCGATTTTGGTTTTCCCTTGAGGACAAGCGAGGTCTAAGCTTGGGGGAGTTGATACATCCATTTTGCATCATGTTTTCTTACTGCTATTTATAATGTTTTTATCCATAATAATGCTTTTTGGAGTAATTCTAATGCCTTTTCTCTCATAATTTGCAAGGTACACACCAAGAGGGAGAATTCTGGCAGCTGGAAATCTGGACCTGAAAAAGCTACGTCAGGCTACCTATTCTGCACAACTCCAAACAAGCTGAGCCTTCACGGAGAATTTTTATGGAATATTTAAGAAATATTGAAGCAAATAACTACCAGAGGGGGCCCACCAGGTGGGCACAACCCACCTGGGCGCAACAGGGAGCCCAGGCGCGCCCTGGTGGGTTGTGCCCTCCTCGGCCGACCTTCGGTGACCATCTTCTGGTAAATAAGTCATGGTGACCTAGAAAAAAGAAGAGGAGGACATTCGGGACGAAGCGCCGCTGCCTCGAGGCGGAACTTGGGCAGGAGCACTTTTTCTCTCTGGCGGAGCGATTCTTCCGGGGGAACTTCCCTCCCGGAGGGGGAAATCATCGTCATCATCATCACCAACAACTCTCCCATCTTGGGGAGGGCAATCTTCATCAACATCTTCACCAGCACCATCTCATCTCAAACCCTAGTTCATTTCTTGTATTCAATCTTGTTACCGAAACTATAGATTGGTGGTAGAGGGTGACTAGTAGTGTTGATTACATCTTGTAGTTGATTACTATATGGTTTATTTGGTGAAATATTATATGTTCATATCCATTATTATATTTAATACCCCTCTTATCTTGAGCATGTTTATCATTTGTGAGTAGTCACTTTCGTTCTTGAGGTCACGGGAGAAATCATGTTGCAAGTAATCATGTGAACTTGATATGTGTTCGATATTTTGATGGTATGTATGTTGGCATTCTCTTAGTGGTGTCATGTGAACGTCAACTACATGACACTTCACCATATTTGGGCCTAAGGGAATGAATTGTGGAGTAGTTATTAGATGGTGGGTTGCGAGAGTGACAGAAGCTTAAACCCCAGTTTATGCGCTATTCCGTAAGGGACTGATTGGATCCAAAAGTTTAATGCTATGGTTAAAATTTATTCTTAATACTTTTCTCGTAGTTGTGGATGCTTGCGAGAGGGTTAATCATAAGTAGGAGGTTTGTTCAAGTAAGAACAACACCTAAGCACTGGTCCACCCACATATCAAATTATCAAAGTACCGAACACGAATTAAGCCAACATGATGAAAGTGACTAGATGAAATTCCCGTGTACCCTCAAGAACGCTTTGCTTATTATAAGAAACCGTTTTGGTCTGTCCTTTGTCCCAAAAGGATTGGGCTACCTTGCTGCACTTTTGTTACTACTATTGTTACTTGCTCGTTATAAATTATCTTGCTATCAAACTACTCCGCTACTTACAATTTTAGCACTTGCAGACATTACCTTGCTGAAAACCACTTGTCATTTCCTTCTGCTCCTCTTTGGGTTTGACACTCTTACTTATAGAAAAAAGCTACAATTGACCCCATACACTTGTGGTCATCACACGCTAAAATATTGGTGCAGCTCTCGCCCGCCCCAATCTTGCCATCCATTGGCGTGAAAATGAACTGGGAAAGCTGGGATAGCCTGGGCTCACCAATTTTTTTTACTACCAACCAGCAAAGGCCTTCCCATGCACTCAGTCAACGCCAAAAAAAGGCTGGGTAGGTTGGGGCATCAATCCAAATAGGCACTTAATCCACAAGATAGAGCATAAAGCTCTGATACCACCTGAAAGGATCAAGATGGACCTAGAGGAGTGTGAATAGGGACAACTACACGTTTTACTTTTACTATAGAAAGCAAAGACTATGCAGAATATGTGCGTAAACAATTGCTATGGTAGGATAAATAACCTATACTAGATGACTCGTTCTACCCTTGGCGCGAAGACCAATTGTAGCCAATAACCAAATCATATTTTATGGATAATCCACAGAGGAGCAAAAAACAAATGCAACATAGAACTTGTTGGAAATATGAGCAATTTACCATATGATTTTATTAACAGAAATAGTGGATAAAACATGACTATTATAGTAGAGATGAAACAAGTCATGTAATCTAGCAGAGTGAGGGTAAATAGCATCTGCACATGTGAACTAGAACAGAACATATGTAGAACAAATGCTAGAACAAGAAAATATAGAACAAGAAACTGTGGCAGGATCTTAAACAGAAAGAACATGAAGACGTACGGAGCAGCGGTGGAAGCACTAGTCTTGGGGTTGACGTCCTTGCCATCCATGTCGTCGAAGAGATTGTCGATGTCGGGGAAGAAGGTCATCGTCGGGGAAGTGTTGGGGAACATTGCATGGAAAACAAAAAAATTCTATGCACACGCAAGATCTATCCATGGAGATGCATAGCTACAAGAGGGGAGAGTATGTCTATGTACCCTCATAGAACGTTAAGCAAAAGCATTTATCAACGCAGTTGATGTAGTCATATGTAACGCCCTCGATGCGGCTATATCTCCCACGTGTCGAAGCACGACTTAGAGGCATAACCGCATTGAAAGCAATGTCGCAAGTGAGGTAATCTTCACACAACCCATGTAATACATAAGGGAAAAAGATACATAGTTGGCTTACAATCGCCACTTCACACAATTACATGAATAAAGCATTACATCATCCAGATTATGCATAGAATGATTAGTGGAAGCATGTTAACATGGCATCAAAATGTAACAGAATCATCAGAAAAAAAGAACAGAACTACCCTACTTTACAAGCTCAATGCACTCAGCACACAACTCACAAAAATACAAGGTCAACACCTCTGGAAAGATGGCATGGCATAGTCCAACATTCATGTAGAGCTCATACTCATAGGATGCACACATAAATCATGGCAAAAATGATAAAACAGCAAGTTATAACAGTTTCAGTAGATTAACAACATGAAGCACTCTTCCAACAGCATTTCGGGCATCAAGATGATCTCAAATGAAAATGATGCAATGGAATGAAATGATGTACTCTTCGAGACGAACAATTTGACATATTATACGCCCAAAACGGAGCCACGGGTGCAAAGATGTGATGGCATGAACATGGCATGAAAATAACACAGAAACGGGGACTTAGTGGTTTTTCACCTCGCGAAAAACGGACGGGGATATCCCGGGACGGATCGGAGCGGGACGGCGGGGACGCGGGAGCCCGTTTGGATCGGCGGGCTGGTGGATCTCATCCCGAACGGAGTCAACGCCGGCTCCGGCGACCCTAGGTTCGGCGATCGCGGAGAGAGACGGAGGAGGCGCGGTTGGCGGAGGAGACCGAGGCGGCGAGGGAGGCCGAAGTGGCGGGCGGCGGCAGGCGCTGCTGGCGGTGGCTGCATGCGGCGGCGGAGAGGCGGGCGGCGCGCTGGGGTCGACGGGCTCGGCGGGCTTCCATGAACTGTGGCGGGCGGCGCGAGGCGGGCGCCACGTCGCGCGTGGGGAGTGGAGGAGAGGGCGCGCGCGACGTGGCATCTTATGATTGGTCGGGTGAGGTGTCCGCAGACATGTCCGCGCGGTGGACATGTCCGTGGCGCGAGGAAGAGGAGGCTAGGGTTTCGTCATGAAAAATCGGGAGACACACATATATATAGGTAGAGGAGCTAGGAGAGTCCAAATGAGGAGCGGTTTTCGGCCACGCGATCGTGATCGAACGACCGAGAGCATGGAGGGGAGTTAGATGGGTTTTGGGCCACTTTGGAAGTGGTGTTGGGCTGCAACTCAAAGAGGGCTTTACGGTTACCCGGTTAACCGTTGGAGTATCAAACGACCTCCAAATGGCACGAAACTTGACAGGCGGTCTACCGGTGCTATACCAAGGCCGCTTGGCAAACCTCGGGCCATTCCGAGAAAGTTTAACACCCGCACAAGAGAAGAGGCAAAAGGGGGACGCCGGAGGACATAGGAGTGCCGGATTGCAAAACGGACAACGGGGAAAATGCTCGGATGCATGAAACGAACATGTATGCAAAATGAAATGCACATGATGACATGGTAAAATGCAAATGATGACATGGCAAAGTGCAACACGCAAGCAAAAGACATGGCAACGACGGCGAATAACTGGCGGACACCTGGCGCAACGGATCCGGGGCATTACAACACTCCACCACTACGAGAGGATCTCGTCCCGAGATCTAGGATGGCACCGGAGGGAAAACGGAGGAGGAAGAGAAGAGGTAAAACTAAGTTGCTTCTTTGACGAACGAGTGAAACCACGAACCTTGAGAGGTTGAGCAATATGACAGAAAGAAAACAACGAAGATGAACATAGTTCAAAACACTCCGTTAGAAAAGAGGAACACGGAGTATTACGAGAATTTGAAGGTTGAAAGACATGGAAATAAGAGCTTCACGAACGAAAAGAATATGACCACCTCGATATAATGAGATAGCCAAGGAACACGAATGGCAGAATTTGGACAGCACACCGGTAGAAACAAGAAGAAAACTTGATAAGATGAAAAGCACTTGAAGAGATGACACAACACTCCGGTTAAATAGATAACCAAGGAAAAAGGAACAATATAACCCAAGATAACTCCAACAAAGGGATTGATGGATTTAAAATACCTCATTCTTGACAACATATGAATCATGAAACATGAAGGAAATTGTCAAGAGTGACATAACACCATCTCAAAAGATAAGATAGAAGGAATCGCACTTTGGAATGCAAGATGAAGAATGCTTGAACTCCTCAAAACAAAACATGTGTTGAGCACCATGTTTATTTTGAAGTATGGCTTGGCGGATCATAAGTTCGAGAGAAATCTTGAAGAACAATTGAAGAATGAAGAGAATCCTTGATGAACCACCATGTAGAGCCTCCATGAAGAACTCCGGTAATAAAAGGATGATAAAAGGAAAAAGAACTTGAAAACACAAGGTGAATCCTTGCAATGATTTAGATGGAGCTTCGCGACGAGATAATGCGGAAAAGTTGGAACTCCGGAAAAAGAGAAGATGAAACAAATGAAACCGAGAATTTGTTCATCATGAACAAACTCCGAAAGAAGGAATTAATCACTTGGATGAACAAGAATAAGAATTATGTTATGCTTATCCTTCACCAATTTTAATTGATGACAAGCAACGGATTTGACATACTACTTATTCTCGTAGAAAAGGATTAAGAGGGATATATCAAAACTTGAGAAGGTCTTCAACGATCCGCCGGTAGGATTGGAACAACAAATGAATTGATATGATGAACAAGGAAGAGAGATTTTGAAAGAACCACCGTAAGAATTGAAAATGAACGTAGCAAAGGCACAATTCACCGGGAAGAATTGGAAAACGAATGAAGATAGTTGAGGGAATTTAGATACATGAGAACGAAGACATCAAGAGCTGATTAGAGGGTATTTGAATGATGCACCGGTAAGATTTGGAGAATGATAGCTACACGCTGAGAATGAAGAATTATGACATGATGACCTTCGGAGGAAAGAAGTGGAAACAACTCATGAGATGCTCCGAATGGGTGAAAAGAATTGTCACAACCAAAAACAATTATGAGGATGGCATGAAGCTAGAACCATGAATCTTCAAAAGAATGGACCAAGATTTAAGAGAAATCCTTCTTCGGTCTTCAAATGATGAGAATGACAACGAGAAATATCACCAAGAATTATTGAGGCACACCGGAAGAATCAAAACGAAGAGGTTTGAGCCAACTATAAAAAGAATTTGAAAGATCTTGGAGAAAAGCATTTGACTGATGATAACTCATTCTTACGTCAAACTTGAAAAGAATTTAGGATAGCTCCGGAATAATTAGAAGAGTCAGGTAAGATCCTGGGAAAAGACCTGTGGGTTAGGGCCCACTCAAAAGAACATCGTTGAAAAGATTTAAAGAGATATTGCACCGGTTGAATTAAATGGCTTGAATGAGATAACAATCTCCAAATGGCTTGAACGGATTGAGAATGGAAACACAAATCTTCGAGATATCTTGAGCACTCCAGAATAACAAATAGCGAGAAGTAGAATGATAAAGAGGTGCACCGGTATGAGAAGACATTGAAATGAGGAAAAAGGTATGATCAACAAAACTTGACTTGAATCCACCGGAGAAGAGAAGGGAATGAGGAATGACGAACTAGTAGAACATCTTCTTGAGAACCACCGGGTAAGAACATTGACGGAAACGAATGGAGAAACTTCACATGAATAAATGGATACTTGATTAAGAAATCTGTGTCCTTGAAGAAAAAGGGTGGGTGGGCGGGGAAAACAAAGGCAACTTAGAGACGGATGAAACAAACACCGTTGAGAAGAAATGATAATTGGTCTTGCTGATGTTGAAGTGATCGGATCCACTTGAAGAGAAACACGCCGGTTGAAAAGGATTGACATGACAATCTCGATTGTCGAGAAGGATTGGTATTCACATCGGAGTATGAGAACACCATTTCGGAAAGGTATGGAATCAACACTTGGCATTGAAGCAACTCGAATACCACAACTCAAAACAAAAACAAAGGACTGGCTTGCAGAATAAGCCGGAACAAACATATGATAGAGATTTCGTCCGAAGTTTTCGTGGTGGGGCCTACACGGGCTCGATCGTCTGACAAAGACCATCATGTACAAGGCAAGGCACATGACATACGAAGTGTCCCAGTCGGCATAGCCAAGGACTCTTTAAGACACAACGAGACCAACATAAAACCAACCGTGAATAGGCGGACCACTAGACGTCGAACCCCAATTTCATATCATACATCCGTCGAAAAGATATCCTAAGAGCTACTTGAATTCCCACCTATAAAACTCCCGAAATTTTCTGGTTATGCAATCTGGTGTTGGGGATACAGGGGAGCAATATATCTCACACAAACTAACAATCCCTACATCCAGCTGTATCCATCCGTCAACACATAACCAAGAAACCTTCGGAAATCGTCTACCTCAACCTTCAAAAAGCATCCGTTATACAAGTCATGGCAATACTCCCGTACTCACCTCAGTACTGGGTTAGCGGGGTTATCTCACCAACAACTGCATAAAAGAGATTTTCGATGTCGGCGTACTAAACTCGGTATTCGAGGCGCAACGATAAAATTATGAAGACAACACCTTGGAGCTCAACTCCCCGGGACACTGCCACAACCCCTAAATGACAGGAGGCACCAAGAACAATGTTGTCATCATAAAACCATCGGAACGATTCTAAGATACCCGCGTGATCCTAAAAAAAATTTAGTGAAATTTGAGGAGAGAAGAGTCAAAACTCTACGTCAGGATACCTCACCAGAAGGTCGAAGGGACTGGGGAGTAAAAAGAATTCCTAAACTCTCCGATATATATAATCCTAAATGACTCAAAACATTTTTCTAGACATAACTCGGCCGCTAAAAACGATCAAGCAGTGGGGCTCCTAAGGTCGGGGAAGGCTCTGATTACCAACTTGTAACGCCCTCGATGCGGCTATATCTCCCACGTGTCGAAGCACGACTTAGAGGCATAACCGCATTGAAAGCAATGTCGCAAGTGAGGTAATCTTCACACAACCCATGTAATACATAAGGGAAAAAGATACATAGTTGGCTTACAATCGCTACTTCACACAATTACATGAATAAAGCATTACATCATCCAGATTATGCATAGAATGATTAGTGGAAGCATGTTAACATGGCATCAAAATGTAACAGAATCTTTCAGGAAAACAGCAACAACAACTACCCTACTTTACAAGCTCAATGCACTCAGCACACAACTCACAAAAATACAAGGTCAACACCTCTGGAAAGATGGCATGGCATAGTCCAACATTCATGTAGAGCTCATACTCATAGGATGCACACATAAATCATGGCAAAAATGATAAAACAGCAAGTTATAACAGTTTCAGCAGATTAACAATATGAAGCACTCTTCCAACAGCATTTCGGGCATCAAGATGATCTCAAATGAAAATGATGCAATGGAATGAAATGATGTACTCTTCGAGACGAACAATTTGACATATTATACGCCCAAAACGGAGCCACGGGTGCAAAGATGTGATGGCATGAACATGGCATGAAAATAACACAGAAACGGGGACTTAGTGGTTTTTCACCTCGCGAAAAACGGACGGGGATATCCCGGGACGGATCGGAGCGGGACGGCGGGGACGCGGGAGCCCGTTTGGATCGGCGGGCTGGTGGATCTCATCCCGAACGGAGTCAACGCCGGCTCCGGCGACCCTAGGGTTCCGGCGATCGCCGGAGAGGACGGAGGAGGGCGCGGTTGGCCGGAGGAGACCGAGGCCGGCGAGGGGAGGCCGGAAGTGGCAGGCGCGGGCAGCATGCGCCGGCGGGCTGCTGGCCATGGCGGAGAGCCGGGCGGCGCTTGGGGTCAGCAGGCTCGGCGGGCTTCCATGAGGCTGGCGGGCGGCGCGTGAGGCGAGGCGCCACGTGGCGCGTGGGGAGTGGAGGAGAGGGGCGGCGCGGCGATGTGGCATCTTATGATTGGTCGGGGTGAGGTGTCCGGCGGACATGTCCGGCGCGGGTGGACATGTCCGGCGGCGCGAGGAAGAGGAGGCTAGGGTTTCGTCCGCGAAAAATCGGGGAGACACACATATATATAGGTAGAGGGAGCTAGGAGAGTCCAAATGAGGAGCGGTTTTCGGCCACGCGATCGTGATCGAACGACCGAGAGCATGGAGGGGAGTTAGATGGGTTTTGGGCCACTTTGGAAGTGGTGTTGGGCTGCAACTCAAAGAGGGCTTTACGGTTACCCGGTTAACCGTTGGAGTATCAAACGACCTCCAAATGGCACGAAACTTGACAGGCGGTCTACCGGTGCTTTACCAAGGCCGCTTGGCAAACCTCGGGCCATTCCGAGAAAGTTTAACACCCGCACAAGAGAAGAGGCAAAAGGGGGACGCCGGAGGACATAGGAGTGCCGGATTGCAAAACGGACAACGGGGAAAATGCTCGGATGCATGAAACGAACATGTATGCAAAATGAAATGCACATGATGACATGGTAAAATGCAAATGATGACATGGCAAAGTGCAACACGCAAGCAAAAGACATGGCAACGACGGCGAATAACTGGCGGACACCTGGCGCAACGGATCCGGGGCGTTACATCATACACCTTCACGTCCCAACCGATCAAGTACAGAACGCATGGCACCTCCGCGTTCAGCACACGTTCAGCTTTATGACGTCCTCGCCTTCTCGATCCAGCAAGAGAGGCAAAGTAGTAGATGAGTTCCGACAACATGACGACATGGTGATGGTGCTGGTGCAACTATCTCCGCAAGGTTTCACCGAGCACTACAAATTTTTTGACCGAGGACGAACTGGAGGGAGAGGGGCACCGCACACGGCTTGAGAATCATGGTGTGTGTTGCCCCTCTCCCTCCTCCATATATATATATGTGGAGGAGGGAGAGGAGGCATCCCTAGGGTGCCCAAAGGGTCGGCGGATAGCCCTAGGGCCTGCCTAGCCGCCCCCTCCATATATGGACATGGGGGAAAGGAAAGGGGGTTGTCTGCCTTAGGGAGCCTCCCCCTTCCTTCCCTTCCTTCCTTGGTGTGTGGGTAGGGGTGGAGGGGCACGCCAGCCCCCTTGTGGGCTTGTGTGCTTCCCCCCTTTGGCCCATAAGTCCCACCACTTACCGGTGGCATCCCCGAACCCCTTCCGGCACTCCCATGAATATCCAGTACATCCTGAAACCTTTTCGGTGACCAAATAACATCGTCCTATATATCAATATTTTCCTCCGAACCATTCTGGAGCTCCTCGTCATGTCTGTGATCTTATTCGGGACTCCAAACAATTTTCGGTCACCAACTCACATAACTCATATATTACTATATCGTCAACGAACGTTAAGCGTGCGGACCCTACGGGTTCGAGAATGATGTAGACATGACCGAGACGCCTCTCTGATCAATAACCAATAGCGGGACATGGATACCCATATTGGTTCCTACATATTCTATGAAGATCTTTATCGGTTGAACCTTTATGACAACATACGTAATTCCCTTTGTCTGTTGATGTCGGCTAGAACTACGTCAGTATTTCCCCAAAGAGGAAGGGATGATGCAGTATAGCGATGGTAGATATTTCCCTCAGTGATGGGACAAAGGTTATCGAACCAGTAGGAGAATCTCCTCACACCACGTAAACAACACCTGCACACAAATAACAAATACTCGCAACCCGACGTGTTAAAGGGGTTGTCAATCCCTTTCGGGTATGGCGCCTCAAGATAGGCAGATAATGTGAGGTAAAAGTGGCAGATAGGATAAATAGATCGTGGAACGAATAAATTGCAGCAAGGTATTTTTGTATTTTTGGTTTAATAGATCTGAAAATAAATGCAAAGGAAAATAGATCGCAAAGGCAAATATGATGAAAAGAGACCTGGGGGCCGTAGGTTTCACTAGTGGCTTCTCCCGAGAAAAATAGCAAACGGTGGGGAAACAATTACTGTTGGGCAATTGATAGAACTTCAAATAATCATGACGATATCCAGGCAATGATCATTATATAGGCATCACGTCCAAGATTAGTAGACCGACACCTGCCTGCATCTACTACTATTACTCCACACATCGACCGATATCCATCATGCATTTAGTGTATTAAGTTCATGGAAAAATGGAGTAATGCAATAAGAACGATGACATGATGTAGACAAGATCTATTTGTGTAGAAATAGACCCCATCTTGTTATCCTTAATAGCAACGATACATATGTGTCGTTTCTCTTTCTGTCACTGGGATCAAGCACCATAAGATCGAACCCATCACAAAGCACCTCTTCCTATTGCAAGAAAAATAGATCAAGTTGGCCAAACAAAACCCAAATACCGGAGAAGAAATACGAGGCTATAAGCAATCATGCATATAAGAGATCAAAGAAGACTCAAATAACTTTCATGGATAAAAACATAGATCTGATCATAAACTCAAAGTTCATCGGATCCCAACAAACACACCGCAAAAAGACTTACATCATATGGATCTCCAAGAGACCATTGTATTGATAATCAAGAGAGGGAGAGGAAGCCATCTAGCTACTAACTATGGACCCGTAGGTCTACAAAGAACTACTCACACATCATCGGAGAGGCACCAATGGACATGATGCATGATACGTCCATTTTGCATCATGCTTTTATATCAATATTTATTGCATCATGGGCTGTTACTACACATTATGTCACAATATTTATGCCTTTTCTCTCTTATTTACAAGGTTTACATGAAGAGGGAGAATGCCGGTAGCTGGAATTCTGGGCTGGAAAAGGAGCAAATATTAGAGACCTATTCTGCACAACTCCAAAAGTCTTGAAACTCCAGGAAAGTCAGTTTTGGAATATATTAAATATATTGGGTGAAGAAAGTACCAGAGGGGGGCCACCCACTATCCACGTGGGTGGAGGGCGCACCCTACCCCCTGGGCGCGCCCCCTGCCTCGTGGGCCACATGTCAGGCCCCCAATGCCCATCTTCTGCTATATGGTGTCTTTTGCCCTGAAAAAATCATAAGGAAGCTTTCGGGACGAAGTGCCGCCGTCTCAAGGCGGAACCAATCTAGGGCTCCGGCGGAGCTGTTCTGCCGGGGAAACATCCCTCCGGGAGGGGGAAATCATCACCATCGTCATCACCATCGAACCTCTCATCGAGAGGGGGTCAATCTGCATCAACATCTTCACCATCACCATCTCCTCTCAAACCCTAGTCCATCTCTTATATGCAATCTTTGTCTCAAAACCTCAGATTGGTACCTGTGGGTTGCTAGTAGTGGTGATTACTCCTTGTAGTTGATGCTAGTTGGTTTATTCGGTGGAAGATCGTATGTTCAGATCCTTTATGCATATTAATACCCCTCTGATTATGAGCATGAATATGATTTGTGAGTAGTTATGTTTGTTCTTGAGGACATGGGAGAAGTCTTATTATAAGTAGTCATATGAATTTGGTATTCGTTCAATATTTTGATGAGATGTATGTTGTCTCTCCTCTAGTGGTGTTATGTGAACGTCGA
Organism: Aegilops speltoides; assembly: GCA_021437245.1. Taxonomy (NCBI): domain Eukaryota; kingdom Viridiplantae; phylum Streptophyta; class Magnoliopsida; order Poales; family Poaceae; genus Aegilops; species Aegilops speltoides. The sequence goes on along the minus strand of CM038147.1, from coordinate 489,591,634 downwards.
CTACATGACACTTCACCATTGTTTGGGCCTAGGGGAAGGCATTGGGAAGTAATAAGTAGATGATGGGTTGCTAGAGTGACACAAGCTTAAACCCTAGTTTATGTGTTGCTTCATAAGGGGCTGATTTGGATCCATATGTTTCATGCTATGGTTAGGTTTACCTTAATTCTTCTTTCATAGTTGCGGATGCTTGCAAGAGGGGTTAATCATAAGTGGGATGCTTGTCCAAGGAAGGGCAGTACCCAAGCACCGGTCCACCCACACATCAAATTATCAAAGTAACAAACGCGAATCATATGAACATGATGGAAACTACCTTGATGATAATTCCCATGTGTCCTCGGGAGTGCTTGCTTTATATAAGAGTTTGTCCAGGCTTGTCCTTTGCTACAAAAAGGATTGGTCCACCTTGCTGCACCTTATTTACTTTTGTTACTCGTTACCCCTTACGAATTACCTTATCACAAAACTATCTGTTATCGATAATTTCAGTGCTTGCAGAGAATACCTTACTGAAAACCGCTTGTCATTTCCTTCTGCTCCTCATTGGGTTTGACACTCTTACTTATCGAAAGGACTATGATAGATCCCCTATACTTGTGGGTCATTAAGACTCTTTTCCGGTGCCATTGCCGGGGAGTGAAGCGCCTTTGGTAGGTGGAATTTTGTAAGGAAACTTATATATAGTGTGTTGAAATTTATTGTCAATTGTTACTATGGAAAATAATCCTTTGAGGGGCTTGTTCGGGGTATCTTCACCCTAAACAGAAGAGCAAAGAGTTGCTCCTCAACCTACTAAACCTACTGAAAATGTTTACTTTGAAATTCCTTCGGGTATGATAGAGAAACTACTAGCTAATCCTTTACAGGAGATGGAACATTACATCCCGATATGCACCTAATCTATGTGGATGACGTTTGTGGATTATTTAAGCTTGCAGGTATGCCCGAGGATGTTACCAAGAAGAAGGTCTTCCCTTTATCTTTGAAGGAAAAGGCATTGACATGGTTTAGGCTATGTGATGATATTGGATCATGGAACTACAACCGATTGAAATTGGAATTTCATCAGAAGTTTTATCCTATGCATTTGGTTTATCGTGATCGTAGTTATATATATAGGACAAATGTTTCCTACAAGCAGTGGTAGTTACCACCACTTGCGTTTTGTATGTTGTATGTAGTATCTGTGGAAACCGAGAGTATGTACGTGTAGTATGTAGTATATAACAATGTTTAGGTAGTATATATACTAATTTTTTGGTAGTATGTATCATATTTTGAGTATGCTCTTTTCTACGTACAAATATGTACGTATTTCACAAATATAACAAAAATTATGGACTCATATGCAATTTTGTCATGTAACTTGTTTTGAAATGTCTTAGATATAGTATATGAACATATTTAAAATAATAAAATAATATATATAATACCGCATGATAGTATATGAGATATGTGGGGTAACTACCACGGGTGGTAGGATGGATTTTCCTATATATATATATATATATATATATATATATATATATATATATATATATATATATATATATATATATATATATATATATATATATTTCATGAAGGAGAAAGTATCGCTCAAGCTTAGGGGAGGCTTAAGTCAATGTTATATTCATGCCCCAATCATGAGCTCTCAAGAGAAATTATTATTCAAAAAATTTATGATCGGCTTTCTCTCAATAATCGCTCCATGCTCGATACTTCTTGTACTGGTTCCTTTATGATGAAGACTATTGAATTCAGATGGGATTTATTGGAAAGAATTAAATGCAACTCTGAAGATTGGGAACTCGACGAAGGTAAGGAGTCAGGTATGACACCTAAGTTTGATTGTGTTAAATCTTTTATGGATACCGATGCTTTTCGTGAATTTAGCACTAAATATGGACTTGACTCTGAGATAGTAGCTTCTTTCTTTGAATCATTTGTTACTCATGTTTATCTCCCTAAGGAGAAGTGGTTTAAATATCATCCTCCTATTGAAGTAAAAGTAGTAGAACCTATTAAAGTTGAAGATAGACTATTACTTATAATGTTGATCCTATTGTTCCTACTGCTTATATTGAGAAACCACCTTTCCTGTTAGAAAGGATCATGCTAAAGCTTCAACTATGGTTTGTAAGAGTAATGCTAGAACACCTACACCCCCTGAGCAAATTAAAGTTGAACCTAGTATTGCTATGGTTAAGGATCTCTTGGTCGATAATATTGATGGGCATGTTATTTACTTCTGTGATGAAGCTGCTATAATTGCTAGACCCGATACTAAAAAATAAACATAGACTTGTTGTTGGCATGCCTGTTGTTTCTATTAAAATAGGAGATCATTGTTATCATGGCTTATGTGATATGGGTGCTAGTGCGAGTGCAATACCTCATTCCTTATACAAAGAAATTATGCATGACATTGCACCTGCTGAAATAGAAGGTATTGATGTTACTATTAAGCTTGCGAATAGAGATACTATTTCACCAATTGGGATTGCTAGAGATGTTGAAGTCTTGTGTGGGAAAATGAAATATCCTACTGATTTTCTTGTTCTTGGTTCCCCACAAGATGACTTTTGTCCCATTATATTTGGTAGACCCTTCTTGAATACTGTTAATGCTAAGATAAACTGCGAAAAGGATGTTGTTACTGTTGGTTTAGGGGATATGTCTCATGATTTTAATTTTGCTAAATTCTGTAGACAACCCCATGATAAAGAATTGCCTAGTAAAGATGAAATAATTGGTCTTGCTTCTATTGTCGTGCCTCCTAATGATTTTTTAGAACAATATTTGCTAGACCATGAAAATGATATGTTTATGAATGAAAGAAGGGAAATAGGTGAAGTATTCTTTAAACAGGGACCAATTTTGAAACACAACTTGCCTGTTGGAATCCTAGGGGATCCTCCTCCACCCAAGGGTGATCCCGTGTTTGAGCTTAAACAATTACCTGATACTCTTAAATAGGCTTATCTTGATGAAAAGAAGATATATCCTGTTATTATTAGTGCTAACCTTTCAGAGCATGAAGAAGAAAAAATATTGAAAACTCTAAAGAAGTACCGTGCTGCTATTGGATATACTCTTCATGATCTTAAGGGCATTAGTCCCACTCTATGCCAGCACAAAATAAAACTAGAGAAAGATGGTAAACCAGTTGTTGATCACCAACGACGGTTAAATCCTAAGATGAAAGAAGTGGTAAGAAATGAAATACTAAAGCTTCTAGAGGCAGGTACAATTTATCCTGTTGCTGATAGTCAGTGGGTAAGTCATGTCCATTGTGTCCCTAAGAAGGGAGGTATTACTGTTGTTCCTAATGATAAGGATGAATTGATCCCACAAAGAATAGTTATAGGTTATAGAATGGTAATTTATTTCCGCAAGTTAAATAAAGCCACTAGAAAAGATCATTACCTTCTACCTTTTATTGATCAAATGCTAGAAACATTATCCAAACATACACATTTTTGCTTTCTAGATGGTTATTCTGGTTTCTCTCAAATACCTATGTCAAAAGAGGATCAGGATAAGACCACCTTTACTTGCCCTTTCGGTACCTTTGCTTATAGACGTATGCCTTTTGGTTTATGTAATGCACCTGCCACCTTTCAAAGATGTATGACTGCTATATTCTCTGACTTTTGTAAAAAGATTGTTGAGGTTTTCATGGATGATTTCTCCATGCATGGAACTTCTTTCGATGATTGCTTAAGCAACCTTGATCGAGCCTTGCAGAGATGTGTAGAAACTAATCTTGTCTTGAATTGGGAGAAGTGCCACTTGATGGTTAATGAAGGTATCGTCTTGGGGCATAAAATTTCTGAAAGAGGTATTGAATAGATAAAGCTAAAGTTGATGCTATTGAAAAGATGTCGTGTCCTAGGAACATCAAAGGAATAAGAAGTTTCCTTGGTCATGCCGGTTTTTATAGGAGGTTCATTAAAGACTTCTCAAAAATTTCTAGGCCTTTGACTAATCTCCTATAAAAAGATGTTCCTTTTGTCTTTGATGATGATTGTGTAGAAGCATTTGAAATACTTAAGAGAGCCTTGATTTCTGCACCTATTGTCTAGCCACCTGATTGGAATTTACCCTTTGAAATTATGTGTGATGCTAGTGATTATGATGTAGGTGCTGTTTTAGGACAAAGAGTTGATAAGAAATTAAATGTTATCCAATATGCTAGTAAAACTCTAGACAGTGCCCAGAGAAATTATGCTACTGCTGAAAAAGAATTTTTAGCAGTTGTATTTGCTTGTGATAAGTTCAGACCTTATATTGTTGATTCCAAAGTAATTGTTCACACTGATCATGCTGCTATTAAATACCTTATGGAAAAGAAAGATGCTAAACCTAGACTTATTAGATGGCTTCTCTTGCTACAAGAATTTGATTTGCATATTATTGATAGAAAGGGAGTTGAGAACCCCATTGCAGACAACTTGTCTAGGTTAGAGAATGTTCTTGATGACCCACTACCTATTGATGATAGCTTTTCCGGATGAACAATTAGCTTTCATAAATGCTTCTCATACTACTCCATGGTATGCTGATTATGCTAATTACATTGTTGCTAAATTTATACCACCTAGTTTCACATACCAGCAAAAGAAAAAGTTTTTCTATAATTTAAGACATTACTTTTGGGATGACCCACACCTTTATAAAGAAGGAGTAGATGGTGTTATTAGACGTTGTGTACCTGAGCATGAACAGGAATAGATCCTACGCAAGTGTCACTCAGAGGCTTATGGAGGACACCACACAGGAGATAGAACTGCACATAAGGTATTGCAATCCGGTTTTTATTGGCCAACTCTCTTCAAAGATGCCCGTAAGTTTGTCTTGTCTTGTGATGAATGTAAAAGAATTGGTAATGTCAGTAGACGTCAAGAAATTCCTATGAACTATTCACTTGTTATTGAACCATTTGATGTTTGGGGTTTTCATTATATGGGACCTTTTCCTTCCTCTAATGGGTATACACATATTTTAGTTGCTGTTGATTATGTTACTAAGTGGGTAGAAGCTATTCCAACTAGTAGTGCTGATCATAACACTTTAATTAAGATGCTTAAAGAAGTTATTTTCCGAGGTTTGCAGTCCCTAGATACTTAATGACTGATGGTGGTTCACATTTTATTCATGGTGCTTTTCGTAAAATTCTTGCTAAGTATGATGTAATCATAGAATTGCATCTCCATACCATCCACAATCTAGTGGTCAAGTAGAATTGATTAATAGAGATATTAAATTAATTCTGCAAAAGACTGTTAATAGATCTAGAAAAACTTGGTCCAAGAAACTTGATAATGCATTATGGCCCTATGATACGTCCATTTTGCATCATGCTTTTATATCCGTATTTATTGCATTATGGGATGTTATTACACGTTCTGTCACAATACTTATGGCTATTCTCTCTTATTTTACAAGGTTCACATGAAGAGGGAGAATGCCGGCAGCTGGGATTCTGGGCTGGAAAAGGAGCAAATATTAGAGACCTATTCTACACAGCTCCAAAAGTCCTGAAACTCCATGAAAGTCATTTTAGGAATTAATAAAAATATTTCAGCAGAAGAAATACCTGAGGTGGGCCACCCACCACCCACGAGGGTGGGGGCGCGCCCTACCCCCTGGACGCGCCCTCCTGCCTCGTGGGCCACCTGGCAGCCCTCCGTTGCCCATCTTCTGCTATATGAAGTCTTTTACCCTGGAAAAAATCATAAGCAAGCTTACGGGACGAAACTCCGCCGCCACGAGGCGGAACCTGGCGGAACCAATCTAGGGCTCGTGAGCTGTTCTGTGGGAAACTTCCCTCCGGGAGGGGGAAATCATCACCATTGTCATCACCAATGATCCTCTAATCGGGAGGGGGTCAATCTCCATCAACATCTTCACTAGCACCATATCCTCTCAAACCCTAGTTCATCTCTTGTATCCAATCTTTGTACCAAAACCTCAGATTGGTACCTGTGGGTTGCTAGTAGTGTTGATTACTCCTTGATGCTAGTTGGTTTATTTGGTGGAAGATCATATGTTCATATCCTTAATGCATATTAATACCCCTCTAATTATGAACATGAATATGCTTTGTGAGTAGTTACGTTTGTTCCCGAGGACATGGGAGAAATCTTGCTATTAGTAGTCATGTGAACTTGCTATTCGTTCGATATTTTGATGAGATGTATGTTTTCTCTCCTCTAGTGGTGTTATGTGAACATTGACTACATGAAACTTCACCATTATTTGGGCCTAGAGGAAGGCATTGGGAAGTAATAAGTAGATGATGGGTTGCTAGAGTGACAGAAGCTTAAACCCTAGTTTATGTGTTGCTTCATAAGGGGCTGATTTGGATCCACTTGTTTCATGCTATGGTTAGGTTTAACTTAAACTTGTTTTGTAGTTGCGGATGCTCGCAATAAGGGTTAATCATAAGTGGGATGCTTGTCCAAGAAAGGGCAGTACCCAAGCACCGGTCCACCCAAAGTAACGAACGTGAATCATATGAGCGTGATGAAAACTAGCTTGACGATAATTCCCATGTGTCCTCGGGAGCGCTTTTCTCTATATAAGAACTTGTATGGGCTTGTCCTTTGCTACAGAAAGGATTGGGCCACCTTGCTGCACCTTATTTACTTTCATTGCTTGTTACCCGTTACAAATTATCTTATCACAAAACTATCTATTACCTACAATTTCAGTGCTTGCAGAGAATACCTTACTGAAAACCGCTTGTCATTTCCTTCTGCTCCTCGTTGGGTTCGACACTCTTACTTATCAAAAGTACTATGATAGATCCCCTACGCTTGTGGGTCATCAGCCTATAGAACTGCGTATAAGAATCCTATGGGTATGTCTCCATATAAGATGGTTTATGGAAAAGCATGTCACTTACCTCTCGAACTAGAACACAAGGCATATTGGGCTATTAAAGAGCTCAATTATGATTTCAAACTTGTCGGTGAGACCAGACTATTTTACATTAGCTCACTTGATGAATGGAGAACCCAGGCCTATGAAACTGCCAAACTGTTTAAAGAAAAAGTTAAAAGATGGCATGACAAAAGGATACAAAAGCGTGAGTTTAATGTAGGTGATTATGTTTTGCTATACAACTCTCGTTTAAGATTTTTTGCAGGAAAACTTCTCTCTAAATGGGAAGGTCCTTACATTATCGAGGAGGTCTATCGTTCCGGTGCCATAAAAATCAACAACGCCGAAGGCACAAATCCGAAGGTGGTGAACGGTCAAAGAATCAAACATTATATCTCAGGTAATCCCATAAATGTTGAAACCAATGTTATTGACACCGTAATCCTGGAGGAGTACATAAGGGACACTTTCCAGAACGTTTTAGACCCCGAAAAGGAATAGGTATGTGGTATGGTAAGTAAACCGACTCCAAAACTGCTCAAATAGCAATTTTTCTCCATTTTGGAATATTTAAAAATTTTGTAAATTAAGAAGTAGTCCGAAAGGGACACGGGGCATCCAGAGGGTGGAGGGCGCGCCCCACCCCCTGTGTGCACCCCTGCCTCGTGGACACCTCGTGTGCCCTGCGGACTCCATTTTCTTGCACGATACTTCTTTTGGTCGGTAAAAATTCATTATATAATCTCCTGAAGGTTTTGACCACCGTACCACGACAAAATCCTTTGTTTTTGTTTTGAGTTGTTTCTGCCGCAGATTAGAGCAATATGTCATCCCAGGATTCGGAGGGAGAGAGCTATGTGGATGATTACCTTGCAGACCCTAAGGTCTACGGGGACTTGGAGCATTGTGGTTGGACCATGGAGTAAGAAGAAGACTATGATCCTAGGGGAAAGGAGGAGACGAGCTCAGATGAAGATGAAGTCCCATTACCTCAACCTAGGGGACATGCACGTGGAGTTCAAAAAGTCAAGCCTCCCTGATAGAGCAAAGAAACCTAAGATCGTGTTTATCCCTTTTCGTCTCTTGCAGGAGAACAAACAGGAACTATGCAAAAAGATACTAAGCCTTGAGCAGGAGATCGATGACCTAAGGGAGCAAAATTCTATCCTCAAGCGCAAATTAAGGAAGAAGCCTACATCATCAACAACTCCATCATCACCACCTCCAAAGAAGGAGACATAAATACATGGGTATGGGCACTCCCCTTGGCAGCTGCCAAGCTTGGGGGAGGTGCCCCGGTATCGTATCACCATCACACTTCTATCTTTACCGTTTTTGTCAGTTCGATCCTTTTGGTTATATCTTGATCTAGTAGGATAAAGTTTTAGTTTGATCTAGCTTTGAGTTTTGTGTTGATCCCAATCTACGTAATCGAGTCCATGAGCTATATATAATAAAGATTAGTTTTGAGTTGAGGGCTTTGCTATCTTGCTATGGTCTTGAGGGAATAAAAGAAAAAGAAAGAATAATAAAGAAATAAAAGATCATATTGATCTTATGGAGAGTAATGACTTCACATATAAAGAGTATGATGAATAAAAGTTATTGAGAGTTGACAAATATAGTTTTGGTCATCGTTGCAATTAATAGGAAGTAATAAAGAAAGAGAGGTTTTCACATATAAATATACTATCTTGGACATCTTTTATGATTGTGAGCACTCATTAAAATATGACATGCTAAAAAGTTGATGTTGGACAAGAAAGACAACATAATGAGTTATATTTTCTTATATCTGAAATAAATTATATTGTCATGGATCATCCAACATGTTGAGCTTGCCTTTCCCCCTCATGCTAGCCAAATTCTTTGCACCAAGTAGAGATACTACTTGTGCTTCCAAACATCCCTAAACCCAGTTTTGCCATGAGAGTACACCATACCTACCAATGGATTGAGTAAGATCCTTCAAGTAAGTTGTCATCGGTGCAAGCAATAAAAATTGCTCTTTAAATATGTATGACTAGCACACATGCCCGTGTGTTGCAACTGGACGATAAAATTACATGCCTCTAGCTTAATATAAGAATGGATCAAGAACCCCACATGTCCGTATTTTCAAGTTCAACATGGCACCCTTTAATTAGAGCCAAACCAATATATTCTTTTTTTATTGGCACGTGCCCATAATTTGTTTCAATTATAATTAACCAGCATATTCTCTTTTTTTAGGGTATCATATTCTCTTTTATTGACGCATGGAAGCTACCACTGTCAATAATTTATGGTGTTCCTTATTCTAAACAAGCTGACTTAGCTTGATGCACCGGATGCGGAGCAGGCCCAGTATGGGACTGATCGAACTCACGACCTCAAAGACTCGACCACATGTTGCGAGACACTCAAACAAATGCGCTCTTCTAACCAATGGTTAGTGTTAATATTAAAGAATCTAATGCAACGTCAGATTCAAAACTTTTTTTTGAAATTTTAAAAAACAAATAACTATGAAATGCCAAATATACTTGGCAACGTTCCAAATTATGATATTTTTTAAAATTCCACACGTTTTAGAAAGACGAACAAAAAATTTGAATGGAACATTTGTTGAAATTCACAAACATTTCTTAAAAGCATGAACTTTTTATAGAAATACGTTTTTTTTAAGTTGTGAACAATTTTTGGCAACGGGAACATGTTTTGAACATATGGAAGAAATTTAGAAAATGTGTTTGTAATGCAAAAATTATTTTCAATTTTTGAACATATCACTAAAACAAGAATATTTTCAAATTTGTAACATTTTGAAATGTTGAACAAATTTGGGAAAACCCAAACATTTTCCAAAAATGGGAATAATTTTTAAAATTCTGAAAAAAATATCAGAATTACAAAAATGTAAAAATTTCAAACAGTTTTTGAATAGGAACGCAATTTTGGAATTCATAACATGAACTACCAAATATACTTGGCAACGTGAACAATTTTCCAAATTTTGAACATTTTTTTTGAAAATTCCATACATTTTTGGACAAAGCAAGAACAAAAAATTTGAAAAAAACATTTCCTGAAATTCGCATACATTTCTTAAATACATGAACATTCTTATAAAAATATGAATGTTTTTACATTGTGAACAATTTTTCTAAATGGGAAGATGTGTTAAACATGCAAAAGAATTTTAGAAAATTTGTTTCTTTAATGCAAACATTCTTTTCAATTTTTAAACCTATATGTAAATCAAGAATATTTTTCGAATTTGGTACATTTTTTAAATGCATTTGTTTACATCTTGAATTTTTTGAAAAATACGAACATTTTACTAAAAATCGGAATATTTTTTAGATTTTGAAAATATTTTGGCACGATACAAAATAGAAAGATTTTTTATAATAGGAACACATTTTTGTAATTCTTAACTTTTTACAAAATTGTGAATAAAAATTGAAACTGCAAACATTTTTTGAAAATTTGGAATTTCAAAAAAAATTAAAAATATACTTGCAATGAAAAAAAAAGAAACAGGAAATAAAAAGAATAAGAAACAAAAAAAGAAAATTTGAAAGAAAACACAAACGAAAATGGGCCGCCGTGTCTTGGTCGCCGTGTGTGTAGCTAAAACTATATGCCACATTGAGCGGAAAATATAATTTTTTTATTGCTGCGTGGGTAGGAAAAAAAGGGCTGACTTTACTGGGCCATAGGGCGCGCGGCCCACGTACGAAGTTCTCCACAAATCGTTTTTCCTTTGGTAACAGACGGAGCACAAAAATTTAGTACCACCTCGAATAGAAACAAAAAATATTTTAGTGATGAACGGATGAAAAAATTAGAGAAACGCACCTTGCTTTATTAGTAGGTATAGACTTATTAGTGTCAAGAAAATAAGCTTTATACGAGCTTGTGATATGGAAGAAATAAAAGCGATGGACTGCATAATAAAGGTCCCTATCACAAGTGGCAATATAAAGTGACGTTCTTTTGCATTAAGATTTTGTGCATCCAACCCTAAAAACGCATGACAACCTCTGCTTCCCTCTATGAAGGGCCTATCTAATACAAGAGTCACGGTGATCTTCACCTTTCCTTTTTACACCTTATCCTTTGGCAAGCACTATGTGTTGGAAAGATCCTATATATATATATATATATATATATATATATATATATATATATATATATATATATATATATATATATATATATATATATATATATATATATATATATATATATATATATATATATAGACACACACACACACACAATTGGATGTAGGTTTTCATAAAGTATTATTGTTGACATTACCCTTGAGGTAAAAGGTTGGGAGGCAAAACAATAAGCCCCTATCTTTCTCTGTGTCCGATTGAAACTTCATACCCATAAGTATCGCGTGAGTGTTAGCTGTCGTGGTTCTAAGTCTGACAGTAGAATGGGGGGTAGGTATGGAGAGGCAAGATCCTAGCTATGGAGCAGTTGTGAAGACACTGGATGTACGAGTTTAGGCCCTTCTCGAAGGAAGTAATAGCCCTACGTCTCGGAGCCCGGAGGCGGTCGACTGGATTATGTGTGTATGGATTACAAGGGTGCGAACCCCTTACCTTGAGGAGGGGTGGCTTATATAGTGTCGCCCTCGGCCCTCGCTTATCTGAGGTTTAAAGTACATTATGACTAGGCGTTCTTGTAGCGCCACATAAAGTGTCCTAACCGCCATAAAGACTACTTAATTACAGACCGTTTGGATGCAGAGTGGCTCTTGATCTCACGGTGGTCGAGTGAGTCTTCATGGTCGAGTCCTTGAGTCCGTCGAGTGAAGTCTCTCTGGTCGATTGAAGGCGCTTTCTTCAGGGTGTCCTTGGGAAGGGTTCTTAAGACAGGTCTGTGACCCTACCCTAGGTACATGACTTCATCATTATCCCCCGAATGGATCAAGGTTTGAGTGGGGAAGGAGTTGATAATATTTCCGACCTACTTTCGTGTTCTGAACATGTCTCATCTTGGATCAATAATCTTTTGTTGATGACAGCAACTTTTATCTCAGTCGCCTTGATCCATTCTTTTCTTATGTCGAGTGAACTTTTGCACTTGATAAACTTTCGAGCGACGGATCGCAAGAAATCCATCGTCTGACAGATTGATCTACTATTAGCGGATTTTGTGGGATATGGATTTTGGGAAGCACGCGAAGCGGGGCGGACCGCAGCGCTCGGACAAGATAGGGCATAGACGCCTCGATTTCTGCGCCGCCTTTTTCGCCACGTATCACGCGTGCACGACTGTTTCAGGATGTGATAGGATCGCCCGGGCCCACTTGTCATCCACTCGGAAGTGTCCTTATAAAATGCGTCGGGCGAGGTTTTTTTTGAACAGTACCTCCCCATTTCTCCTTCTGCCCTCTCCATCTCCGCCCGCAGCCCCTGCTCACGCATCCGCCCATCCACTCCTCGTGCGCTTCGCCGGCAACAATGGTGAAGGAGAAGACGGCGGCTCTGGAGCGCGCGAAGAAAGCGACAGCGACGGGGAAGGCGAAAGGGAGAGCGACCAGTCGGGGCGGATCCTCGTCCAGGTCCCGCCTGCCGCATGGTTGGGTCCAAGGGGATTGGATCCGCTCGACCATCACCGAGTCGGATCTCATTGAGATGGCCAACGAGGGCTTGATCCCTCACGGGGCTGCGAGGCTCCCGGGGAACGAGTGGCATCCGCAGCCGCAGGAGGGTGAGTGCGTTCTTCTGGCTACTCACGTAGATCGTGGGTTCTCCCTGCCTCCGAGTGTTTTATTCCGTGGGTTCTTGAATTTCTTTGGGGCGCAACTCCACCATTTCAACCCAAATTCCATTGCCTACCTTACTGCCTTTGTGTCCATGTGCGAGAATTTCCTGGGTTGTCGACCACACTGGGGTCTCTTTAAGCACATATTTACTTGTCGCTCACAGACAGTGAAAAAGGCGAGTCCGGATGATGATAGGACTAAGGTTATTCAGATGTGCGGGGGTCTTGGGATTCAGATGAGGAGCAAGAGCACTTTTCCGGCCATGACCCTCCCAGAGTCGGTTAGAGGATGGCAGTCGACTTGGTTCTACTGCCAAGACGAGTCGGCCTTGAGCGATCGACCGGTCTCCTCCGTTTTCCATGGACCGAGTGAACAAGCCCTCTTCTCTAAAGGTGCTCCCTGAGGAGAAAGCCCAAGTAAAAATGCTGATGGAGCGTGTAGTCCAGCTAGTTCGGGAAGGAGTGACGGGCATGGACCTTCCGGAGGTCTTCCTTAGGCGACGCATCCAGACACTTCAGTATAGAGGCCACCCAATGTGGCTGTACTGTGGAACCGAGGATGAAACTCGGGTCCACCCAGAGGCAGTCGACGACGCCACACTGGAGAGGTGGATGGCCGCGATCACGGGGAATAAGGACAACCCTCGAGGAGCCAGGAGAATCCCTCCACTCGACCATTCCTACACTCCGGACATGGTATGCCCACTTTACCTTCAATTGTAATCTTTCCATACTCATTCTGCTTCTGCTGCCAATTGGTCGATTGATCTTTGTTTTGTTGTCTGTCAGGCCACCACTGAACTATACTCGACGCCCAACGGAGCACAGACGCCGACTGAGGAGGAGGAAGGAAGTGGGGGCGAAAGCCAGGAGGAGTGGGATTCGGATGCTGCTGATGACGATGAAGGTGATGACTCTGAGGAGGAAGAAGAGGAGGAGGAGGAGGAAGTTGCACCACCTCGCTCGGAAAGACACTCGAAGCTCGTCCATGACCCTGCGACCGAGCGTGGCAAGGGGGTCGCTACTGTCGCTCAGTCGACCAAGCACCCTCGAACCACTTCTCCGGCGCCGACTGAGAAAGCTCCGAAGCAATCTCGAGTGGCGCCGTCGAAGCCGGCGAAGGTCTTGCCGAAGATGAAGGTGTCGATTCCCACTATCTCAGGGTAATGTTGCTTTCTGAGTCTTCTTGTTCCACATGATTTTATTCTTGGTCAACTTGATGAATCAACCGACTGACTTCTGGAGTTGCGGTGCTGCTACTTCTGATACTTCGGCCAGGGCTGAAGATCATGAGATGGAAGACGCTGCTAGTTCTAAACCTGGTATGACCTTTACAATTCAATCTTTAGTCGATCAGCTCATTGTCTCTAATTTTGATTCTTTTCTGTAGCTCCACCCAATGTCGTTATTACCCTTCCTGACGATGACGATGAGGAACCATTGAGGCAGAGGAGGAACAGAAAAATATCTGCTGGCAAGGCGACTCAAGACGTGCCAGCACCCAAAACACTGATCACGGAGGGAGAGCACGTCACTCGGCCCACCTTCTCCTTTGTAGTGCCATTGGCGAGTGCTCGCTCCCCGTCGTCTAGTGCTGGACAGCCTTCACTATTCTCGACCCACTATGTCCCGGAGGACCAAGCCAGTGCTGCGAAAGAAGCAATACGCCAGGTGGGAGTCATGATGGAGCAAGTGAAGGCCATCCGAGAAGCCAGCCAGGCAGCTTATGACGCCAGTTCAGCTCTTCAGAGTAATGTTCAGGTCGATCGGTCCTTTGCACATTACATTAGGATATGATATCTGAAAATTCTTCTTTCTGAAATTCTTAGTGATTGTCCTACACCCACTGGGTGTGTCGATTGAAATTCCGAACTAGTGGGGGCACGCTGAGTGCACCCACTAGGTGTAGTCCCCAAGGCTATGGTGGACTGCTGGCAGTCGACCAGAGTCTTTATATCTTAAATTTTTCCTTCATTCGATTAGGTCGAAATGGATTTACGGACCGGTGGGGGCACGCTGAGTGCACCCACTGGGTGTAGTCCCCGAGACTGTGGTCGATCTGGCGGCGATTGACCTTGTCAAGAATACGCCTGTTTTTTTTGTTGGTCGATTGGTCGACTCCGATTTGATAGAACTAGTGGGGGCACGCTGAGTGCACCTGAAGAAGAAAGACCTTGAGTTGGCTAAAATGCAGAAGGCAGCTTTAGAGAAAACCAAGCTTGCAGATGAGAAGTTGGCTTCGGTCACCAAGCTTGAAGAAGAAAACATCAATCTGAAAGCTGCTCTTGATGCTGCCAACAAAGAGGTCAGCCGACTGAAAAGTGACAAGATTGCCCTGAGTGACAAGGCCAGTGAGTTGGTGGGGAAGAAGAACGATCTGGAGGCTTATCTGGGCGGACTCGCCAAGAAGCTATTCCTCATGCTTGAAGGTAATCTTTTGCACCAAACAGACATTTTAACTGTGATCTTTTCATTCGACTGTTGTTTTGACTTGGCGGTTGTACTTGCAGAGTTTTGCCAGAACTTTGAAGAAGAGACCGGTCGACTGGAGCCAAACCTGGACCCCATCAACTCTCCTGTGAAGGATGAAGTCGCCATGAACGTGCTCCAGCTCAAATCTCGTGTCGCTGCCGTCGTTGATTACCTCGCCAGGCTGAAGGTTGCCACTTCTCGCATTGACGCCACACTCTGGCCCAGGGAGACACTCCAGAATGACCTCGAATCCTTGATGACTCGACTGGACACAGTCCCAAGTCGAGTGCAGGAGTGGAAGAAGTCTTCTGCCAGGTGCGGTGCAGACGTTGCTCTATCTCTGGCCCGAGCCCATTGCAAGCATGCACGAGAGGACAAGCTGGCGGCTCTTCGGGTGGCTAACACCAAGAAGCACGATATCCGGTCTTTCATGGACACTTTCATCGCCGCTGCCACTCGGATTGCTGATGGAATCGACCTTGACGAGTTCGTTGCGCCTTCCAGCCCTCCGCAGGAGGGGTAAAAAACTTCTGAGCTCCACACTTTAAATTTGCCTCGGTATGCCGAGTGGTTTTTGTAACCGACAAACCTTAATAGGCCTAGAGCCTGAGCACTTTCGGTTCCATTAGGTGCTTGTCCGAACTTGGATTCGATGTTTGAATATGCTTGCATTTGGTTTGAGGTGTCTCTTGCAGGTTAAAGCAAGGTGCTTATTGCAATCGACTTGTTCCTCGATATACTTAGGCAGGCACTTGGACTGCAGCTAAGCTTCCGAGTGAGAGGTCTGCTCTCCACTCGGTAGGATCTCAAAACTTAGGCGAGCACTGGGCTGCAGCTAAGCCCCCGAGTGAGATGTCTACTCTCCACTCGGTAGGATTTTCAAAACTTAGGCGAGCACTGGGCTGCAGCTAAGCCCCCGAGTGGGAGGTCTGCTCTCCATTCGGTAGGATTTTCAAAATTTAGGCGAGCACTGGGCTGCAGCTAAGCCCCCGAGTGGGAGGTCTGCTCTCCATTCGGTAGGATTTTCAAAACTTAGGCGAGCACTGGGCTGCAGCTAAGCCCCCGAGTGGGAGGTCTGCTCTCCATTCCGTAGGATTTTCAAAACTTAGGCGAGCACTGGCTGCAGCTAAGCCCCAGTGGGAGGTCTGCTCTCCACTCAGTAGGATTTTCAAAACTTAGGCGAGCACTGGGCTGCAGCTAAGCCCCCGAGTGGGAGGTCTGCTCTCCACTCGGTAGGATTTTCAAAACTTAGGTGAGCATTGGGCTGCAGCTAAGCCCCCGAGTGGGAGGTCTGCTCTCCACTCGGTAGGATTTTCAAAACTTAGGCGAGCACTGGGCTGCAGCTAAGCCCCCGAGTGGGAGGTCTGCTCTCCACTCGGTAGGATTTTCAAAACTTAGGCGAGCACTGGGCTGCAGCTAAGCCCCCGAGTGGGAGGTCTGCTCTTCACTCGGTAGGGTTTTTTACGGAACGCATTGTCCTTGTGGCGTAGCTCGGAGGAAAGAGTAGCAGTCGACCTGCACCTCATCCTCCTTGCAGAGCGCACGTTGTACTTGTGGCGTAGCTCGGAGGAGAGGCTAGCAGTCGACCTGCACCTCGTCTTCCTTGCGAGCGCACGTTGTACTTGTGGTGTAGCTCGGAGAAGAGGGTAGCAATCGACCTGCACCTCGTCTTCCTTGCGAGCGCACGTTGTACTTGTGGCGTAGCTCGGAGGAGAGGGTAGCAGTCGACCTGCACCTCGTCTTCCTTGCGAGCGCACGTTGTACTTGTGGCGTAGCTCGGAGGAGAGGGTAGCAGTCGACCTGTACCTCGTCCTCCTTGCAAGCGCACGTTGTACTTGTACTTAGGCGTGTACTTAGACTGCAGCTAAGCCTCCGAGTGAGAGACTGGCTCACCACTTGGTAGGATTTTATTGAAACTTAGGCGAGTACTTGGACTGCAGTTAAGCCCCCGAGTGGGAGACTGGCTCGCCACTTGGTAGGATTTTATTGAAACTTAGGCGAGTACTTGGACTGCAGCTAAGCCCCCGAGTGGGAGACTGGCTCACCACTCGGTAGGATTTTATTGAAATTTAGGCGAAACGGATTCGCAGCTAAACCCTTGAGTGGGAGGCCGGCTCACCACTCGATAAGGACTTTTTTTACAAACTTAGACGAAACGGATTCGCAGCTAAGCCACCCACTGGGGGAAATTTTACTGAACAAAATAAAAGTGACAAATCATTGGGGAAATTATGATACTATTATCTTGCGAAACATGAACTACAGAAGTACTTTTATTACAATTCATCCGAGTGAATACTTAAGTGTAAAAGGGGCAGAGTAACTCCGCGTTCCAAGCTCGGGGCTCGTCGAAGTTGTGCTTGACGTTGTAGAGACGGTACGCTCCGTTGTGGAGAACCTTGGCGACGATGAAGGGTCCTTCCCAAGAAGGAGCAAGCTTGTGAGGTTTCTGCTGGTCCACTCGGAGAACTAAATCCCCTTCCTGGAAGGCTCGACTCTTCACGTTTTTGGCGTGGAAGTGATGCAAGTCTTGTTGATAGATGGTCGATCGGATCAGAGCCATCTCCCTTTCTTCCTCTAAAAGGTCGACTGCATCCTGCCGCGCTTGTTCTGCTTCAGCTTCGGTGTAGAGCTCGACTCGAGGTGCGTTATGGAGCAGATCACTCGGTAAGACCGCTTCAGCTCCATAGACCAAGAAGAATGGAGTTCTTCCAGTCGACCGATTTGGCGTGGTCCTTAAACCCCAAAGCACCGAAGGAAGTTCATCCACCCATACTCCAGCCGCATGCTTGAGGTCACGCATCAGTCGGGGTTTCAACCCTTTGAGGATCAAGCCGTTGGCCCGCTCCGCTTGTCCATTCGACTGGGGATGGGCGACTGAAGCATAGTCGACTCGTGTGCCCTGAGATGTGCAGAATGCCTTGAATTCCTCTGAATCGAAGTTCGATCCATTGTCAGTGATGATGTTGTGTGGGACTCCATATCTGAATATCGCCTCGATGAAGGCGACAGCGATCAAGGCGTCAAGGTTCTTGATAGGTTTAGCCTCAATCCACTTGGTGAACTTGTCGACTGCTGCTAGTACATGTGTGAAACCGCTTCACCCTGTCCTCAAGGGACCAACCATATCCAATCCCCATACTGCGAACGGCCAGACGAGTGGTATGGTCTTCAGTGCTGACGCAGGCTTGTGTGACATGTTGGAGTAAAACTGACATCCTTCGCACTTGTCAACTATCTCCTTTGCCATTTCATTCGCCCTTGGCCAATAAAATCCGGCTCGGTATGCTTTGGCCACGATGGTCCGGGAGGACGCATGGTGGCCACAGGTCCCCGAGTGGATGTCATCAAGGATTATCTGACCTTCTTCTGGTGTTATGCACTTCTGACCAACTCCAGTCGCGCTTTCCCTGTACAGTTGTCCCTTGATCACAGTAAAGGCTTTGGATCGGCGGACGATCTGTCGAGCCTCTTCCTCGTCCTCCGGGAGCTCTTTTCTCAAGATATACGCGATATATGGTATTGTCCAATCGGGAGTGATCACCAAAGCCTCCATGACCAGGTCGACCATTGCTGGAACTTCAACCTCAGTCGGATCCATGGCACTCTTGGGTTGCGGAGCTTCTTCGGTAAAAGGATCTTCTTTGACTGATGGAGTATGGATATGCTCCAAGAACACATCGCTGGGAATGGCTTCTCTCTTGGAGCCTATTTTAGCCAAATCATCAGCCGCTTGATTTTTCAGTCGGGGTATATGATGGAGCTCTAACCCTTCGAACTTCTTTTCAAGCTTCCTCATCAGCATTCGAGATCCAAATATGGCGGACTTGAGCGTCCCACTCCTTCATCACTTGGTTGTCCACCAAATCTGAGTCGCCATAAAACATAAGGCGCCGGATGCCGAGTGAAATGGCCATGCGCAACCCATACAAAAGGGCTTCATATTCTGCTTCATTGTTGGAAGAATCAAAATGAATCTGGAGCACATATCTGAGCTTATCTCCTCTGGGGGAAACCAAAACTACCCCAGCACCGGAACCATTTAGCATCTTAGAGCCATCAAAGAAATGGTCCAATGCTCCGAGTGAACTTGAGTCGGTAGCTGCTGTTCGATCCACTCGGCAAGGAAATCTGCTATTGCTTGGGACTTAATGGCTTTCTTTGCCTCAAACTTGATATCAAGGGGAAGGAGTTCAATCGCCCATTTGCCACTCGACCGCCAGCATCTCTGTTGTGCAAATCTCGAAAGTGGAGTGTCGTGATTTAATCGTAATGGAATGATCGGAGAAATAATGAGCAACCTTCTTTGTGGTCATGTAGATCCCATACACAAGTTTCTGATAATGAGGATATCTTTGCTTTGATGGAGTCAAAACTTCAGAGAGATAATACACTGGGCGCTAAACTTTGAAGGCTTTCCCTTCTTCTTCCCGCTCGACCGTAAGTACTGTACTGACGACTTGTCCGTTGCAATATAAAGCAACAGAGGCTCTTTGCTGATTGGATCAGCAAGCACCGGTTGGGTGGAGAGCAGAGCTTTTAGCTCGGCAAACGTTGCATCAGCTTCTGGAGTCCACTCGAACTTGTCTGTCTTCTTCATCAGTTGGTAAAGAGGCAATGCCTTTTCACCGAGGCGAGAGATGAATCGATTTAACGCGGCCAAGCATCTAGTAAGTTTCTGGACGTCGTGCACTCGCACAGGGCGTTTCATTCGGAGTATAGTGCCAACTTTCTCTGGGTTAGCATCGATTCCTCGTTCGGAAATGAGAAAACCGAGTAACTTTTCTCCTGGGACTCCGAATGTGCACTTTGACGGATTGAGCTTGATATCATACCTCCTGAGATTGGCAAATGTTTCAGCTAGGTCAGTCAACAGGTCGGAACCCTTTCGTGACTTGACCACAATATCATCCATGTACGCTTCAACGTTCCGACTGATTTGAGTGAGTAAACACTTCTGAATCATCCTCATGAACGTGGCTCTGGCATTCTTGAGGCCGAATGGCATGGTGACATAGCAGAAGCACCCGAATGGAGTGATGAAAGCTGTTTTGATCTCATCCGGTCCATACAGACGGATCTGATGGTATCCCGAATAGGCGTCGAGAAAAGACAATCTCTCACACCCCACAGTCGAGTCGACAATTTGATCGATGCGAGGGAGAGGAAAATGATCTTTCGGGCAGGCCCGATTGATGTGTTTGAAATCAATGCACATGCGGAGTGACTTGTCCTTCTTGGGAACCATGACAACATTGGTGAGCCACTCGGAGTGGTATATCTCTCGGATAAATTCTGCTGCCAACAGTCGGGCCACCTCCTCGCCAATGGCCTTTCTCTTCTGGACGGCGGACCATCGAAGATGTTCTTTGACAGGTTTTGCTATTGAATAGACTCTAAGGCGATGCTCAGCCAGTCCCCTGGGAACACCCGGCATGTCAGCAGGCTTCCATGCAAAGATGTCCCAGTTCTCACGGAGGAACTGGATGAGCGCTTCTTCCTATTTAGGGTCGAGTGTTGTGGAGATATGGGTCGGAGCTGCATTGGGGTCGGTCGGGTGAATATGAACGGGCTTCGTCTCACTGGATGACTGAAATGCTGACTCTGTGGCAGGCTTCTTGGCCCGCAACAAATCACTCGAATCTGCATTTTCTTATATCCTCCAACTCGACCGTTGTTACACGGAATCGGCAATTTTCGAGCCTTTAAAACACTCTTACGCTTTTTCCGATCACCGGTGATAGTGATCACTCCTTTGGGGCCGGGCATCTTCAGTTTGAGGTACACGTAACATGGTCGAGCCATGAACCATGCGTAAGCTGGTCTCCCCAAAATAGCGTGGTAAGCGCTCTGAAAATCCACGACTTCAAATGTCAGCTTCTCTTTGCGGAAATGCTTCGAGTCACCGAACACCACGTCCAGAGCTATTTGGCTGAGTGACTCAGCTTTCTTTCCAGGTATAACTCCATGAAAACTCATGTTGCTGGTGCTCAGTCGGGACATCGGAATGCCCATTCCTTTCAGCATCTCCGCATATAATAAGTTCAGTCCACTACCACCATCCATTAGCACCTTCGTCAGTCGAGTGCCTTCGACGACTGGGTCGACCACCAAAGCTTGCCTCCAAGGGGTGGCTATATGAGTCGAGTGATCGGACTGGTCGAATGTAATGGGAGTTTGGGACCATCTCAGATAACTGGGCGTCGCTGGGGCGACCATGTTCACCTCAGGGTTGATAACCTTCAGTCGGCTTTTACTTTCCACATCAGCAAAGATCATCAGAGTGGAGTTAACATGAGGATAACCTCCATCACTGTCTTCTTTGTCTTCAGCTTTGTCCGACTCCTTTTCCTTGTCCTTGGGCTGTTTTCCTTGGAACTGTTGTATCAGGAGCCGGCACTGGCGAGTGGTATGCTTCGGGTAAATGAAATTACCCTCTTCGTCCTTCTTCGTGTGGATGTGACACGGCAGATCCATCATGTCATTTCCTTCTTTATCCTTTACCTTCTTAGGGTTCCAGGATCCTTTGGGCTTTCCCTTGACCTTGCCCTGAGTTACGGCCAGAGCCTCCCCAGGAGCCGCTGGTTCGGCCTTCCGCTTCTGCTTCCGATGGAGTTTCCTTTCTCCCACTGGCTCGGCTTGTACTTGCCGCTCCGGAGTCGGTCCTCTTCTTCGCCGTTGGCGTACTTGGTAGCAATTTCCATCATCCAACTCAGGGTCATATCTCCGGTCCGACCAAACTTCATACTCAACTCTCTGTTCTTAACACCATCCTTGAAGGCACAAACTGCCTGATGATCAGACACGTTCTCCACGGTATGATGCAAAGTGATCCATCTCTGAATGTAATCTCTTAAGGTCTCATTCGACTTCTGCACGCAGACTTGCAGCTTCGTCAATCCAGCTGGTCGCTTGCAGGTTCCCTCAAAAGTCCTGACGAACACTCGGGAAAGATCTTCCCAAGTGTAAATGCTGCTTGGAGCTAACTGATTCAACCACGCCTTGGCCGAACCTTCCAACATGAGCGGTAAATGCTTCATAGCCACTTCATCATTCCCGCCGCCAATCTGCACCGCCACTCGGTAGTCCTCAAGCCAAGTTTCAGGCTTAGATTCACCGGTGAACTTACTTACTCCAGTCGCCAACCTGAAGTTGGGGGGAATCACCGCGGCTCTGATAGCCCTGCTGAAACATTCTGGACCTGAAACGTGTACTCGGCTGCTAGTGGGCGCATCTCTATCGCGGCCACCTCGATGAGCCCTGTTCCGATTGACCAGGCCTTGCACGGTGATGGATCGCGCGTCAAAGCCTGGTTCCCTGGGGTCGACCGGAGCCCTTCGCCCCACACTGATCTGACGCCTGTCATCTTGTTGCCAATGAGCGTAGGATCCACCTCTCGGGGGAGGAGTGGGCACTCGACGCCTATCATCATGATCGTATCGGTCACCATATTGGTCCCGTCGACTCTCGCGTCCTTCACGCCGCGGAGGCGATCTTGGACTATGAGCCGACTGGACCGTATTCACAGCGACGGATCGACTGTGAATCCTGTTGCGTGACTGTGACACGGCCGAATTCTGATCTCCAGCTGCTCGGAGCAAATCCCTGATCTGCATCAAGCCTCTGCCAGCCTCCGACTAAGAGGGCTGTATAGACTCTGCTATATGTGCTGCAGCTGCTAAATTCTGAATCGGGGTTCGATATACCTGAGTCGGTTATGGGAAGAGTTGGCGTCGACCGAGTCGGTACTTTCGTTGCAGCCATTGCCGTCAGTGCTCGCTGGAGGTTCTCTAGACGAGTGCGTTCAGCCTAGTTGGCCAAACGTGCCTCCTCCAAGGTGCGAGCTTCCGGGGTTTCTCCCGCGATGGGAGTATGCAGGGCATCCATGTTCCTGCGGCGAAGTTCTTCCCATTGCAGGGAATTAAGTGGCTCGGGCTGATATTCTTCATGGGCTTGAGCGGGGTCGCCTCCACCGTCTATCCCGTTGTCGCGGGGGAAGCCGGGAGGGCTGCGAGGTCCGTTGACCATCAAGACCTCCGCCGCTGGATCATCGCTGTCGCTTTTCGGATCACGGTCTCTCTGAGCCGTTGACGGATCGAATAGGCCAGTAGAGGATTAAATCGGGCTCGATTGCCGCGACTTGGGTGGTGGCCGTCTGGCGAGCCACCGCGTGCCTCACCCACCGCTGAAGCCTCGACCGACCAGAGCGCTTGCGCTGGCGGGAGACAGGGAGGGAGGACGACAGGGGATTCGACCGATATGGGGTCGACGGTTGCCGCAGCAGAACACTGCGGACACACGCTCGAAAATGCGTCGCACCGCGGACGGGGAGCGCGTCAATGTTGAGTGGAGCCTCCTGGAGCCAAGCGGAGTCGTCGGCGATGAAGGTGAGCGCGCCGAGACGGATCTCACGGCCCTCGACCAAAACTCCACCAGAAACCATGATGAAAGCAATCGGAACAATTGCAACTTCTCCAAAAATCGCTAAGACACCTGCCCCATGGTGGGCGCCAACTGTCGTGGTTCTAAGTCCGCAAGAGAATGGGGGTAGGTATGGAGAGGCAAGATCCTAGCTATGGAGCAGTTGTGAAGACACCGGATGTCTGAGTTCAGGCCCTTCTCGGAGGAAGTAATAGCCCTCGTCTCGGGCCGGAGGCGGTCATTGGATTATGTGTGTATGGATTACAAGGGTGCGAACCCCTTACCGAGGAGGGGGTGGCTTATATAGTGTCTGCGGACCCCTCCGCCCTTAGTTATCTTGAGGTTTAAAGTACATTAAGACTAGGCGTTACTGGTAACGCCTTACATAAAGTGTCCTAACTGCCATAAAGACTACTTAATTACAGACCGTTTGGATGCAGAGTGGCTCTTGATCTCCTGGTGGTCGAATGAGTCTTCATGGTCGAGTCCTTCGAGTCCGTCGAGTGAAGTCTCTCTTGGTCGACTGGAAGGCAGTTTCTTCTGAGGGTGTCCTTGGGAAGGGTTCTTAAGACAGGTCTGTGACCCTACCCTAGGTACATGACTTCATCATTAGCAATTGTGAAAGACTAAATGATAGTTGAGTATGTGGACTTGCTGAAAAGCTCTTATTTTGACTCTTTCCGATGTTATGATAAATTGCAATTGCTTCAATGACTGAGATTATAGTTTGCTAGTTTTCAATGAAATTTCTGATTCATACTTTACAATGTGAATAGATTGTTACTTTAACATAAGAAAGCAGATGACAATATATATGTTGCTATTATAAGAATGATCATGATGCCCTCCTGTTCGTATTTTATTTTAATCGACACCTCTATCTCTAAACACGTGGACATTTTTCAATATCGGCATCAGCTTGAGGACAAGCAAGGTCTAAGCTTGGGGGAGTTGATATGTCCATTTTGCATCATGCTTTTATATCAATATTTATTGCATTATGGGCTGTTACTACACATTATGTCACAATACTTATGCCTTTTCTCTCTTATTTTACAAGGTTTACATGAAGAGGGAGAATGCCGACAGCTGGAATTCTGGGCTGGAAAAGGAGCAAATATTAGAGACCTATTCTGCACAACTCCAAAAGTCCTGAAACTCCACGAAAGTCAGTTTTGGAATATATTAAAAATATTGGGCAAAGAAGGTACCATAGGGGGGCCACCCACCATCCACGAGGGTGGAGGGCGCGCCCTACCCCCTGGGTGCGCCCCCTGCCTCGTGGGCCACCTGGCAGGCTGCCGATGCCATCTTCTGCTATATGCTGTCTTTTGCCCTAAAAAATCATAAGGAAGCTTTTGGGACGAAGTGCCGCCGTCTCGAGGCGGAACCTTGGCGGAACTAATCTAGGGCTCCGGCGGAGCTGTTCTGCCGAGGAAACATCCCTCCGGGAGGGGGAAATCATCACCATCGTCATCACCATCGATCATCTCATCGAGAGGGGGTCAATCTCCATCAACATCTTCACCAGCACCATCTCCTCCCAAACCCTAGTTCATCTCTTATATCCGACCTTTGTCTCAAAACCTCAGATTGGTACATGTGGGTTGCTAGTAGTGTTGATTACTCCTTGTAGTTGATGCTAGTTGGTTTATTCGGTGGAAGATCGTATGTTCAGATCCTTTATGCATATTAATACCCCTCTGATTATGAACATGTATATGATTTGTGAGTAGTTACGTTTGTTCCTGAGGACATGGGAGAAGTCTTGTTATAAGTAGGCATGTGAATTTGGTATTCTTTCGATATTTTGATGAGATGTATGTTGTCTCTCCTCTAGTGGTGTGATACGTCTCCAACGTATCTATAATTTTTTATTGTTCCATGCTATTATATTGCCCGTTTTGGATATTTATGGGCTTTACTCTACACTTTTATATCATTTTTGGGACAAACCTACTAGCCAGAGGCCCAGCCCGAATTGCTGTTTTTTTTTGCCTATTTCAGTGTTTCGAAGAAAAGGAATATCAAACGGAGTCCAAACGAAATGAAACCTTCGGGAGTGATCTTTTTGGAACAAACGTGATCCAGGGGACTTGGAGTGGAATTCAAGAAACAAGCGAGCGGCCACGAGGGTGCCCGGTGCACCCCCTACAGGTGGGCGTGCCCCCACCCTCGTGGGCCCCTCGAGCGTCCACCGACCTACTTCTTCCTCCTATATATACCCACAGACCCCGAAAACATCTAGGAGCACCACGAAAAACTATTTCCACCACCGCAACCTTCTGTATCCACGAGATCCCATCTTGGAGCATTCGACGGTGCTGCGCCAGAGGGGGAATCGACCATGGAGGGCCTCTACATCATCTCACAGGCCCTTCCAATGAGTTGTGAGTAGTTTACCACAAACCTTCGGGTCCATAGTTATTAGCTAGATGACTTCTTCTCTCTCTTTGAATCTCAATACAAAGTTCTCCTCGATCTTCTTGGAGATCTATTCGATGTAACTCTTTTTGCGGTGTGTTTGTCGAGATCCGATGAATTGCGGGTTTATGATCAAGTTTATCTATGAGAAATATTTGAATCTCCTCCAAATTCTTTTGTGTGTGATTAAGTTATCTTTGCAAGTCTCTTCGAATTATCAGTTTGATTTGGCCTACTAGATTGATCTTTCTTGCAATGGGAGAAGTGCTTAGCTTTGGGTTCAATCTTGCGGTGTCCTTTCCCAGTGACAACAGGGGCAGCAAGGCACGTATTGTATTGTTGCCATCAAGGATAAAAAGATGGATGAGAGAGTCCAGGATTAGGGGGACCTCGAACAGCCGGACTATATACTTTGGCCGGACTATTGGACTATGAAGATACAAGATTGAAGACTTCGTCCCGTGTCTGGGTGGGACTCTCCTTCGCGTGGAAGGCAAGCTTGGGAAATCGGATATGTAGATCTCCTTCTTTGTCACCGACTCTGTGTAACCCTAGCCCCCTCCGGTGTCTATATAAACCGGAGGGTTTAGTCCGTAGGACAGGGACAATCATAATCATAGGCTAGCTTCTAGGGTTTAGCCTCTACGATCTCGTGGTAGATCAACTCTTGTAATACTCATATCAACAAGATAAATCAAGCAGGAAGTAGGGTATTACCTCCATCGAGAGGGCCCGAACCTGGGTAAACATTGTGTCCCCCGCCTCCTATTACCATTAGTCTTAGACGCACAGTTCGGGACCCCCTACCCGAGATCCGCCAGTTTTGACACCGACATTGGTGCTTTCATTGATAGTTCCACTGTGTCGTCACGATAAGGCTTGATGGCTCCTCCAATCATCTGCAACAATGCAATCTAGGGTGAGGTTTTCCTCCCCGGGAAGATCTTCGTATTCGGTGGCTTCGTACTGCGGGCCAACTCACTTGGCCATCTGGAGCAGATCGATAGCTACACCCCTGGCCATCAGGTCAGGTTTGGAAGCTTGAACTACACTGCTGACATCCACGAAGACTTGATCTTCACCGGGTTCGAGCCCATGACAGGCGCGCCACACAGTCACGATGAGCATGACTTAGATCTGCCATCAGACGGTGTTCAGGAGGACGCACCTAAATCTGCCCTGGCCTTAGAGCCGAAGCAGATCGCGCCATCCAAGGACGGGCGGATAGACCCCGCCGCGGAGGACGCACACTCATCAGCGCTAGAGCCGAACACAGACTTCACCTCCAAAGAAATATGTGTCATCGGACCCTCGGACTCGTCTCTGGTCATAGGTTCCGAACCACGCACATCCGTGCCCATCGACTCTGATTGGGCGCCGATCATGGAGTTTAGCTCCGCTGATATTTTTCAGCACTCACCCTTGGGTGACTTGCTAAATTCACTGAAATCTCTCTCTCTCTCGTCAGGAGACTCTTGGCCGAACTATGTCCAGCTTGAGTGGGAAGCGGACGACGAAAGAATTCGTTCCCCACCCACCACCCACTTAATAGCCACTGTCGATGACTTAACCGACACGCTTGGCTTCGACTCTGAGGACATCGATGGTATGGACGACGATGCGTGAGATGAACAGGAACCACCACCCATGAGGCGTGGACAGCCACCTCATCCTATGATATATACATGGTGGATACACCCAAAGAAAACAACGGTGAGGAGCGGAAGGATGCAATGAAGGATAATCCCCTCGAGAAGCAACCAAAGCGATGACGTAGGCGCCACTCTAAATCCCGCCACAGTAAAAACAGCGATAACAGCGCAAGAAGAAATAATACCCCGCCTCCAAAGGAAACGACGACCCCATGGACCCAGTGATGGAGCAGGACGAGCCAGGGGATGGCAAACATAGTCCGGAGCCGCTATCCGATCACGCCGATGCCGAGGGTAAAACTCATCAACCTGTCTTCGGAGAGGAGAACAGTCCGGACAATGATGCACACATCATCCCGGAAAGGCACTTGGAACAAGAGAACCTCCATAGAAGGCTTATTGCCACCGCGAGGAGCTTGAAGAAGCAGAAGCAAAGGCTTAAGGCCGCGCAGGATACGCTCAACCGCAGATGGAACAAAGTGCTCGACACTGAAGAAAAATACGGTGGCGATCGCCACACAAAGAGCTACCCAAAGCGCAAGCTGCTACCCGAATTCGATGACGAGGCCATAGAGCCCATTCCGCCGAAAAATAATATGGCCGATCCACTGGATCGACCACCCCGTGGCCGCGACAGGGCGGCTAATGATGCCGCACACAAGTCAGCACACGATTTACGTGAGCTCCTGAAAAAAAGCCGGTATGACCAGGTCCATCTATGGATCTAGGAAGCATGCTCCGGTGCAGGATCTGTTGGGGAACGTAGTAATTTTAAAATTTTCCTACGCACACGCAAGATCACGGTGATGCATAGCAACAAGAGGGGAGAGTGTTGTCCATGTACCCTCGTAGACCGAAAGTGGAAGCGTTAGCACAACGCGGTTGATGTAGTCGTACGTCTTCACAATCCGACTGATCCAAGTACCGAACGTACGGCACCTCCGAGTTCAGCACACGTTCAGCTCGATGACGTCCCACGAACTCCGATCCAGCAGAGCTTCGCAGGAGAGTTCCGTCAGCACGACGGTGTGATGATGGTGTCGATGATGCTACCGATGCAGGGCTTCGCCTAAGCACCGCTATGATATTACCGGGGTGGAATATGATGGAGGGGGCACCGCACACGGCTGGGAGAGATCAACAGATCAACTTGTGTGTCTAGAGGTGGCCCTGCCCCCGTATATAAAGGAGCAAGGGGGGAGGCGGCCGGCCAAGAGGAGGGCGCGCCAAAGGGGGAGTCCTACTCCCACCGGGAGTAGGACTCCTCCTTTCCTTGTAGGAGTAGGAGAAGGGAAGGAAAAAGGAGAAGGAAGGATGGGGGCGCCCCCCCTCCCTAGTCCAATTCGGACCAGTCCATGGGGAGGGGTGCGGCCACCCTTTGAGGCCTTTCTCTCCTTTCCCGTATGGCCCATTAAGGCCCAATACGAATTCTCGTAACTCTCCAGTACTCCGAAAAATACCCGAATCACTCGGAACCTTTCCGATGTCCGAATATAGTCGTCCAATATATCGATCTTTATGTCTCGACCATTTCGAGACTCCTCGTCATGTCCCCGATCTCATCCGGGACTCCGAACTACCTTCGGTTCATCAAAACACATAAACTCATAATACCGATCGTCACCGACTTTTAAGCGTGCGGACCCTATGGATTCGAGAACAATGTAGACATGACCGAGACACGTCTCCGGTCAATCAACAATAGCGGAATCTAGATGCTCATATTGGCTGCCACATATTCTATGAAGATCTTTATCAGTCAAACCGCATAACAACATACGTCGTTCCCTTTGTCATCGGTATGTTACTTGCCCGAGATTTGACCGTCGGTATCTCAATACCTAGTTCAATCTCGTTACCGGCAAGTCTTTTTACTCGTTATGTAATTCATCATTCCGCAACTAACTCATTAGTCATATTGCTTGCAAGGCTTATAGTGATGTGCATTACCGAGAGGGCCCAGAGATACCTCTCCGACAATCAGAGTGACAAATCCTAATCTCGAAATACGCCAACTCAACAAGTACCTTCAGAGACACCTGTAGAGAACCTTTATAATCACCCATTTACGTTGTGACGTTTGGTAGCACACAAAGTGTTCCTCCGGTAAACGGGAGTTGCATAATCTCATAGTCATAGGAACATGTATAAGTCATGAAGAAAGCAATAGCAACATGCTAAACGATCAAGTGCTAAGCTAACGGAATGGGTCAAGTCAATCACATCATTCTCCTAATGATGTGATCCCGTTAATCAAATGACAACTCATGTCTATGGTTAGGAAACTTAACCATCTTTGATTAACGAGCTAGTCAAGTAGAGGCATACTAGTGACACTATGTTTGTCTATGTATTCACACATGTATTATGTTTCCGGTTAATACAATTCTAGCATGAATAATAAACATTTATCATGAAATAAGGAAATAAATAATAACTTTATTGTTGCCTCTAGGGAATATTTCCTTCAATCTCCCACTTGCACTAGAGTCGATAATCTAGTTCACATCACCATGTGATTTAACACTAATATTCACATCTGCATGTGATTAACACCCGTAGTTCACATCGTCATGTGACCAACGCCTAATGGGTTTACTAGAGTCAATAATCTAGTTCACATTGATATGTGATTAACACCCAAAGAGTACTAAGGTATGATCATGTTTTGCTTGTGAGAGAAGTTTAGTCAACGGGTCTGTCACATTCAGAGCCGTATATATTTTGCAAATATTCTATGTCTACAAGCTCTGCACGGAGCTACTCTAGCTAATTGCTCCCACTTTCAATATGTATCCAGATTGAGACTTAGAGTCATCTGGATTGGTGTAAAAGCTTGCACCAATGTAACTCATTACAACGAACTTTTTTATCACTTCCATTATCGAGAAATATTTCCTTAGTCCTCACTAAGGATATTTTTTAGCGTTGTCCAGTTATCCACTCCTAGATCAAAATTTTACTCCCTTGTCAAACTCGGAGCAAGGTATACAATACGTTTGGTACACAGCATAGCATACTTTATTGAACCTATGACTGAGGCATAGGGAATGACTTTTCATTCTTTTTCTATTTTCTGCCATGGTCGGGTTTTTGAGTCTTACTCAACTTCACATCTTGCAACACAGGCAAGAATTCCGTTGACTGTTCCATTTTGAATTACTTCAAAATCTTATCAAGGTATGTACTCATTGAAAAATCTTATCAAGCGTCTTGATATATCTCTATAGATCTTGATGCTCAATGTGTAAGCAGCTTCACCGAGGTCTTTCTTTGAAAAACTCTTTTCAAATACTCCTTTATGCTTTCCAGAAAATTCTACATTATTTCCGATCAACAATATGTTATTCACATATACTTATCAGAAATGCTGTAGTGCTCCCACTCACTTTCTTGTAAATACAGGCTTCACCGCAAGTCTGAATAAAACTATATGCTTTGATCAACTCATCAAAGCGTATATTCCAACTCCGAGATGCTTGCACCTGTCCATAGATGGATCACTGGAGCTTGCACACTTTGTTAGTACCTTTCGGATTGACAAAACCTTCTGGTTGCATCATATACAACTCTTCTTTAATAAATCCGTTAAGGAATGTAGTTTTGACATCCATTTGCCAGATTCACAAAATGTGGCAATTCCTAACATGATTCAGACAGACTTAAGCATCGATATGAGTGAGAAAATCTCATCATATTCAACACCTTGAACTTTGTCAAAAAACCTTTTGCGACAAGTCGAGCTTTGTAGATAGTAACACCACTATCAGCGTTTGTCTTCCTCTTGAAGATCCATTTATTCAATATGGCTTGCCGATCATCGGGCAACTCCACCAAAGTTCTCACTTTGTTCTTATACATGGATCCCATCTCAGATTTCATGGCCTCAAGTCATTTTGCGGAATCTGGGCTCATCATCGCTTCCTCATAGTTCGTAGGTTCATCATGGTCTAGTAACATGACTTCCAGAACAGGATTACCATACCACTCTGGTGCGGACTATACTTTGGAAGGCCTACGAGGTTCTGTAATTACTTGATCTGAAGTTTCATGATCATCATCATTAGCTTCCTCACTAATTGGTGTAGGAATCGCTGTAACTGATTTCTGTGATGAACTACTTTCCAATTCGGGAGAAGGTACAATAACATGGCCATTTTGTTCGTGCCGATTCATCCAAGCAGTTCAGCATCAGCGTTAACTTGGATCCGAAATAGGAAAGTGTAACGCCCCAGATTCGATGCTCTAGGTGTCCGCCAGTTATTCGCCGTCCTTTCCATGTCATGTGCTTGCGTGTTGCATTTTGCCATGTCATCATCTGCATTTCATATCATGTCATCATGTGCATCTCTTTGTGCATACGTGTTCATCTCATGCATCCGAGCATTTTCCCCGTGGTCCGTTTTGCAATCCGACACTCCTATGTCCTCCGGCGTCCCCCTTTTGTCTCTCGTTGTGAGCGGGTGTTAAACATTCTCGGAATGGCACGAGGTTTGCCAAGCGGCCTTGGTACACCACCGTAGACCGCCTGTCAAGTTTCGTGCCATTTGGGGTCCGTTTGATACTCCAACGGTTAACCAGGTAACCGTAAAGGCCTCTTTTGTGTGCAGCCCAACACCCCTCCAAAGTGGCCCAATAACCCATCCAACCCCCCCATGCTCTCGGTCGTTCAATCACGATCGCGTGGCTGAAAGCCGCACCTCATTTGGAGCCTCCTAGCTCCCTCTACCTATAAATATGTGATCCCCTCCGGATTTTTCATGGATGAAACCCTAGCCTCTTTCTCCTCCCGCCGCCGGACGCGTCCATCCCCGCCGCCGGACATGTCCGCCGTCGCCCTCAGCAAACCAGATGCCACCACCTGTCCGCCTCCACCGCGCCGCCGCCCGCAGCCACTCCTGCAGCCTGCCACGTGTCCCTCGCCGCCTCTCTCCTCCGCGCCCGCCAGCAGAGCCATGGGCCAGATCCAGCCCGCCTGAGCCCGGATCCCGTGCCCGCTGCCGGCCGTCTCGTCTCGCCGGCGTGGCCCCGCCTCCGCCCGCCGCCGCGAGCCCCGGCACCCTTTGCCTGTCACCTTGGTTTTCTGATCGCTGGTTCTCAGCTCTTTTCATCCGGTGCATTTCTAGTAACATGACTTCCAGAACAGGATTACCGTACCACTCTAGTGCGGACTGTAGTTTGGAAGGCCTACGAGGTTCTGTAATAACTTGATCTGAAGTTTCATGATCATCATCATTAGCTTCCTCACTAATTGGTGTAGGAATCACTGTAACTGATTTCTGTGATGAACTACTTTCCAATTCGGGAGAAGGTACAATAACCTGGCGATTTTGTTCCTGGCGATTCATCCAAGCAGTTCAGCATGAGCGCTAACTTGGATCCGAAATAGGAAAGCATGCTCATCGAGTTCATCCGTGAGAATCGGGACATCTTTGCGTGGAAACCTTCTAACATGCCAGGTGTACCGAGGGAACTCGCTGAGCACACTCTTAATATTGATCCGAAGTTCAAACCGGTCAAATAGTTTCTTCACCGCTTTAATGAAGAGAGGCGCAAGGCCATTGGTGTAACACCCCAAAAATTTAATCATGATTTGTTCGTTAAAATTTTGCCAGGAAATTAAATTTTTATTTTCTAGATTTATCTTTTGATTTTAGAACCTTTCTTTTCTTTGATATTGTGGAGTTTTTGCCCCAAGTAAAAACTTTTCAAAAATGTTGTTGGGCTTGTATACCCTCTCCTGCAACATTTCTTTTATCAGAAGAATTATTTATATGATTATTTTCCCTGAGCTTTATTTCTTTTAAAAATGATTTTCACCAGCTTTAGAGCCTCTTTTGCACTACAACCCTTTGATAAATTTATTTAAAATTCCAACCAATTTGGGGATGTCATGTGATGTTCCTAAATCACTTTTATGCAAAAATATCCTTTAGTCATTTGGAGATTTTGAGCTTTACCCCAAGTTTTCAAATCTGGTCCAATTTGCACTTTTGCACTACAACCTATTTAAATATTTCTTTAAAACTTCCACCAAAATTAGGATGTTAGTAGGAGTATATTATTCATCTTCATGCAAAAACCCACTGGTGTTATTTGAAAATTTTGAGCAAATCATCCTCTTTTGCTCTCTGGACCAGATTGGCTTTTCCTACTGCAACCCTAATTTATTTTGCTCTAGTGCCCATGAGCTTTTTCTTGCTTATAGTCCTCCCTACCAAACCCTTAAGTCCAGGAGAATGGACCCATTGGAGTATTCTTGGTCCATGAAGCTATGCCCTTTACTTTCTGTCTAGAATTGGTTTTCTCAAAAACTTGCACTAACAAGTTTCTGTTTTTGCCAAACTAATCTTGCCAACCACTTCATCATCTAATGAGACTATGATCTGGTGTTTTTGGCCACCCCAAGAGTTGCCTAGATGCCCTTAGCATTCTGTCAAACACCTTGTGTGCATGGCCAGTTTTGGCTTGGTTTCTAGTTTGCATTATGGACTTGATCCGCTGGCCAAACCAGCATGTCTCATGGCTCTACCTTAGTCTATAGCCCCACCCTGCTAAACCCCATGTGGATTGGAGCCCCCTGGCATGCCTTGGCATTTTTCCGAACACGTAGCGTGCGTGCTCTGGGCGCACGTTTTGCAAGCGCGCGCAGCCGAGCCGCCGCGTCGTGCCCCTGGCCTTTGCTCGCCCGCAGAGCTGCGCCCCGTTCTCGCCTGCTCACCAGAACCTTCCAGGCTGCCCCTGGAGCCCCGCAGCGCCGCCGTCAGGTCGGCCATGGCGGCTAGCGGCCGACCACAGTGGGCTCCTGCCATGGACGGCGCCACCCGAGCCACAGCCGCGCGCCAGCTGCCCCTGGAACAGCTCGAGCTCATTCGCAAGCTCGTCTGCTAGCGCCCGTCGCCGCCACGTCGCCCTGCAGCTATAGAACGGCGGTTCGCCGTCGAGCTTCTCCTCGACCTCCGCGGAACCGACCTAGTCGCACTATAAAAGGAACCCCCGAGCTCGTCCGACCCTCGGGCGACCTCCTACCATCCCACTAGTGCGCCCCACAGCCAGCAAGCGACGGCGGGAAGCCTTCTTCCTCGTCTCCGATCAGTTCGGTCACCGCCGCACTCCGGTCCCGTTCGTCACAAGCAGAGCACCCCCCGTCCATCCACTGCTCCCATCCTCTCCCCCTCGATCTTGCGGAGCCACCCAGCACCTCAGCCTCCACCGGGAACCACCATAGCCCAAACCCCCAAACCTCCCGAAGCCACCTCCGCCGCAGAGCTCGCCGCTGGCGACTCCCTTCGTCCCCGCAAGCCTTTCGACCACCAGGAGAACCGCCCTGGACTGACGGATCCTTCCTTGCCCTCTGAACCCAGTGGGGAGCCGCCAATCACCGGCGTCGATCGCCGGAGCCCCGCCTCTGTTCGGCCAGAGAGGAAGGAGGCGCGGGCGACCGGTCAAACCTGACCAGTGGGCCCAAGGGACCCACTATCAGTGACCCCCGGGCCGGTCCACGCTGGCATAAGTGGAGGCATAATACCGGAGTACGTCTCCTACGTGTTCTTTTATTTGAAATATTTTTTCCTTTTTTGCTTTATTTAAAAACAAAAATTTGACTAAACTTTGAGTGGCTATAACTTTTTAAATATAACTCCAAATGAGTTGATTCCTTTTCCTACCTCTCTCAAATTTCATCTAGATTATTTTAAGATTTATTTCAAAAATAATTAGGGAAACTTTTTGTACTATTTTTAAAGTTGGTGTTAATTTGAATATTTTCAAAAATAGGATTTTGAAGAAGAAGAAAACTTTCAAAAGTTTTGGAATGCACCATGCCTCTCCACAACTTGAAGGCAAGCATTCTGAACCCTGGCATAATATTTTTTTGTGTTGTTTGATACAATAACAACAACACCTTGACATGGAGCATTCGTTATTTTATGTGATGATACGATCATACGCATGAGTGCATAATGAAGATTCTTTTCTGTTGGAAATGGATATGCTTGTGATAGTAATCATCCTCGTATGCCTTTCCTGCCTACTGGAAGGAAGCGGGGAAAGTCTCTGTCTTGGGTAGACACGAGCTTGTCCCTAGTTCCTCGTCGAGACGATTGTGTCCGGTATGGCATGACGGGGTATGATGAGTGGTGATTCTGTCTGTTGTTTGAAATATTTTTTGCTATGCTAAGCATGTAGGGAATACTTAAACCTCCCGAGTCGACCATAGATCGAGTCTTGTTCCAGTAACCCCCATACTTGTTTCGTACTACCACTTGTCCCTGCCGCAGGTAGGGTACAGTTCAGTAAGTTGTCAACCCCTTTCTTGGCACACACCATACAGAGAGGCCATGGTGGAAGATACCGGCTGCATCCGGCAGGCATGCCACTTGGTCTGGGGGCATGGGTGTTTCCGGTTGGGACCGAGAGGGGGGAACCCCTTAGTAGCGCGCGGTATAAATTTGATCCCATGCTAATCGAGGTTGTAGCCTCCCCACTTAGAGTTTTCCTTGACATGTGTCGTGGGTGATTCCAGACACCGGTAAGTTAAGCCGGTGTGTCCGGGTCAGGTGTGTTTTCAATTAAAAGACCGTAAATGGAATTAGTCCCGATGGACTAAAGGAATCCGTTACTCGTGGGTAAATAGTACACCCTCTGCAGAGGTTATATCTATTCGAATAGCCGTGTCCATGGTTAAGGACTACAGTCTGGGATGGGTCAAGTGTCGGTCTTAGTGTCGGTCTTCGGAGGAGAAATTGCTAAACCAGAACACGGATCATGACCTGTGACTTCTGATGATTATGATTATTATTATTACGGACTAACCCTTTATATTATTTGAATTATTAAGTATCCCTAGGACGGTTCTACCTCCTGGATACTCACTGTGATTAATTTTTTACAAGCCCTTTATGTGGTGTCGCTGAGACGCCCGACTGCGGCATGCTTGTTATTTATTTAGTTTATAAGCCCTTTTTGTGGTGTCGCTGAGACGCCCAACTGCGGCATGCTTGTTATTTTTTTAGTTTATAAGCCCTTTATGTGGTGTCGCTGAGACGCCCGACTGCGGCATATTTGTTATTTATTTAGTTTATAAGCCCTTTATGTGGTGTCGCTGAGACGCCCGACTGCGGCATGCTTGTTATTTATTTACTTTATAAGCCCTTTATGTGGTGTCGCACAGACGCCCGACTGTGGCATGTTTGTTACTTATTTCACGTATAAGCCCTTTATGTGGTGTCGCTTAGACGCCCGACTGAGGCATGCTTTATGTTATTGTCCTTTCGAGGCGTCGCTTCAGACACCCGATCGGTGCATTCTATTTCTACTTTGTGATTGCATATTCATGTTTATATGAACAACCAGCTTGCGTGCATCATGGATTTTATTTTGCGATTGACGTTGTGATCATAGAATATTTCAGTGCATGATTATCATCTATTATGTTATACCCGTGTTCATAATGTTTGCGAGTACATTCAAAGTACTCACTGGCTTGTCCCTGGCTATTGTCTTGGCCAGATTTCTTGCATGGAGAGGAGCATTGCGATGACAGCCCCGGAACCTATGCAATGGTGATAGCAGCCTCGCGAAGATAGGAGTTATCCAGGTCAGCTGTTCCTGTGGGAAATGGAGTCCCATAGACGCAGATGAACCACAAACCGCTTCCGCCATCAGCGACTAGAAACCATTTGTTGTACTCATAGGCCAGAATGGTCTTGTACTACGTATTATGTATTTTGCTTGGAGTTTCTGTATCGAGTTGGTGCCTCATCAGCTAATAGTAATCCATTTTCTGGGAAATTAATATCCCGAAAATCCGGTCCTGACAACCTTGGTATCAGAGCCAGGCTGACCATTGGCTAATCCTATCTTAGCCAGGTCAATAAACCTAGATTAACCAACCCACCAGACCTTAACCTAACCACGGCCGAGCTTCTCGTGTAAGATAGCCACACAGTGACCCCGACACCTTTTGGCCGTCGGTGCCCAACCTATCAGCCTAGCCTGTCGATCACGCGCCTGTGACCGACACCTAAATTGTCTCATTCGCAAGCGTGCGAAGGAAGACTCCGTCCCCTTTTTTCTATAAAAAGGGCACGCTAGCCTCAACCAGCACAGCCCAGCCTTTTCTCCAAACCGAGCTAGAATGCCTGGCCCCGTCGTGCACAATGAGACCACAACAACCAACCTTGGAGGTTTTGTGACCATGCTAGCAAACCTCACCCGCCGTGCCTTTGCATTAGAAGAGCCCCCAGAATATGTTGTGTACCAAGGACCCATGAGCGGTGAGAGCTGTCAATTCTGGGCCACTGTGCACGTCTAAGGTAGGGGTTTATCGCTAGAATGCCCCTACAGGTTCATCGGAAGCACAACTTCCTTTGAGACAAAAGCCATCCAATTAGCTACTCGAGAGGCTATAGTTCACCTCTGGCACTTGTCGCCCAGAGTTAACTGTCGCTCGTTCTACTACTACCCCAGCCGTGGCGGGTATGGTAGGCCATCCCAGGTTGCCAACGGAGACCACGAGACGGACCCTGCATTGTTGCATCCGGTGCGCTATGTAAGTGCACTAGAGGGACTGTTCGATCAAATCACCCTCGATCTGATCGCAGCTCATGGAGAACTGGTTCGCCGAGCCCCGGCAAGAGGAGAAGGTGAGCCCGACGCCGACAACCCAGTCGTGCTGTTTGGACAACCGATCGAGTCCTTGAGGTCTGCCCCAGCCATCGACCAAAATGCTTTGGTGTCCCAAGAAGTGCTTCGTCGCCTTTTGGGAACACGCTCCAACGGGATTGTGGCCAACAACTCCCGCGATGGTCATCATCTCTACCCTGACCCTGCAGTTCCTCAACCCCCTCCAGCTAACCCCGACGGTGAAACCCGTGGAGAAGCCTCAACGTCCACAAGGCATGCCCACCTAGATATCAATGAGGTAGACTAAAGTCACTCGAGTAGTACCGAGTCTTAGTATGTCCACGCCCTGTAACTGTGTGATCCTATATCGCCATAAATAAATGTTGTTTGCTCGTGCGCCCCTATTTTAAATAGTAGCCATGCATAAGTATGTTGGTGTACGATTGCATTTTAATTCCAGGCGTGGCTGCCAAAAACCAACCCCGACGACACAAAGTTTGTGCTATGAGTAAACTATTTGGTTTCGGCTAATAGGAGTAATATTTTCAAAACAACCCTTAGCAAATCTCGAGGACGAGATTTTTCTTAAGGGGGGTAGTGTTGTAACACCCCAAAAATTTAACCACGATTTTCTTATTAAAATTTTGCCAGGAAATTAGATTTTTTATTTTCTGGATTTATCTTTTGATTTCAGAACCTTTCTTTTCTTTGATATTGTGGAGTTTTTGCCCCAAGTAAAAACTTTTCAAAAATGTTGTTGGGCTTGTATACCCTCTCTTGAAACATTTCTTTTATCAGAAGAATTATTTATATGATTATTTTCCCCGAGCTTTATTTCTTTTAAAAATGATTTTCACCAGCTTTAGAGCCTCTTTTGCACTGCAACACTTTGATAAATTTACTTAAAATTCCAACCAATTTGGGGATGTCATGTGATGTTCCTAAATCACTTTTATGCAAAAATATCCTTTAGTCATTTGGAGATTTTGAGCTTTACCCCAAGTTTTCAAATCTGGTCCAATTTGCACTTTTGCACTACAACCTATTTAAATATTTCTTTAAAACTTCCACCAAAATTAGGGGATGTTAGTAGGAGTATATTATTCATATTTATGCAAAAATCCACTGGTGTTCTTTGAAAAATTTGAGCAAATCATCCTCTTTTACTCTCTGGACCAGATTGGCTTTTTCTACTGCAACCCTAATTTATTTTGCTCTAGTGCCCATGAGCTTTTTCCTGCTTATAGTCCTCCCTACCAAACCCTTAAGTCCAGGAGAATGGACCCATTGGAGTATTCTTGGTCCATGAAACTATGCCCTTTACTTTTTGTCCAGAATTGGTTTTCTCAAAA
The DNA here is from genome assembly GCA_021437245.1 of Aegilops speltoides. Lineage (NCBI taxonomy): Eukaryota > Viridiplantae > Streptophyta > Magnoliopsida > Poales > Poaceae > Aegilops > Aegilops speltoides. The sequence goes on along the minus strand of CM038147.1, from coordinate 489,552,024 downwards.
ACTTGCACTAACAAGTTTCTGTTTTTGCCAAACTAATCTTGCCAACCTCTTCATCATCTAAAGAGACTATGATCTGGAGTTTTTGGCCACCCCAAGAGTTGCCTAGATGCCCTTAGCATTCTGTCAAACACCTTGTGTGCATGGCCAGTTTTGGCTTGGTTTCTAGTTTGCATTATGGACTTGATCCCCTGGCCAAACCAGCATGTCTCATGGCTCTACTTAGTCTATAGCCCCACCCTGCTAAACCCCATGTGGATTGGAGCCCCCTGGCATGCCTTGGCATTTTGCCGAACACGTAGCGTGCGTGCTGTGGGCGCGCCCAGAGCTCACGTTTTGCACGCACACGCAGCCGAGCCGCCGCGTCGCGCCCCTGGCCTTTGCTCGCCCGCAGAGCTGCGGCCCGTTCTCGCCTGCTCACCAGAACCCTCCAAGCCGCCCTTGGAGCCCCACAGCGCCGCCGTCAGGTCGGCCATGGCGGCTAGTGGCTGGCCACAGTGGGCTCCTGCCATGGACGGCGCCGCCCGAGCCTCAGTCGCGCGCCAGCTGCCCCTGGAACAGCTCGAGCTCATCCGCAAGCTCGTTTGCTAGCGCCCATCGCCGCCCGTCGCCCTGCAGCTACAGAACGGCGGTTCGCCGTCAAGCTTATCCCCGGCCGCCGCAGAACCGACGTCCCGCTATAAAAGGAACCCCCGAGCTCGTCCGACCCTCAGGCGACCTCCTGCCATCCCACTAGTGCGCCCCATGGCCAGCAAGCGACGGCGGGAAGCCTTCTCCTCGCTCTCGATCGGTTCGATCGCCGCCGACTCGTCCTGGTCCCGTTAAATGCATAGCGAGCACCCCGCCCATCCATCGCTCCCATCCTCTCCCCCTTGATCTTGCGGAGCCACCCAGCACCTCAGCCTCGACCGGGAACCACCGTAGCCCAAACCCCCAAACCCTCCCGAAGCCACCTCCGTTGCAGTGCTCGCCGCCGGCGACTCCCTTCGTCCCTGCAAGCCTTTCGACCACCAGGAGAACCGCCCTGGACTGACGGATCCGTCCCTGCCCTCGGAACCCAGTGGGGAGCCGCCAATCGCCGGCGTCGATCGCCGGAGCCCCGCCTCTGTTCGGCCAGAGGAGGAAGGAGGCGCGGGCGACCGGTCAAACCTGACCAGTGGGCCCAAGGGACCCACTGTCACTGACCCCCAGGCCGGTCCATGCTAGCGTAAGTGGAGGCATAAAACCGGAGTACGTCTCCTACGTGTTCTCTTATTTGAAACGTTTTTCCTTTTTCTGTTTTATTTAAAAACAGAAATTTGACTAAACTTTGACTAGCTATAACTTTTTAAATATAACTCCAAATGAGTTGATTCCTTTTCCTATCTCTCTCAAATTTCATCTACTTTATTTTAAGATTTATTTCTAAAATAATTAGGGAAACTTTTTGTACTGTTTTTAAAGATGGTGTTAATTTGAATATTTTCAAAAATAGGATTTTGAAGAAGAAGAAAACTTTCAAAAGTTTTGGAATGCACCCTGCCTCTCCACAACTTGAAGGCAAGCATTCTGAACCCTAGCACAATATTTTTGTGTGTTGTTTGATACGATAACAACAACACCTTGACATGGAGCATTCGTTATTTTATGTGATGATACGATCATACGCATGAGTGCATGATGAAGATTCTTTGCTGTTGGAAATGGATATGCTTGTGATAGTAATCATCCTCGTATGCCTTTCCTGCCTACCGGAAGGAAGCCGGGAAAGTCTCTGTCTTGGATAGACACGAGCTTGTCCCTAGTTCCTCGTCGAGACGAGTGTGTCCCGTATGGCATGATGGGGTTTGATGAGTGGTGATTCTGTCTGTTGTTTGAAATATTTTTTGCTATGCTAAGCATGCAGGGAATACTTAAACCTCCTGAGTCGACCATAGATCGAGTCTTGTTCCACTAACCCCCATACTTGTTTCGTACTACCACTTGTCCCTGCCGCAGGTAGGGTACAGTTCAGTAAGTTGTCAACCCCTTTCTTGGCACACACCATATAGAGAGGCCAAAGATACCGGCTGCATGCGGTAGGCATGCCACTTGGTCCGGGGGCATGGGTGTTTCCGGTTGGGACCAAGAGGGGGGCACCCCTTAGTAGCGCGCGGTATAAATTTGATCCCATGCTAATCGAGGTTGTGGCCTCCCCACTTAGAGTTTTGCTTGACATGTGTCGTGGGTGATTCCAGACACCGGTAAGTTAAGCTGGTGTGTGCGGGTCAGGTGTGTTTTCAGTTAAAAGACCGTAAATGGAATTAGTCCCGATGGACTAAAGGAATCCGTTACTCGTGGGTAAAGAGTACACCCTCTGCAGAGGTTATATCTATTCGAATAGCCGTGTCCATGGTTAAGGACTACAGTCTGGGATGGGTCAAGTGTCGGTCTTAGTGTCGGTCTTCGGAGGAGAAACTGCTAAACCAGAACATGGATCATGACCTGTGACTTATGATGATTATGATTATTATTATTACGGACTAACCCTTTATATTATTTGAATTATTAAGTATCCCTGGGACGGTTCTACCTCCTGGATACTCACTGTGATTAATGTTTTACAAGCCCTTTATATGGTGTCGCTGAGACGCCCGACTATGGCATGCTTGTTATTTATTTAGTTTATAAGCCCCTTTTGTGGTGTCGCTGAGATGCCCGACTTCAGCATGCTTGTTATTTATTTAGTTTATAAGCCCTTTATGTGGTGTCGCTGAGACGCCCGACTGCGGCATGCTTGTTATTTATTTAGTTTATAAGCCCTTTATGTGGTGTCGCTGAGACGCCCGACTGCGGTATGCTTGTTATTTATTTACTTTATAAGCCCTTTATGTGGTGTCGCACAGACGCCCAACTGTGGCATGTTTGTTACTTATTTCACGTATAAGCCCTTTATGTGGTGTCGCTCAGGCGCCCGACTGAGGCATGCTTTATGTTATTGTCCTTTCGAGGCGTCGCTTCAGACACCCGATTGGTGCATTCTTTTTCTACTTTCTGATTGCATATTCATGTTTTATATGAACAACCTGCTTGTGTGCATCACGGATTTTATTTTGCGATTGACATTGTGATCATAGAATATTTCAGTGCATGATTATCATCTATTATGTTATCCCCGTGTTCATAATGTTTGTGAGTACATTCAAAGTACTTACTAGCTTGTCCCTGGCTATTGTCTTGGCTAGATTTCTTGCATGGAGAGGAGCGTTGCGATGACAACCCCGGAACCTAAGCAATGGTGATAGCAGCCTCGCGAAGATAGGAGTTATCCAGGTCAGCTGTTCCTGTGGGAAATGGAGTCCCATAGATGCAGATGAACCACAAACCGCTTCCACCATCAGCCACTAGAAACCATTTGTTGTACTTATAGGCTAGAATGGTCTTGTACTACATATTATCTATTTTGCTTGGAGTTTCTGTATCAAGTTGGTGCCTCATCAGCTAACAGTAATCCTGGGGCTGGTGAGCACAAGGACCATTTTCTGGGAAATTAATATCCCGAAAATCCGTTCCTGACAATTGGTGAAGAGGTAGCCCGGCTATTGGCGGCAAGGTTTATTGTGGAGGTGTTTCACCCTGAGTGGTTGGCTAACCCGGTGTTGGTGCTTAAGAAGAACGGCACTTGGCGTATGTGTGTAGACTACACAGATTTAAATCATGGGTATGAAGGAGGCTGGTAAGGAATATCCGGTTCAGCGGCCGGTTTATTATATCAGTGAGGTACTTATCGAGTCCAAGCAGAGATATCCCCATTGGTAGAAGCTGGTGTATTGAGTGTTTATGGCAAGCCGAAAGCTTAAGCAATACTTTCAAGGCCATCCCATCACTGTGGTCAGTTCTGCTCCATTGGGAGACATCATTCAAAACAAGGAGGCAACTGGCCGGGTTGCTAAGTGGGCTATTGAGCTTGGGCCTCACTGGTTGAAATACATGCCTCACACTGCTATCAAGTCCCAAGCGCTCGTAGACTTCATCAACGACTGGACGGAGTTGCAGACACCGGAGGATAAACCGGATAACACATACTGGACTATTCACTTTGATGGATCCAGACAGTTGGAGGGCTCGGGGGCTGGAGTGGTCCTTACTTCCCCTCGAGGTGATAAATTTTGTTATGTTCTCCACTTAATGTTTCCTTGTAATAACAATGCAGCTGAGTATGAGGCTTTACTCCATGGTCTGTGGATGGCCAAGGAGATGAACTTAATCCGGGTACGTTGCTTTGGTGACTCCAATTTAGTAGCTCAACAAGTATCCGGTACGTGGGATTCCAAGGATCCACTCATGGCAACTTATCGACGGGAGGTGGATGTCATTGCTGGTCACTTCAAGGGTTATCAGGTCGAGCACATTGATCGGTGCAAAAATGAAGCGGCAGACGCTTTAAGTTGGCTTGGATCCCAGCGTAAACCGGTGCCGCCTAATGTTTTTCTAGATGTTCTGCATAATCCGTTGGTCAAGGTACCGACGAAGGAGGATCTGGCGATTCCTGACCCGGAAGCTCAATTGGTGGCGATTCTTCATGCTATCCCTGATTGGACATTGCTGTACCTGGCGTATATGAACTGGAGCGAAGTTGCCAGAGGACAAGGTTTTTGCCAAACAGATAATCCGGCGGTCCAAGTCCATGACTATTGTCAATGGCGAGTTACACCACTACAGTGTCTCAGGGGCGTTTCAGCGTTGTGTTTCTTCTGAAGAAGGTTGTGAGATCTTGCATGAAATCCATGAAGGAGATTGTGGTCATCATGCCGGTTCAAAATCTTTGGTGGCTAAGGCTTTCCGGCACGGTTTTACTAGTTAACAGCTCATGCTGATGCGGAAGATCTGGTCCGAAGGTGTGACGGTTTTCAGAAGTTTGCACGTCGAGCTCATGTTCCGGCTCAAGAGTTGAGGATGATTCCAATTACCTAGCCGTTCGCAACTTGGGGGCTGGATATGGTGGGCCTTTTAAGAGGTCCAAGGATAAGAAGACCCACCTCCTGGTGGCAGTTGATAAATTCACCAAGTGGGTGGAGGCAGAGCCGGTGAGCAAGTGTGATGCGGCCACGGTGGTTCAGTTCATGAAAAAGGTGATCTTCCAGTTTGGCTTTCCACACAGCATTATAACAGATAATGGCATGAATCTCTCCAAGGGAGCTATGGAAGAGTTCTGTCAACGTGAGCACATCCGGCTTGATGTGTCATCGGTAGCCCACCCCCAATCTAATGGTCAAGCGGAGAGAGCTAACCAGGAAATCCTAAAGTGTATCAAGCCCTGGCTTATGGTCCCTTTGAAGCGGACGTCGGGTTGTTGGGTGGAGAGTTGCCATCCGTTCTATGGAGTATTAACACCACCCCCAATAGATCTACGGGTTACACACCCTTCTTCATGGTTTATGGAGCAGAAGTAGTTCTCCCAAGTGATATGCGTCATGACTCGCCCCGAGTGGAAGCCTACGTTGAAGCGGATAATGAGAGAGCATGCCAGGATGCATTGGACCTGTTAGATGAGCAACGGGATATTGTGGCAGCTCGCTCGCCGATTTATCAGCAAGACCTGCGGCATTATCACAGTTGCCGGGTTAAAACCAGAACTTTCCAAGAAGGCGACTTGGTGCTCCGGCTCATCCAAGATCAGACTGACATGCATAAGTTGTCTCCACCTTGGGAAGGACCCTTTGTGGTCAGCAAGAATTTGAAGAACGGGTCATACTACCTCATCGATGTTCGAGAGCACAAAGACTCATGCAAATCAGAGGAGGAGACTCACCGGCCGTGGAATATAGCTCATCTTCGGCCTTACTACACCTGAGGCATAGGCTCCTACTATGAATATATTTTTGACAATGTACATATTATGATCAATAAATAAACCGGCATCCTTGCTAAAGCGGGGCCTCTGCCGTTTTCGTCTTATATGTCTCCTTGGTTACATGGGGGCTCATGCTTACAAAGCAGAGTTTTCCAGTAAACCAGCTTATAAAGCCACAACATAGCTTGGGAGCTTCACACCCAAGGGACCAAAGAGAGCATGTTGCCACGCACAGCTCAAACATAGGTACCCATTGATCACAGCTCACAATGTTACTTGGGGGCTCTTTGTGCACAGCAACAAAGAGTTTGAAAGGACCCTTGTAATAGGCTATCAAGCCAGGCTTGGAAGCCAGATGTATTCACCTAAAACCCTGGGTTAACCTGCCTTCATCAAGTAAGCCACTCCGTCCAAGTAATCCTGGTATGACCCGCCAAACGTTTGACAAGTCAATCTTATACAGACCATGAACTTGTCAAAGTTAAAACGACGATTGGTTAATTGGAGGCCCATCTTAAAAGGCTTTGTCAAATGGTTTAACTCGGTAGCCTGGAAGCCCATGAAAAGCCTCGAATTTGGGCATGGCAGCCCTTGAAAAGCCACGACTACAAGTTTTTATTTGATTTTGTTTTTTGCAAGTTTTTTCTTTCCTTTGATAAGGTTTTAATGTAAACCGGCGTCTATTGACCTGGCCTAACTATAAGTCATTTCATCAACCCGGCGCTTCTTAACCCGGTGCAGCTTTCAACTATCAGTTGTTAGCACAAAATCAATTATAAACCGGTGTTTCTTAGCCCGGTCTGGCATTGACTATAAGTCTCCAGGATGATCATCCGGTGTTTGTCATAACCCGGCGTGGTTTATTATATACCAGCACAGCAAGGTGAGAGTTATCAACACTCGGGATTTGGGTTGTCACCCTTACTACAAAAACGATTGGTAAACCAACGATGTGATTTAAATCATGGGTATGAAGTATTTTTCATATTTCATTATCTTTACAGCCTTGGTTATAAAGTCTGGCTTCATATTGGGCATCATAACCCGTCCGGTGGTAAACCGCCAGGATAAGTTTTCAGTTTATGACATGCAGAAAATAGGATTGGATAGCACTGATAAAAATCATAAGTAGACATTGCATCCTATGACAAAGTGGCAGTCTCAAGAAAGTGATTACGCACGACGGCATAGCAGACCAAGTGTTTCAAGCTATGCACGATGACATAGCAGACCAAGTGTTTTAAGCTAGCCTATTACAAGGCGTGTTAACCGCCCAAAAAGATAATCGTTTTTCTACACAGGACGGTGCACAAATGGTAAACCGGCTTCCGGATTATGATTCCTCTTCGGCTTGATGGGAAGTTTGTGGATCACCTTGCGCCGGTTCAGCCTCCGCCTCCCCATCCACTGGCTAGAAGTCAATGGTGGCCCAGTCAATTCCACACAAAGCTCGGAAGATAGCTTCATCACTTATAAGATCTGACGGTTCAAGGTCAAGAGCATAAGTGTGCTTACGAGTTGGCGGGATTAGATTTTGGGCTTCATAAACCGACGCAGCAATCCGTCTGTTGTCTGCATCATAAATGGACCGGTGATAAGACAGATCAGTCTCTTCGGCCAATTTGCTAGCAAGTGGGCACATTTCCTTTGTCAAAGCTTTAAGGGCATCCTCGTCAAAATCCAACCCATCTTCTTTCTGACTTGGATAACCATTTCCAATATCCTCCGGGTCAAGGTCAGCTATCCAAGCTTTGGCCCGAGTCAGTGCCGATAAAGCGCCAGCCCTTGCAGCAGATCGTTTCATTTCTTCTAACTGGGCCGGTGTCATGGAGAGCTTGGCCAATGTATCTTTGATTAAGGTTGGCGCCGGTTTGTTATATGAAGCAGTGCAGATAACTCGTTGAGCGTCGGTATATAGCTGCTCAATTAAGGTATAAGCAGCCTTCAGCTTCTTGCGCATATCTGAGCCAAGATGGGCGACGCGGCTACCTGCAATAATTACAATATTGTTTATAAACCGGCGGTTTCAAGGCTGATGAAGTACGGTTCATTACAAAACTACTTACCAAAGATAGCAGAAGTCATAGCATTGATCTGCCGCTTTAAACCAGTCAGCTCTTCCGCTACCGGTTTAAGGGCCGTTTCAGCATCCTCAGCCTGTTTTAATAGAGTGGTTTTCTCGACCTCCCAGTCTGCCCGCTCGCCTTTGAAGCCATCCTTCAATTGCTCCATGGCGGTTAAAACGCCCTTCAACTCAGCTTTGGCCTTGGAAGTTTCTGCTTGCTGGGACTTGATATTTTCTTGAAGATCGGCGATTTGGGAATCCTTGTTGCTCAAGTCAGCCTGCAAAAGACAGATAATAAAGTTGTTAATACTTCCTCAAAGTCCCAAGCACAAAACAAGTTATACACTTGGCACTTGGGGGCTAATGTGGATTGCTTTTATCAACTAGTATTTTAAGTCCCAAGCATACAACAAGTTATATACTTGGCACTTGGGGGCTAATGCATATCGGTTCAATTCAAGGTCATCCAGGTTTTAACAATAAACCGGATCATATTGATAACCGGAATGAATTTTGGAGGCTACATTACAAAAGATGTACCGATTCATCCTAAAGGCATAAACCAGTATACAAGGGCTAAGCAAGCAATGTTCAAATATTCTCCTACTATAAGTCCCGTTTCACATTCATATTGGTGAACCGGCCCTTGGGGGCTACTAGACTTGATCATTAAAGCAGGATATAAGGAAACGAGGAAGTTATTCAAAGGAACAAGTGTTTACCTCATATCGCTCTTTCATCAGGTTTATCAAACCGGCCTCATAATCACGACTTGTATACAGCCGGTTCAAATATCCAGAATGGATGTCTTGAGCATTGAGATGAGCATAGCTTGACAAATCAGTCTTCCACTTGCCTTTCTCCACATCAGCACTTTGGCACTGTGCTTTGATAAAGCGACAGGGTTGCCAGGAGTGGTATGGCCAAAACCAGTAATCACAACATCATCTGTTGTGCCTTTCGCTGTCTTATTTGGGCTTGGCAGTTTATCGGAGGCCTTTGCTGGGCTTGGCGGATCAGCGTGTGGGCTTGGTGGATTTGCCTCTGGTGGATCAGCAAAGGTGTCCTGGTCCTGAGGTGCTGGGTCATCCAGATCAATATCAGCAGCTTGATCAGTAGCCTCTGAGGCCCTCTCCGGTTCAGTGGTCGGATTATCGTCAGTTGGTTTACTCAACTTAGCTTTCTTGCTAAGTCTGGCTTTGGCACTGAAGAAAATAGATGCAGAAGTCAGTACAGTAAACCGGTGCAAGGCATAAAAGGTTAAAGTATAAACATGTTTACCCAGGAACAGTCTTGAGGGGAGGCATCTGTGTGGCTTATGATTCGCCAGAGGATGAGTTGGACGTGCCCTGATAATTGGAATCAGACGGATTAAGATGGTATTGGAAGTAACCCACCTTGGGATAAGATTTATTAGAAGTACAAGAGACCTCTGCATGGCGTTTTCGAACCGGTGTGTCCGGTAAACCGGAGGAGGTAACTTGTTGGTCGCTATGCCGGGTTGTGCGACGAGCTTCAGGTTCCTGTGTCTTCAAAGAAAAGTGCGGATCCAAATAAGCAAGAGGATGTGAACGTTTTACTTTCCGGACTGCGCGGCGGAGTTTTCGTACTGGCACATGATCTGAATCGGAAGAAAGGAGAATTACCTCTACATGATCAGCGCGGCTAGCTTCCGCATCATCCTGATAATGATAGTTGTCAATAAGGTGCATGAAAAATGAACCAAGGGAATCAAGTTCTACCTCTGATTCCGAGTCATCAACATCTTCAGCCGGATCAGGGGACTTGGCGGTTCTTTTCTTTGCTGGCTTCTTTGAGGCCTTACTCTTAGCACAAGGCGCTCTCACTGGTTTGTCTTGTGGTTTTGTCAGTTTGTCTTGAGATTTCCTCTTCCAGAACGGGTCATTGCTTTGCAAAGATGAACAGAAGGTCATCAGAAAAGTTTCAACAATGGGGCAAATTAAAAGCAGAAAGATACAATTCTTACCGCTAGCGGTTTATTAGATGCATAAAAGGGACACGGCGCAGTCTTGCTCCACTCAGATATCGGTTCATCCAACATCTTTTTGACAGCTTCAGTAATCTCGTCATCAGTTAGCTGAATATCGATATGACGTTGAGGGTCTTTTAACTCTCATGTATACTCGCACATTAAACCAGGACGCTGGCTTAAGGGCAAGATACTCCATGAAACCCAGCAACGGACAAGGTCAATACCGGTTAAACCGTTTGCCATAAAGGCTCGGATCTTAGAAATCTGTGGTGCATACTTTGATCGTTCCTTGGCAGTAAGCCATTGAGGCAATGGATGTTCATTACTGAGCCAGTGAGCACGATAACCCGGCAGAAGATTTTCATCATCGGGAGCGGTATTCCGGCAGTAAAACCACGTTTGATTCCAATCCTTGGGGTGGCTGTGATGTTTGGCATGAGGAAAATTGACTTCTTTCCTTTTTTGAATTGATACCCCGCCAAGTTCAGTGTTGGTGCCGTCAGTAAATTCAGTACGGCGGTTCAAGTGGAAGAAGTCTCTGAAAAACTCAACGGTCGGTTCTTCTTGCAGATAAACTTCACAAAACACTTGGAAATTGCAAATGTTGGACACAGAGTTCGGTCCAATATCTTGAGGGTGGAGTTGGAAGCTAGCAAGTACATCCGGAAATTTTTTGATCAGGGAGGGCTAAACCCTCTGTCCAGATGATGTACGAAAACAACTACTCCTCCATCTTGAGGTTCAGGAGGATTTTCAGTACCCGGGGCTCTCCAATGGATGGTTTCTTGCTTTGCTAAAGCGCCAGTCACAACATATGAATTAAGTTGCTCTTCCGTAACCCGGAGGGAGCCCAATTGCAAGAGAAGAACTGTTTGGCCATTTTCGATAACAAGCTGTAAAAAAAAGTTCAACACCGGTTTACGGTTCAATATTGATATGCATAAACCGGCGCCAGGCCGGGGGAAGGAATCAACCAGAGGAAATGTACATGTTAAACCAGATACTGATGGTCAGGTAAAATTGGCGGTTTAAGAGAGGGCTAATGGTACCTGACGGATTATCAATTTTTAACGGTTAAACCGCCTACAATGGTGCAGAAGGGACAGATCGGAAATTTTCTTAAGTGTTGCACAAACAGGTTTTACAAGTTGGTGTGATAATTTCGGATCTACCGCAGTTCTACAAAAGGGGAGAATTTTTAAACCTAAAGGTTGCGACAGCAGAAGAACGCATATGCTTGGACGGGATCTCATGCAGTAAAAAGTGGTTTCTGAGGGTGACTAGGGGCACTGAACTATTACCGCTTATCATTACTATCAGTTTCAGATCAAGCTATGGGATCTAGGAGAGAAAAAGGATGAACAATGAAGAACACTGACAAACAGCGGAACCCTAATGCAGATCTGATATTTGGAAAGAGGAGTACTTACTGGTGCTGCAGGGCAGCGGAGGCGCGTCACAGTTTATCTGGTCAAGAACAGGTTGATGGAGCGGCCTTGTTGGTGCAGATGCGAAGGTCGAGCAGCGGCGGAGCTCGGGTTCTTCGGGGTCGCGAGGAAGAAGAAGAGATGAAGAGGCAATGGGGAGAATGGAAAGGACCCCCGGTCTTATTTATAAAGGCAAAGGCATAAGTGACAGGCGCAAGAATCGAGGAGCCAAAATTGGATATCTGATACAGCTGTCTCCTCGGTCTTTGGGGATTAATTAATAAAAGAAGTATTTACAGGTTTTTATACAGAGATGATGTCATGACGATTCGCTGCAATCTTAGAATATGATGTCATGGCGGTTTATCAAGTTCATATGAAGGAGACGTCATGGCGGTTTACAAGGATCATAGGAGGATGTTCAAGGAATTTTTCTAAGTGATGAAGATTGACATGAACAGGTTCAAATCAATCTGGGGCCTAATGTTGGGGATATAACTACTGAGTATAAACCGCCCAGGAGGGGCCGGTTTATGCTCATCCGTATTTAAGCCCATGAAGACAGGGAATATGGCGTTCTACCATTGAAGCTTAGAGGCCTAGAGCCCAAAGGCGATTTAGAGCCCATAAACGTAAACCGTCATGAGATGTGTAAACTTGTGTTGTAAGATAGGAAAGGTAGAAACCGACCTAGACACGTGTATGAGCCGGCCTCGGTGTTCTGTAAACCACCAGGTGTTAACCTGTGTATATAAAGGGACGACCCAGGGCGGTTCAGGGACAAGAAACAACAACTCAAGAGATAGGTAAAGCGGATTTGCTCCCTGCACATCGAGACCCCATCAATTCCACCACAACTGGATCGTAGGCTTTTACCTTCACCGCAAGGTGCCGAACCAGTATAAACTCCCCGTGTCCTTTGTCCGGTTTAACCCCTTTTTTCTAATCACGTTACGATGGCTCCATGACTAAGTCCTCTCACTAGGACATCTGACGTGTTAATTCCACGACACTTATCAAGCTCTACTTTCCTCCCACTCACTTCTTTCGAGAGAAACTCCTTCTCTGGAAAGGATCCATTCTTAGCAATGAATATTTTGCCTTCAGATTTGTGATTAGAAGGTGTACCCAACAATCTCCTTTGGGTATCTATGAAGACGCATTTCTCCGATTTGGGTTCGAGCTTATCAGGTTGAAACTTTTTGACATAAGCATCGCAACTCCAAACTTTAAGAAACGACATCTTAGGTTTATTGCTAAACCATAGTTCATACAGTGTCGTCTCAACGGATTTAGATGGTGCCCTATTTAACATGAATGCAGTTGTCTCTAATGCATAAGCCCAAAACGATAGTGGTAAACTGATAAGAGATATCATAGATCGCATCATATCCAATAAAGTGCGGTTATGACGTTTGGACACACCATAACGATGTGGTATTCCAGGTGGCGTGAGCTGCGAAACTATTCCACATTGTTTTATATGAAGGCCAAACTCGTAACTCAAATATTCTCCTCCATGATCAGATCATAGAAACTTTTGTTATGCTGATTCTCCACTTCACTCTGAAATTCTTTGAACTTTTCAAATGTTTCAGACTTGTGTCTCATCAAGTAGATATACCCATATCTGCTCAAATCATCTGTGAAGGTTAGAAAATAACGATACTCGCCACGAGCATCAACACTCATTGGATCGCATACATGGGTATGTATTATTTCCAATAAGTCAGTAGCTCGTTCCATTGTTTCGGAGAACGGAGTTTTAGTCATCTTGCCCATAAGGCACGGTTCGCAAGCATCAAATGATTCATAATCAAGTGATTCCAAAAGTCCATCTTTATGGATTTTCTTCATGCGCTTTACACCGGCATGACCCAAACGGCAGTGCCACAAATAAGTTGCACTATCATTATCAACTTTGCATCTTTTGGCATCAATATTATGAATATGTGTATCACTATGATCAAGATTCAATAAAACATCAACATTGGGTGTATGACCATAGAAGGTTTTATTCATTTAAACAGAATAACAATTTATTCTCTGTCTTAGATGAATAATCGTATCGCAATAAACATGATCTAATCATATTTATGCTCAACGCAAACACCAAATAACATTTACTTAGGTTCAACACTAATCTCGAAAATATAGGGAGTGTGCGATGATGATCATATCAATCTTGGAACCACTTCCAACACACATCGTCACTTCACCCTCAACTAGTCTCTGTTTATTTTGTAACTCCTGTTTCGAGTTACTTATCTTAGCAACCAAACAAGTATCAAATACTCAGGGATTACTATAAGCACTAGTAAGAAACACATCAATAACTTGTATATCAAATATACCCTTGTTCACTTTGCCATCCTTCTTATCTACTAAATATTCAGGGCATTTCCACTTCCAGTGACCATTTCCTTTGCAGTAGAAGCACTCAGTTTCAGGATTTGGTCCAGCTTTGGGCTTCTTCTCTGGAGTGACAACTTGCTTGCCATTCTACTTGAAGTTCCCTTTCTTTTCCTTTGCCCTTTTCTTGAAACTAGTGGTCTTGTTAATCATCAACACTTGATGCTCTTTCTTGATTTCTACCTTCATCGATTTTATCATCATGAAAAGCTCGGGAAACGTTTTTGTCATCCCTTGCATATTATAGTTCATCATGAAGTTTGGCGATGGTGACTAGAGAACTCTGTCAATCACTATATTATCTGGAAGATTAACTCCCACTTGATTCAAGCGATTGTAGTACCCAGACAATCTGAGCACATGCTCACTAGTTGAGCAATTCTCCTCCATCTTTTAGCTATAGAACTTGTTGGAGACTTCATATCTCTCAACTCAGGTATTTGCTTGGAATATTAACTTCAACTCTAGGAACATCTCATATGGTCCGTGATGTTCAAAACGTCTTTGAAGTCCTGATTCTAAGACGTTAAGCATGGTGCACTAAACTATCAAGTAGTCATCATTTTAAGCTAGCCAAACGTTCATAACGTCTGCATCTGCTCCTGCAATAGGCCTGTCACCTAGCGATGCATCAAGGACATAATTCTTTTGTGCAGCAATGAGGATAAACCTCATATCACGCACCCAGTCCGCATCATTGCTACAATCATCTTTCAACTTAGTTTTCTCTAGGAACACATATAAAACATAGGGAAGCAACAACGCGAGCTATTGATCTACAACATAATTTGCAAAATACTTATCAGGACTAAGTTCATGATAAATTAAAGTTCAATTAATCATATTACTTAAGAACTCCCAGTTAGATAGACATCCATCTAATCATCTAAGTGATCACGTGATCCAAATCAACTAAACCATGTCCGATCATCACGTGAGATGGAGTAGTTTTCAATGGTGAACATCACTATGTTGATCATATCTACTATATGATTCACGCTCGACCTTTCGGTCTCAGTGTTCCGAGGCCATATCTGTATATGCTAGGCTCGTCAAGTTTAACCCGAGTATTCTGCGTGTGCAAAACTGGCTTGCACCCGTTATAGATGGACGTAGAGCTTATCACACCGGAGCATCACGTGGTGTCTCGGCACGACGAACTTTGGCAACGGTGCATACTCAGGGAGAACACTTTTACCTTGAAATTTAGTGAGAGGTCATCTTATAATGCTACCGTCAATCAAAGCAAAATAAGATGAATAAAGGATAAACATCACATGCAATCAATATAAGTGATATGATATGGCCATCATCATCTTGTGCTTGTGATCTCCATCTCTGAAGCACCGTCATGATCACCATCATCACCGGCGTGACACCTTGATCTCCATCGTAGTATCGTTGTCGTCTCGCCAACTATTGCTTCGAAAAATATCGCTACCGCTTAGTGATAAAGTAAAGCAATTACACGGCGATTGCATTGCATACAATAAAGCGACAACCATATGGCTCCTGCCAGTTGCCGATAACTCGGTTACAAAACATGATCATCTCATACAATAAAATATAGCATCACATCTTGACCATATCACATCATAACATGCCCTGCAAAAACAAGTTAGACGTCCTCTACTTTGTTGTTGCAAGTTTTACGTGGCTGCTACGGGCTGAGCAAGAACCGTTCTTACCTACGCATCAAAACAACCACGATAGTTCGTCAAGTTAGTGCTTTTTTAACCTTCTCAAGGATCGGGCGTAGCCACACTCGGTTCAACTAAAGTTGGAGAAACTAACACCCGCCAGCCACCTATGTGCAAAGCACGTTGGTAGAACCAGTCTCGCGTAAGCGTACGCGTAATTTGGGTCCGGGCCACTTCATCCAACAATACCGCCAAACCAAAGTATGACATGCTGGTAAGTAGTATGATTTGTATCGCCCACAACTCACTTGTGTTCTACTCGTGCATATAACATCTATGCATAAACCTGGCTCGGATGCCACTGTTGGGGAACGTAGTAATTTCAAAAAATTCCTACGCACACGCAAGATCATGGTGATGCATAGCAATGAGAGGGGAGAGTGTTGTCCATGTACCCTCATAGACCGAAAGCGGAAGTGTTATCACAACATGGTTGATGTAGTCGTACGTCTTCACGATCCGACCGATCCAAGGACCGAACGTACGGCACCTCCAAGTTCAGCACACGTTCAGCTCGATGATGTCCCACGAACTCCGATCCAGCAGAGCTTTGCGGGAGAGTTCCGTCAGCACGACGGCGTGATGATGGTGTCGATGATGCTACTGACGCAGGGCTTCGCCTAAGCACCGCTACGATATTACCGAGGTGGAATATGGTGGAGGGGGCACCGCACACGGCTGGGAGAGATCAACAGATCAACTTGTGTGTCTAGAGGTGCCCCCCTCCCCTATATATAAAGGAGCAAGGGCGGAGCCGGCCGGCCAAGAGGAGGGCGCGCCAGGGGGGAGTCCTACTCCCACCGGGAGTAGGACTCCTCCTTTCCTTGTAGGAGTAGGAGAAGGGAAGGAAAAAGGAGAAGGAAGGAAGGAGGCACCCCCCTCCCTAGTCCAATTCGGACCAGTCCATGGGGAGGGGTGCGGCCACCCTTTGAGGCCTTTCTCTCCTTTCCCGTACGGCCCATTAAGGCTCAATACGTATTCCCGTAACTCTTCGGTACTCCGAAAAATACCCGAATCACTCGAAACCTTTCCGATGTCCGAATATAGTCGTCCAATATATCGATCTTTACGTCTCAGCCATTTAGAGACTCCTCGTCATGTCCCCGATTTCATCCGGGACTCCGAACTACCTTCGGTACATCAGAATACATAAACTCATAATACCGATCATCACCGAACTTTAAGCGTGCGGACCCTACGGGTTAGAGAACAATGTAGACATGACCGAGACACGTCTCCGGTCAATAACCAATAGCAGAACCTGGATGCTCATATTGGCTCCCACATATTCTATGAAGACCTTTATCGGTCAAACCGCATAACAACATACGTTGTTCCCTTTGTCATCGGTATGTTACTTGCCCGAGATTCGATCTTCGGTATCTCAATACCTAGTTCAATCTCGTTACCGGCAAGTCTCTTTACTCGTTATGTAATGCATCATTCCGCAACTAACTCATTATTCACATTGCTTGTAAGGCTTATAGTGATGTGCATTGCCGAGAGGTCCCAGAGATACCTCTCCGACAATCGGAGTGACAAATCCTAATCTCGAAATACACCAACTCAACAAGTACCTTCGGAGACACCTGTAGAGCACCTTTATAATCACCCAGTTATGTTGTGACGTTTGGTAGCACACAAAGTGTTCCTCCGGTAAACGGGAGTTGCATAATCTCATAGTCATAGGAACATGTATAAGTCATGAAGAAAGCAATAGCAACATACTAAACGATCAAGTGCTAAGCTAATGGAATGGGTCAAGTCAATCACATCATTATCCTAATGATGTGATCCTGTTAATCAAATGACAACTCATGTCTATGGTTAGGAAACTTAACCTTCTTTGATTAATGAGCTAGTCAAGTAGAGGCATTCTAGTGACACTATGTTTGTCTATGTATTCACACATGTATTATGTTTCCGACTAATACAATTCTAACATGAATAATAAACATTTATCATGAAATAAGGAAATAAATAATAACTTTATTATTACCTATAGGGCATATTTCCTTTAGGATCACAGCCACCAAAACAATCATATTGATCGGATACCAGCTCGGAATCAACACTAAACACAACAACCGTCGACAGCATGCCATGACACATACAAATATAGGGGTGCCGCGCACCCCCTGTGCTTCACCGATGAGGTGCTAGATCATGAATTTCCGGAGGGATTTAAACCCGTGAATATAGAGGCATACGACGGAACGACATACCCTGGGGTCTGGATTGAGGACTTTATGCTTCACATCCACATGGCTCGCAGAGATGATCTCCATGCCATTAAATACCTGCCCCTCAAGTTGAAAGGACCAGCTCGGCATTGGTTGAAAAGCCTCCCCGAAAACTCAATTGGAAGTTGGGAGGAACTTGAGGATGCTTTCAGGGCCAATTTTCAAGGGACATATGTCCGACCTTCGGATGCAGACGATTTATGTCACATAATCCAACAACCCGGAGAGTCAGCCCGTAAGCTTTGGAACAGATTTCTCACTAAGAAGAATCAAATCGTTGACTGCCCGGATGCCGAAGCCTTAGCGGCTTTCAAGCACAGTATCCGAGACGAATGGCTCGCCAGACACCTCGGCCAAGAAAAACCGAGGACAATGGCAGCCCTAACAAGCCTTATGATCTGCTTCTGCGTGAGCAAGGACAGCTGGTTGGCCCACAGCGACACCAGTGACCCAGGCACATCCGAAGTCAGGGATGGCAACGGAAAGTCGCGACACAATAAAAACAAGCGTCGAAATAATGAAGATAGCCCAGAAAACACGGCGGTCAACGCCGGATTCAGGGGCTCTCGACCCGGTCAACGAAAAAAGCCATTTAAAGGCAGCAGAGATGGACCGTCCAGCGTAAATAAGATTCTAGACAGATTATGTCAGATTCATGGCACCCCCGAAAAACCTGCAAATCACACCAACAGAGAATGCTGGGTCTTCAAGCAGGCCGGCAAACTCAACGCCGAACACAAGGGGAGGGAGACACCAAGTGAAGACGAGGATGAGGCTCGCCAGCCGAACACTGGGGGACAGAAAAAATTTCCACCAGAGGTCAAAACAGTGAACATGATTTACGCAACTCACGTACCAAAGAGGAGACGCAGACGCACACTCCGAGACGTATACGCTGTATAGCCCGTCGCCCCCAAATTCAACCCTTGGTCGGCCTGCCCGATCACTTTTGATCGCAGGGATCATCCGACTAGTATATGGCAAGGAGGATCGGTTGCCTTGGTGCTCGACCCAATAATTGACGGATACCATCTCACCCGAGTCCTTATGGACGGTAGCAGTAGTCTTAATCTGATATATCAGGACACTATCCGCAAAATGGGGATAGACCCTTCAAGAATCAGCCAAAGCAATACTACCTTTCAAGGAGTAATACCAGGCGTAGGGGCCCGCTGCACGGGCTCTCTAGTGATAGAGGTTGTATTCGGTTCTCGTGACAACTTCCGAAGCGAAGAATTAATCTTCGACATCGCTCCATTCCGAAGCGGCTATCACGCACTTCTCGGAAAAACGGCCTTCGCTCGTTTCAATGCAGTACCGCATTATGCTTATCTCAAACTTAAGATGCCCGGTCCACGAGGCGTCATCATAGTTAGCAGAAATACAGAGCGTTCCTTACGTGCGGAAGAATATGTGGCGGCTCTAGCAGCCAAACACTGAACGGCCTCTCCAACCAGAATAAATGATTGGTCGTCAAGACCACGGGCACGGTTAGATGAGTCTGACGCACCACTAGTTGTAGCAGCCCGGATAAACCTGAGCTCGGGTCAAGGGATATACCCCCACAGGTGGTGCTAGGGGCTGCCCGCATGTAAAAAGACCCATAGTTCGGCTTGACCCTATTAATACAATAATAGATTGCATTTTCATGGTTCATTAAGAATAACCAACTATTCGCACGAAGTCTTTCACCTGGGTTTTTTTCTTTTTACAGATGATCATCATGCTACACCCTTCCAGGATACGGTACAACGGAGACAAAGGCGCAGACGTGTGGCAGGGCTCCGCTTAAAGGTTTCTTTTTAGATTAAGACCCTGTGTGAACCTTTTTTAATGTATCTTGTTGCTTCACATCCTCCGGGCACTTAGCACAACCGAGAGGGATGGTGGCGTTATTGGCATTTCATCACGCCAGACTAATGCATGTACCTGGAAAATCAGGGCTCATTATCGAGGGCGTTACTCAGCCCAGTATATGTTGTAAAGTCCGAATACCTTAGGGAGTGTTCGGTGTCGCGAGTTTGGCCTTATATGCATCAGCTCCGAATCATGTCTTGGGTCAATAGTTGGGTTTACCTGGCTCTCGTGTTTTGCTACCTTACGTTCCGCTCTATCGGCTAAGGTGGCACCGGGAGAACTACTGCGATTGTGCTCTGGTTCATCTGGATGAGCACCTCAGTAGAGATAGCCGAAAACTGACTGTCATGATAAAGCGCGAGACTGGTCAACCACTCGATGACTCAGCGGAATCTTCGCGATTCCTCCGCATAAACGAAGGACCGGTTGTCATGTACATACGTGCACCATATTCGGACGAACGCGGAAGTACCAGGGGCTATATAGTAGCCCCACCGTCAAACTCCTATGGCTAAGTGAAAGTGTTAAAGCTATATAGTCCGATGGCCTTGTTCGCCGCGGTATCATCTCCTTAATGGACCAAGACGTTGGATCAAGTGTGATTACGTGCTTTTCCGAACACCCCCGCATTACATGCGTGGGGGCTGAAGCCGACGACTGCAAACTTTCAGGTTATATACATACATACATAAACAGCCACACAGGATGCACTATAATACTTTCGGGCAAAAGTATAAACATGGCTTTTATAATCAAAATAGCATTGTTTTTACAATTCAGATACATGTCACTCGAACATGGTACTCTTCGAGAACTGAGCCTCTATTAAATGGGCGCCTTCTAGGACTTCTTCAAAATAGTGCTCGGCCGGGTCCTGGCCTCCGACCGGACCCCGGGTTGCAATGGCGGTGGCCTCCATCCCTGCCCAATATGTCTTAACACGGGCAAGAGCCATCCGCGCACCCTCTATGCACACCGACCTCTTTACAGCGTCAATATGCGGCAAAACACGAAGGAATCGTTGCACTAAACCAAAATAATTGTTCGGCCGTGGTCCCTTCGGCCAAAGTGATCCACGACAGACCTCATGGCAAGCCCGGATAACTTATGGAGCTCGGACCACTCGGCCATTTGTTCATTTAACAGCAGCGGACGCTTTGGAGCACTGAACTGCGACCAGAACAACCTTTCCACCTCATGATCTATCTAATCTTTGAAAAATTTGGTCGCATCAGCAGCACTCTTTGCCAAGTCCAAGTATGTGTCTGCAGCACTCCATAATTGATCCAAAGGGGCACACTTTGGATCTTCGAACTTTGTTCGCAAGAGAAAGGGCTTCTCAGCCGTGATATCTCCGGCTTGACGAAGCTCCTCCCTTGCCGCTCTGATCTCAAAGCGAGTTTCCTTGGCTGCTTCCAAGGCCTTCTTTTGGTCAGCCGCTTTCGCTTGGTTTTCCTTTTCAAGGAGCTCATATCGGTCGGCGGCATCTTTCAGCTCAACAGCCATCTCGGCTATCTTTTCTTCGCTTTGGCGATGAGCAGCCTGTTCGGCTTTTAACTCTTCGGTCGCCTTTAGGGCGGCCGCATCACTTCTCCTAGCTTGTTCCTTGGCTCGGGCAAGTTCCGCCCGAAGGGTCTCCACGGCGGCAGCTCCATCTGCAGTCACAGCATATTATAGATACTAGCATCATGCTCCTCTTAATATTTGCTGACCACCCGAAAATACATACCCTGTGCCTCGTTGATACGTCTCCAACGTATCTACTTTTCCAAACACTTTTGCCCTTGTTTTGGACTCTAACTTGCATGATTTGAATGAAACTAACCCGGACTGATGCTATTTTCAGCGGAACTACCATGGTGTTGTTTATTGTGCAGAAAACAAAAGTTCTCGGGATGACCTGAAAATCCACGGAGATAACTTTTGGAAAATATAAAAAATACTGGCGAAAGAATCAAGGCCAGGGGCCCACACCCTGTCCACGAGGGTGGGGGTGCGCCCTCCACCACGGGCATGCCCCCTGTCTCGTGGGCCCTGTGATGCTCCACCGACCTCAACTCCAACTCCATATATTCCGTTTCACGGAGAAAAATAATCAGAGAGAAAGTTTCATCATGTTTTACGATACGGAACCGCCGCCAAGCCCTAATCTCTCTCGGGAGGGCTGACTTGGAGCCCGTTCGGGGCTCCGGAGAGGGGGATCCCTCGCTGTCGTCATCATCAACCATCCTCCATCACCAATTCCATGATGCTCACCACCATACGTGAGTAATTCCATCGTAGGCTTGCTGTACGATGATGGGTTGGATGAGATTTACCATGTAATCAAGTTAGTTCTGTTAGGGTTTGATCCCTAGTATCCACTATGTTCTGAGATTGATGTTGCTATGACTTTACTACGCTTAATGCTTGTCACTAGGGCTCGAGTGCCATGATTTCAGATCTGAACCTATTATGTTTTCATGAATATATGTGAGTTCTTGATCCTATCTTGCAAGTCTATAGTCACCTATTATGTGTTATGATCCGACAACCCCGAAGTGACAATAATCGGGATACTTCTCGGTGATGACCATAGTTTGAGGAGTTCATGTATTCACTATGTGCTAATGCTTTGTTCCGGTTCTCTATTAAAAGGAGGCCTTAATATCCCTTAGTTCCCACTAGGACCCCGCTGCCACGGGAGGGTAGGACAAAAGATGTCATGCAAGTTCTTTTCCATAAGCACGTATGACTATATTCGGAATACATGCGTACATTACATTGATGAACTGGAGCTAGTTCTGTGTCACCCTATGTTATAACTATTACATGAGGAATCGCATCCGACATAATTTCCATCACTGATCTAATGCCTACAAGCTTTTCACATATTGTGCTTCGCTTATTTACTTTTCTGTTGCTACTGTTACAACTACTACAAAACTACTATCTTTACTTTTGCCACTGTTACCATTACTATCATACTACTTTGCTACTAAATACTTTTTTGTAGATACTAAGTTATCCAGGTGTGGTTGAATTGACAACTCAACTGCTAATACTTAAGAATATACTTTGGCTCCCCTTGTGTCGAATCAATAAATTTGGGTTGAATACTCTACCCTCGAAAGCTGTTGTGATCCCCTACACTTGTGGTTATCACTCGTCAAGCCGCTTGTTCACAAGCGCGATGTCGGCATCCGCCACGTCAAGCTACCGCCTCAGTTTGGCAAAATCAGCAGTCCGGCTAGCCGTCGGACCCTCAGCCGCGTGCACATAAAAGCAGTGCGATCATTACCTGGGACTATGATCCTCTGTTTGCCGCCTCTGGACGGCAACCAGAGTCTCAGGGGCTACTATCTATACAGAGCACACCTAGCGTGTGCGGTACCGTCAAAAATACATATATATTACTTTGCGTACCTCAAAGCCTCTTAGCAGGCTCGTAAAAGCTTCATTCAACCCGCTTTTGGCGGATGAAATCCTCTCAATAACCGTACCCATTAAGGTACGATGCGCCTCTGAGATAGCCGCTTGCTCCAGAAGACCTATCAGTGTGTCCGGTTGTGCCCCGGACAATCCCGGACTCTTTCTGTTGCTCTCCTTGGGAGCCGGATACTCCAGACTTCGGGCGGCCGAAGAGTTACCTTCTGGCCCTTAGGGATCAGGAGAAATCGTCTGTGAAGACACCTCGGGGTCGTCCGCCCTATTAGGCGAGGAGGCAGGAGGAGGCGTTTTGCTCTCCATCATCTCCAGAAGAAGATCCCGAGACGAACTTTGTTGAGAAGGGCTACGAGCCGGACTACAATATATGTGTCTCGGTTATTGTTCTTAGAGATAAAGCAGGATATATTTACCAAAGTACTTTTGTTCACTTACAGCTCGATTGAGGTCCTGCCCCTTCTGGGTATTTGGCGGTAAGGACACCCTCTCGGGGCAAGGCCCACGCAAAGGTTTCTTCCCTCGTTTGGAAACCTCCATTTCCAAGTCTTTAGAGGCGGTCCTTTTCTTCCCGTGAGGAGAGGGATTCACCTCCCCGATTATCCTCCTTCATGGAGGAACTTACTCCCCCGGTTTGGATGTGTAAGGTATGAAGCCCGCTTTTGGCTTCTTTATTCCTCCCTTCATCTTCTCCTGATGGCACCTGATAGGGTGCACGCTCAAGCATCCTGGTTAGTACAGGATCCGGCGAGCCTTCGGGAAAGGGGGCCGAACACCTTATCATCTCCGCCTTTCTTATCCAGTCCTAGACGAGAGCAATTTTTCAGAATGATGTTGTGACAAATATAAAGACGGCATGTTCGGTCGCGGAATTACTTACTTGGGTATTTGGACGGTTGCAGTTGAGACCCGCGTCCTCGATGGTGTCCGGACACTTTATTCGTGATCCAAAGAACAATCCATACATCTCTTCGAGCATCACGCTGAAGAATTGTTGAATAGTTCGCGGTCCTTCCGGGTTGAACTCCCACATACGGAGAGATCGACGTTAGCATGGCAGGACCCGACGAACTAGCATTACTTGCATTACCTTGACAAGACTGACATCCCTCTTGAGGAGATCTCGGATGCGGCTTAGCAATGTCAGCATTGATGGAAATATGCCCTAGAGGCAATAATAAAGTTATTATTTATTTCCTCATATCATGATAAATGTTTATTATTCATGCTAGAATTGTATTAACCGGAAACATGATACATGCGTGAATACATAGACAAACATATAGTCACTAGTATGCCTCTACTTGACTAGCTCATTAATCAAAGATGGTTATGTTTCCTAACCATAGACATGTGTTGTCATTTGATTAGTGGGATCACATCATTAGAAGAATGATGTGATTGACATGACCCATTCCGTTAGCCTAGCACTTGATCGTTTAGTATACTGCTATTGCTTTCTTCATGACTTATACATGTTCCTGTAACTATGAGAATTATGCAACTCCGTTTACGGAGGAACACTTTGGGTACTACCAAACGTCACAACGTAACTGGGTGATTATAAAGGAGTACTACAGGTGTCTCCGAAGGTACATGTTGAGTTGGCGTATTTCGAGATTAGGTTTTGTCACTCTGATTGTCGGAGAGGTATCTCTGGGCCCTCTCGGTAATGCACATCACTATAAGACTTGCAAGCAATGTGACCAATGAGTTGGCTATGGGATGATGCATTACGTAACGAGTAAAGAGACTTGCCGGTAACGAGATTGAACTAGGTATTGGATATCGACGATCAAATCTCGGGCAAGTAACATACCGATGACAAAGGGGACAACGTATGTTGTTATGCGGTTTGACCGATAAAGATCTTCGTAGAATATGTAGGAACCAGTATGGGCATCCAGGTTCCGCTATTGGTTATTGACCGAGAATAGTTCTAGGTCATGTCTACATAGTTCTCGAACCCGTAGGGTCCGCACGCTTAACGTTACGATGACAGTTTTATTATGAGTTTATAAGTTTTGATATACTGAAGTTTGTTTGGAGTCCCGGATGTGATCACGGACATGACGAGGAGTCTCAAAATGGTCGAGACATAAAGATCGATATATTGGAAGCCTATATTTGGACATCGGAATCGTTTCGGGTGAAATCGGCAATTTACCGGAGTACCGGGAGGTTACCGGAACCCCCCGGGGGGTTATTGGGCCTACATGGGCCTCGAGGGAGAAGAGGGAAGGAGGCGGAGG
Source organism: Aegilops speltoides (assembly GCA_021437245.1). Taxonomy (NCBI): domain Eukaryota; kingdom Viridiplantae; phylum Streptophyta; class Magnoliopsida; order Poales; family Poaceae; genus Aegilops; species Aegilops speltoides. Next base: position 489,526,843 of record CM038147.1, on the reverse strand, counting down.
GGGGCGCGCCTCCCTTCCTAGTCCGAATAGGACAAGGGAAGGGCGGCGCCCCCTTTCCTTCCCTCTTCCTCCTCTTTCCCCCCTTCTCCTACTCCAACTTGGAAAGAAGGGAGTCCTACTCCCGGTGGGAGTAGGACTCCCCCCTTGGCGCGCCCTCCTTGGCCGGCCGCCTCCTCCCCCCTGGCTCCTTTATATACGGGGGCGATGGGCACCCCATAGACACACAAGTTGATCTACGGATCGTTCCTTAGCCGTGTGCGGTGCCCCCCTCCACCATATTCCACCTCGGTCATATCATCGCGGAGTTTAGGCGAAGCCCTGCACCGATAGAACATCATCACCGTCACCACGCCGTCGTGTTGACGGAACTCATCTCCGGAGCTTTGCTGGATCGGAGCCCGGAGATCATCATCGAGATGAACATGTGCTGAACTCGGAGGTTCCGTACGTTCGTTGCTAGGATCGGTCGGATCGTGAAGACGTACGACTACATCAACCGCGTTGTGCTAACGCTTCCGCTTTCGGTCTACGAGGGTACGTAGACAACACTCTCCCCTCTCGTTGCTATACCATCACCATGATCCTGCGTGTGCGTAGGAAATTTTTGAAATTGCTATGTTCCCCAACAGTGGCATCCGAGCCTAGGTTTCATGCGTTGATGTTATATGCACGAGTAGAACACAAGTGAGTTGTGGGTGATACAAGTCATACTGCTTACCAGCATGTCATACTTTGGTTCGGCGGTATTGTGAGATGAAGCGGCCCAGACCGACATTACGCGTACGCTTACGCGAGACTGGTTTCACCGTTACGAGCACTCATGCTTAAAGGTGGCTGGCGGGTGTCTGTCTCTCTCACTTTAGCTGAATCGAGTGTGGTTACGCCCGGTCCTTGCGAAGGTTAAAACAGCACTAACTTGACGAACTATCGTTGTGGTTTTTGATGCATAGGTAAGAACGGTTCTTGCTAAGCCCGTAGCAGCCACGTAAAATTTGCAACAACAAAGTAGAGGACGTCTAACTTGTTTTTGCAGGGCATGTTGTGATGTGATATGGTCAAGACGTGATGCTATATTTTATTGTATGAGATGATCATGTTTTGTAACGAAGTTATCGGCAATGGCGAGGAGCCATATGGTTGTCGCTTTATTGTATGAAATGCAACGCATACATAATTGCTTTACTTTATCACTAAGCGGTAGCGATAGTCGTAGAAGCAATAGATGGCGTAACGACAACGATGCTACGATGGAGATCAAGGTGTCGTGCCGGTGACGATGGTGATCATGACGGTGCTTCGAAGATGGAGATCACAACCACAAGATGATGATGGCCATATCATATCACTTATATTGATTGCATGTGATGTTTATCCTTTATGCATCTTATCTTGCTTTGATTGATGGTAGCATTTTAAGATGATCTCTCACTAATAATCAAGAAGTGTTCTCCCTGAGTATGCACCGTTGCGAAAGTTCTTCGTGCTGAGACACCACGTGATGATCGGGTGTGATAGGCTCTATGTTCAAATACAATGGGTGCAAAACAGTTGCACACGCGGAATACTCAGGTCATACTTGACGAGCCTAGCATATACAGATATGGCCTCGGAACATGGAGACCGAAAGGTCGAACGTGAATCATATAGTAGATATGATCAACATAGTGATGTTCACCATTGAAACTACTCCATCTCACGTGATGATCGGACATGGTTTAGTTGATTTGGATCACGTGATCACTTAGATGACTAGAGAGATGTCTGTCTAAGTGGGAGTTCCTAAGTAATATGATTAATTGAACTTAAATTGAACTCAAATTTATCATGAACTTAGTACCTGATAGTATTTTTCTTGTCTATGTTTGTTTGTAGATAGATGGCTCGTGTTGTTGTTCCGTTGAATTTTAATGCGTTCCTTGAGAAAGCAAAGTTGAAAGATGATGGTAGCAATTACACGGATTTGGTCTCAGAACTGAGGATTATCCTCATTTACGCACGAAAAAGTTACGTCCCGGAAGCACCGCTGGGTGCGAGTGCTTCTTCTGATGTGGCCGACGGCGTTAAGAACGTCTGGCGAGGAAAGCGATGACTACTCGATAGTTCGATGTGCCATGCTTTACGGCTTAGAACCGGGTCTTCAACGACGTTTTGAGCGTCATGGAGCATATGAGATGTTCCAGAGTTGAAGTTAATATTTCAAGCAAATGCCCGGATTGAGAGATATGAAGTCTCCAATAAGTTCTACAGCCGCAAGATGGAGGAGAATAGTTACAAGGTGAACACATACTCAAAATGTCTGGGTATAATAATCACTTGATTCAACTAGGAGTTAATCTTCCTGATGATAGTGTCATTGGCAGAATTCTCCAATCACTGCCACCAAGCTACAAGAGCTTCGTGATGAACTATAATATGCAAGGGATGAACAAGACTATTCCGAGCTCTTCGCAATGCTAAAAGCCGCGGAGGTAGAAATCAAGAAGGAGCATCAAGTGTTGATGGTTAACAAAACCACCAGTTTCAAGAAGAAGGGCAAAGGGAAGAAGAAGGGGAACTTCAAAAAGAACGGTGTTGGTGTCAAAACCGGCGGATCTCGGGTAGGGGGTCCCAAACTGTGTGTCTAGGTGGATGGTAACAGGAGACAAGGGACACGGTGTTTTTACCCAGGTTCGGGCCCTCTCGATGGAGGTAAAACCCTACTCCTGCTTGATTGATATTGATGATATGGGTAGTACAAGAGTGGATCTACCACGAGATCAAGGAGGCTAAACCCTAGAAGCTAGCCTATGGTATGATTGTTGTAATGGTTGTTGTCCAACGGACCTAAACCCTCCGGTTTATATAGACACCGGGGAGGGCTAGGGTTATATAGAGTCGGTTACAATGGTAGGAGATCTACATATCCGTATCGCTAACCTTGCCTTCCACGCCAAGGAAAGTCCCATCCGGACATGGGACGGAGTCTTCAATCTTGTATCTTCATAGTCTTGGAGTCCGGCTGACGATGATAGTCCGGCTGTCCGACACCCCTAGTCGAGACTCCTCAAGTAGCCCCGAACCAGGCTTCAATGACGATAAGTCCAGCGCGTATATAGCCTTCGGCGTTGCAAGGCGGGTTCTCCTTTAAGTTCCATGTACCTGCCGAATAGTGTCTGGCTCTCTTGTAAACGTTGCGCTCCTTGGCTTCCACGCCCAATAATGGCCTTCTTCCACGCGTCGCACGAATGCGAAAAGCCAGGGTATCCTTTGTGTTTTACCCCCTAGCTGCGCAAATAATCTGCCTATAAGAGAGGCAAGAATCCAGATCCAAATCACACCTTCTTCCTTTCGCAAGTACTCATCGGAGCGCCTCGGACCAAAAATCCATTCCATCATGGACCGTCGACGCGGCTCCTCCTCTCGCGCTCCCAGCCCTCTGCCCGGAGATTGGAGGAAATGTTCAGTCCCTCACAACGAGCTAGTGACGCTCCAAGCGGAGGGATATCTCCCCCCGGCCTTCATGGTTCCGGTTCGAGCTGGGCTGGCCACCTACAAAGGTGGGAAGCAAGCGGAGGCTACCCCAAGTCCCAACAAAGGGGAGCGGGTATGCTTCGTCCCCTACCTGATAAGGGGGCTCGGATTTCCTGTACATCTGTTCCTCCGCGGGCTTCTGGAGTTCTATGGACTCCTGCTCCATCACCTCACGCCCGCCTCGATTCTGCATATCGCGGGCTTCGTAGCTCTTTGCGAGCTATTTTGGGCATCGAGCCCCATTTTGCGATGTGGAAGAGGTTATTTTGCCTCGTACCCCGCTCTCACGAGGGGTCCATTTATCAAGTGGGCGGTGCCGAAATATGGCGCATTGCCGGGACCGGATATCCGTCCGGAACCCCTAAGAAGGCGTCCGAAGACTGGCCTTCCGAATGGTTTTACGTAGAAGACGCTCCGCTGCTGGACCCTGTTCGGATCGGCCTCCCGGAGTTCAGCAATACTCCTCTGAAGAAACGCCTGAGTTGGCGTCCGCGGAGCCCCCAGCTGGAGGAAGACAAGAGCGTCCATTATTTGATGGGCCGGATAAGGTTACTGGCCCATTCCGGGCTGACCATGATTGGAGTCATGGCCACGTGCATTATGCGGGGGGTGCAGCCGCTGCAATACAGGGGCCACCCCATGTGGGATTTCAACGGGGAGAATGATGCCACTCGTCATGGCCGCCAAGGGCCGGGATCGGCCGAAGACCTGGTGAAGATTCTGTCCAGCCTGTACAAGGGGGGGAAGGAGGACTTTCTCTAGACGAGCCCATTGAATGGGTTCTCCATGAACAACCCTCGGAGCTGGGTAAGCGGATGTTTATTCATCCGACCCACGCTTTCAAAGTTAAGTACCTAACTTTTGTGGTTTTTGACGCAGGATCTGCGCCGGACTGTGGAGAGCATTCATAGCCCAGCTCCATAGCCCGAGGATCCAGAAAGATCCCTTGATCTGTCCTCCGAAGAGGATCCGGACATAAAGTTGGAGCTAATCGACGGGGTGTTCCATCAACTTAGTATGGACAATGCTCTAGTCGCCATTACGGCGGACTACCCCGGCCTATCTCCGGCTCCCCAGGTGATTGTGACCAAAGTCCTGACACCATTATTCCGTACTTGCGCATTTCTGACCACCATGTACCATGGTGTCTCGCAGGGGGCTGCTTCAGGGCAGGAGGCCGAGGCCACGGCAACTGGCCAACAAGGGTCAGTCCGGCCCAGCAAGCGCAAGAAGAGTGCGGCGTGGATCGAGACGTTGCTGCAACGGTATAGTTCGCGATTGTTATTTAGGATAAAGTTCCTAGGAAGTGTTTGAATGCTCATGACCTTTGCAGGAGAAAGAGTGCCCGCCGGAATGTGGGCGTAGGAGTTGCCAACCCAGCTTACGCGGTTAGGCTCCAACGCTGATGCGGAGGGGGGAGGCGAGCGCAAGGCGCGAGCCGGATACTCCTCCAGCGGAGGATGCCGACAGACTGTCCGCCACCAGGTCTGAGGTGGAGAGCGCCATGAACCATAGGCGCCGTCGGACAGTTTTTCGTGACGCGTGCTTTTCCCCCGAGGCGTTGAATGCCTTTAATGCGGGGGACGCGCATCTCCGCGCTGCTCAAGATGGTTTGACCAGAGCCGCCGAGCAGTATGTAAAAGACATACAGGTGAGAGATTTTAATGGTTATATATGTCAAGAGCCCCTTGAGACTTAAAATAGTTAAAATGGCGATTTAAGGATCATATAATTTCGAGGATCTTCTGAGAGAAGAATGCCTAGTTGTCCCGGGAGTTGCAAGAGTGCAAGGCCCAACTTGAGGCCAAGACTTGCTGCCGCAGAGGAGACACAGAGACCCCTCCTGGTAACACATTATTTCAAAAAGATAAGCGGTGTACGGCGTGTGTGTAAATCTGACACTGATATTGCAGATGTGGCCGGACTGGATCCGGACAAGCAACACCTACTTCGCCAGCTGAAGGCCGGTGAGATGGTGCTGATGAAGGTACAACAGGAGAGGAATAAACTCCAGGATGCCCACACCCAGCTTGGAGAGGAGCTGAAAGGTGTTCGGGCCAAGCTGTCTGGCTCCGTGAAGGAGAATCAGCGGCTTCGTCGCGGCATCTATAGTAAGTGCTTGAGCGAACTCCTTTGAAAAAGAAGAGTTCGGCGAGGAAGTCAATTGACAGAAATATGTCTGTAGGTGTGCTCACAGGTCGCCCTGCGGAGGAGATGCCCGTATCAGCGGGTGATCAACTTCGAGCTGGTGCAACTGCTCGAACGAGTTCGGCGATGGCGGCGTCGTCCGGGCTTTATGGCGTCCCTCTCCCTACCCGAGGGCCTTGGAGAGCTTGCGGAGAAGCTTCAGGGAGCGCGGCAGCGCTTCCGCTTATGGAAGGTATCCGCTTTGCCGTCAAGGTGCCCGGGAGGCTGAGCCATGGTGAAGACGAGGTACAAGAAGGCGGATCCAAACCACATGGCGAGGTCGGACCATGGGGCCCGATGGGAAGGAGATCCTGTAAGCTTAGTGTACGGCCAAGTAAAGTTGGCGCTAAATATTCCCAGCGGATCAGTAAATTAGACAGCACTGTTAGGCGGGATTGAGGAGGAATACACTCAGTCGATTTGACAATGTATTTTAAAATGACATGTAAAATGCCTTCTAGCCGGATTGTAGATCGTTTGTCTTTGCCGACCTTTTCGCTTCAACCTCGGGACCCTAGAGTCCGGAGTGTGTCCGAATACCTTCTCGGTTAAGAAACAACCAGGGCATGCATGGAGACCAGGCGTAGGGGTCATTAGTGCTTTATCAGACAAGTGCCCAACTAGTTATGTTATATTACATGGTTAGTAAGAAACATCTTCCAGGGAGAATAGTTCCGTTAAGGGTTCCTTTCCCTGGGAGGCATGCCCTAAAGTGCATGTCCGGGCTGCGAAAAGAGCAGGAAAACATCTGGGGGCAGATACATAAATAGGTAAAAAATCATCTTTCAAGTCACCGACCGAATATTCCCTTAAGAACGCTAGCTTTCGGCTTCACCCAGTCTGAGGTACACATCCGTGACCGGCAGTAACAATCGCAGAGGTGCTCCCTTTACCTCCTAGCCAAACAATCGGGAACGTAGGGGTAAGCACAGGAGCCAGGCAACCCAACTTGGCCAAAACTTAAGTCATATCGATGCATATAATGGTGAATAAAAGGTACATGTGGAAGTTTGACACATGTGTTGGGCATGAAGCCCTTATAAGTAAGCTTCTGGTAAAGAAGCCCCCAGGTATAATGAGTGCGGATAGCACATCAAGTGTGTGCGAACAATGCGCAAGTATGCCTTCAAGGGCTTTTATGAAAATGGTAAGAGAAAAGAGAGAACAGAAAGACAGCTGAAATGTAAAAAATTTGGACGGGGGAAGGAGACGAACTCTTAGTCCGGCGCTAGGCGTAGAATGGTCGGAGGCGGGCTGCGTTCCATGGGTTCGGCTCGAGTCGGTTATCCGATGCATGTCGCAGACGGTACGCTCCGCTGGTCAGGACTTGATCTATAATGAAGGGGCCCTCCCATTTGGGCTTGAGCTTGTCCTTTTTCTTGTCCGGCAGGCGTAGAACTAGTTCGCCAACATTGTAAGTCTTAGCCCGTACTTCTCTGCTTTGGTATCTTCGAGCCTGCTGTTGATAGAATGCGGAACGAGCCTTGGCGACGTCGCATTCTTCCTCCAATGCGTCCAAGCTGTCCTGCCGATCCAGCTCGGCTTCCCTTTCCTCGTACATGCGCACTCGAGGTGAGTCATGAATGATGTCGTAGGGCAAAACTGCCTTTGCACCGTATACCATAAAGAATGGTGTGAATCCGGTAGTACAGTTGGGCGTTGTCCTGTGACGCCCCCGATTCAATCGTACACTAATCATGCACGCAAACGTGTATGATCAAGATCAGGGACTCACGGGAAGATATCACAACACAACTCTAAAACATAAATAAGTCATACAAGCAACATAATACAAGCCAGGGGCCTCGAGGGCTCGAATACAAGTGCTCGATCATAGACGAGTCAGCAGAAGCAACAATATCTGAGTACAGACATAAGTTAAACAAGTTGCCATAAGATGGCTAGCACAAACTAGGATCTGATCGAAAGAGGCGCGGGCCTCTGCACAGGATCCTCCTAAACTACTCTGAGTCGTCGCCGGCAGACACACGTAGTAGTAGGCACCTCCAGATGTAGTAGTCATCATCGGCGGTGGCGTCGGCTCTCGACTCCAAAGATCTGGTTGCGACAACCGTAAAGAAAGGAAAGGGGAAAAGGGGAAGAAAGCAACCGTGAGTACTCATCCAAAGTACTACGCAAGCAAGGAGCTACACTACATATGCATGGGTATATGTGTAAAGGGCCATATCGATGGACCGAACTGCAGAATGCGAGAATAAGAGGGGATAGCTAATCACAGCCGAAGACTACGCTTCGCCAGACCTCCGTCTTGCAAAGATGTAGAAGAGAGTAGTTTGAAGTCCTCCAAGTAGCATCGCCAAGTAGCATCTTCAAGTAGCATCTCCAAGTAGCATCTCCAAGTAGCATCTCCAAGTAGCATCGCATAGCATAATCCTACCCGGCAATCCTCTCCTCGTCGCCTGTTTAGAGAGCGATCACCGGTTGTATCCGCACTTGGAAGGGTGTGTTTTATTAAGTATCCGGTTCTAGTTGTCATAAGGTCAAGGTACAACTCCGGTCGTCCTTTACCAAGGGACACGGCTATTCAATAGATTAACTTCCTGCGGGTGCACCACATAACCCAACACGCTCGATCCCATTTGGCCGGACACACTTTCCTAGGTCATGCCCGTCCTCGGAAGATCAACACGTCGCAGCCCCACCTAGGCTGTGAGAGGTCAGCCCGCCAGTCTAAATCCTATGCACGCAGTGCAGGCCCATCGCCCATTGCACACCAACACATTGCGGCGGCGGAAGTAGAACTAGCCCCTTAATACAAGAGCGAGCTTACGTTCCAATCCGGTAGCGCCCGCTCGTACCGACGTCAAGAAGGCTTCGGCGATACCACGGCGTCGGGATACCCATAACTACTCCAGCGTAGATGGTTAGTGCGTATAAACCAAATGGCGGACTCGGATCAAATACCAAGATCTCGTTAAGCGTGTTATTATGAAGCAAACGCGGATGCCGACCAGGGCCAGGCTCACCTCTCGCCTAGGTGGTCTCAACCTGCCCTATCGCTCCACCACAAAGATCCACACGAGGGCCGTCGGGACAAAGGTCCTTTCAGCCCCAACAAGTGAATCACTCATGGGTACTCTTGAGCGGACCCGACTTTAGTCACCATCTCATATAGTATGTATGTATGTATAGTATATACCGTGATCACCTCCCAAGTGATCACGGCCCGATAGTATAGCAAGGCGGTCGACAAGAATGTAGGGCCAATGATGATAAACTAGCATCCTATACTAAGCATTTAGGATTGCGGGTAAGGTATCAATAGATGTAGCAACAATGTCGGGCTATGCATCGTAATAGGAGTAACCAAACAAGAACATGCTACACTACTCTAATGCAAGCGGTATAGAGAAGAATAGGCGATATCTGGTGATCAAGGGGATTGCTGGTTGCTCACGGCAAGAGAGAGGGTCGTCGACACCGTAGTCGAACCGGGCAGCAGCGTCGGTCTCGTAGTCTACCGGAGAGAAAAGGGGGAAGAAACAATGAATACCATGCAAACAGATGCATATTGATGCATGACATGACAAGTAACGATGCTAGGTGTGCCCAATCGTGGTAGTAGGTGATACCGACGAAGGGGGAAAACATCCGGGAAAGTATTCCCGGTGTTTCGCGTTTTCGGACCGGTGAACCGGAGGGGGAAAGTTGCGTGTTCGCTATGCTAGGGATGCGTGGCGGACGAACGGGCTGCATATCCGGATTCGTCTCGTCGTTCTGAGCAACTTTCATGTAGAAAGTATTTTCATCCGAGTTACGGATTAAAAGATATGATTTTCTAAAGATTTAAATCATTTTCTGATTTTAATTAGTTATTTAATTCCAACATTATCCAAAACAGTATGTGATGACGTAGGCATGACATCAGAGTGATGTCAGCAGGTCAACTGGTCGGTTGACCAGTCAAACCAGACAGGTGGGTCCAGCGGGACCCATATGTCATTGTCAAAGGCCTTAACAGAGTTTTAAAACTAACTAAAATGGGTTAATTAGTGGGTGGGCCCCACGGTCAGTGGCTAATTAGGTTTTAGTTAATTAACTAAATTAATTAGCAGTTTATATATTTGTTTTTATTTGTTTTATGGCATGGGGCCCATGTGTCGATGGCGATGCGCCATGTGGCGAAGTTGACTTGGTCAGCGTGGCCATTGGGGCCCCAGGCCTGAGCGGCGTCGAGGTGGGGCCCGCCTAGCCACGTCGGCGGACGGTGCCGGAGCGACTCCGGCGACCCAACAGAGGCGGCCCCTCGCCGGAGTTGGCCGGAATCGCGCTACGGGGAACCAAATCGGTCGCGGCCAGGCTCTCTGGAACGGCCTCTTCGCGCCGCGTCCGATGGAGGGGAGCACGACGGCATGGGTGGCCGGAATGGTCACCGGCGACGAGCGTAGCGGGCTGCAGTTCGGGCGCGAACGGGGTTCGCGCTTCGGGATGTTTGAACAAGGCCAGTTTGGGACCGAACCGAAGAGCGCGTCGAGGCGCGTTGAATGGTGGAGGAGGCTTGGCCGGAAGCAGCCGGAGACAACGGTGGCGAGCGGCGGAGCGGACGCTGGAGTTTCGGGCGTCCGTGGATCCAACGATAGGGGGCACGGGAAGGCGTGTGCGTGTGTGCATTGGGTTCCTGGAAGCACCAGGAACACGATGTCGTGCTCACGCGAGCACGACGGAGACCATGGCCACGGCGAGGCGATCCGCGGCAATGTGCTCACGACAATGGCGACGGGGAAGCTTCGGTGCGCGAGGGGCTAACGAAGATGGCCGGGAGATGGGGAGCTCACCATGCGGCACGCAAGATGGCCCTTGGGTGGCTTAGTAGCTGTAGAGGGCGTCGCCGGAGTTGGTGAAGAACGCGGCCGTCGGAGATGAGGGCGAAGGGGATCCGGTGATTCGGGGCTTCCCCGCTCCAGCTGAGGCCTCCGGTGGATGAGGAAGACGATGGAGGCGTCGATGGACTCGCAGGTGCGGCGAGGCGATGGTTGTGGCCGCGCGATTCACGGCGGCGGGTCCATGGCAGCGCTCGGACGTGGTGCAGAGCAAGGGGGAGAGCGAGGTGGATCTGGAGGGGAGAGGGAGTGGCGCAGGAGCCGAGGCGAGAGTGGGGAGAGTGGGGAGGGGAGACCGAGGGGGCGCGGCGTGGCGACCTTATCGCCTGCCTCGTCGCCGGGCGAGGGGTTCGGTTGGGCACGCGCCTGTTCCGACCAGTCGGGGAACAGGGAAGGGGCGCGTCTGCGGAGCTGGGCAGCCAGGCCGGCTGCAGGCTGGGGGTTGGGCGGTGGCCGTGCGGGTGGGTTGGGCTGTCTGGTCCAGGGGGCTTCCCCCCCTTTCTTTGTTTTTTGTAATTTCTTTCTTTTATTTATTTTCCCTTCCTGTTTTATTTAGTTTTAGGGCATTTAGGCATTTTATAAAAAAGTGTTTGCTTCACCATAATTACCAGTGCAATATTTGGCAACCCCCAAACATTTTCGTTTTGACTTTTGAAAACTTAGGGTGTTTGTCACTAATTCATATTTTGAATTTGCAATGATTTTGAACTACCACTTAATTAGCAACAGTAACATAGATGACATGGCATCATCAGGAGAGTTTTACTGTAGCCTAATTATCCGGGCGTTACATGTCTGCAGCCCCCAGAGTACGGAGTCGAGCTCCTCTACCCAGTGTGTGTCAGATTTTGTAAGGGACCGCACTAGTTTGGGTTTGATGCCGCTCATTATTAGACCATTTGCTCGTTCCACTTGACTGTTGGTTTGAGGATGATAGACTGAAGCGTAGTCGAGCTTAATGCCCATGTTTTTGCACCATGATAACCTCGTCGGCCCTGAAGTTCGTGTCGTTATCGGTAATGATGCTATGGGGGACGCCATAACGGTGTACTACCCCGGATATAAAGTCTATCACTGGTCCGGACTCTGCCGTTTTAACTGGCTTGGCCTCTATCCATTTGGTGAATTTGTCCACCATGACCAATAGGTACCTTTGCTTGTGGGTTCCCCCTTTAAGGGGTCCAACCATGTCAAGCCCCGCACATGACGGCCGTGTAATGGGTATAGTTTTGAGGGCGATGGGTGGCATATGGCTCTGATTAGCAAAGAGCTGGCAACCAACGCATCTTTGGACTAGGTCCTGAGCATCTGCCCGGGCCGTCGGCCAATAAAATCCTATACGGAAGGCCTTGCCTACAAGGGTCCGAGCTGCGGCGTGGTGTCCGCCTAGTCCGGCATGAATTTCAACCAGAAGGTTTCGCCCTTCCTCTTCGGAGATACACCTTTGAAGGACTCCGGTTGTGCTTTTCTTGTACAGCTCTCCCTCGTGTACCTTGTAGGCTTTAGATCGCCGAACTATGCAGCGGGCCTCACTTTGGTCCTCGGGAAGTTCCTGCCTAATTAAGTAGGCTAGGAATGGCTCTGTCCACGGGGCAATTACTGCCATTATTTCGTGGGCTGAAGGTGTTATTTCGTCGGCTGAGCCGCCGATTATGTCAGATTGTTCTGTTTTGGGCGGTCTGGCTGCTTCGAGTTGTTATTTCGGACTCCTCTTCCCATAATGCGGATGGCTTAAAGAGCGTTCGAAAAAGATGTTTGGGGGCAGCGTCGCGTTTCAGCGCCCGATCGTGCTACGTCGGCTGCTTGGTTATTATCCCGGGCTACGTGGTGGAATTCGAGTCCTTCGAACCGAGCTGACATTTTTAGGACAGCGTTACGATAGGTGCCATTTTTGGATCTTTGGCATCAAAGTCTCCATTTACTAGGGATATTGCGAGGTTTGAATCCCCGCGCACCTCTAGGCGTTGAATGCCCATGGAGATTGCCATCCGGAGGCCGTGTAGGAGGGCCTCATATTCGGCTGCATTGTTGGAGTCCGTGTACATTATCTGAAGTACGTATTGGACTGTATCCCCGGTTGGGGACGTCAATACGACGCCAGCCCCCAAGCCGGCCAACATTTTGGAGCCGTCAAAATGCATAGTCCAATTGGAGTATGCGCCGTACTCTTTAGGGAGCTCGGCTTCAGTCCATTCGGCGACAAAGTCGGCCAAGACTTGCGACTTTATAGCTCGCCGAGGTTTGTAAGTTATATCAAATGGTAAGAGCTCGATGGCCCATTTTGCAATCCTGCCCGTTGCATCGCGGTTGTTTATAATGTCGTTGAGGGGCACTTCAGAGGCCACTATTATCGAACACTCTTGAAAGTAGTGTCGGAGCTTCCGGGATGCCATGAACACTGCGTACGCTATCTTTTGATAGTGTGGGTAGCGGGACTTGCAGGGGGTTAAGACAGTGGATACGTAGTACACTAGATTTTGAAGAGGGAATTTATGCCCTTCTGTTTCTCGTTCGACAACGAGCACCGCGCTTACAACTTGATGTGTTGCCGCGATATATAACAACATTGGTTCGCCTAAGTTAGGCGCAGCCAGGACCGGATTTGTTGCCAATATGGCTTTTATTTCCTCGAGTCCGGCAGTGGCAGCATCCGTCCACTCGAAGTGTTCGGTGCGCCTGAGGAGGCGATAGAGGGGCAATGCCTTTTCTCCCAAACGGGAGATGAAGCGGCTTAGAGCTGCCACGCATCCAGTCAGTTTTTGTATTTGTTTGAGGTCTTTTGGAATGTCGAGCTATGACAGAGCTCGGATCTTAGCTGGGTTTGCTTCAATTCCTCTACTGGATACGATGAAGCCCAGGAGCTTTCCGGCTGGTACGCCAAAAACGCATTTTTCCGGATTCGGCTTGATGTCATATGCTCGGAGGTTGTCGAATGTGAGCCTCAGGTTGTCTACTAGGGTTTCGACGTGTTTGGTTTTGACGACTACGTCGTCTACGTATGCCTCTACTGTTTTGCCGATCTGGGTAGCCAGACATGTCTGAATCATCCGCTGATATGTCGCGCCGGCATTTTTGAGTCCGAAGGGCATCGTGTTGAAGCAGAATGGTCCATATGGAGTGATGAATGCCGTTGTGGCTTGGTCTGCTTCCGCCATTTTGATTTGATGGTAGCCGGAGTATGCGTCGAGGAAGCACAATGAGTCGTGCCCTGCAGTAGCATCGATTATTTGGTCGATGCGGGGAAGGGGGAAGGGATCCTTCGGGCGGGCCTTGTTGAGGTCTTTAAAATCAACACATAGGCGCCAGGATTTATCCTTCTTTGGTACCATTACCAGGTTTGCTAGCCAGTCTGGATGTTTGATGTCTCTGATGAATCCGGCTTCCAGTAGTTTGGCTAGCTCTTCTCCCATTGCCTGTCTTTTGGGTTCGGAAAATCGCCGAAGAGCCTGTTTGGCTGGCTTGAACCCTTTTAGGATGTTTAGGCTGTGTTCTGCCAATCTGCGTGGGATTCCTGGCATATCTGAAGGGTGCCAGGCAAAGATGTCCCAGTTTTCTCGAAGGAATTCTCGCAGTGCGGCCTCTACATCAGGGTTCAACTGTGCCCCGATGGAGGCCGTCTTTGTTGGGTCCGTTGGATGGACCTGGATTTTGACTATTTCATCCGCTGGTTTAAAAGATGTGGACTTGGGTCTCTTATCGAGTATCACATCGTCCCTATTAACCGTAGAGCGTAGCGCAGTAAGTTCCTCCGCCGCTAGGGCTTCGGATAGTGCCTCTAGGGCTAATGCGGCTGTCTTGTTTTCGACGCGGAGTGCTATGTCTGGATCACTAACGAGAGTGATTATTCCGCTGGGCCCAGGCATCTTAAGCTTCATGTACCCGTAGTGGGGTATTGCTTGAAAATTTGTGAATGCCTCTCGTCCTAATATAGCATGATATCCGCTGCTGCACGGGGCCACTTGGAATGTTACTTCTTCGGACCTGTAATTGTCCGGCGAGCCGAACACCACATCGAGTGTGATTTTTCCTGTGCAGCGCGCTTCCCGACTGGGCATTATTCCTCTAAAGGTTGTGCTGCTTCGCTCAATGCGGCTCAAGTCTATTTCCATTTTTTGAAGTGTTTCCTCGTAGATGAGATTTAGTCCGCTGCCGCCATCCATGAGTACCTTGGTAAGACGAAAGCCATCCACTATTGGACTGAGGACCAATGCGGCTGGTACTCGGGTTGTTCTGAACTTAGGTTCGTCGCTGGCATTGAAGGTGATGGCTGTGTCGCTCCATGGATTTGTTGTTGCTACTTGGTAGACTTCGGCGAGGCTGTGGATTGTACGTTTCCGCATATTATTCGATGCGAAAGTCTCGAAGACTGTTGACACCGTACTGGTATTACTGGAGTGGTTCTCCGGGGCTAGAAGCTCTTCGTCACTTTTGGCCACCTGCCGCAATATCCAACATGCTCGGAGGCTATGTGTTGGAGTGGCGCCTTCTGTATTGTGAATTTTACAGGGTCCGTTGAGCCATCCTTCTAGTACGGTTCCGTGCCCTTTATGGGATTTTCGCTTTTTGGTTTTTGTGCTTGTTGCCTGAGTGTGATGCACCCTTTTACTTCGGACTAGGGTTGTATTCGGGGCCGGATTGTCCCAAAACTTAGTTTCGGTTTTCTGGAAACTCTCCATCGCATAGTACTTTTGTACTATGGACGCCAGATCGGCGAAGCGTGTAATTTCGCGACGACTGACGGCGTTCAAAATTCCCTCGTCCGTGCAATTATTGCAAAAAATTGAAATTGCGTTTTCCTCTCGGCAGTCCTTTATCATGTCCATAACCAGGAGGAATCTGGCCCAGTAATGATGTACTGTCTCAGCGGGCTCTTGCCGGATTTGAGATAGATCGCATATGTTTGGGTGGGTGGGTGGATTTGAGTCCATAACCCTACCCATCTCGAGGCTCAAAAGCCGAGAAGTTTCCGAATTTGGAAGCTTGGATTGTTGGACGTTGTCCAACGAGTCCGGTTCGATGCCTGACTTTAGGTTCGATGCTTGATCGAAGTCCGTCCCTCCGCGGAATCCGGCATGGAGGGTTGGAAGTCCGACATGGCTAGTTTTATCTGAGAGAAGAGTCGCCGCGTTGTTCCTCCACCACCGCAACGTGGTGGGTAACCTGGGGAGAGTTAATCTCTCTTAGATTGGTTTTAGGCCCGATCTGACTGTAGTCTGTAGCGACTCCCAGGGCGGCGATACGATCCAAGAGCTCATTTACGGACGAGAGCTCTTTTGTATCCAACTGCTCGGCGAATTCCGAGTTGACATGAAGATTGCTTTTGATGACCCGAGAGGTCATCGTTGAAGCGGTGGCCGAACGGGCGGTCATGAGAAAACCACCCAGCCGGATAGTTTGGCCGGCGGCCAAGGCTCCTTTGGCGAAGATACCGTCTTTGAAGACGGGAAGAGGCATCCTTCCTATCGGTCACGGCACAGAGGAACTCTCTATGAAAGAGCCAATGTCGGTGTCAAAACCGGTGGATCTCGGGTAGGGGGTCCCGAACTGTGCGTCTAGGCGGATGGTAACAGGAGACAAGGGACACGATGTTTTTACCCAGGTTCGGGCCCTCTCGATGGAGGTAAAACCCTACTCCTGCTTGATTGATATTGATGATAAGGGTAGTACAAGAGTGGATCTACCACGAGATCAAGAAGGCTAAACCCTAGAAGCTATCCTATGGTATGATTGTTGTAATGGTTGTTGTCCTGCGGACCTAAACCCTCCGGTTTATATAGACACTGGGGAGGGCTAGGGTTATACAGAGTCGGTTACAATGGTAGGAGATCTACATATCTGTATCGCCAAGCTTGCCTTCCACGCCAAGGAAAGTCCCATCCGGAAACGGGACGGATTCTTCAATCTTGTATCTTCATAGTCTTGGAGTCCGGCTGACGATGATAGTCCGGCTGTCCGGACACCCCCTTGTCCAGGACTCCCTCAAACGGCAAGCAAGTTGCTGCTCAAGAGAAGAAACCCAAGTCTGGACCTAAGCCTGAAAATGAGTGCTTCTCTTGCGCAAGCGATCGACACCGAAGCGGAACTGCCCCAAGTATTTGGCGGATAAGAAGGATGGCAAAGTGAACAAAGGTATATGTGATATACATGTTATTGATGTGTACCTTACTAATGCTCGCAGAGCACCGGGTATTTGATCTTGGTTACATTGCTAATATTTGTAACTCAAAGCAGGGACTACGGATTAAGCGAAGATTGGCTAAGGACGAGGTGACGATGCGCGTGGGAAATGGTTCCAAAGTTGATGTGATCGCGGTCGGCACGCTACCTCTACATCTACCATCGGGATTAGTTTTAGAGCTAAATAATTGTTATTTGGTGCCAGCGTTGAGCATGAACATTATATCTGGATCTTGTTTGATGCGAGACGGTTATTCATTTAAATCAGAGAATAATGGTTGTTCTATTTATATGAGTAATATCTTTTATGGTCATGCACCCTTGAAGAGTGGTCTATTTTTGTTGAATCTCGATAGTAGTGATACACATGTTCATAGTGTTGAAACCAAAAGATGCAGAGTTGATAACGATAGTGCAACTTATTTGTGGCACTGTCGTTTAGGTCATATCGGTGTAAAGCGCATGAAGAAACTCCATACTGATGGGCTTTTGGAATCACTTGATTATTAATCACTTGGTACTTGCGAACCGTGCCTTATGGGCAAGATGACTAAAACACCGTTCTCCGGAACTATGGAGCGAGCAACTGAATTGTTGGAAATCATACATACTGATGTTTGTTGTCCAATGAATGTTGAGGCTCGCGGCGGATATCATTATTTTCTCACCTTCACAGATGATTTGAGCATATATGGGTATATCTACTTAATGAAACACAAGTCTAAAACATTTGAAAAGTTCAAAGAATTTCAGAGTGAAGTGGAAAATCATCGTAACAAGAAAATAAAGTTTCTACGATCTGATCGTGGAGGAGAATATTTGAGTTACGAGTTTGGTCTACACTTGAAACAGTGCGTAATAGTTTCGCAACTCACGCCACCCGGAACACCACAACGAAATGGTGTGTCCGAGCGTCAGAATCGTACTTTCTTCGGATATGGTGCGATCTATGATGTCACTTACTGATTTACCGCTATCGTTTTGGGCTTATGCTTTAGAGACGGCCGCATTCACGTTAAATAGGGCACCATCAAAATCCGTTGAGACGACACCTTATGAACTGTGGTTTGGCAAGAAACCAAAGTTGTCATTTCTTAAAGTTTGGGGCTGCGATGCTTATGTGAAGAAACTTCAACTAGATAAGCTCGAACCCAAATCGGAGAAATGTGTCTTCATAGGATACCCAAAAGAAACTATTGGGTACACCTTCTATCATAGATCTGAAGGCAAGATTTTCGTTGCTAAAATCGGATCCTTTCTAGAGAAGGAGTTTCTCTCGAAAGAAGTGAGTGGGAGGAAAGTAGAACTTGATGAGATAACTGTATCAACTCCCTTATTGGAAAGTAGTTCATCACAAGAACCGGTTCCTGTGACAACTACACCAATCAGTGAGGAAGCTAATGATATTGATCATGAAACTTCAGATCAAGTTTCTACTGAACCTCGTAGGTCTACCAGAATAAGATCCGCACCGGAATGGTACGGTAATCCTATTTTGGAAGTCATGTTACTTGACCATGATGAACCTACGAACTATGAGGAAGCGATGATGAGCCCAGATTCCGCAAAATGGCTAGAGGCAATGAAATCTGAGATGGGATCCATGTATGAAAACAAAGTATGGACTTTGGTTGACTTGCCCGATGATCGGCAAGCCATTGAGAATAAATGGATCTTTAAGAAGAAGACTGACGCTGATGGTAATGTAACTGTCTATAAAGCTTGACTTGTTGCGAAAGGTTTTTGACAAGTTCAAGGGGATGACTACGATGAGACTTTCTCACCCGTAGCGATGCTTAAGTCTGTCCGAATCATGTTAGCTATTGCTGCATTTCATGATTATGAAATTTGGCAAATGGATGTCAAAACTGCATTCTTGAAAGGATTTCTAGAAGAAGAGTTGTATATGATGCAGCCAGAAGGTTTTATTGATCCAAAAGGTGCTAACAAAGTGTGCAAGCTCCAACGATCCATTTATGGACTGGTGCAAGCATCTCGGAGTTGGAATAAACGTTTTGATAGTGTGATCAAAGCATATGGTTTTATACAGACTTTTGGAGAAGCCTGTATTTACAAGAAAGTGAGTGGGAGCTCTGTAGCATTTCTGATATTATATGTACATGACATATTATTAATTGGAAATGATATAGAATTTCTGGATAGCATAAAGGGATACTTGAATAAAAGTTTTTCAATGAAAGACCTCGGTGAAGCTGCTTACATATTGGGCATCAAGATCTATAGAGATAGATCAAGACGCTTAATAGGACTTTCACAAAGCACATACCTTGACAAAATTTTGAAAAAGTTCAAAATGGATCAGGCAAAGAAAGGGTTCCTGCCCGTGCAACAAGGTGTGAAGTTGAGTCAAACTCAATGCCCGACCACAGCAGAAGATAGAGAAAAAATGAAAGATGTTCCCTATGCTTCAGCCATAGGCTCTATCATGTATGCAATGCTATGTACCAGACCTGACGTATGCTTAGCAATAAGCTTGGCAGGGAAGGTACCAAAGTAATCCAGAGTGGATCATCGACAGCGGTCAAGAACATCCCGAAATACGAAAAGGACTAAGGATATGTTTCTCGTATATGGAGGTGACAAAGAGCTAGTCGTAAATGGTTACGTCGATGCAAGCTTTGACACCGATCCGACGATTCTAAATCGCAAACCGGATCGTGTTTTTATTAAATGGTGGAGCTGTAAGTTGGTGCAGTTCTAAACAAAGCGTCGTGGCGGGATCTACATGTGAAGCGGAGTACATAGCTGCTTCTAAAGCAGCAAATGAAGGAGTTTGGATGAAGGAGTTCATTTCCGATCTAGGTGTCATACCTAGTGCATCGGGACCAATGAAGATCTTCTGTGACAATACTGGTGCAATTGCCTTGGCAAAGGAATCCAGATTTCACAAGAGGACCAAGCACATCAAGAGACGCTTCAATTCCATTCGGGGCCAAGTCCAAGTGGGAGACATAGAGATTTGCAAGATACATACGGATCTAAATGTTGCAGACCCGTTGACTAAGCCTCTCTCACGAGCAAAACATGATCAGCACCAAGACTCCATGGGTGTTAGAATCATTACTATGTAATCTAGATTATTGACTCTTGTGCAAGTGGGAGACTGAAGGAAATATGCCCTAGAGGCAATAATAAAGTTATTATTTATTTCCTCATATCATGATAAATGTTTATTATTCATGCTAGAATTGTATTAACCGGAAACATGATACATGTGTGAATACATAGACAAACATATAGTCACTAGTATGCCTCTACTTGACTAGCTCATTAATCAAAGATGGTTATGTTTCCTAACCATAGACATGTGTTGTCATTTGATTAGTGGGATTACATCATTAGAAGAATGATGTGATTGACATGACCCATTCCGTTAGCCTAGCACTTGATCGTTTAGTATACTGCTATTGTTTTCTTCATGACTTATACATGTTCCTGTAACTATGAGAATTATGCAACTCCCGTTTATCGGAGGAACACTTTGGGTACTACCAAACGTCACAACATAACTGGGTGATTATAAAGGAGTACTACAGGTGTCTCTGAAGGTACATGTTGAGTTGGCGTATTTCGAGATTAGGTTTTGTCACTCCGATTGTCGGAGAGGTATCTCTGGGCCCTCTCGGTAATGCACATCACTATAAGCCTTGCAAGCAATGTGACCAATGAGTTGGTTACGGGATGATGCATTACGTAACGAGTAAAGAGACTTGGCGGTAACGAGATTGAACTAGGTATTGGATACCGATGATCAAATCTCGGGCAAGTAACATACCGATGACAAAGGGAACAATGTATGTTGTTATGCGGTTTGACCGATAAAGATCTTCGTAGAATATGTAGGAACCAATATGGGCATCCAGGTTCCGCTATTGGTTATTGACCGAGAATAGTTCTAGGTCATGTCTACATAGTTCTCGAACCCGTAGGGTCCGCACGCTTAACGTTACGATGAAAGTTTTATTATGAGTTTATAAGTTTTGATGTACCGAAGTTTGTTCAGAGACCCGGATGTGATCACAGACATGACGAGGAGTTTGGAAATGGTCGAGACATAAAGATCGATATATTGGAAGCCTATATTTGGACATCGAAATCGTTCCGGGTGAAATCGGCATTTTACCGGAGTACCGGGAGGTTACCGGAACCCCCGGGGGGGTTATTGGGCCTACATGGGCCTCGAGGGAGAAGAGGGAAGGAGGCAGGAGGGGGCTGCGCGCCCCTCCCCTTCCTAGTCCGACTACATCAACCGCGTTGTGCTAACGCTTCCGCTTTCGGTCTACGAGGGTACGTAGACAACACTCTCCCCTCTCATTGTTATACCATCACCATGATCCTGCGTGTGCGTAGGAAATTTTTGGAAATTGCTACGTTCCCCAACAAGCACGTCATTAACTGGCCCCCAGTCCAGCCCCTTGTTGACCCATGACGCCAGTTGGGGCGGAGGGCCCAAGCGAAAGGCGGGGGCGGCCGCCCGCTTTGTACCTCGGGGAGCTGTGATGTAAAACCACTCCCGTTGCCATAAGTCGGACACCTCCGAGAAGGACCCCTTTGGCCATAGGGCGTCAGCGCCTTTGCTTATTATAGCGCCTCCGCACTCTGCGTGTCGCCCATCGATCATCTTCGGCTTCACATTGAAGGTCTTGAGCCATAAGACGAAGTGTGGGGTGATGCGGAGGAAGGCCTCACATATGACGATAAACGACGAGATGTGAAGGATGGAATCTGGAGCTAGATCATAGAAATCTAGCCTGTAATAGAACAAGAGCCCTCTAACAAAGGGATCAAGGCTAAAGCCGAGCCCTTGGAGGAAGTGGGAAACAAATACGACACTCTCGTTGGGTTCGGGAGTGGGGATGGCCTGCCCTTGACCAGGCAGCCTGTGCGGGATTTTGGCGGTCAGATACCTGGCCTCCCTAAGCTTCTTGATGTCCTCCTCTGTGACAGAGGAGGCCATCCACCGACCTTGAAGTTTGGATCCGGACATGGTGGAAGGTTCGAAGCGCTTAGCATGAGCCTTGGGTGTTGGAACTCGAGGTGGGGGAAGGGAAGGATCGAGCGTGGGAAGAAAAGGGCAGGACTTGGCCCCTTTATAAAGAGGGTGAATATCAAGCGTCCTCCGCGTGACCGTTTGGAACTTGCCTAAGATCGAGGAGTCATACTAACAAGCATGGTTGGGTTACCCACACCCGTATTGATGAGAATCCCGTGATAAGGGGAACACGATCTCTGCTTCAACAAGACATGCCAATAAAACCGCCTCTCAACACGTGCAGTGGCAGGCCGGGAAAAACGGTTGGTAATGACCAGGCCGCGGCGTGATGTCACGCTATGAAAATTTGTCAGCAAATTAGATTTGTGGAATATTATGCTCTCTACGGTGGTATGTGGAAATTATTTTGCAGAGCCGGACACGATCCTCATATTCAAGATCTTTCATGTTGTATTCGGAGAAGGAACCCGCCTTGCAATGCCGAGGACAATCTGCACGCCGGACTCATCGTCATTGAAGCCTGGTTCAGGGGCTACTGAGGGAGTCCAGGATTAGGGGGTCCTCGGACAGCCGGACTATATACTTTGGCCGGACTGTTGGACTATGAAGATACAAGATTGAAGACTTCGTCCCGTGTCCGGGTGGGACTCTCCTTCGCGTGGAAGGCAAGCTTGGCAAATCAGATATGTAGATCTACTTCTTTGTAACCGACTCTATGTAACCCTAGCCCCCTCCGGTGTCTATATAAACAGGAGGGTTTAGTCCATAGGACAAGGACAATCATAATCATAGGCTAGCTTCTAGGGTTTAGCCTCTACGATCCCGTGGTAGATCAACTCTTGTAATACTCATATCATCAAGATCAATCAAGCAGGAAGTAGGGTATTACCTCCATCGAGAGGGCCCAAACCTGGGTAAACATTGTGTCCCCCACCTCCTGTTACCATTAGCCTTAGGCGCAAAGTTCGCGACCCCCTACCCGAGATCCGCGGTTTTGACACCGACAATGGGGTTTATATCATATTGCATGAGTTTATCCCTCTACATCATGTCATCTTTCTTAATGCGTTACTCTATTCTTTATGAACTTAATACTCTAGATGCATGTTGGATAGCGGTCGATGTGTGGAGTAATAGTAGTAGATGCAGGCAGGAGTCGGTCTACTTGTCACGGACGTGATGCCTATATACATGATCATGCCTAGATAATCTCATAATTATTCGCTTTTCTATCAATTGCTCGATAGTAATTTGTTCACCCACCGTAATACTTATGTTATCTTGAGAGAAGCCACTAGTGAAACCTATGGCCCCCGGGTCTATCTTTTATCATGTAAGTTTATCATCTACTTTTATTTGCATCTTTATTTTCCAATCTATATCATAAAATACCAAAAATATATTTATCTTATCATATTATCTCTATCAGATCTCACTTTTGCAAGTGGCCGTGAAGGGATTGACAACCCCTTTATTGCATTGGTTGCGAGTTCTTGTTTGTCTGTGTAGGTGCGTGGGACTTTTGAGGAGCCTCCTACTGGATTGATAACTTGGTTCTCAAAAACTGAGGGAAATACTTACGCTACTTTGCTGCATCACCCTTTCCTCTTCAAGGAAAACCAACGCAAGCTCAAGACATAGCAAGAAGGATTTCTGGAGCCGTTGCTGGGGAGGTATTCGCTCAAGTCAAGACATACCAAGTACCCATCACAAACTCATCTCCCTCGCATTACATTATTTGCCATTTGCCTCTCGTTTTCCTCTCCCCCACTTCACCTTTGCCTTTTCTTCACCTTCTTCATGTATGTATGTTTGCTTGTGACTCCTTGTGCCTTCTATGTGCTTGCATCTTTGCTTGCTAAAAATCTATTGATATGGATCCACTTAAAGTGTTCTACTTGGATCATCTTCGATCCTTATGTGCTCGTGCTAAAACTCCAACTAGCCTAGTTGATGGGAAATCTTTAGATGAGCATGCTCATTTTGTGCGTCACCATTTGTCTGAAAAGGGGAGACTCTTATGGGATCAAATAAACAGATTGCTGTGTTATGCTTGGAATCTTTGTGAAATTTATGATTTTACTTGTTGCTCTAAGAACCCTAAAAACACCTTCCCTACCTATGTGAGTTTAATGAAAATGAAATCTTACTTCTTGTGCAAATGGTGTTTATAGTTACTATTGTTGGAAATATGCCCTAGAGGCAATAATAAATAAGTTATTATTATATTTCCTTGTTCATGATAATCGTTTATTATCCATGCTATAATTGTATTGATAGGAAACTCAGATACATGTGTGGATACATAGACAACACCATGTCCCTAGTAAGCCTCTAGTTGACTAGCTCGTTGATCAATAGATGGTTATGGTTTCCTGACCATGGACATTGGATGTCCTTGATAACGGGATCACATCATTAGGAGAATGATGTGATGGACAAGACCCAATCCTAAGCCTAGCACAAAGATCGTAGTTTGTATGCTAAAGCTTTTCTAATGTCAAGTATCACTTCCATAGACCATGAGATTGTGCAACTCCCGGATACCGTAGGAATGCTTTGGGTGTACCAAAAGTCACAACGTAACTGGGTGGCTATAAAGGTGCACTACAGGTATCTCCAAAAGTGTATGTTGGGTTGGCACGAATTGAGACTGGGATTTGTCACTCCGTGTAAACGGAGAGGTATCTCTGGGTCCACTCGGTAGGACATCATCATAATGTGCACAATGTGACCAAGGGGTTGATCACGGGATGATGTGTTACGGAACGAGTAAAGAGACTTGCCGGTAACGAGATTGAACAAGGTATCGGGATACCGACGATCGAATCTCGAGCAAGTACAATACCGTTAGACAAAGGGAATTGTATATGGGATCAATTGAGTCCTTGACATCGTGGTTCATCCGATGAGATCATCGTGGAACATGTGGGAGCCAACATGGGTATCCAGATCCCGCTGTTGGTTATTGACCGGAGAACGTCTCGGTCATGTCTACATGTCTCCCGAACCCGTAGGGTCTACACACTTATGGTTCGATGACGCTAGGGTTATAAAGGAAGTTTGTATGTGGTTACCGAATGTTGTTCGAGTCCGGATGAGATCCCGGACGTCACGAGGAGTTCGGAATGGTCCGGAGGTAAAGATTTATATATGGAAAGTTGTTGTTCGGGTTCCGAAAAAGTTTGGGTTTTTCGGTATTGTACCGAAGCTTCGAAGGTTCGGAGGATTCCGGAGGGGTCCGGAGGTCCGGAAATTGTTCCACCACGTCCAATACAGTAGCATGGGCTGTAGGGGGGCGCCCTAGCCTTAATGGGCCAGGGACACCAGCCCCCCCAAGGCCCATGCGCATGGGAGAGGGAAAACCCTAATGGGGAGGGCCTCCACTTGACTTGGGAGGCACTCCTCCCCCTTGGCCGCCGCCCCTCCTCAGATTGATCTGAGGGGCCGCCCCTCTCCCTTGCCCCTATATATATGTGGGGGTGGGAGGGCAGCCGCACCACAAGTTCTGGCGCAGCCCTCCCCCTCTCCCAAGTACTCCTTCTCTCCCGCGGTGCTTGGCGAAGCCCTGCAGGATTGCCATGCTGCTCCACCACCACCACACCGTCGTGCTGCTGCTGGACGGAGTCTTCCCCAACCTCTCCCTCTCACCTTGCTTGATCAAGGCATGGGAGACGTCACCGGGCTGTATGTGTGTTGAACGCGGAGGTGCCGTCCGTTCGGCACTAGGATCTCCGGTGATTTGGATCACGACGAGTACGTCTCCTTCAACCCCGTTCTCTTGAATGCTTCCGCTTAGCGATCTACAAGGGTATGTAGATGCACTCTCCTTCCCCTCGTTGCTGGTTTCTCCATAGATAGATCTTGGTGACACGTAGGAAAATTTTGAATTTCTGCTACGTTACCCAACAGTGGCATCATGAGCTAGGTCTATTGCGTAGATTCTTTGCACGAGTAGAACACAAAGTAGTTGTGGACGTTGATTTTGTTCAATATGCTTACGTTACTAGTCCAATCTTGTTTCGACAGTATTGTGGGATGAAGCGGCCCGGACCGACCTTACACGCTCTTCGTGAGGCGGGTTCCACCGATTGACATGCACTTGGTGCATAAGGTGGCTAGTGGGTGCCAGTCTCTCCCACTTTAGTCGGAACGGATTCGATGAAAAGGGTCCTTATGAAGGGTAAATAGCAATTGACATATCACATTGTGGTTTTTGCGTAGGTAAGAAACGTTCTTGCTAGAAACCCATAGCAGCCACGTAAAACATGCAAACAACAATTAGTGGACGTCTAACTTGTTTTTGCAGGGTATGCTATGCGATGTGATATGGCAAGAAGAATGTGATGAATGATATGTGATGTATGAGATTGATCATGTTCTTGTAATAGGAATCACGACTTGCATGTCGATGAGTATGACAACCGGCAGGAGCCATAGGAGTTGTCTTAATTTATTGTATGACCTGCGTGTCATTGAACAACGCCATGTAATTACTTTACTTTATTGCTAACCGGTAGCCATAGTAGTAGAAGTAATAAGTTGGCGAGGCAACTTCATGGAGACACAATGATGGAGACCATGATGATGGAGATCATGATGTCATGCCAGTGACGATGATGATCATGGAGCCCCGAAGATGGAGATCAATGGAGCTATATGATATTGGCCATATCATGTCACTACTATATAATTGCATGTGATGTTTATTATGTTTATGCATCTTGTTTAAGAATGACAGTAGTAAATAAGATGATCCCTTACAACAATTTCACTAATTGTGCACCGTTGCTAAAGTTCGTCGTTTCGAAGCACCACATGATGATCGGGTGTGATAGATCCTTACGTTCACATACAACGGGTGTAAGACAGTTTTACACATGCAAAACACTTAGGGTTAACTTGACGAGCCTAGCATGTACAGACATGGCCTCGGAACACACAGACCGAAAGGTCGAGCATGAGTCGTATAGTAGATACGATCAACATGAAGATGTTCACCGATGATGACTAGTCCGTCTCACATGATGATCGGACACGGCCTAGTTGACTCGGATCATGTAATCACTTAGATGACTAGAGGGATGTCTATCTCAGTGGGAGTTCATAAGATGAACTTAATTATCCTGAACATAGTCAAAAGATCTTTGCAAATTATGTCGTAAGCTCGCGCTTTAGTTCCACTCTTTAGATATGTTCCTAGAGAAAATATAGTTGAAAGTTGACAGTAGCGATTATGCGGACAGTAGAAAGCTTATGTTCTTAATGCACCGCTCAGTGTGCTGAACCCCAAACATCGTTTGTGCATGTTGTGAACATCGAACATACACGTTTTGATAACTACGTGATACTTCAGTTAAACGGTTTAGAGTTTAGGCACCAAAGACGTTTTCGAAACGTTGCGGAACATATGAGATGTTTTCGAGGGCTGAAATTGGGATTTCAGGCTCGTGCCCACGTCAAGAGGTATAAGACCTCCGACAATTTTCTTAGCCTGCAAACTAAGGGAGAAAAGCTCAATCGTTGAGCTTGTGCTCAGATTGTCTGAGTGCAACAATCACTTGAATCGAGTGGGAGTTGATCTTCCATATGAGATAGTGATGTTTCTCCAAAGTCATTGCCACCAAGCTGCTAGAGCTTCATGATGAACTATAACATATCAGGGATAGATATGATGATCCTTGAGGTATTCATGATGTTTGACACATGAAAGTAGAAATCAAGAAGGAGCATCAATTGTTGATGGTTGGTGAAACCACTAGTTTCAAGAAGGGCAAGGGCAAGAAGGGATACTTCATGAAACGGCAAATCAGTTGCTGCTCTAGTGAAGAAACCCAAGGTTGAACCCAAACCCGAGACTAAGTGCTTCTGTAATAAGGGGAACAGCCACTGGAGCAGAATTACCCTAGATACTTGGTAGATGAGAAGGCTGGCAAGGTCGATAGAAGTATATTGGATATACATTATGTTAATGTGTACTTTACTAGTACCCCTAGTAGCACCAGGGTATTAGATACCGGTTCGGTTGCTAAGTGTTAGTAACTCGAAATAAAAGGCTACGGAATAAACGAAGACTAGCTAAAGGTGAGCTGACGATATGTGTTGGAAGTGTTTCCAAGTTTGATGTGATCAAACATCGCACGCTCCCTCTACCATCAAGATTAGTATTAAACCTGAATAATTGTCTTTTGGTGTTTGCGTTGAGCATAGACATGATTGGATTATGTCTATCGCAATACGGTTATTCATTTAAGGAGAATAATGGTTACTCTATTTATTTGAATAATACCTTCAATGGTCTTGCACCTAAAGGAATGGTTTATTGAATCTCAATCGTAGTGATACACATTTTCATGCCAAAAGATATAAGATAGTAATGATAGTACCACTTACTTGTTGCACTGCCATGTAAGTCATATTGGTATAAAACGCATGAAGAAGCTCCATATTGATGGATCTTTGGACTCACTCGTTTTGAAAAGTTTGAAGACATGCGAACCATGTCTATTGGTGTATACGCATGAAGAAACTCCATGCAGATGGATCGTTTGGACTCACTTGATTTTGAATCACTTGAGATATGCAAATCATACCACATGTAGGGGTGGGCATAAAAACCGACAACCGAAAACCGGAGCCGAAATAACCGGGACCGAAGCCGAAAGAACCGAGGACCGACCATTCGGTTGTTCACTCGGTTAGTGAACGGTAGAAACCGAAAATACTTCGGTGAGTTCGGTCATTGTAGCCTGCTGACCGAATTCCCGAACTAACCGAAAATACACTGTATTAATCCCAACTAATTAAGCCCAATGGCCCATCCATGTTAATGCAGCAACTACATGAAGCCTTTTTCCACCCTTTTTTCTCAGCCACAAACACAGCCCCAAACCTTATCCTGTTTCTGGATATGCTCGAGGCTTCCACATGCAAATCGCCGCCGCCGCCTCCATTTTCTCAACTCACTGCGCTTCGGCCACATTGCGACTGCTACCGATGGGTCTGCACGATGGCGGCCAGTCGCGGACTGCGCTGATGGGTCTGCAAGCGGTGGTGGCGCGGCGCCCATGGTTCAGCGGTGGACAACGACGTCCATCCCTCTTCGGTTGTGTGCTCGCGGCCATCGTTGCTTCACGGCAGGCTGCCCGCTTCCGAGTTCCGAGGATGCGTCATTTCCACTTACGATTGATTTGTTCAGTTCGTATTTCCTTGCCCAAGATTTGGCTCACGATTTCTTCCTCCCCAAAAACATCAGGTCACTTCGGTTAGAACGGTGGACCGAACCGATTTCTCGGTGGACCGAACTCTTGGTCTTCGATTTCTCCGCCGACCGATCGGTCAGGAAAATCTGAAAACCGAAATTCAAAAAAACCCGAGACACCGAACCGATTTGGTTGGTCTAACCGAACGCCCAGGCCTAACCACATGGGCAAGATGACTGAAAAGCCTCATTTTCAGTAAGATGGAACAAGACAGCAACTTGTTGGAAGTAACACATTTTGATGTGTGCAGTCCAATGAGTGCTGAGGCATGCAGTGAATATCATTATGTTCTTACTTCACATATGATTCGAGTAGATGTTGAGTATATTTACTTGATGAAACACAAGTCTGAATTATTGAATGGTTCAAGTAATTTCAGAGTGAAGTTGAAGATCATCGTGACAAGAGGATAAAATGTCTATGATATGATCATAGAGATGAGTATCTGAGTTACGAGCTTTGGCACGCAATTAAGACATTGTGGAAATTGTTTCACAATTAATACCGCCTGGAACACCATAGTTTGATGGTGTGTCCGAACATCATAATTGCACCCTATTGGATATGGTGCGTACCATGATGTCTCTTATCGAATTACCACTATCATTTATGGGTTAGGCATTAGAGACAACCACATTCACTTTAAATAGGGCACCACGTAATTCCGTTGAGATGACACCGTATGAACTATGGTTTAGAGAAACCTAAGTTGTCATTTCTTAAAGGTTTGGGGCTGCGACGCTTATGTGAAAAGTTTCAGGTTGATAAGCTAGAACCCAAAGCGGATAAATTGCATCTTCATAGGACACCCAAAACAGTTGGGTATACCTCCTAATTCAGATCCAAAAGCAATAGGGATTGTTTCTTGAATCGAGTCCTTTTTCGAGGAAAAGTTTGTCTCGAAAAGTTGAGTGGGAGGATGGTGGAGACTTGATATGGTTATTGAACCGTCACTACAACTAGTGTGTAGCAGGGCACAGGAAGTTGTTCCTGTGGCACCTACACCAATTGAAGTAGAAGCTTATGATAGTGATCATGAAACTTCGGATCAAGTCACTACCGTACCTCGTAGGGTGACAAGGATGCGTACTACTTTAGAGTGGTACGGTAATCCTGTCTTGAAGGTCATGTTGCTAGACAACAATGAACCTATGAGCTATGGAGAAGCGATGGTGGGCCCAAATTCCGACAAATGGATAGAAGCCATGAAATCTGAGATAGGATCCATGTATCAGAACAAAGCATGGACTTTGGTGGACTTGCCCGATGATCGGCAAGCCATTGAGATAAATGGATCTTTAAGAAGAAGACGGACGTGGACAGTGATGTCACCGTCTATGAAGCTCGACTTGTGGCGAAGAGTTTTTCACATTTCAAGGAGTTGACTAAGATGAGATTTTCTCATCCGTAGCGATGCTTAAGTCCGTCGGAATCATGTTAGCATTAGTTGCATTTATGAAATCTGGCAGATGGATGTCAAAACGAGTTTCCTTACCAGTCTTCGTAAGGAAAGGTTGTATGTGATACAATCAGGAAGTTTTTGTCGATCCTAAGGATGCTAAAAGGTATGCTGGCTCCAGCGATCCTTCTAAGGACTGGAGTAAGCATCTCGGAGTTGGAATATGCACTTTGATAAGATGATCAAAGATTTTTGGTTTATACAAAGTTTATGAGAAACTTGTATTTCCAAAGAAGTGAGTGGGAGCACTATAGAATTTCTGATGAGTATATTGTTGATCAGAAATGTTGTAGAGTTTCTAGAAAGCATATAGGGTTATTTGAAAAGTGTTTTTCATTAGAAAACCTGGATTAAGCTACTTGAACATTGAGCATCAAGATCTATGAGGATAGATCAAAAACGCTTAATGATACTTTCAAAATGAGCACATACCTTGACATGATATTGAACGTGTTCAAGATGGATCAGTCAAAGAAGGAGTTCTTGCCTGAGTCGTAAGGTACGAAGTTAAGACTTAAAGCTCGACCACGGCAGAAAAGAGAGAAAGGACGAAGGTCGTCCCCTATGCTTTAGACGTAGGCTCTATAGTATGCTATGCTAAGTACCGCACCTGATGTGTGCCTTGCCACATGTCTGGCAAGAGGGTACAAAGGTGATCAAGGAGTGGATCACCAGATAGCGGTCAAAATTATCCTTAGAGGAATAAGGATTTGTTTCTCGATTATGGAGGTGATAAAGAGTTCGGCGTAAAGGGTTACATCGATGCAAGCTTTAACACCTATCCGAATGACTCTGAGTAGCAAACCGGATGTGTATAGTGGAGCAACCATTTGGAATAGCTCCAAGTGGAGCGTGGAAGCAGCATTTACAATATGACCTAGAGATTTGCGAAGTACATACGGATCTGAATGTTGCAGACCCGTTGACTAAAACCTCTCTCACAAGCAAAACATGATCAAACCCCAGAACTCATTGAGTCTTAATCACAAGATGATGTGAACTAGTTTAATGACACTAGTAAACTCTTTGGATGTTGGTCACATGGCGATGTGACGAGTGAGTGTTAATCGCATGGCGATGTGAACTAGATTATTGACTCTAGTGCAAGTGGGAGACTGTTGGAAATATGCCCTAGAGGCAATAATAAATAAGTTATTATTATATTTCCTTGTTCATGATAATCATTTATTATCCATGCTATAATTGTATTGATAGGAAACTCAGATACATGTGTGGATACATAGACAACACCATGTCCCTAGTAAGCCTCTAGTTGACTAGCTCGTTGATCAATAGATGGTTACGGTTTCCTGACCATGGACATTGGATGTCATTGATAACGGGATCACATCATTAGGAGAATGATGTGATGGACAAGACCCAATCCTAAGCCTAGCACAAAGATCGTAGTTCGTATGCTAAAGCTTTTCTAATGTCAAGTATCACTTCCTTAGACCATGAGATTGTGCAACTCCCGGATACCGTAGGAATGCTTTGGGTGTACCAAAAGTCACAACGTAACTGGGTGGCTATAAAGGTGCACTACAGGTATCTCCGAAAGTGTATGTTGGGTTGGCACGAATTGAGACTGGGATTTGTCACTCCGTGTAAACGGAGAGGTATCTCTGGGCCCACTCGGTAGGACATCATCATAATGTGCACAATGTGACCAAGGGGTTGATCACGGGATAATGTGTTACGGAACGAGTAAAGAGACTTGTCGGTAACGAGATTGAACAAGGTATCGGGATACCGACGATCGAATCTCGGGCAAGTACAATACCGTTAGACAAAGGGAATTGTATACGGGATCGATTGAGTCCTTGACATCATGGTTCATCCGATGAGATCATCGTGGAACATGTGGGAGCCAACATGGGTATCCAGATCCCGCTGTTGGTTATTGACCGGAGAACGTCTCGGTCATGTCTACATGTCTCCGAACCCATAGGGTCTACACACTTAAGGTTCGATGGCGCTAGGGTTATAAAGGAAGTTTGTATGTGGTTACCAAATGTTGTTCGAGTCCGGATGAGATCCCGGACGTCACGAGGAGTTCCGGAATGGTCCGGAGGTAAAGATTTATATATGGAAAGTTGTTGTTCGGGTTCCGGAAAAAGTTCGGGTTTTTTCGGTATTGTACCGGGAAGCTTCCAGAAGGTTCCGGAGGATTCCGGAGGGGTCCGGAGGTCCGGAAATTGTTCCACCACGTCCAATACAGTAGCATGGGCTGTAGGGGGGCGCCCTAGCCTTAATGGGCCAGGGGCACCAGCCCCCCAAGGCCCATGCGCATGGGAGAGGGAAAACCCTAAAGGGGAGGGCCTCCACTTGACTTGGGAGGCACTCCTCCCCCCCTTGGCCGCCGCCCCCTCCTCAGATTGGATCTGAGGGGGCCGGCCCCCCTCTCCCTTGCCCCTATATATATGTGGGGGGTGGGAGGGCAGCCGCACCACAAGTTCTGGCGCAGCCCTCCCCTCTCCCAAGTACTCCTCCTCTCCCGCGGTGCTTGGCGAAGCCCTGCAGGATTGCCACGCTCCTCCACCACCACCACACCGTCGTGCTGCTGCTGGACGGAGTCTTCCCCAACCTCTCCCTCTCACCTTGCTGGATCAAGGCATGGGAGACATCACCGGGCTGTACGTGTGTTGAACGCGGAGGTGCCGTCCGTTCGGCACTAGGATCTCCAGTGATTTGGATCACAACGAGTACGACTCCTTCAACCCCGTTCTCTTGAACGCTTCCGCTTAGCAATCTACAAGGGTATGTAGATGCACTCTCCTTCCCCTCGTTACTGGTTTCTCCATAGATAGATCTTGGTGACACGTAGGAAAATTTTGAATTTCTGCTACGTTACCCAACAACTATGATATCGAACAAATTGAAGAATTTGTTGCTTTTAAGGGTTCTTATGAAGTTGCTTCTTTGATTGAAAAGTACGTTATTACACTCTACGAATCAGAAAATTTTGACATACTTAAATATTGCTATGAAAACTATGCTCATAATGTCTATGTCAAAGAATTTATTGAGAGAATGATTGTTGCTTTGAAAGAAAATAATGATATGCATGAATCTATTGATAATGATTCCAATGATTTGATTGAAATATCCCTTGATGAACATGATGCTTGCTATTCTTGTGGCCATGATGCCAATATTTATGAAGATGAATGTGCTATAGTTCCTTATGTTAAACATGAGATCGTTGCTATTGCACCCATACTTGGTAGTTCCTTCAATGAAAAGCATGATTGCAATGATGTTACTATAAATTCTCTTGATGTCAATTGTGCTAATAATATGCAAAACCCTAAGCTTGGGGATGCTAGTTTTGCTATGTCTACTACTTGTTGCAATGATCATGATTGGGGTGATTCTTCTTTTGATCTTGAAAATTTATTTAACCCCCATGATGAATATGAGATTGATAATAGTGTTTGCAATATTATTGAAAGTGGGTTTGGAAGAGTGTCAACTTTAGACCCCACATATTTGGATTTTGATCAATCTTATGAACTTTTTGATAAAAGTGGGCTTGGAGAGGTCATGACTTTAGCTAATGTTAATCCCACTATTTTGGAAGAGTGTCAACTCCGCATGCATGTGGATCGTGTTGAAAATATTTTATGTGATAGCTATTTTGTTGAATTTGATTATGATCCTACATATAATTATTATGAGAGAGGAAAATATGGTTGTAGAAATTTTCATGTTACTAAATTACCTCTCTTCATGTTGAGATTGCTATCATCTCTTTGTTCTTCCTTGCGTATGCTAGTTTTTGCTTGCCTTGATAATTTGTTTGCTTACAAGATTCCTATGCATAGGAAGTATGTTAGGCGTAGATGTGTTTTTCACATGCTACATGATGCTCTCTTCGTGTTTCAATTGATATCTTTCATATGAGCATCATCAAAATCTCAATGCCTAGCTAGGGGCGTTAAATGATAGCGCTTGTTGGGAGGCAACCCAATTTTATTTTTGTTCCTTGCTTTTTTCTTCTGTTTAGTAATAAATATTTCATCTACCTTCTGTTTAGATGTTTTTTCATGTTTTAATTAGTCTTTGTTCCAAGTAGAACCTATAGGATAACCTATGGTGATAGTTAATTTGATTCTGCTGGAAAACAGAAACTTTACGCACACGAAAATAATTTTAGTAATTCACAGAAATGTGCTTTTGCATTGATTCTTTTTGCTGTAGATCATGCCCAGGACTTCCTATTTTGGTAGGAGTTTTAGAGTTCCAGAAGTACTCGAGAGTTACAGATTGCTACAGACTGCTTTGTTTTTGACAAATTCTGTTTTTCATGTGTTGTTTGCTTATTTTGATGCATCTATGGCTAGTATGTGGGGTATGAACCATAGAGAAGTTGGAATAAAGTAGGTTTAACACCAATATAAATAAATAATGAGTTCATTACAATACCTTATGTGGTGGTTTTTCTTTCTTGCACTAACAGAGCTTATGAGATTCCCTATTGAGTTTTGTGTTGTGAAGTTTTCAAGTTTTGGGTAAAGATTTGATGGACTATGGAATAAGGAGTGGCAAGAGCCTAAGCTTTGGGATGCACATGGCACCCCAAGATATTCAAGGATAACCAAAAGCCTAAGCGTGGGGATGCCCCAGAAGGCATCCCCTCTTTCGTCTTCGTCTATCGGTAACTTTACTTGGAGCTATATTTTTATTCGCCACATGATATGTGTTTTGCTTGGAGCGTCTTGTATGATATGAGTCTTTGATTTTTAGATTTCCAAAATCATCCTTGCTGTACACACCTTTTGGGGATAAGCCCACTTGATTAGAATTTATTAGAATACTTTATGTGCTTCACTTATATCTTTTGAGCTAGATAGTTTTGCTCTATGTGCTTCACTTATATATTCTAGAGCACGACGGTGGCTTAATTTTGAAGAAATTGTTGATCTCTAATGCTTCACTTATATTATTTTGAGAGTATTTTAGAACAGCATGGTATTTGCTATGGTTATAAATTTGGTCCTAGAATGATGAGCATCCAAGTTGGGTATAATAAAAACTATCATAGAAAGTGCATTAAACACTAGGATCAATTTGATGCTTGATAATTGTTTTGAGATATAAAGGTGGTAATGTTAGAGTCATGCTAGTTGAGTAATTATGAAATTGAGAAATACTTGTGTTGAAGTTGGCAAGTCCCGTAGCATGCATGTATGGTAAAAGTTGTGTGACAAATTTGTTGCATGGGGTGCTCTTTTAATTGTCTTCCTTATGAGTGGAGGTCGGGATCGCGTGATGCTTAACTCCTACCAACCCTTCCCCTAGGAGCATGCGTAGTATTACTTTGCTTCGAGGGCAAGTAGACTTTTGCAATAAGTATACGAGTTCTTTATGACTAATGTGAGTCTATGGACATACGCACACTCACCCTTCCACTTTGCTAGCCTCTATTATGCCGCGCAACCTTTGCCGGTATCATGCACCCATTATTTACCTTCCTCAAAACATCCACCATACCTACCTATTATGGCATTTCTATAGCCATTCCGAGATATATTGCCATGCAACTCTCCACCGTTCCGTTTATTATGACATGTTCCATCATTGTCATATTGCTCTTTGCATGATCATGTAGTTGACATCGTATTTGTGGCAAGGCCACCTTCATAAATTTTCATACATGTCACTCTTGATTCATTGCATATCCCGGTACACCGCCGGAGGCATATACATAGAGTCATATTTTGTCCTAAGTATTGAGTTGTAATTTTTGAGTTGTAAATCAATAAAAGTGTGATGATCTTCATTATTAGAGCATTTCCCAAGTGAGGAAAGGATGATGAAGACTATGATTCCCCCACAAGTCGGGATGAGACTTCGTACTTTAAAAAAAGAGGCCAAAGAGCCCACCAAATAAAAAAAGAGGCCAAAGAGCCCACCAAAAAAATAAAAAAATGAGAGAAAAGAGAGAAGGGACAATGCTACTATCTATTTTCCACACTTGTGCTTCAAAATAGCACCATGATCTTCATGATAGAGAGTCTCCTATGTTGTCACTTTCATATACTAGTGGGATTTTTTTCATTATAGAACTTGGCTTGTATATTCCAATGATGGGCTTCCTCAAAATGCACTAGGTCTTCATGAGAAAGCAAGTTGGATGCACACCCACTTAGTTTCTTTTGTTGAGCTTTCATATATTTATAGCTCTAGTCCATCCGTTGCAAGGCGATCTCTACTCACTCACATTGATATCTATTAATGGGTATCTCCATAGCCCGTTGATACGCCTAGTTGATGTGAGACTATCTTCTCCCTTTTTATCTTCACAACCACCATATACCACATATAGTGATATGTCCATGGCTTGCGCTCATGTATTGCGTAAGAGTTGAAAAAGCTGAAGCGTGTTAAAAAGTATGAACCAATTGCTTGGCTGAAACCGGGGTTGTGCATGATGGGAGTATTTTGTGTAATAAAAATGAAGCATGGCCTAACTATATGATTTTGTAGGGATGAGCTTTCTTTGGCTATGCTATTTTGATAAGACATGATTATTTGTTAGTATGCTTCAAGTATTACTATTTTTATGTTTTATAAGATTTTATCTTGAATCATTTGGATCTGAACAATCATGCCACAGTAAAGAAATTTACATTGAGAATTATGCTAGGTAGCATTCCACATCAAAAATTTTGTTTTTATAATTTACCTACTCGAGGACGAGCATGAATTAAGCTTGGGGATGCTTGATACGTCTCCAACGTATCTATAATTTTTTATTGTTCCATGCTATTATATTACCCGTTTTGGATGTTTATGGGCTTTACTCTACACTTCTATATCATTTTTGGGACTAACCTACTAACCGGAGGCCCAGCCCGAATTGTTGTTTTTTTGCCTATTTTAGTGTTTCGAAGAAAAGGAATATCAAACGGAGTCCAAACGGAATGAGACCTTCGGGAGCCATCTTTTTGGAACAAACATGATCCAGGGGACTTGGAGTGGAAGTCAAGAAACAAGCAAGGCGGCCACGAGGGTGCCCGGCACGGCCCCCACCCTCGTGGGCCCCTCGAGCATCCACCGACCTACTTCTTCCTCCTATATATACCCACAGACCCTGAAAACATCCAGGAGCACCACGAAAAACTATTTCCACCGCCGTAACCTTCTGTATCCGCGAGATCCCATCTTGGAGCCTTCGTCGGTGCTCCGCCGGAGGGGGAATCGACCATGGAGGGCCTCTACATCATCTCCCAGACCCTTCCGATGAGTTGTGAGTAGTTTACCATAGACCTTCGGGCCCATAGTTATTAGCTAGATGGCTTCTTCTCTCTCTTTGAATATCAATACAATGTTCTCCTCGATCTTCTTGGAGATATATTCAAAGTAACTCTTTTTGTGGTGTGTTTGTCGAGATCCGATGAATTGTGGGTTTATGATCAAGTTTATCTATGAGAAATATTTGAATCTCCTCTGAATTCTTTTATGTGTGATTAAGTTATCTTTGCAAGTCTCTTTGAATTATCAGTTTGGTTTGGCCTACTAGATTGATCTTTCTTGCAATGGGAGAAGTGCTTAGCTTTGGGTTCAATCTTATGGTGTCCTTTCCCAAAGGATGTTAGGGCAGCAAGGCACGTATTGTATTGTTGCCATCGAGGATAAAAAGATGGGGTTTATATCATATCGCATGAGTTTATCCCTCTACATCATGTCATCTTTCTTAATGTGTTACTCTGTTCTTTATGAACTTAATACTCTAGATGCATGCTGGATAGCGGTCGATGTGTGGAGTAATAGTAGTAGATGGAGGCAGGAGTCGGTCTACTTGTCATGGACGTGATGCCTAT
This sequence comes from Aegilops speltoides, assembly GCA_021437245.1. NCBI lineage: Eukaryota > Viridiplantae > Streptophyta > Magnoliopsida > Poales > Poaceae > Aegilops > Aegilops speltoides. Next base: position 489,488,564 of record CM038147.1, on the reverse strand, counting down.
ATACATGATCATGCCTAGATAATCTCATAATTATTTGCTTTTCTATCAATTGCTCGACAGTAATTTGTTCACCCACCGTAATACTTATGCTATCTTGAGAGAAGCCACTAGTGAAACCTATGGCCCCCGGGTCTATCTTTTATCATATAAGTTTATCATCTACTTTTATTTGCATCTTTACTTTTCCAATCTATATCATAAAATATCAAAAAATATTTATCTTATCATATTATCTCTATCAGATCTCACTTTCGCAAGTGGCCGTGAAGGGATTGACAACCCCTTTATTGTGTTGGTTGCGAGTTCTTGTTTGTTTGTGTAGGTGCATGGGACTTTTGAGGAGCCTCCTACTGGATTGATACATTGGTTCTCAAAAACTGAGGGAAATACTTACGCTACTTTGCGGCATCACCCTTTCCTCTTCAAGGAAAACCAGCGCAAGCTCAAGACGTAGCATGGTGTTATGTGAACATCGACTACATGACACTTCACCATTGTTTGGGCCTAGGGGAAGGCATTGAGAAGTAATAAGTAGATGATGGGTTGCTAGAGTGACAGAAGCTTAAACCCTAGTTTATGTGTTGCTTCGTAAGGGGCTGATTTGGATCCATATGTTTCATGCTATGGTTAGGTTTACCTTAATTCTTATTTCGTAGTTGCGGATGCTTGCGATAGGGGTTAATCATAAGTGGGATGCTTGTCCAAGGAAGGGCAGTACCCAAGCACCGGTCCACCCACATATCAAATTATCCAAGTAACGAACGCGAATCATATGAGCATGATGAAAGCTAGCTTGATGATAATTCCCATGTGTCCTCGGGAGCGCTTCCTTTATATAAGAGTTTTTACAGGCTTGTCCTTTGCTACAAAAAGGATTGGGCCACCTTGCTGCACCTTATTTACTTTTGTTACTTGTTACCCGTTATGAATTACCTTATCACAAAACTATCTGTTATCGATAATTTCAGTGCTTGCAGAGAATACCTTACTGAAAATTGCTTGTCATTTCCTTCTGCTCCTCCCTGGGTTCGACACTCTTACTTATCGAAAGGACTACGATAGATCCCCTATACTAGTGGGTCATCAATGCACCCCCTCCGTGATGGTGTATAGATTGGATCTGGTGTTTCTGGACTCTACGGCGGCTGGAATTGATTTTCGTCGACTCCCCTAGGGTTTCTAAAATATTGGGGTATTTATAGAGCAAAGAGGTGGTTCAGGGGGCAGCCGAGGTGGGCACAACCCATCGGTGCACGCCGCCCCCAGCGCTACAGTGGGTTGTGCTCCCTCGAGCACCCCCCAGTGCTTTCTGGCCCATCGATGTCTTCGCCCAAAAATCCTCAAAAAGTTTCGCTGCATTTGGACTCCATTTGGTATTGATTTCCTGCGATGTAAAAACATGCAGAAAACAACAACTGGCACTGGGCACTATGTCAATTGGTTAGTACCAAAAAATGATATAAAATGATTCTAAAACATCCAAAAATGGTAATATAACAACATGGAACAATCAAAAATTATAGATACGTTGGAGACGTATCATCTGTCAGTATGTTACTTGTCTGAGATTCGATCGTTGGTATCTTCATACCTAGTTCAATCTCGTTATTGGCAAGTCTCTTTACTCGTTCCGTAATACATCATCTCGTAATTAACTCCTTAGTCACATTGCTTGCAAGCTTCTTGTGATGTGTATTACCGAGAGGGCCCAGAGATACCTCTCCGATTCACGGAGTGACAAATTGTGACACCGCGGATTTTGGCTTTTTCTTTTGATTTTGATTTTCTTTGGATTATTGCTTTGATTCCTTTTTTCTGTGGCTATGTGGTCTGGAAACTTGGGAAGGTCATATCTTCCTAGGTTCCCTAGTGTCTTGTCATCCTCAACTCCATCCCAAGATCATGCCATTTTCATCTTAGCCTATATACCAATATTCTTTTATTGGGAATATTCCTTTTTATATTAAAGGGATCATCCTTTTTGCCCTAGGTTGTGAAGCAACCTACCTTTCTGCTTTGCCATTGACTCCCACAAAATTCTCACAAATCCTTTATGACATATCTTTCAAGGATATGTCAAAATTATTCCTTTCCTAGTTCAAGAATAATTCACAAATATTCCTTTTCCTATTCTGCCGTAAGTGGCTTTTTGAGAAGGAAGTGCTATTTATATTTGCTTGTTTGCCCCAAAACTTTTTGGGCACTGTTTCCTATCCATATCATTGCCTAATGTCAAAATTCAACTCAATTTTCCTAGTGAATCTCCATGAGCAATTTTTCAAAGTTTCTGTTCAAACAGAGGCCTTGAGAAGGAAGTACAAGCTAGCCATATCCAGATGAGTTTAAATTTTGCAAGGTTCTTCATATGCCCAAATCATGACTATCCTACAAATTTGAGCTCATGTCATCACTCTATGTAAGCACACCATCAAATATTGGTTTCTGGTCAGATTTTCAGGATGTAAAGCAACTATATTTTATATTTCTTCACTATTGCCGAACATTTACCAGGACATGCTCCTACCCATATAAACCCTCTTCACTATATTTTATATTGCTCCTCTAGCCATTTGTCCTCCTTAGATTCTGTCCCTAGAGCTGCATTGTGAAGCAAGTACCATTTTGGTATTTCCAAATGGTGTCAAACTTTTATAGTGCCTTCGTATGCTTATATAACTCATCTCCACAAAACTTCAACTCAATCGCATTTGATATGTAAGTGCTACTTCATAGTTTGCATTTCTGACCAGGCGGGTGCATTCTATAGCAAGTGCCTCTTATACTTGTCTAAATGAGCTGCAAATTTGCAGAGTGATCATCTTAGTGTGTGATCACTCCCAGCCAAAGACCAGAGTTTATCCCCTGCTCAATCTCTCACACTTCATATCAAACACCTTGTTGTTCCTGAGGTTGCCAGCAAGTTGTGGTCACCTCAAGCTCCACTATGCTCGTTTCTTTCTTCCTTGGATCTCTCCTCTGCTCACCTTATCTCCCGAACATGATTAGGCCGGTCAAGGTGCACTGCGTGCGCCTGTTCACGAGGTGACTACATGGTTGGCATGCACGTCCGCGCGCTCTGGCAAACTATGGCGTTGTGCTCGTCCGTTCCCTCCTCTTCTCGATATTTCTTCGTGTCCTAGAGCTCCCCGTGACTGTGCCATCGCTTCCCTCTCTCGGCCCCATCCTGTCTCGCCACCGACGAGTCACATCGGCGGCGCCCGTGACGCAAAGCTCTCTGCTCCATTGACGCAAAGTTTCATACACATTTGTATATTTTCTATATATCAGAAACATCGTTTATTAACATTTTTCAGATACATGATTAACATTTGTTATATATATATATATATATATATATATATATATATATATATATATATATATATATATATATATATATATATATATATATATTGTCCACTTTTCTATACAAATTGTACATTTCTTGTATACATATGAAATAATTTTATATAGGTTTAATATTTTTCGTATACATTATTTACATTTCATAAAACATACGTTCTTATGTCTAATTTTCTCCTACACAATGTACATTCTTTATATACGCCTTAAACATTTGTGTATACACAGGTTTAACATTTTTCTTAAGTATATGATTAACATTTTTCAAATACGTAAATGTTTTGATGACTACTTTTTCATACATATTATTCATTTTCGGTTTATATCAGAAATATTTAATAATACACATTTAACATTTTCGCAAATATATGATTAATATTTTTAAAATGTGATGAACACTTTTAAAAATGAAAAGTGAAAGAGGAAAATTAAATAAAAAAGAAAAGAGAAAAAATAGAAACGCGGAGTTCTCATGGGTGGAGTAGTGGACAGCACTGGTTGCTGTCACCAGCCCAGGTTCGAGTCCTTATTCTACTATTATAAAGCAAAGAGAGGGTGGCTTCTAATTACCCCCCCAATTCTCTTTTTTTAAGCAATAGACAAAAAATTAAAACAGCAAATATATTTTCAAGTTTTTTTCCTTTATTTTTTCTTACTTTTCCCCTTTTTTCTTTTCAGTTTTTTTCTTTACTTTTTCACTTTGTTGCGAATTTTCCTTTCAAATTCGTGAACATTTTTTGTTCACCGAATTCAAAAAATGGTCATCAATGTAAAAAAAACAACTAAAATTAAATGTTCATCAGATTTAAAAATATTTCATAAAATTCAAAAAATTCATTGAATTTAGAAACCTTATCCATTTTTCAGCAAAACAAAATCTTGAATACAAATTATGTTCATCATTATCAAAAAATGTTACTTCTTTCAAAATCTTGAACAGTTTTTGATTCAAGAGCTGTTTTGAGAATTCACACTTTTTCGAAATTTATAACCTTTTGGTAATCCCAAATTATGTTAACATAGAATCAAAGAAAAATAGAAAATAAAAAGGTAAAAATGAAAAAACAAATGGGGCCAGGTCTGTTTGTCGGCACGACACGACCCATTGATTTTTATTTTTCAGAATTCTTTTTTTTGCGGGGTAGAATTCTTTTTGATAGATAGGCCCAAGAAACAGCCCATTTGACCAGGTCTGGCATCGAGTCATGCCCTTCTTCCGTGGAAACCCTGACAATCCCAGTGGGAGAGCGGCCGGACGTGCTGCTGTTGACAAATTCGGTTTTACAGATTTGAGCTGGAGGAGACGCGTGAGGATCTGTAGAGGGCGTGCTGCTGTTGGGGCGAACTTCCCATCCCCGTTGTTGTCAAGTTACAGCTTCCGGCGGTCGAACACACGGTGTGCATTCCTGAAAATTCCAAGGAAAACTTCGCTCAAACGAATCACGAACTTGTACCAACCTTTTCAGTGCCCCGAGCAAGAAACGTTGAGAAATTCGAACAGATCTGAGTCTTCCCACAGCACTTATGTCACATTGCGATATCAAGAACAGACGACAGAGCAAACAATTTGGATAAATCAGAGAGATTTCTGAGTAGTTTTTTTCCTGGCAGCACAGATCTACATCGACACCATTAGTAAAACAGCGATCACTGTTACAGCAAAGCTTAAGCTAATCGATGCAAGCCTCTATCTAAGCCTTCTTGTCGGCCTTCTTTGGGGACTTGGCGCTCTTCTTGGGCGACTTGCTCTCCTTGGTCTCCTTCTCCGCCGTCCTCTTGGGGAGGAGCACCGGGTTGATGTTGGGCAGCACGCCGCCGTGCGCGATGGTGACACCGGCCAGCAGCCTCCCGAGCTCCTGGTCGTTCCTCACGGCCAGCAGCAGGTGCCTGGGCACGATGCGGGACTTCTTGTTGTCCTTGGCGGCGTTCCCGGCGAGCTCCAGCAGCTCCGCGGCCAGGTACTCCAGGACGGCGGCGAGGTAGACGGGGGCGCCCGTGCCGACGCGCTTCGCGTACCGGCCGTTCTTGAGGTAGCGCCCGATGCGGCCGACGGGGAACTGGAGCCCGGCCTTAACGGACCGTGTCACCGACTTCTTCCTGGGCCCGCCGGCCTTGCGCCCGGCCGCGCCCTTCTTCGCCTTCGCTCCGGCTCCGGTGGCTGAGGCGTCCATCTCTGGCTGCTGGTGCTCGTCGGGACGCGGGAGGGGAGGGGATTTGGTTGGTGATTTGGGATTTCGCGGCGGGTGGTCGTCGCTGGACTGCTTGGGAAGAGAGGAGGAGAGGCTGAGTATTTAAAGCGACAGTAGTGGGCCCTTCAATCCGCGTGCACGGGCATTCGACGGTTGGATCGCAAGGGAAACGAACGGCTGTGATATCCTCTGGGTCAAGACATGGAGCATGTGTTTGTTGCTGGTTTATGGCCGTTCGCTTCTACGCCTAGCATTGTCACACTTTGCCACACATTTTTATCAAGCTTGCCTAAGAATAGTTCATTAAAATAAGAGTCACAAGGTTGCAAGCCTAAGGGAATCTTGTCACATTTTTTTATGTGTATGCCATGTGGGGCCAAGTGTGGCTTGCCTAAGATGTGGCTTGAACCAAACACTCACTTAAGTTGGTCAAACTTGTCTAACTTTAGGTGTGGCAATCTTTGGCAAAGTTAGTCACAAACCAAACAGACCCTTAATCATACGGTGCTTGTTTTTCTCATCTCCAAAGCAACCCTCAAACCACTTCCAACCATTCAGACCTCACGATTTGGACCTGTTTTATCATCCAGCGAAGGCCTTTATCGGTCTACAATCTGGTCGGGACTTGTTTTTTCAACACATGTCTATAATATTTCATCCACATTATTATAATATTTCACACACATTTGTACATGTTCTATACGGTAGAAACATCTTTTTACAGGTTTAACATTTTTTTAAATACATGATTGACATTTTTTAATTTATATTTTGATATCTAATTTTCTATACAAATAGTATATTTTTTGTATAAATATGAAATAACTTTATACAGGAGGTGGGTTGGTCCAGCCGCGCAGGAGGCAAAGCATTTTTTTGGTTTTCTTTTATGTTCTTGTTTTTTGCTTTTTTGTATTTTATTCATGTTTTAAAATATTATACATATATATACAAAAACACTCTTCAAAAACACAATCAAAAAATGTTGAACAAGTATTTGAAAAATGATGATTAAGTATTAAAATTTTAACAAGTATTTGGAAATTTTGAGTAAATATTACAAATGTTGAACAAGTATTTGGAAAATGTTGAAGAAGTATTAAAAATTATTGAGTGAGTATTTGAAAAAATGTTGAACAAGTATTTGAAAATGTTGAATAAGTATTAGAAATGTTGAACAAGTACTTTAAAATGTTGAATAAGTATTAAAAATATTAAATGAGTATTTGAAAAATGTTGAAAGGGTATATGAAAAAGTTGAATTAGTATTAAAATGTTTAACAATTATTTAAAAATGTTGAATAAGTTTAGAAAATGTTGGACGAGTATCTGAAAAATGTTGAACAAGTATTTAAAAAATGCCGAATGAGTAATAAAATGTTGAACAAGTATAGAAAAATGTTGAATCTTTCAAAAATGTTGAACGTATATCAAAAAATAAGTTTTTGACACATATGAAAATGTAGAGTGAAAACGGAAAGAAACATAAGACAAAAGAAAAATGGAGCAAAGAAAACCAAACAAGGGAAGAAAAAGAAAACCAAACAAAAAACAAAGGGAAAACGAAGAAAACCCTATCAAGAAACAAAAGGAAAATATAAGAAAATATACTAGAAGAAAACGGCTACAATAGCCTCAAGTAGAACGCGCACCTAGTTCTGACCACGAAGGGAACTTGGCTGGAGAAGTTAGCGCGGGGCGAGTTCCTCCTGCAGACCTCGGTTCAAACCCTCCTTCTCGTGAATAGGCCGACCAATATGAGGCGAGGGAGGAAGAAGTTTCAGCGTTAGAAGTTGTTTGTATCGCTTAAGCCAATAAATAGTCGCCGCTATATCCTATATAGTGCGTCGGCCCAATATGAGGTGTGTGAGGAAAAAGCTTCAGTGATATAACCTGCTTGTATCGCTTAAGGCGATAAAATAGTCTACGCGAAATCTTATACAGCGCAGAGTTTGCCCGCGAGCGACTTGGCGTGCACCACCCTCACACGTTGGGCGCTCGTGTGGGCCGGACCATTTTCAGGTTTTTTTTTCTCTTTCATTTCTTTCCTTTTCCTTTTCTTGTTTTTCCGTTTTCTTTTCTCTTTTATGTTCTTTACATTTGACCTTTTTGCGATTTTTCTTTTCAAATTCGTGAACATTTTTGTTAAATTCAAAAAATGTCATCAATGTAAAAAAATGTTCATTGAATTCATTTTTTTGTTCATCGGATTTATAAAATGGTCATAAAAAAATCATCAATTTCAAAAAAAACATTGAATTTAAAAAACATCATCCATTGTTCAAAAAAATATCTTGATTTTTTTTTGTTCTTCAACTTCAAAAAATTATCATTCTTTTGAAATCATGAACATTTATGAATTCGAGAACTGTTTTTGACACCTCACAGTTTTTTTAAAATTTTATCCCATTTTGTAATCCCAAATTATTTTAATGTAAAATAAAACAAAAATAAAAATGTAAAGACGAAAAAACTAGGGGCATCCATCCCCGCAAATGGGCCGGCCCAACCTGGCGCGCCAGAAGGGATGGTGCACGTTCGCACGAGCACTGGCGCGCACCGCGCCATATAGGAGGTCCCCTTGCCCGACGCGTGGCTAAAGGAGTTGTGCCTGACACCTGGGACGCCTACGGCCATGAAGCCATGCCTGTTTGTCAGCACGATACGACCCTTTTTTTCAGAATTCTTTTTGATAGATAGGCCTGAAAACAGTCCATTTGGTCAGGGTTTTTTTTCTAGAATACATTTCGCCAGGTTTGGCATTGAGTCATGCCTCTGGTGGTCGAACAGACGATGTGCACTGCTGAAAATGCTAAGAGTATCTCTAGCAGACTTCTTAAATTTGCAAACTGTAAAACTAGGATACGAGTTGGAAAAATGGATTTTAAGGGTTCATTTTAGCTACGGCCAAACAGATACTGTAAAACAAAGATAAAGAGCTCCTTCCTCAAGTCCGGCCGTTGCCGCTTTTTCCGCCAATGGCCGGTCACGGCCACGCCTAACCCCGCCGGCCACGCCCTGTCGCCGCCACCGTGTTTCGTCGGCGCGTCCATCGCTTCGCTTGATCGTGCCACATCGCCGCTGCCGCCGCTTCGTCACCACGCCGACGGCGCCCAGCCTCCGCCGTCCGCGCCTTGCTCTATTGCCAGCCACGCCGGCCGAGCCGTGCCCCTTTGGTTGCCGCGCCGGGAGGATTTCGGCGGCCAGGCTGAGGCCACGGCGATGTCGACCTCGTCCAATTCGAACCGATGGCGATCGATTGCGGCGTCTAGCGGCCTTTTTCGGTGTGCGGCGATGAATTCCGGCGAGTTTAGGGCGGATTCCGGCAAACTCCGCGGCGGCGTGTTCGCTCCACATGGTTTGACCGGTATGCGGGGCCCCTTAGGTTCAGCCTTCCAACCTTCAAATATAAGGATTTTGGGTGTGCATTTTCGATGACCCTTAAAAATTTACGGATTGGACCACTTTTACGGTTTCTGTTCTGCACACTCTTTTTGACAAAAACTATAAAACACAAAAATTATGCGGGTTTGACCACTTATACAAGCTCTACTAGAGATGCTCTAAGGAACTCAAACGAATCACAAATTTGTACCAGCCTTTTCAGTGCCCCAAACAATAAATGTTGACAAATTCAAACAAATGAGTCTTCCTACAGCACTAATGTTACATATCGATATCAATAACAGACGACAGAGAAAACAATTTGGGTAAATCCGAGATTTGTGAGTTGATTTTTCATGGCAATACAGATCTACATCGACACCATTAGTAAAACAGCGATCACTGTTACAACAAAACTTAAGCTAATCGATGCGCGTCTCTCTCTACGCCTTCTTCTCGGCCTTCTTGGGGGATTTGGCGGCCTTCTTGGGCGACTTGGGTTCCTTCTCCGCCGTCTTCTTGGGGAGCAGCACCGGGTTGATGTTGGGCAGCACGCCGCCGTGCGCGATGGTCACGCCGGCCAGCAGCCTCCCGAGCTCCTGGTCGTTCCGCACGGCGAGCAGCAGGTGCCTGGGCACGATACGGGACTTCTTGTTGTCCTTGGCGGCGTTCCCGGCGAGCTCCAGCAGCTCGGCGGCGAGGTACTCGAGGACGGCGGCGAGGTAGACGGGGGCGCCCGTGCCGACGCGCTTCGCGTAGCGGCCATTCTTGAGGTAGCGCCCGATGCGGCCGACGGGGAACTGGAGCCCGGCCTTGACGGACCGCGTCACCGACTTCTTCCTGGGGCCGCCGGCCTTGCGCCCGGCCGCTCCCTTCTTCGCCTTCGCTCCGGCTCCGGTGGCTGAGGCGTCCATGTCTGGCTGCTGGTGCTCGTCGGGACGCGGGAGAGGAGGGGATTTGGTTGGTGATTTGGGATTTCGCGGCGGGTGGTCGTCGCTGGACTGCTTGGGAAGAGAGGAGGAGAGGCTGAGTATTTAAAGCGACGGTGGTGGGCCCGTCAATCCGCGTGCACGGCATTCGACGGTTGGATCGCGAGGAAAACGACCGGCTGCGATGTCCTCTGGGTCAAGATATGGATTGTTTGTAGTATGTGTTTGTGTTTGTCGCTGGTTTAATCATACGGTGCTTGTTTTTCTCATCTCAAAGCGACCCTTAAACCACTTCCAACCATTCGGACCTGATGGTTTGTACTGAAATTTTGTCTATTTTGGGCCAGCACAATAGTAGTTTCGGAATTCCTAATAAATTTACGTGCAAGGCAAGAGGTGGAACCAAAGTTTTGTCCCACGTTGCTAGTTTGTGGGAAGTTGGACCTCCTTATAAGGGAGGTTGTTTTCCGCACATGTATGAGAATGAGAACAAGAGTGACATTCACGTGCGCTCCTCCTCCACCGGCCGCCTCGCCGCGGGAATGAGCCGGGCCGATGTCTAAATTTTTACTACGCACGACGGGTATACGAATGGTCACGCTGAATCAAACGCGTTTTTGCTAGCGTCTCTTGACTCTGATCGTTAACGCTTGCTCGGCTTGCGGCGTGCAATCGAGGTCGGGACGAGAGCCTCAAACCCCACCTCTTTGAGTCATGTACGGGAGAAGGGTGATAAGGTTTTTTGGGAGCGCTCTGCGCGACTACTGACTGATTCATCACGGACGATCCGGACGCTGACGACTACTTCCCCAACAACGACTTCTTCCCCGACGTCGACAACCTCTTCGACGACATGGCCGGCATCGATAAGCTCTTCGACGACATGGCCGGCGAGGACGTCGACCCCAAGACCAGTGCTTCTGCCGTTGTTCCGTACGTTATCATACTCTTTCTGTTTGAGGTTCTGCCACAGTTTCTTGCTCTAGTGTCTGTTCTAGATATGTTGCGTTCTAGTTCATATATGCAGATGTCATTTACCTTCTCTCTGTCAGATTGCATGACTTCTTTTATCTCTGCTATAATAGTCATGTTTTATCTAGTATTTCTTTAATAAAATCATTTGGTAAATTGCTCATACTTCCAACAATCCAATAACCTTATTATAGGCAATTTACCTCGAGTGGTTTTGCTGCTTCCATGAGACCTCCTATGTTTGAGGGTATCCACTATAAGAGGTGGCGCGTGAGATCAGTTCTGTGGTTTCAAACCATAAGCTACTATGACGCCACTCTTGGCAAACCTGAAGGAGATTATGATGCTCAAGAGGAAAAAGCTTTTCAGATGATGGATACCCTATGCAAGGCTGCTCTCTTGAGTGTTCTTGGTGAGAACATAGTTGATGTTTATGCGTTAATTGACAATGGAAAAGATATGTGGGGTGCACTCGAGGCCAAGTTTGGGGTCTCGGGTGCAGGCACTGAGTTGTACATCATGGAGCAATTCTATGACTACAGGATGACTGATGAGCACTTCGTGGTTGAGCAAGCTCATGAGATACAGTCATTTGCTAGAGAACCTGAGCACTTCAATTGTATGTTACCGGACAAGTTTGTTGCTGGAGGCATCATCACTAAGCTTCCTCCCTCGTGGAGGAACTTTGCTACCTTACTGAAGCGTAAGAGGTAGGAGTTTTCCGTTCCGGATCTCACTGGTACTCTTGATGTGGAAGAAAAGACGAGAGCAAAAGGCACACGTGCTCGAGGTATTGAGGGGGGATCTAGTGCCAATCTCGTACAGAAGAAAAACTTCCAACCCCACAAGTTCAAGAACAAGGGCAAGTTTGATGGTAAAGCAAAGTTTGATGGGAAGAACAAGGATGCACAACACACCAACTTCAAGAAGAAGAATGACAAGAAGAAAGGTGTTTGTCATGTGTGCGGAGATCATGAGCATTGGGCTCCTAGTTTCCCAAATTGTTATGACAAGCGTCATCTTGGGAAAGGCGGCAAGACCGCTAATGTTGTCATTGGTGACACTGACATGAAGGATGTTGGGTATGGTATATTTCCCACTATTCTTTCAGTATGTCATTCTCTTGATTGGTTGATTGACACGGGTGCTAATGTGCATGTATGCGGTGATATTTCCATGTTTTTGTCTTATCAGACCGCAGGGGCACCGTGCTGATGGGCAACTGTTCAAGTGCTTCTATTCATGGTGTTGGCACGGTCGATCTAAAGTTTACTTCGGGGAAGATCGTGCGGCTGAAGAACATGCATTATGTCCCCTCCGCTAATAAAAAAATCTTGTTAGTGGATCTCTTCAGTGTAGAGAGGGCTACAAGCTTGTCTTTGAGTCGAATAAATTTGTAATATCCAAGTATGAAACTTTTGTTGGTCAAGGCTATGAGTCAGGAGTCCTGATTCCTTTATCTTTGTCAAATGTTTGCAATAAAGTTGTTAATCATGTTTGCAACAATAGTGAATCAAATGTGTGGCATTCACGTCTTTGTCATGTTAACTTTGGTTGCATGTTGATACCTCTCCGTCGTATCTACTTTTCCTAACGCTTTTGCTCTTGTTTTGGACTCTAATTTGCATGATTTGAATGAAACTAACCTGGACTGACGTTGTTTTCAGCAGAACTACCATGGTGTTGTTTTTTGTGCGGAAATAAAAGTTCTCGGAATGGAACAAAACTTTTTGGAGAATTATTTTACAATAAAAGAAAAGTACTGGATCCAAGAACCATCGGAGGGGGGCCCTGGCTGAGCACAACCCACCAGGGCGCGCCCCATCTCCTAGCGCGCCCAGGTGGGTTGTGCCCACCTGGTGGCCCCGCAGACCCTAACTTTGACGCTATAAAATCCAATTTTCGGAGAAAAAAATAGGGAGGAAGAATTATCACATTTTATGAGACGGAGCCACCGCCACCTCCTGTTCTTCATTGGGAGCCCAGATCTAGAGTCCGTTTGGGGCTCCAGAGAGGGGAATCTTCGATCTTCGTCATCACCAACCATCCTTCGTCGCCAATTCCATGATGCTCCCCATCGGGAGTGAGTAATTCCTTCGTAGGCTCACTGGCCGGGGAGGAGTTGGATGAGATTCATCATGTAATCGAGTTAGTTTTGTTAGGGCTTGATCCCTAGTATCCACTGTGTTCTGAGAATGATGTTGCTATGACTTTGCTATGCTTAATGCTTGTCAGTTGTCACCAGGGCCCGACTGCCATGAATTCAGATCTGAACCGTTTATGTTTTCACCATTATATCTATGTTCTAGATCCGATCTTGCAAGTTATATGCACCTACTATGTGTGATGATCCGTAAACCCTGGAGTGACAATAGTCGGGATACTTTCCGGTGATGACTATAGTTTGAGGAGTTCATGTATTCACTATGTGTTAATGCTTTGTTCCAATTCTCTATTAAAAGGAGGCCTTAATATCCCTTAGTTGCCTTATGGACCCCACTGCCGCGGAGGGTAGGACAAAAGATTTCATGCAATTTCTTTTCATAAGCACGCATGACTATTTACGGAATACATGCCTACATTATATTTATGAACTAGAGCTAGTTTCATTTCGCCCTAGGTTATGACTGTTATATGATAAATATCATCCAACGAATCCACCGATCCAATGCCTACGAGTTCTTCACATATTGTTCTTGCTAAGTTACTACTGTTGTTGCTACTGTTACACTTGCTACTAAATCATTGCTATCATTGTTACTGTTACTGTTACTATTATCACTACTATCAAAATTATCATATTATTGTGCTATTGATCATCTTGTCGCAGATATTTAATCTTTAGGTGTGGCTAGATTGTCAACTCGGCTGCTAATACATACAAATATTCTTTCGCTCCCCTTGTGTCGAATCAATAAATTTGGGTTGAATACTCTACCCTCAAAAACTGTTGTGATCCCCTATACTTGTGGGTTATCAAGACCTTTTTTGGCGCCGTTGCCGGGGAGCATAGCTATATTTGTTGAGTCACTTGGGATTATTATCTATCTATCACTATGAAGAATCTGAAGGATACCAAGACTAAGATTTTTACCTCTAAGACGAGGGGAGGTAAGGAACTGCCATCTAGCTTTGCACTTAATTCACCTTCTATTTTGAGTAGACTTTCAACACCACCCATGCTATTAATCCTGATATGTCGCAAGTTATTGATGATGTTACTTCTGCTATGAATGCTACTCATGATGTTGGTAGTACCTTACTTGATGATGATGTGCTACTAAGTGAATTTCTTGATGAACAAATTGCTAGAGCTAAAGAGAATGAAATTATTGAAACTGATGAGATCACTGAAACTGATGCAGTACTTGAAACTGAAAATCTTGAAACACCTGTTAGACCTAGCGCTCCTAGATATGAATTGCCTAAGGTACCCGTAGGATATGTTATGGATGAGGAGACAACTAGAGACTTTATTGCTTGCAATGATAGAGATGATCTAAAGAAATTATTATGCAAGCTGAAAGAAAAATCTTTGAATGCTAGAATGCAATATGACCTTAAGTTTGCTACTTCACCTATCTTTGTTTCTAATAAGGATTGTGAATTCTCTGTCGACCCAGAGTTAATTACTTTGGTTGAATCTGGTCCTTTCCATGGCTATGAAACTGAAACTGTAGTGGCATATCTTACTAAGTTAAATGATACAACCACCCTTTTTGCTCATGATGAGAAAATTCGCTACTATTATATTCTCAAGTTATTTCCGTTCTCATTAAAGGGTGATGCTAAGATATGGTACAATACTCTTGCTCCTGGTTGTGTGCGTAGTCCCCAGGATATGATTTATTACTTCTCTGAAAATATTTTCCTGCTCATAAAAAACAAGCTGCCTTATAGGAAATATTTAACTTTGTGCAAATTGAAGAAGAGAGTCTCCCACAAGCTTGGGGGAGGGTTCTCCAATTGCTTAATGTTGTGCCTAATCATCCACTTAAGAACAATGAAATACTTGATATCTTCTATAATGGACTAACCGATGCTTTTAGGGACTTCCTAGATAGTTGTGCTGGTTGTGTTTTCAGGGAATGAACTGTTGAACAAGCTGAGGAATTGTTTGAATAATATATTGAAAAATTATGATGCTTGGACTCTTCCTGAACCACCACCTAAACCCACTGTGAGGAAGAGGGGTATCTTATATCTCAATCCTGAAGATATGCAAGAGGCAAAGAAAAGTATGAAGGAAAAAGGTATTAAAGCAGAATATGTTAATAATTTACCACCTATTGAAGAAATACATGGAATGAATGCACCACTTCCATGGGTGGTAGAGATAAATTCTTTATTAAAGTTTGATGAAGGTGATATCCCTTATAATAAACATCCTAGCCAAAGCTTGTATGAGTTTGACAACTACATTAGAAAACAAGATCACTTCAATGCCAACATTATGAAACAATTGAAATATAATTCTGATATGATTGCCCACTTGAGTGACTTGTTATTTAGAATCTCCAATGATGTTAGAGGTGTAGAAAAACATGCCTATATGGTTTAAACTCAACTAGAACAAGTTGCTAAATCTCAAAGAGAATTGCTTGATGAAATGAATAATAATATGAATGAACATGCTATTAGAGTAGTGACTAGAGGAGGTAGAATGACTCAGAACCACTTTATCATGAAGGGCACCCTAAAAGAATTGAACAAGATTCACAAAAGAATTAATAAAGATGCACCTAGTCCTTCTAAAAAATAAAAAAGAAGAACAAAAATGGTAGGACTTTGCATACCTCTAGTGAACTTGAGATAGAAAAATATTCTGAAGATAACAATGATGTCTCTATTTCTGATGCTGCAACTCTATCTGGTAATGAACATTCACCTAGTGAAATGAAAATGATAATGATGTTCATGAAGATACCCAACCAGATAATGGTAAATAACTAGATAATGATGTTGAAATAGAACGAGCTGTTGATCTTGATAACCCACAACCTAAAAATAAAAGATATGATAAAAGAGACTTTGTTGCTAGAAAACATGGAAGAGAAAGAGAACCCTGGGTGAGGGAGTCATGGACAGGGGTCCTCGGTGCGACAACCCACTATATTTGGGCTGGACTGGTGGTGTCGTACTATGATGGGAGATCTATGAAGCCATGGTGTGCCCTCCAAGTCAAGAAGGCGTAAGATATCTTTTTCCTTACTGTAATCTACCTTCAGCAACCCTAGCCCTATTGGTATCTATATAAACCGAGGGTTGTAGTCATTAGGGGGGAGCCATCTTCATCACCCCATAGCCTTAGGGTTTAGCTCATGCTGATATCGAGGTAGATCTACTCTGTAAACCACATTATACATTCAATACAATCAAGCAGGACGTAGGGTTTTACGTTTTCGAGAGGGTCCGGACCTGGGTAAACACTGTGTTCGTCATCCCTTGTTACCCATCGATCCTAGATCCACAACTCGGGACCCCCTACCCCGAGGTTTGCCGGTTTTGACACCGACATTGGTGCTTTCATTGAGAGTTCTGCTGTTGGATCACCGGAAGGATCGATGGCTCGCTTAGTCCTTGGAGAGGAGATCGGTTCCATGGATCTCTTCATCCCTAGACAACTCTTTGCTTTTGGCAGCATCATGTTGCACGCTGATTCGACCGGTCGTCTAGGTCAGATCGACAACTTCGCTCCCAAGCACTGAATTCAATTTGGAAATCTGGAATACGTCATCGACATACGGGGTGATCTGGTCTTCACCGGATTCACTACCTCGTCCGCACCCTCGCGGGCCCCGCCATGTCTGCCCTGGAATTCTCCTCCGATCCGATCTATGGATCGTCCTCTAATAACCCACAAGTATAGGGGATCACAACAGTTTTCGAGGGTAGAGTATTCGACCCAAATTTATTGATTCGGCGCAGGGGGAGCCAAAGAATATTCTCAAGTATTATCAGTTGAGTTGTCAATTCAACCACACCTGAAAGACTTAATATCTGCAGCAAAGTAGTATGGAAGTAACAGTAAAGGTGGCAAAAGTAACAGTAATAGTTTTGTAGCAATCGTAATAGTGGCAACGGAAAATTAACTAAACAAATATCAATATGTGAAAAGCTCGTAGGCAATGGATCAATGATGGATAATTATGTTGGATGGCATTCATCATGGCAATACTGGAATCAGAAGATTTTCCACAACCACTTCTTTGCCATCTGCTAGCTGACGGCAAAGGGTGGCTTTGCCGTCAGCTTCCAAAAAACAGACGATAAAGAGCTGGCTGATGGAAAAGAACATATTTGCCATCAACCACCTCTTTGCCATCTGCTAGCAGACGGCAAAGAGGGAGGTTCGCCCACTGGCGGGTAAACCCTAACGCCCCCCCTCTTTGTCGTCTGCTAGCAGACGACAAAGAGGTGGCAAACGACAAATCTTCAATTTAACTAACAGTCGCGCCCCCGCCGTCACCCTCCTCTTTCTTTCTCTTCCCCTTTCCTCCCCGACGACCACCGCCACCCCAACCACGCATGTCGCCGCCCCATCGCCCTACCGCCCTATCGCCCCACCCCCAGCCCCACCCCCTCTTTGTCTCTCCCCGCACCTCACCTGCGGGCTGCCCCGGCCATCCCCAACCCTGTTCCCGACGATGCCCATCCCCGCCATCGGAGCCAGGCTCGCCACCGGCCCCTGTGCCCGCCCCGCCCCCGGAGCAAGGCCGCGGAGCCCCCCCCGCCCCGCCCCATCGCCGGAGCCAGGCCACAACGACCCTCCGGCAGCCCCTACACCCGCCCCGCCGCCGGAGCCAGGCCGCACCGTCACCACCCTTACCGCGGCCGTCCTCCCTACGGCCATCCTCCACCCTCCCTACGACCATCCTCCATCTGCCCTCCTCCACCACTGCTGGAGCCAAGGTGAGTTTTTTTGTTTTTTTACTATTCTTTGATGTTTAGGTTTAGGTTATTGATAGGTTTAGGTTTGTGGTAGGTTTAGTTTAGTGCTAGGTTTAGGTTTAGATAATTAGAAGAAGAAGAAAGTTAAAAAAAGAAGAATAAGTAGAAGAAGAGAACATTAGTCATAAAGAACTCACATACTTATTGCAAAAATTTATTAGTTATCGAAATGAAGTACTACGCGTATGCTCCTAGGGGGATAGACTGGTAGGAAAAGACCATCGCTCGTCCCCGACCGCCACTCATAAGGAAGACAATCAATAATAAATCATGCTCCAACTTCATCACATAATGGTTGACCATACATGCATGCTACGGGAATCACAAACTTTAACACAAGTATCTCGCAAATTCACAACTACTCTACTAGCATGACTCTAATATCACCATCTTCATATCTCAAAACAATCATAAAGAATAAACTTATCATACTATTCAATGCACTTTATATGAAAGTTTTTATTGTACCCATCTTGGATGCCCATCATATTAGGACTAATTTTATAACCAACGCAAATTACCATGATGTTCTAAAAGACTCTCAAAATAATATAAGTGAAGCATGAGAGATCACTAATTTCTATAAAATAAAAACACCACCATGCTCTAAAAAGGTATAAGTGAAGCACTAGAGCAATATTGTCTAGCTCAAAAGATATAAGTGAAGCACATAGAGTATTCTAATAAATTATGAATCATGCGTGTCTCTCCAAAAGGTGTGTACAACAAGGATGATTGTGGTAAACTAAAAATCAAAGATTCAAATCATACAAGACGCTCCAAGCAAAACACATATCATGTGGTGAATAAAAATATAGCCTCAAGTAAAGTTACCGATAGACGAAGACGAAAGAGGGGATGCCTTCCGGGGCATCCCAAAGCTTAGGCTTTTGGTTGTCCTTGAATTTTACCTTGGGGTGCCTTGGGCATACCCAAGCTTAGGCTATTTCCACTCCTTATTCCAAAATCCATCAAATCTTTACCCAAAAACTTGAAAACTTCACAACACAAAACTTCAACAAAAAATCTCATTAGCTCCGTTAGTATAAGAAAATAAACCACCACTTTAAGGTACTGTAATGAACTCATTCTTTATTTATATCGGTGTTAAACCTACTGTATTCCAACTTCTGTATGGTTCATACCCCCCGATACTACTCATAGATTCATCAAAATAAGCAAACAACACACGAAAAACAGAATCTGTCAAAAAACAAAACAGTCTGTAGCAATCTGTAACTTTCGAATACTTCTGTAACTCTAAAAATTCTGAAATAAATTTGCGGATGTGAGGAATTTTTCTATTAATCATCTTCAAAAAGAATCAACCTAAAATCACTCTTCTGTAAAAAATGACAACTATTCTCATGAGTGCAAAAGTTTCTGTTTTTTATAGCAAGATCGTAAAGACTTCACTCAAGTCTTCCCAAAGGTTCTACTTGTCACAAACACTAATTAAAACATAAAACCACATCTAAACAGAAGCTAGATGAATTATTTATTACTAAACAGGAGCAAAAAGCAAAGAACAAAAATAAAATTGGGTTGCCTCCCAACAAGCGCCATCGTTTAATGCCCCTATCTAGGCATAAAAACAAGAATAGATCTAGGTATTGCCATCTTTGGTATGCAATCCATAAGTGGCTATCATAATAGATTCATAAGGAAATTTAATTTTATTCCTAGGAAAGTGTTCCATGCCCTTCCTTAACGGAAATTGGAATCTAATGTTTCCTTCTTTCATATCAATAATTGCACCAATCGTTCTAAGGAAAGGTCTACCAAAAATAATAGGACATGTAGGATTGCAATCTATATCAAGAACAATGAAATCTACGGGCACATAATTCCTATTTGCAACAATAAGAACATCTTTAATCCTTCTCATAGGTTTCTTAGTGGTGGAATCCGCAAGATGCAAATTTAAAGAACAATCATCAAATTCACGGAAACCTAGCACATCACACAAAGTTTTCGGAATCGTGGAAACACTAGCACCCAAATCACACAAAGCATAGCATTCATAATCTTTAATCTTAATTTTAATAGTAGGTTCCCACTCATCATAAAGTTTTCTAGGGATATAAACTTCTAGTTCAAGCTTTTCTTCAAAAGATTGCATCAAAGCATCAACGATATGTTTAGTAAAAGCTTCATTTTGATTATAAGCATGAAGAGAATTTTACATGGATTGCAACAAGGAAATACAATCTATTAAAAAACAATTATCATAATTAAATCCCTTCAAATCCAAAATAGTGGGTTCATTGCTACTTAAATTTTTGACCTCTTCCATCCCACTTTTATCAATTTTTGCATCTAGATCTAAAAACTCCGAATCATTGGGACGCCTTTTAACTAAAGTTGACTCATATCCAGTCCCATATTTATAAAGATTCATATTGAAAACAAAGATTTAATAGGAGTCACATCAATCACTTTTAGATCTTCATCATTATTATCATGAAAACTAGAAGAACACGCTTTCACAAACCAATCTTTTTTAGCACGCATCCTAGCGGTTCTTTCTTTGCACTCATCAATGGAAGTTCTCATGGATTTGAGAGACTCATTGATATCATGCTTAGGTGGAATAGATCTAAGTTTCAAAGAATCAACATCAAGAGAAATTATATCCACGTTCCTAGCCAACTCATCAATCTTAAGCAATTTTTCTTCAATCAAAGCATTGAAATTATTTTGTGAACTCATAAATTCTTTAACACTATTCTCAAAATCAGAGGGCATCTTATTAAAATTTCCATAAGAGTTGTTGTAGGAATTACCATAATTATTAGAGGATTTACTAGGAAATGGCCTAGGATTAAAATTGCCTCTATACGCGTTGTTACCAAAATTGTTCCTATCAACAAAGTTCACATCCATGGATTCATTATTATTATCAATCAAAGTGGACAAAGGCATATCATTAGGATCATAAGAAACACTTTTATTAGCAAAAAAATTCATAAGTTCATCCATCTTTCCACTCAAAACATTAATCCCTTCAATGCATGAACTTTTTTACTAGTGGATCTTTCGGTGTGCCATTGAGAATAATTAACCATAATATTATCTAGGAGTTTAGTAGCTTCTCCCAAAGTGATTTCCATAAAAGTGCCTCCCGCGGCTGAATCTAAAATATTTCTAGAAGCAAAATTCAATACGAATAAATTTTTTGTATAATGATCCACAAATCCAAACCATGTGTAGGGCAATTATGTATCATTAATTTCATCCTCTCCCAAGCTTGTGCAACATGCTCATGATCAAGTTGCTTAAAATTCATAATATCGTTACTAAGGGAGATGATCTTAGCGGGAGGAAAATACTTAGAGATAAAAGCATCTTTGCACTTATTCCATGAATCAATACTATTTTTAGGCAAAGAGGAGAACCAAGTTTTAGCACGATCTCTAAGTGAAAACGGAAATAGCTTCAATTTCAATATCATTGTCCACATCTTTTTTCTTTTGCATATCACACAAATCAACGAAATTGTTTAGATGGGTTGCGACATCTTCACTAGGAGGGCCAGAAAATTGATCTTTCATAACAAGATTCAGCAAAGCGGTATTAATTTCACAAGATTCATCATCGGTAGTAGGAGAAATCGGAGTGCTAATAAAATCATTGTTGGTGGTATTGGGAAAGTCACACAATTTAGTATTATCTTGAGCCATCATGACAAACAATCAATCCATCACACAAGCACACAAGAAGCAAGCGAAAAGAGACGAACCGAAGAGGGGCGAAGAAAAGGCAAAGGTTTTCGAAAATCATTTTAGAAGTGGGGGAGAGGAAAACGAGAGGGAATGGAAAATAATGTAATGCAAGGGAGAAGAGTTTATGATGGGTACTTGGTATGGCTTGACTTGGCATAGATCTCCCCGGCAACGGCGCCAGAAATCCTTCTTGCTACCTCTTGAGCTTGCGTTGGTTTTCCCTTGAAGAGGAAAGGGTGATGCAGCAAAGTGGCGTAAGTATTTCCCTCAGTTTTGAGAACCAAGGTATCAATCAAGTAGGATACGACGCATAAGTCACCAAATACATGCACAAACAATCAAGAACCTTGCAACCAATGCGATAAAGGGGTTGTCAATCCCTTCACAGTCACTCGCAAAAGTGAGATCTAATAGAGATAATAAAGTAAATATTTTTGGTATTTTTGTTGTATAGATTGGAAAATAAAGATTGCAAAATAGTAAACAAGATTCAACAATATGGAAAAGAGATGCAATATAATGGAAAACAGACCCGGGGCCCATAGGTTTCACTAGTGGCTACTCTCGAGATAACATGTATTACGGTGGTGAACAAATTACTGCCGAGCAATTGATAGAAAAGCGCATAATTATGAAGACATCTAAGGCAATGATCATGAACATAGGCATCACGTCTGTGTCAAGTAGACCGACTCCTGCCTGCTCTACTACTATTGCTCCACACATCGACTGCTATCCAGCATGCATCTAGAGTATTAAGTTCATAAGAACAAAGTAACGCATTAAGCAAGATGACATGATGTAGAGGGATAAACTCAAGCAATATGATATAGACCCCATTTTTTATCCTCGATGGCAACAATACAATACGTGCCTTGCTGCCCCTACTGTCACTGGGAAAGGACACCGCAAGATTGAGCCCAAAGCTAAGCACTTCTCCCATGGAAAGAAAGATCAATCTAGTAGGCCAAACTAAATCGATAATTCAAAGAGACTTGCAAAGATATCAAACCATGCATATAAGAATTCAGAGAAGAACCAAATAATATTCATAGATAATCTTGTTCATAAATCCACAATTCATCGGATCTCGGCAAACACACCGCAAAAGAATATTACATCGAATAGATCTCCAAGAACTTTGAGGAGAACTTTGTATTGAGAATCAAAGAGGGAGAAGAAGCCATCTAGCTAATAACTATGGACCCGAAGGTCTATGGTAAACTACTCACGATACATCGGAGATGCAATGGTGTTGATGTAGAAGCCCTCCGTGATTGATTCCCCCTCCGGCAGATCGCCGGAAAAGGCCCCAAGATGGGATCTCACGGGTACAGAAGGTTGTGGCAGTGGAAAAGTGGTTTCATGGCTCCCCCTGATGTTTTTAGGGTATAAGAGTATATATAGGCGAAAGAAGTATGTCGGTGGAGCTACGAGGGGCCCACGAGGGTGAGGCGCTCCTACCCCCTGGGCGCGCCCTCCTACCTCATGGATGCCTCGTGAAGTTTCTGACTTCAACTCCAAGTCCTCTGGTTTGCTTTCGGTCCAAGAAAGATCATCGCGAAGGTTTCATTCCGTTTGGACTCCGTTTGGTATTCCTTTTCTGCAAAACTCAAAAATAGGCAAAAAAACAGAAACTGGCACTCCGCCTCCGGTTAATAGGTTAGTCCCAAAAATAATATAAAAGAGCATATTAAAGCCTATTAAACATCCAAAATAGATAATATAATAGCATGAAACAATAAAAAATTATAGATACGTTGGAGACGTATCAAGAGGTATATTAACAAAGACTAATCAATCTAAAGAAAGATTAATACTAAAAGATAGTAGATTCAGAATATCAACTTATAATGTACAATTTATCACGGACCCATCCTAAATGGTCATCTAATAAGCAACATATGTTGCCAAAACTATATGCTGCAACGTCACTAATTGCCATTATATAATACTAATAACGAGGGGTGAGAAAACAAAAAACAAATTCATGGAAATACCTCAAGTAAATAATCCAACAAAATATTTTGTATTCCTTCTCAACCAAGTGGCTTCTTTTATCATATTCCTTATTCAGTCTGAGCGTTCAAAATAGTAGAACTCTCTTCATGATTATTGGTAGATATGTACGTACTTCTTTATCTATAGATTAATAGGTTGAAACACTAACACCATGATTTTTTGTCACAACCCTAGAATTCGTGCCTGCAAATAGTTGCATTTGCACTCATGCATCATGTCTAAATTTCTGAAAGTTGAACTGGGGAAAGTGGAAAGCCTCAGAAATCATTTCTAAAAATGATCAACATTAAAAATTGCTTCAAATAAACCCAAGAAAATGTTTCTGTTAAGCTATAAAAATATTGGCAAGAGGTAAAATTCAAACCAATATTTTGGAGTCACAGAAATATTTATTTTGGGTATTTGGTATTAATTCAATAACTTTTGCATTGGATATATATTCGTTATGTAATTAATATATGTCCAATAATTCTGATATTTGATGAAGGGCTTTGGAATATTCCAATTAGTCCCTACAAAATTTATCAGAAGAAAATAAAATGATTTAGTTCCTAAAACTAAATGAAAACAAAATAGAAAAAGAAAAACAGGAAAAGGAAATGCTTACCTGCAGCCCACCTAGCGTCCCAACTGTGCAACCCAACCCACCACCGCCTCCTCCCTGTCGTGTTCCTCCCCTGCCAGGAGGACGGAGGCGTGTGCACGCCCTGCGCCGGCCACCTCCTCCCTCCCTGCCTACTTGGCTCCTCTTTGACACGTCTTGACGACGCCACGGAGACGCCCAGAGACCCCTCCACCTCTCCCCACTCTCCCCGTGCTCTTTCCCCTCCCCTGTCTCTCCCTCGCGCACAGTCCAAGCGCTGCCATCGCCGCCGCTCGTCGTTGCCGCGCCCACAACCATCCCTGAGCCTTCTCGCCATGTCCCCGAGCTCCGCATCGACATGTTGCCCCTCTCCACCGAAGGAAGCCATTCCAGACGCCCTGCAATGGCTGCATCGTCATCTTCTTTGAGCTTCGGCCGATGGCAACCCCACCGTCGATTCGCCGCCTCCGCCGCCTCCCCGAGCCCGCTGAGATGCTCGACGACCTCCCTGTGAGCTCCATCGCTTCCCTCCTCTCCCCGCGTTCGGTTTCGTCCTCTAGCCATAGTTCTACCGGAGCCAAGAGCTCGCCGCCGCCGGCCATGACATCGTCATCGCTATGGACACCGTAGCTCGCACCTAAGCTCGTCATCGTGCTCGGGTTGCTTCCAGGAGACGAACTCAGCCACTAGCTCGCCTTGCCGTGCGCAGCAGCGCTGCAGCCATCGTTACCCGAACTACGGTCACCACCTCGCTCGCCACCGCCGCCGCCACCGCTCACCGTAGCTCCTCTCGCTTGCTCCAACGGATGCACGCGAGTGCCAGCTCTCTGTAGATGGCCTCGGCCGCTCGTTTGGTCGTCGGAGGGAAATTTCCGAGCTGGTCCGCCGTGTTTGGCCTCGCCGGCGGGTTTGACCCTCTTGACTGGAGTTTGACCTCCTCTGGGTCACTGACATGTGGGGCCGGTCTTTGGTTAATTTGGGATTAGTGCAAAATTAACACTAATCACATAGTTTAACTAAACGATTTACTGACCAGTGGGTCCCATTGGTCAGGTTTGACTTCGTTGACTGCTGACGCAGTACTGACTTAAGGCTGACATCATAATAGGTTTTCTGGTTTATTTCTATTTCGGAAATGATTAAGAAATTCCAGAAAAATGTTTAAACTTCAAAAATTCATAGAAATTCAACCATAACTCCAAATGAAATAATTTATATATGAAAAATTATTAGAAAAATCCAATCTATCCATCTGTACCATTTTCATGGATGTTGGAACAACTTAATGTTACTGAATTGGACAAAACAAATAAATGGCATTTGAATTTCACACCTGGAGTTTGAATTTGAACCATGGGTTCAAACCAACTTCATTTAAATTGTTGCTAGTTGCATTAGCTTGCCATGCATCATATTGTGCATTGCATTGATAGTGTTTCCTTCTTTGTTGACGGTGGTTATTTCCTCTCGATGGACATGTTCCGACGATGAGTTTGATGACACCGATGAAGAGCTATATCATCTTCAGAAGTGCTAGGTGAGAGAGTCCTGGACTAAGGGGTCCTCAGACAGCCGGACTATATACTTGGGCCGGACTGTTGGGCTATGAAGATACAAGATAGAAGACTACTTCCTGCGTTCGGATGGGACTCTCCTTTGCGTGGAAGGCAAGCTTGGCGATTCGGATATGTAGATTCATTTCTCTGTAACCGACTTTGTGTAATGCTAGCCCCCTTCGGTGTCTATATAAACCGGAGGGTTTAGTCCGTAGGACAACGACCATAACCTCATAGGCTAGACTTCTAGGGTTTAGCCATTGCGATCTCATGGTAGATCAACTCTTGTAATACTCATATTCATCAAGATCAATCAAGTAGAAAGTAGGGTATTACCTCCATAGAGAGGGCTCGAACCTAGGTAAACATTGTGTCCCCCGCCTCCTGTTACCATTAGCCTTAGACGCACAGTTCGGGACCCCTACCCAAGATCCACCAGTTTTGACACCGACATTGGTGCTTTCATTGGGAGTTCCATCGCGTCATCACCAGAAGGCTTGATGGCTCCGTCAATCATCTACAACAACACAGTCCAGGGGGAGATCTTCCTTCCAGGACAGATCTTCGTATTCGGCGGCTTTGCACTGCGGGCCAACTTGCTTGGCCATCTAGAGCAGATCGTTAGCTATGCCCCTGGTCATCAGGTCAGATTTGGAAGCCTGAATTTTGTGGCTGATATCCGTGGAGACTTGATCTTTGACGGTTCGAGCCCATGACAGCTGTCCCCGGCCACCACGATGAACATGACCTAGATCTCGCATCCGCGGCGCAGAGATAGTGCTCGTGACCGCCTCGCTCTTGATCCGCTCGGCTTGATCCGAAGACGTCCAAGACGGAAGCTTAACCCCGCCACGGAGACCGCAGACTCAGCGGCGCTCGAGCCGCACACAGACCCAACATCGAGCTGGGCTTGTGTCACCGGAACCTCGGACTTGTCTCCGACCATGTGTTCCTGACCGCGGGCTTCCGCGTCCATCGAATCTGATTGGGCGCCGATCTTGGAGTTCAGCTCCGCGGACATCTTCCAGCACTCACCTTTTGGCGACGTGTTAAACTCATTAAAATCCCTCTCCTTGTCGGGGGACTCTCGGCCGAACTATGTCTGGCTCGAATGGGAAGCGGACAACAAAGAACTTCGTTTTCGACCCACCACCCACTTTATAGCCACTGTCGATGACTAAACCGACATGCTTGATTACGACTCCGAAGACATCGACGGTATGGATGACGATGCCGGAGAGGAGCAGGAACCACCGCCTACAGGGTGTTGGACAACCACCTCCTCATACAACATATACATGGTGGATACACCCAAAGAAAACATGGCGATGATGAAAATCCAGTCAAGGATAAACCTCCTGATATGCAGCCAAAGCGCCGATGTTAGCGGCGCCGCTCTAAGCCACGCCGTAGAAAAAACAACAATACCATCACAGGAGAAAATAACACCCCAGACGACGTCGAAGACAATGAAGACCTCGTTCAGCCAACCTCCGAGCAGGAGGAACGGGAGGATGGGCAAGTCAGCCCTGGCGAACAGGCCATGAATGAAGACTTGGAGGATAGCAACTACCTTCCGCTCTTCGAGGACGAGGTAAGCCTCGGTGACGAAGATTTTATCGTGCTTGAGGAGCCCACCGAATAGGAACACTTTAAGCACCGGCTAATTGCCACTACAAGGAGCCTAAAAAAGAAGCAGCAGCAGCTTCAAGCTGATCAGGATCTGCTCAACGAAAGATGGACTGATGTCCTGGCAACCGAAGAATATGGCCCTGAGAGCCCAATCAAAAGCTACCTGAAGCGCAAACTGTTACCACAGTTCGATGACGAGGCGCTGGAGCCCGTACTTCCAATGCATAATGCGGCTGACCGACCACCACGTGGCCGGGACAAAGCGGCACCTCGAGCCAAACACCAGCCGGCACCACCTCGCTAAACAAATAGAAATACAACAACTCGGGGATATACACATGACTTGCGGCATGACTTGGAAAATAGAGCAGGTCAGACAAGATCGATCTACAGATCACGGGGGCGTGCCCCTACACGCTATGACAGCCACCTGGCTAGACGTGACAAACATAATCACGACTGAGCCGAAAACCGCAGATGAACTCCATCCAAGCTACGTCATGACTTGGCCCGATATAGAGGCGCCACACACCCCCTTTGCTTCACTGATGAACTAATGGGACACGATTTCCCAGAAGGGTTTAAACACATGAACATCAAATCATATGATGGCACAACAGACCCCGCGGTATGGATTGTGAGGACTTTCTTCTCCATATTCATATGGCCCACGGTGATGATCTTCAAGCCATCAAATACCTCCCGCTGAAACTCAAGGGACCAGCTAGGTACTGGTTGAACAGTCTGCCCGAAAACTCCATTGGCAGCTGGTAGGACTTGGAGGACGCCTTCATCGACAACTTCCAAGGCACATATGTCCGACCTCCGGATGCCGATGACTTAAGTCACATAATCCAACAGCCCGGAGAGTCAGCCAGGAAATTCTGGACTAGGTTCCTAACTAAAAAGAACCAGATCGTCGACTGTCCGGACGCCGAAGCCCTGACGGCCTTTAAGCACAACATCTGCGACGAATGGCTGGCCAGACACCTCGGCCAGGAAAAACCAAAGTCCATGTCACCCCTTGTCGGTGTCAAAACCGGCGGATCTCGGGTAGGGGGTCCCGAACTATGCGTCTAGGCGGATGGTAACAGGAGACAAGGGACACGATGTTTTTACCCAGGTTCGGGCCCTCTCGATGGAGGTAAAACCCTACTCCTGCTTGATTGATATTGATGATATGGGTAGTACAAGAGTGGATCTACCACGAGATCAAGGAGGCTAAACCCTAGAAGCTAGCCTATGGTATGATTGTTGTAATGGTTGTTCGTCCTACGGACTAAAACCCTCCGGTTTATATAGACACCGGAGAGGGCTAGGGTTACACAGAGTCGGTTACAATGGTAGGAGATCTACATATCCGTATTGCCAAGCTTGCCTTCCACGCCAAGGAAAGTCCCATCCGGACACGGGATGAAGTCTTCAATCTTGTATCTTCATAGTCTTGGAGTCTGGCCAATGATGATAGTCCGGCTATCCGGACACCCCTAGTCCAGACTCCTCAAGAGCCCTGAACCAGGCTTCAATGACGATGAGTCCGGCGCTCATATTGTCTTCGGCATTGCAAGGCGGGTTCCTCCTCCGAATAATTCATAGAAGATTGTGAACACTAGGATAGTGTCCGGCTCTGCAAAATAAATTCCACGTTCCACCGTAGAGAGAATAATATGTACACAAGTTCAATCTACTGACGTACTTCGTGGCGTGACATCACACCGCTACCAAGCCTTTACTTGAATCGTTTTTATCATACCACCTCAGCGTGTTTAGCAAAGCGGTTTCCTTGGCACGTCTTGTCGAAGCAGAGATCGTGTTCCCCTTATTCTGGGATTCCCATCAATACGGACGTGGGTAACCCAACCGTGCCCGTTGCCATGCCTCCTCTATCGAAGGTGAGTCCCAAACGGTCACGGGGATGGCTCTTGGTATTCTTCCTCTTTATAATGAGACCAAGGCTCGTTTCTTTTCTTCAATCCTCAATCGAATCTGCCCCTCGCCCCGAGTTCCAACACCCAGAGCCCCAGATTCGAGCGCCTCGGACCTTCAACAATGTCCGGCTCCGACCTACAGGGCCGGTGGATGCCCTCCTCCATCACGGAAGAGGACGTGCTAAAGCTGAGAGAAGCCAGGTACCTGACCTACGAGATTTCGCATAGGTTGCCCGCCAAAGGGCAAGTCATTCCTACTCCCGAGCCCGGCGAGAGTGTCGTGTTTGTGTCCCACCTCCGTCGGGGTTTAGGCTTCCCGATGGATCCTTTTGTGAGAGGTCTCATGTTTTACTATGGGTTGGAATTCCATGACTTGGCTCCGGAGTCCATCCTCCACATCTCATCATTCATTGTCGTTTGCGAAGCCTTCCTTCGCACTACCCCTCACTTCGGTTTGTGGCTCAAAACCTTCAACGTGGAGCCGAAGATGATTGAGGCGTCAAGCGAAGTCTTGCGGGCGGTTGTAAGCAAGAGGACCGATGCTCCATGGCCCGAGGGCTCTTTCCAGGAGGAGCTCGGCTTGTGGCAACATGAGTGGTTCTATATTACCGCTCCCAGGGGCAGCAGGCAGAAACCGCCGCCCATCTTTCGCTCGGGCCCTCCACAACGGCCGATGTCATGGGTCAACCAAGGGCTCAACTGGGGGGCGTCAAAGGACGTACCCCTATTGCAGGGCCGGATCCGAGACCTCCAAGAGAGGGAGATCAATCTGGTCGTAGTGATGCAAGTTATGCTGATTCGACGTCTTCTGCCCTGCAAATGTCGCCCCCTCCGCCTGTGGGAATTCAATCCAGAGGGGCCACGAGCTCTCCAACACTTCATGGGTACCACACCCGCGAAAATGTACAAATTGTTCTTCGGATCACAAGAAGTGTGTCCGGAATTGACCGAGGATGCCGGCCTAAGCTGCAATCGCCCGGATGCTCAAGTAAGTAGCCATGTGTCCGGACATACCGCTTGTTGGCATATTCTTGGATTTGCCTTTTAACCAACCGTCCTTTGAACAATAGTGGATAGCGCAAGCCAAACTGATACGGTGTCCGGCCCCCCTCCCGGAGACCACGCCGGATCCGGTGTTGGTCAAGATGCTGGAGGTTGCGCCCCTAGGGGAGGGCGAAGGGGAAAACAGAGAAACTACCGCCTCTACTAAGGAGGCTTTGGAGAAAGGGGGGATCGAGAATCCCTCCCTTCATGGGGAGAAGAGGACCGCTTCCGAAGACCCAAAGGCTAAGGCCTCAAAGTGGGGGAAGAAATCTTCACCAGAGGGTCCTACGCCGGGGAGGCCCTGGCCGCACTATCTCCCCCAAGGAATCAGCCCTCCAGCGAGCCGTAAGTAGGAAAAGGGGAGTTTTGTGATAAGGGACATCCCTATTTTTGCTTCTGAGGATAACCAAAGTTTTTACCTTGTAGTTCGGATCTCCGTCCTTCTCAGCTGAGCTCGTCTTCGGGGGACCTTTGTTCGGAGATGATGGAGAGCGAGATGCCTCCATCTGTCGCACCGTCAGGTGGGGCGGACGACCCTGAGGTGTCGTCACGGAGGGTATCCCCGAGTCCGGCAGGGCCGGAGAGTTCGGCACCAACTGGTGTACGACCGGGGGAGTTGAAGGATCTGCTTGAGAGGGTGTCTATCTCAGAAGATCACCGTACATTGATGAGTATGGTGATTGAAAGAATTTCATCCGCCGAGGGCGGGTTGCATAATGCCGTCAGAAGTTTGCTGGCGGGGTTTAAAGTACGTAAAAATGACATACCTTTTGACAGTTTTGCACATAAAGCGTGCCCTGTATAGATAGTAGCCCCATGAGACTCGGTATGTTGTCGAAAAAGAAAGCGTGCCGGGGATCATAATCTCAGGTATTAATTCCCGCCTTTCCTACACAGGTGGCGGATAGTCCGGTGGCCAGCCGAACTGATGGAGTTGCTGAACTAAAGCGGCAACTCGATGTTGCGGATGCGGACATCGCGTTTGTCAATAAGCGACTTGACGAGTCACAAGGTAGGTTGTTTCTCCGTGGTCACCTAGTAAGGGAGCTGAAGCCCACTCCTTACAACATGTGTGCTTAATGCAGATGGTGCCGCTGCTGTGGAGGACCTTCGAGCAGAGCTTGCTCGAGCCAAGGAGCAGGCCAGAAGGAGTGATGCGGCGGCCTCGAAGGCGACCAAAGAGCTAGAAGCTGAAAGGGCTGCTCACTGCCGAAGCAGGGAGGAGATGGCCGAAATGGCCGTGAAGCTGAAAGATGTTACCGACCGCTATGAGGTTCTTGAAAAAGAACGCCGAGCGGAGCAGGAAGACCTGAAGAAGGCCACCGCCGAAGCCAAGGATGCCCGTTCTGCAATGAGGGCTATAAAGGAGGAGCTGCATCAGGCTGGAGATATTGCGGCTGGCAAGCCCTTTCTGCTGCGAAGGAAGTTCACAGATCCGAAGTATGCTCAGCTTGGCCAACTGTGGGGTCCGGAGGATCCTTATATGGATTTAACGGCGAGTGCGGCAGATGCTGTTGTGCACTTCCGAAGTCAAAAGGATCACGAGACGGAAGAGCTTTTTTGGTCTCAATTCCACAGTCCGGAGCGTTCACTTCCACTGACCGATCGGTTGGCTGAGTGGGCTGAGCTGAATAGATTGTCCGGACTTGCCATGACGGATGTAGTGGCTCATATCTGGCCGAATAGGCCCAAGCCGAAGAGTTATTTTGGTTTATTGCAGCAATTCCTTGGGGCGGTGCCGCATATCAAGGCGATGAAGCGGCCGGCCTGCATAGAGGGTGCACGGATGGCCCTCGCCCGTGTGAAGACATACTGGACGGAGATGGATGCCACCGATGTTGCAACCCGGGGTTCGGACGAGATCCGGTTACCCGCCGAGCACTATTTTGGGGAAGTTCTGCGGGGTGCTCGTGTAATAGAGCCGCAGTGCTCAAAAAATGTCATGTTCAAATGATCTTTATGATATGTAAAACAATAGTCATAATATAAGTGCTTTTTATACTTGTGCATTCAAGTATTGAAATATCTCCTGTGCGGCCGTTAATGTATACTTGTGTATAACCTGAAAGATGGCAGTCTTCGGCTTTAGCCCCCACGCACATGGTGCGGGGGTGTTTGCAAAATAGCGCATTTTCACACTTAATCCAACGTCTTGGTCCTGTGAAGGAGGTGGTAGCGTAGCAAACGAGGCAACCGGACTATGATGCTTTATCACTTTCACTTAGCCATAGGAGTTCGAAGGTGGGGCTACGATATAGCCCCTAGGGGCACCGCGCTCTCCGAATTCGGGGCGCGTATGTGCCTGACCGGGAAACGGTCCTTCGTCAAAGCGGAGGAATTCTAAACATTCCGGTAGTCGATCGAGTGGTTGACCAGTCTCATTGTATCATGACATGACAGTTTTGCTTTCATCGAGGTGCTCGCCCGGCGAACCGGGCACAATCGCATTAGTTCTCCGGTGCGCGTTAGCCGATGATACTGAACGTAAGGCAGCAAAACATAGGAGCCGGCAAACCCAACATTTGACCAAAGACATGATTCGAGCTGATGCATATAAGGCCTAACTCGAGACGCCAACACTCCCTAAGGTATTCGGTCTTTATGATAACGGGCGAACAATGCCCTAAGCCCCTAGTGTCCGTGCAGTGAAAATTTCGACGCGCCGATGCCAAAACGCCACCTCCTCGTCGGTTATGGTGAAAACCAGGGATGTGAATCAACAAGAGACAAGAAGAAAGGTTTACGCAGGTCTTAATCAAAAGAATCCTTGCCACGGGTCCTCGCTGCACGCTCGCTGCGCTGTGTCTCCGAGCAGCCGTATCTCGGGCGGGTGTACACGCTGTTCATCTGTAAAAGAGAGGAACTTAGCTTGAAAAGAAATCGTGCAAAAAATGTATTGAAAACAAAGTATGAATGAATGAATAAAGTTGAGCTTTTATTGGCTCTTTATTGTTCATACGCACAACCCCTTGTGAAGGGGTATGCGGCTAGGGAGCCCCTAGTTTATTTATGCCGGACTTGCCTAGCCGTGTCCGGGGTCTTGAACAACCTTTTAATGAGATGATGCCGCGTGGACCGGGCATTTTAAGTGTAAGAGACGCGTAGTGCGGTATTGCGTTAAAGCGGGCGAAAGCTTCACGTCCCAATAGTGCTTGATGGCTACTTTTGAATGGGGCGACATGGAAGATTAGCTTTTCGCGATGGAAGTTGTCGGGTGATCCGAACACAACTTCTAGTAGTAAGGAGCCCGTGCACTTGGCGTAAGGGCCTGGCGTCACTCCTTTGAAGGAAGTGCGGCTATGGCGAATTTTCGTAGGGTCAATCCCCAACTTGCGGATTGTATCCAGATATAGCAGGTTTAAATCGCTGCCGCCATCCATTAGGACTTGTGTAAACTGTAGTCCGTCGATTATAGGATCCAATATCAGAGCAGTCCATCCTGCGTTTCGAATACTTCTGGAATAATCCAGGTGGTCGAAAGTAATTGGTTTTGACATCCAATCTCCACGCGTACTTTAGCGGGTGCCGCACTATTGTTCCGTATTATCACATTAAGTGAGTTTACTGTTTTTACTTCTTGTGGGAAAGTCTTTTGTTTTCCGGCGCTCTGCTGGTGGGGTTCGTCGTCGTCCTTGCTTGGCGTGTCGAGCCCCTTATGTTCGGCGTTGAGTCGGCGGGACTATTTGAAGACCCAACAATCTCGGTGGGTATGGTTTGCAGGCTTCCCGGGGGTACTGTGGATTTGACATATCCGATCCAAAATTTTGTTTAGGTTGGATAGCTCGTCACTGTTGTCCTTAAGAGGCAGTGTTTTGTTGTTCGGCCGCGAGCTTTTGAATCCGGCGTTGACCGCCGTGTTCTTTGGGCCATTTTCTGTATTTCGGCGCTGATCCTTTCTGCGCCATGATTTTCCATTTCCATCTCTGATCTCGGATGTACTCGGGTCGCTGGTGCTGCATCTTGCTTAGCCAGCTATCTTCCCCCGCGCAAAAGCGGGTCATGAGCCTTGTTAGCGCGGCCATTGTTCTTGGCTTTTCCTGGCCGAGGTGTCTGGCGAGCCATTCGTCTTGGACGTTATGTTTAAAAGCTGCTAAGGCTTCGGCGTCCGGACAGTCGACTATTTGGTTCTTTTTGGTGAGGAACCTGTTCGAATTTGTCTTGCCGACTCTCCGCTGTTGGGTTATGTGACTTAAATCGCTCAGATCCGGAGGGCGGACATAAGTCCCCAAAATTTGCTCTAAACGCGCCCTCGAGCTCTTCCCAACTTCCAATGGTATTTTCTGGGAGGCTTTTAAGCCAATGCCGAGCTGGCCCTTTGAGCTTGAGGGGTAGATATTTTATGGCGTGGAGATCGTCTCCTCTAGCCGTATGTATGTGTAGGATGTAATCCTCAATCCGCACTCAAAGTCTGTTGTTCCTCGTATGCCTCTATGTTTACGGGCTTGAATCCCACTGAAATTCATGATCCAAAGACCTCATCGGTCAAACATAGTGGGTGTGCGGCGCCCCTGTATTTAGGTGTGCCGTTATCTTCGAACACTCGGCGTGTTGTGTTGCTTCCTGGGGCCCTCTTCTTTGGCCCATAAATGGACCTGACCGGGCCATCATATGCCGGCTTGTGTGCGGTGCCGCTTGCCGCTCTTGGCCTATCATCTGGTCGTCTATCCGGCCAGGCGGCCTCTTTGCTTTTTGATTGTGGGGGCTCTACGGCCTCCTCGTCAAATTCGGGCAGCAACTTGCGCTTCGGGTAGCTCTTTGCTTGGTGGCTATTGCCGTATTTGTCCGCGGTCTTGAGGACTTTGCTCCACCTCATTCTGAGTATGTCTTCCGCTGTTTTGAGCTTCCGTTTCTGCTTCTTCAAACTTCTTGCGGTGGCGACAAGCCTTTTGTGAGGGTTCTTATGCTCCGGTGGTGTGTCCGGCGTAAGATCGTCTGGACTGTTGTTTTCGCCGGGGATGGGTTGATTATCCGATTCATCCTGTTCGGATGGTTGCTTGGTTGCGTGTTCGTCGTCGCCCACTGGCTTGCCCTGCTCTATGGCTGGGTCATTATGAGTGCTGCTGTTATCGAGGCGGGACTTGGGGCGGCGCTTGCGTCGCCGTTTTGGTTGTTTTTCGGGGGAATTATCCTTCGCCGCGTCCCGTTGCTCCTCGTTATCGCTCCCTTTTGGGGTGTCCACCATATATACATCATGAGTTGAGGTGGCTTTCCAGTGCCCGGTAGGCGCTGGTTCTTGGTCATCTCCGGCGTCGTCGTCCATACCGTCGATGTCTTCGGAGTCGTAGTCTAGCATGTCGGTTAGATCGTCGACAGTGGCTACAAGGTGGGTGGTGGGTGGGCTTTGAATTTCTTCATCGCTCGCATCCCAACCGCCCCGACCGCAGATCGGCCAGGCTCTCCGATAACGGGAGATGCTTTAGCGAATTCAGGATGTCGCCAAAGGGCGAGTGCTGAAAGATGTCCGCGGCGGTGAACTCCATGATCGGCGCCCAATCGGATTCGATTGGTAAGGGCGCATGAGGTTCGGAGTCTGGCGAGGAGTCTAGCACCTCGGAGTCATGAGCTTTACAAGGGACAAGGTCAGTATTTGGCTCTATCGCCGTAGAGGTTGCAGCCCCCGAGGTGGTGTCTAACCACCCGTCCTCGATCTGCGCGGTCAGCTCCGAATTAAGGATCGGAGCGGACTCATGTGCGGCCTCCAGGGCACTGTCCGGCAGCAGAGCTAAATTATGCCCATCGTGACAGTGCAGCGTGCTCGGCTGTGGCTCGAATCCATCGAAGATCAAGTCTCCGCGGATGTCAGCCGTGAAGTTTAGGCTTCCAAATCGACCGATGGCGGGCGTAGCTTCGATCTGCTCCAGATGGCTGCTTAATTGGCCCAAGATGCAAAGCCGCCGAACACGAAAATCTGTCCGGCGAGAAAAGTCTCACCCTAGACTACGTCGTTGTTGATGATTGAAGGAGCCATCAAGCCTATCGGTGACGACACAGAGGAACTCTCAATGAAAGTGTCACAGCCCTAGAATAATGTTTGTAAATAGTGGCTTTGTCACCCATGCATCATGTTTAAATTTTATGAAATTTGAAATGGGAATTGATCAAACCCTAGCATCAACGGAATTCACTAGGTTCAACTAAAATATTTTCAGTGATTTCCAAATGGCTTTAAAAAATGTTCATCATTCCTGGAAAAATGCTAGAACCATAACCAGAGGTGTTGCACATTTTTCCATGACATATTTGGCCACTGAATTAAATCATATGCTATTTGCAATTGGGCATTTAAATGCTATATAATATTTTAAGTGCTCAATTAATTCTGAACTTAAGTGAGGGCTGTTGGGAATATTCCAAACAGAG
This sequence comes from Aegilops speltoides, assembly GCA_021437245.1. NCBI lineage: Eukaryota > Viridiplantae > Streptophyta > Magnoliopsida > Poales > Poaceae > Aegilops > Aegilops speltoides. The sequence goes on along the minus strand of CM038147.1, from coordinate 489,451,926 downwards.
CCCACCATTATTTTCAGGATTTTTGAAAACGTTTTGGTATTTTAAATAAAGCCCTAAAGACTAAAAAAAATAGAAAACAGAAAGGAAAATAGAGAGAGAGAGTTTACTGCAGCCCACTTGGAAGCCCACCACTTACAGGAGCTGGCCCACGGCCCACCCCACCACCGCAGCCCTCCGTCGTCTTCCTCCCTCGCCCAGGCAGTGCGTGCCCGACGCGAGCGATCATGCCACGCCCTCCCGCCACCTCCTCCTTGCCTCCCTCGTCCTGACCTGCGCCACGGAGACGCCACGCACTTCCCCCCGGGCCCCCTCCCTCTCTCTCGCGTCCATTCCCTCCTCTCCCTCGCTCTCTCCCGTGACGGCCGACGCGGCCATGGAGGCGCCGCCGTGAACCACCGCGCTCCCCGGCCGTCCCTCGAGCAACCATCGTGCCCGTCAACCCCGCCACTGTCGCCTACGCCTCCTGGACGACCCGCAGGACGCCGGACGCACCACAGCGTCGCCTCAAGCTCGCCCCCAACCTTCGGCCGCCGGCGAACTTTCGAGGATTCGCGAGCTCCAGCCCCTCCCCGGCCTCGCCGTTGCCTCCACCAGATCCGCTGTGAGCTACTCTTCCATTCCCCCTCCTCCTCGTGCTCGTTCCCGTACTCTAGCCGCCCTTTCACCGGAGCCGATTGCTCCTCGCCGCCGGCCATGGCGTGGCCGTGGCCACAGCCACCGCAGCTCGCTCCCGAGCCCACCCGCGTGCTCACCGCAACCTCAGGAACCCAAAGCATTTAACCATTCGTCCTCCCGTGCACCGCAGCGCCGGTCCCGCGAACCCCCGAGCTCCGGCCGCCGCCTCGGGCTCCACTCCGGCGAACCCCGGCCACCACCGCACCTCCGTTGGTCCCCTAGATGCGCACGGCACGGCTACCTCTGGTGCTCTTCGCGCCAACCGCAGCCCATAGCGCAACTCCGCGAGCCACCGCCGCTCTGGTCGTCGCCGTCGTCTAATCGCGGCGAATCGACGTGGCGTTCTTTGTTAGCGGCTAATCCCCCAATTAGCACACTAACGAGACATCGACAATGGGCCCAGTGGCGGTCAAAGCCCGAGTCAACGCGGGATTAGTTCCTGTGTCACTGACGTGTGGACCCCGCACGTCAGGTTTGACCTGGACCTGGCCGTTGACTCGCTGACGTCATGCTTTGGCGTCGACGCAGATTAAATCATTTTTGGAATTATTTTAATTCTAAATATTCAGAAATTCGAAAATGATTTAAACTTCAAAAATTCATAGAAATTCAACCGTAACTCCAAACTAAATAATTTATATATGAAAAATTATCAGAAAAATTCAAGGAATCCATCTGTACCATTTTCATGCATGTTTGAACAATGTTTGTCCTCTGTTTTGGACAAAACAAATAAAGGGCATTTAAATAATCATATATGGAGTTTGAATTTGAATCATGTATTCAAACCAACTTCATTTAAATCATAGCTAGGTGCATTAGCTCAAATCACAGCATATTGCCATGTCATGATCATGCATCATATTGTAGCATTGCATTGATTGTGTTCTTTCTCAGTTACCGGTGTTTGTCCCCTCTCGATAGACGATGTACCGATGATGTGATCGTTGACACTGATGAAGACTCAATGTTATCTTCAGAAGTGCCAGGCAAGCAAAACCCCCTTGCTCATTCCGATACAAACCCACTCTCTCGCTCCTGCTCTCTTTTACTGCATTAGGACAACATCGATTCAACTGTTACTTGCTGCGGTAGTTAAACCCCTTTATCCTTTGCATGACCTGTCATTCCACAGTAAATAGATGAAACCCACTAGCATGAGTAGGAGTTGTTTGAGCCCTGTTGTGCCTACTCAGATATGCTTGTTTGTCATGCCTGCTACTGCTTAGAGTTGAGTCGGGTCTGATTCATCGAGGATGAACCAGAGGTGTGAGAACATGTCCTACTGTGTGTGAGCTAAGTGTGTGAACACGATTTGGTAAAGGTAGCGGTGAGAGGCCATGTAGGAGTACATGGTGGGTTGTCTCATTGCGGCCGTCCTCAGGAACTGAGTTCCGTGTTTGTGATCCATGATTCAGCTACTACCACGCATTGGGCCCGAAACCAATGGACCCTCTCGGTTTCTTAATCACCCTTGTCCTTTGTCCAGAGTTGCAAGTAGTTTCGGTGTTTGTAGTATGTTTGGAGGCCGTGCGCAGCGTTGACCGTAGGGGTGGGCTGTGATGCGGTAGGCACGTGGCACGTGTACCGGCGCCTGCTTGGTGTCTCGGGAACCCTGTTCACATCGCTTGGGGCTGTGAGCGAAACTTGGCCGAACTCCTCATAGATGGAACCCAAATAGGCGATAAACCCGACTAGGGACTTGAGTGTTTAGGTAGGTCGTGGCCGACACCCACGTTGGGCTTCCGCTTGAAGGTTGCCGAGTACATGTCGTAAACGGCGGTAAGTGGTGAGAGCGTGTGAAGAAGTACACCCTGCAGGTTAATATGATCTATTCAATAGCCGTGTCCATGAAAAGGACTTCTGGGTTGCCTATAACAGTTCATAGACAAGTGAAAGTGGATACTCTAAAATACGCAAGATAAGTGTGAGTGCTATGGGTGGCGTTCCCGTAGGGAGACGGAGCGGATCCATAGTGGTGTATTGGTATGGTGAATATGTGGACTCGTGTGCGCCATCTCAAAAGAGTTACTTGCAGTCGTAGTTCAGGATAGCCACCGAGTCAAAGCTGGCTTGTCATTGTTAAACTCCACCATCCCTTTGTTGATAATGATGCATATGTAGTTAGTTCGATGTAAGTCTTGTTTGGGTACATTTGTACTCACGTTTGCCTATTTTATGTTTTTGCAGAGAGACCTCAGTCTCGCTAGTAGTTCCACGTGGACTTCGACGTTTAGCTTGTTACCTCAGCTACGATCTTGTGCCCTCGGCAGGATCTGGTAGATAGTCAGGCTTCATAGCCTTTTTCATTTATAGTTGTCTGTACTCAGACATGTTAAGCTTCCGCGTGTGCTTGATTTGTATGCTCTGAATGTTGGGTCATGAGACCCCTGTTTGTAATATCTCGCTCCTCGGAGCCTAATGAATAAATACTTGAGTCGTAGAGTCATGTTGTGATGCCATGTTGTATTTGCACATATCGAGCATATTGTGTGTATGTTGTTGAAATGCTTGGTATGTGTGGGATCTGACTATCTAGTTGTTTATCTTTAGTAGCCTCTCTTACCGGGAAATGTCTCCTAGTGTTTCCACCGAGCCATGGTAGCTTGCTACCGCTCCGAACACTTAGGCTGGCCGGCATGTGTCCTTCTTCGATCTCGTATCCATCCCTTCGGGAAATGTCACGCGTTGAGTACCGAGTCCTGTTAGCCGCTACTGCCCGGCCATCGAGTCCTGCTAGCCCAGTGCTACAGCCCGGAACTTTCTCGCTGATGACCGACACGTGCGATGCTGGGTCATGGATGCCTGTCCCTGTAAGTCTGCGCCACTTTGGGTTTACGACTAGTCATGTCAGCCCGGGCTCCTTTTCATATGGATGCAGCGACACTATCATATACGTGTGCCAAAAGGCGCAAACGGTCCCGGGCTAAGGTAAGGCGACACCCGTTGGGATACCGTGCGTGAGGCCGCAAAGTGATATGATGTGTTACAGGCTAGATCGATGTGACATTGAGTCGGGGTCCTGACAGCTTTGGTATCAGAGCCTGGCTGCCTGTAGGATTACCAAGCCAAACTGGTCGAAGTTGTGTCTAGAAATGCTTTAGTTATATGTAGGGGAATTGATTGTGGGATGGAACGTAAGGTTCTTTTTACTCCTTATACCTCATGGCCTTCTGATCTGAGTCATCCTCTTCTCTTCTACGGGGATTAAGAACTAGGCCTTCTCATCTATCTATCAGGATGACGTGTTACTAATCCATTGACTTATAGAATTGTTAGTTTCAAATCTCAGCTCAGTTTTACTACTTCCGTATGTTCATAACTGTTGATCCCGAAACCCTGATATTGTGCTTTGGAGTGGCTATGCCACCATTTTTGTAGCATGTCTCCAATCTTTTGAGCATTTACAGCCGTCATGCTGTCCGACTCATCCCAGGTCTCTAAAACAATCTGATGCACTTGCAAATCCTTTCCCTCTGGTTTTGTTGTTCCTTTGGGCCAGGTTAATCACACTAATTGCTGAGTTGAGGTATTTACTACCTCGACATATATGTTGGAATTATTATTATGACCCTAGGTGTCTTAGGGGATCATCTAGTAGTCTAGCCATGTTTTGTGTTCCCGGTGTGATGATTCTGGCCACCATTCTTGAAAGCATCCCGTGATGCCATTTATTAGTGGGTATTCTATTCCTGGGTTTTGAACCCAAGATTCACTCCACGTACCTCGTGTTGATAGTGTTTGCTAGTTCCTTTAGGTTATTAGTAACCTTTGCATTAGTTCTCGATGGTCCGTGGTATTTCCTTCTTCCAAATACTATGAACCGCTTATGGCAGAAGTTTGTTGGGTCAAAAGATCACAACAGGAGTGCTCTTGATGAGTTCTTCATTTTATATTGTGACTCTGCCAGTTCTACCTTTCCGCATGGATTATCCGGAAGAAATTTGTTGAACTTGGTTCGACATATTAACCTATGCATCCACAACTCAGAAAATCATATGTTCCTTTGAGTTGTTCCTCTTTAGTTGTATACTGACCTTCGTCTATCGATTGATAGTCAGGAGTAGTTGTGCACTCGAGTTCATCGATGCTTATTATTCTTGTGGTCCGTCAAGCCATTCTATTCCAGAATGACTAGGAGAAACAAACTCCAGTACCTTGTCCATTTCTAGGATTGGGTCAAAGCAGTTGTACTCCGCAGGTCAAATTGCTAATCTAGCTTTTGCTCTGCTCTACCTTGGAGTATTACCATCTTTATGTCAAGAATGTCATGGGAATTGCACACCATCCTATGAACTCTTGATACAGTGATACTTCCTGCCATCATTATTCATTCCTCGGTTTCCATGTTATTGTAACCGGAATGCCGACAAGTGAATCGTGATGTGTGAAATCTATACTCCTAGCAACTCCGTTGCTTGGTAGTTAAATGGACGATAACCTCATTCTTAGCGTGTTGATTATTGAATCGTCACCCTAAGGTTGATTGTGCAACCTAGTCCTTATTTCTGGTGCACTTTTCGATCAATGAGTTAGGATTTTGTCAAACCCTTGCTCTATTGATCATATCGTCTTGCCCTGAAAAGCAAGATTGTTCTCGTGCTTAGTAACATATCGGTGGTTCCTGATTTTCCGAATGTCTTCTCGGAAGTATCACCAGGTTGTCATCTGACCGCTATGTTGAGTTCGTGATCAAGATGGTTTCTTGTAAACCACCCCTTCTCCAAGAATCTGTGTGGGATACCCCTGAGCTAGTTGGTCAAACTAAACAACAACTTGGAGAGTTGGAAGATAAAAGCTTGCCTGGCTTAGTTCATTTTAAGGGATATCTTTTTGTGCGTGCATTGAAGAAAGATGGTATCTTCATCGATTGATCCTCGTGACCAGTTGTTGGAGCTATTGCCTTGCTAAAACTTTGATTTGAGTATGGGCTATCCTCAAATCAAATCAGAACCAATGATGTTCATAATGTTGTTTTACTCGTGAATTTTCCTCGAGCATACACCATTATATCTTTTGGGTCTGACCAATACTATCACCTTGTTCACATAATTATGGAATTCCATCTCCATGGGAATCTGGATGAATTGTTGTTGAGCCCATCGACAACATCCTTGTCCTCTCCTTAATTTTGTTGAACATTAAGCTAGTGTTGGAAACTTTTTAAAGCATTTGTTCATGCTAGCTCATGAAGCATATGTTCAGATGTAAGAAGTGACTTCCTCTAGTTCTTGTGCATTAGATGTAAGTTGCCGCCGTGGATTCGAGAAAGTCAGTGTTGCTTCCTTTGGAATCATCCCAAATCATTCATGCATACGTGCGAAGTATTCTGTGGTTCGAAGACTTGCAACCTTCATTCTATATGTATTCCTAGCACACCAAGCCACTGATTGAATTGTTCAAGGAGAAGAAGTTCCTTCTTAAGAGCAAGACTTATGCAAGGACTTCGATATCCTTGTTGATGGTTTCCCACCGGAACTCGGTAGTGTTTTATTGTAAGACTACTATGTGGTCATGCTTGTCTTGGACAGCGTGTTCACAGGTTTGTAGCAGAACCAGCTCGTGTTTTGGAGCTTGCTATCGTAGTCAATTTCCCGAGAATTCCGCAACGCCATCTCGTCGATTCGTGTTGCAAACTTTCATTTCTCTTTCTAGACTCGATGAGTCTGGATTATTCTGACACCAACCAGATCTGAATCTCAGGCAGATGTGATGGTTGGAACATTTCCCAAGAACTGTAATATTGGTTTCTTTGTAACCCGGTAAAATGGATGTCGTGGCCAACACACCCAACCGGAAGACCTGTTATGGTAGTATCTTGATTGAGAAAGTTGGCCACCTCCCCATAAGGACTTCGTAGGATTTACTCCCTAGTTGTGCCTTATGATTTTTGTGTTCCCGAAGTCCGACCTTTTACTTGATGTTCTAGATATCAAACCATATCTATGAATGGGATACGCTAGTACATCAAGGAGAACATTAGAAGCGGAGTGCTAAATGTTTCTCGGTCGACCATCCAGATATTGTTTCCTTGGCCCCGCTAAGGTGAAATCTGAGAAAGTGTTATCTTCCTTTGCATCTGCATTGTCCGTCACTATTCATCATGGTGGTATGTTGTGTTGTCAGCACCCTTGACACGGATGTTGGTAAAACCTTGATGAATATGGAAATGCTCAAGTTCTTGAGAGCACGCACAAGCACTATGTATTATCGCCGGCACTAACTGGGATTCCTCTCAGTTTCCTCGGTTATGCTATAACCACTCCAATAGTGGAATCACTCTCTACTGTTGAGCTTCTCCCTAGTTACTAAAATCATCCTTTGTGTTTGTCTTCAACAAGGTAATCCACATCATCCATCCTGGCCCGAGAATGTTATTCTTTCGGACTCCTTCAAATGATCGATTGTGATTTGCCTTAGGCTGGTATAAAGAGTTTCAATGATCTTTGAATCAAATGTAATTCTTTTTGCCACTTAAGGGGTTATTTCTACGAGTCACCTCTCCCAAGGTGCCCCGTTATGGGATCATAGTAATTGTTCCCTCGCTACTTTGAAACCTCGTCAAATTATGTCTTCTATCCTTCCTGAAGCATGTCTTGCCTCTCAGCTCCAGAGATGTTTCTACGTCTCATTCTGTGAGTTGATCTTGTGATCCTTGAGATGATCCTAAGTTGCTCGAACCTCAAGAAGATTGATTCTTCTAAAACCCTCTTTTCCCTCCTGTTGTCATGTTGGATGAAGACCCTGCAAGCAAAGACGTCAAGATTGTTTTGAGTCAACAGATCAACACCTCGAGGAAGACAGTTGGATCATGAAGTTTGTGATACTTAGTGTCCCCTTTGTCTTCTTACCTCACGTCCTGAATCTCGGGACGAGATTCTTGCTTAGTGGGGGTGAGTTGTCACAGCCCTAGAATAATGTTTGTAAATAGTGGCTTTGTCACCCATGCATCATGTTTAAATTTTATGAAATTTGAAATGGGGATTGATCAAACCCTAGCATCAACGGAATTCACTAGGTTCAACTAAAATATTTTCAGTGATTTCCAAATGGCTTTAAAAAATGTTCATCATTTCTGGAAAAATGCTAGAACCATAACCAGAGGTGTTGCACATTTTTCCATGACATATTTGGCCACTGAATTAAATCATATGCTATTTGCAATTGGGCATTTAAATGCTATATAATATTTTAAGTGCTCAATTAATTCTGAACTTAAGTGAGGGCTGTTGGGAATATTCCAAACAGAGCCCACCATTATTTTCAGGATTTTTGAAAACGTTTTGGTATTTTAAATAAAGCCCTAAAGACTGAAAAAAAATAGAAAACAGAAAGGAAAATAGAGAGAGAGAGAGAGTTTACCTGTGCAGCCCACTTGGAAGCCCAGCCACTTACAGAGCTGGCCCACCGGCCCACCACCACCGCAGCCCCTCCGTCGTCTTCCTCCCCTCGCCCCGAAGCAGGTGCGTGCCCTCACGCGAGCGACCGCGGCCACGTCCTCCCGCCACCTCCTGCTTGCCTCCCTCGTCCTGACCTGCGCCACGGAGACGCCACGCACTTCCCCCCGGGCCCCCTCCCTCTCTCTCGCGTCCATTCCCTCCTCTCCCTCGCTCTCTCCCGTGACGGCCGACGCGGCCATGGAGGCGCCGCCGTGAACCACCGCGCTCCCCGGCCGTCCCTCGAGCAACCATCGTGCCCGTCAACCCCGCCACCATCGCCTACGCCTCCTGGACGACCCGCAGGACGCCGGACGCACCACAGCGTCGCCTCAAGCTCGCCCCCAACCTTCGGCCGCCGGCGAACTTTCGAGGATTCGCGAGCTCCAGCCCCCCCCCGGCCTCGCCGTTACCTCCACCAGATCCGCTGTGAGCTACTCTTCCATTCCCCCTCCTCCTCGTGCTCGTTCCCGTACTCTAGCCGCCCTTTCACCGGAGCCGATTGCTCCTCGCCGCCCGGCCATGGCGTGGCTGTGGCCACACCACCGCAGCTCGCTCCCGAGCCCACCTGTGCTCACCGCAACCTCAGAACCCAAAGCATTTAACCATTCGTCCTCCCGTGCACCGCAGCGCCGTCCCGCTGAACCCCGAGCTCGGCCGCCGCCTCGGCTCCACTCCGCGAACCCGGCCACCCCGCACCTCCGTTGGTCCCCTAGATGCGCACGGCACGGCTACCTCGGTGCTCTTCGCGCCCAACCGCAGCCCATAGCGCAACTCCGGCGAGCCACCGCCGCTCTGGTCGTCGCCGTCGTCTAATCGCGGGCGACCGACGTGGCGTTGCCGTTAGCGGCTAATCCCCAATTAGCACACTAACAGACATCGACAATGGGCCCAGAAGCGGTCAAAGCCCGAGTCAACGCGGATTAGTTCTGTGTCACCGACATGTGGACCCCTGCGTCGCCGTTTGGCTGGACCTGGCCGTTGACTCGCTGACGTCATGCTGGCGTCAGGCTGACGCAGTTAAATCATTTTTTGGAATTATTTTAATTCTAAATATTCAGGAAATTCCAGAAAATGATTTAAACTTCAAAAATTCATAGAAATTCAACCGTAACTCCAAACTAAATAATTTATATATGAAAAATTATCAGAAAAATTCAAGGAATCCATCTGTACCATTTTCATGCATGTTTGAACAATGTTTGTCCTCTGTTTTGGACAAAACAAATAAAGGGCATTTAAATAATCATATATGGAGTTTGAATTTGAATCATGTATTCAAACCAACTTCATTTAAATCATAGCTAGGTGCATTAGCTCAAATCACAGCATATTGCCATGTCATGATCATGCATCATATTGTAGCATTGCATTGATTGTGTTCTTTCTCGCCATCGTGTTTGTCCCTCTCGATAGACGATGTACCGATGATGTGATCGCTGACACCGATGAAGACTCAATGTTATCTTCGAAGTGCCGTGCAAGCAAAACCCCTTGCTCATTCCGATACAAACCCACTCTCTCGCCCTGCTCTCTTTTCTTGCATTAGGACAACATCGATTCAACTATTACTTGCTGCGGTAGTTAAACCCCTTTATCCTTTGCATGACCTGTCATTCCACAGTAAATAGATGAAACCCACTAGCATGAGTAGGAGTTGTTTGAGCCCTGTTGTGCCTACTCAGATATGCTTGTTTGTCATGCCTGCTCTTTGCTTAGAGTTGAGTCGGGTCCGATTCATCGAGGATGAACCAGAGGTGTGAGAACATGTCCTCACTGTGTGTGAGCTAAGTGTGTGAACACGATTTGGTAAAGGTAGCGGTGAGAGGCCATGTAGGAGTACATGGTGGGTTGTCTCATTGCGCCGTCCTCGTGAACTGAGTTCGTGTTTGTGATCCATGATTCAGCTACTACCACGCATTGGGCCCGAAACCAATGGACCCTCTCGGCTTCTTAATCACCCTTGTCCTCTGTCCGGGAGTTGCAAGTAGTTTCGTGTTTGTAGTATGTTTGGAGGCCGTCTTGCGCAGCGCCCCCGTAGGGGTGGGCTGTGATGCGGTAGGCACGTGGCACGTGTCTGGGGCGCCTGCTTGGTGTCTCGGGAACCCTGTTCACATCGTTTGGGGCTGTGAGCGAAACTTGGCCGAACTCCTCATAGATGGAACCCAAATAGGCGATAAACCTGGACTAGGGACTTGAGTGTTTAGGTAGGTCGTGGCCGACACCCACGTTGGGCTTCCGCTTGAAGGTTGCCGAGTACATGTCGTAAACGGCGGTAAGTGGTGAGCGTGTGTGAAGAAGTACACCCTGCAGGTTAATATGATCTATTCAATAGCCGTGTCATGAAAAGGACTTCGGGTTGCCTATAACAGTTCATAGACAAGTGAAAGTGGATACTCTAAAATACGCAAGATAAGTGTGAGTGCTATGGGTGGCGCTCCGTGAGGGAGACGGAGCGGATCCATAGTGGTGTATTGGTATGGTGAATATGTGGACTCGTGTGCGCCATCTCAAAAGAGTTACTTGCAATGTAGTTCAGATAGCCACCGAGTCAAAGCTGGCTTGTCATTGTTAAACTCCACCATCCCCTTTGTTGATAATGATGCATATGTAGTTAGTTCTGATGTAAGTCTTGCTGGGTACATTTGTACTCACGTTTGCCTATTTTATGTTTTTGCAGAGAGACCTCGGTCTCGCTAGTAGTTCCACGTGGACTTCGACGTTTAGCTTGTTACCTCAGCTACGATCTTGTGCCCTCGGCAGGATCTGGTAGATAGTCAGGCTTCATAGCCTTTTTCATTTATAGTTGTCTGTACTCAGACATGTTAAGCTTCGCGTGTGCTTGATTTGTATGTTTCAATGTTGGGTCATGAGACCCTGTTTGTAATATCTCGCTCCTCGGGCCTAATGAATAAATACTTGAGTCGAGAGTCATGTTGTGATGCCATGTTGTATTTGCACATATCGAGCATATTGTGTGTATGTTGTTGAAATGCTTGGTATGTGTGGGATCCGACTATCTAGTTGTTTATCTTTAGTAGCCTCTCTTACGGAAATGTCTCCTAGTGTTTCCACCGAGCCATGGTAGCTTGCTACTGCTCCGGAACACTTAGGCTGGCCGGCATGTGTCCTTCTTCGATCTCAGGTCTGTCCTTCGGGAAATGTCACGCGTTGAGTACCGGAGTCCTCGTTAGCCGCTACAGCCCGGTTTATCGAGTCCTGCTAGCCAGTGCTACAGCCCGAACTTTCTCGTGATGACCGACACGCTCGATCTCGGGTCATGGATGCTGTCCTCGTAAGTCTGCGCCACTTTGGGTTTACGACTAGTCATGTCAGCCCGGGCTCCTTTTCATATGGATGCAGCGACACTATCATATACGTGTGCCAAAAGGCGCAAACGGTCCCGGGCTAAGGTAAGGCGACACCCGTTGGGATACCGTGCGTGAGGCCGCAAAGTGATATGATGTGTTACAGGCTAGATCTATGTGACATTGAGTCGGGGTCCTGACAGAAAGCACCAATGTCGGTGTCAAAACCGGTGGATCTCGGGTAGGGGGTCCCGAACTGTGCGTCTAGGCAGATGGTAACAGGAGACAAGGGACACGATGTTTTTACCCAGGTTCGGGCCCTCTCGATGGAGGTAAAACCCTACTCTTGCTTGATTGATATTGATGATATGGGTAGTACAAGAGTGGATCTACCACGAGATCAAGGAGGCTAAACCCTAGAAGCTAGCCTATGGTATGATTGTTGTAATGGTTGTTCGTCCTACGGACTAAAACCCTCCGGTTTATATAGACACCGAAGAGGGCTAGGGTTACACAGAGTCGGTTACAATGGTAGGAGATCTACATATCCGTATTGCCAAGCTTGCCTTCCATGCCAAGGAAAGTCCCATCCGGACACGAGACGAAGTCTTCAATCTTGTATCTTCATAGTCTTGGAGTCCGGCCGATGATGATAGTCCGGCTATCCGGACACCCCCTAGTCCAGGACTCCCTCACCCCTTATGGCACTCATGACCCACTTCTGTGCGGGCGAAGATAGCTGGCTAGCCCATAGCAATAACAATACAAGCAAACCTGGCACTTCTGAAGCCAGAAACAGCAACGGCAAGCCCCGACACAATAGACATAAGCGTCGAAACAACGGTGACAACACCAAAGACACGTCGGTCAACATCGGATTCAGTGGTTCTAAGTCCGGTCAGCGGAAGAAGCCATTTAAGAGAAATAATCTAGGCCCGTCTAGTTTGGACCGCATACTCGATCGTCCATGTCAAATCCACGGCACTCCTGATAAACCAGCCAATCATACCAACAGAGAGTGTTGGGTCTTCAAACAGGCCGGCAAGTTAAATGCCGAGAACAAGGAAAAGGAGTCACAAAGCAATGACGATGATGAGGAGCCCCGGCCACCAAACACAGGGGGACAAAAGAAGTTTCCCCCCCAAGTTAAAACGGTAAATATGATATATGCCACCCATATCGCCAAGAGGGAGCGCAAGCGTGCACTCAGGGACGTCTACGCGATGGAGCCAATCGCCCCAAAGTTCAGCCCATGGTCGTCCTGTCTGATCACCTTCGATCACAGGGACCATCCGACTAGTATCCGTCATGGCGGTTCGGCCGCTCTGGTCCTCGACCCAATTGTTGATGGATTCCACCTTATGCGAGTCCTCATGGATGGTGGCAGCAGCCTGAACCTGCTCTATCAGGATGCAGTGTGCAAATGGGTATCGATCCCTCAAGGATCAAGCCCACAAAAACCACCTTCAAGGGTGTCATACCAGGTGTAGAGGCCTGCTGTACGGGCTCAATCACACTGGAAGTGGTCTTCGGATCCCCGGATAATTTTCAAAGCGAAGAGTTGATCTTCGACATCGTCTCCTCCCGAAGTGGCTATCATGCCCTGCTCGGATGAACCACATTTGCTCAACTCAATGTCGTGCCGCACTATGCCTACCTCAAGCTCAAGATGCCCGGACCATGCGGTGTCATAATGGTCAACGGGAACACGGAGCGCTCCCTCCATATTAAGGAGCACACCATTGCCCTTGCAGCAGAAGTACAGAGTAGCCTTTTTAGGCAGAACCTCAATTCGGTAGTGAAGCTCCCGGTCACCGTCAAGCGAGTCCGAACTACTCTACAACAGGACAGTCCAGCTCATCTAGAGCTTGACTAGCAATTAGGCCTCCGTCCCAGTCCCAATCAAGCGGTGACATTTATGCCGCACGTACATAAATACGCACTTAAAATACCATGGGCATGTGAAAGTGCAACTATCCCTGGGTGGTTTTGGTAATTCCTAACAACATATATCTCATTGAGCTAATGCTATTTCAAGATAAATATTTCAGGAAAGCTCAATGATTGGCATGGCATGGATGAGAAAAGTGGATCCCTTAAAATGCTAAGGACAAAAGGATTGGCTCAAGCTCAAAGCACAAGACTCTACATTTTCTATTTTATGATCCAAGATCACATTGAGTCTATAGGAAAAGCCAATACTATCAAGGAGGGATGAGGTGTTGCTTAATGGCTTTCTTGCTCAAAGTGCTTAGTGATATGCTCCAAAGCCCTCAACTACTTTATCATATCCACATATGACCCAAACCAAAAGTCCAACTCGGCCCCACCGATTCTTTCTATCCGGAGCCACCAAGTTCAGATGTCATAGCCACTGCCACAAACCCTAGTCAAATCAGTGTCACCGATAGGGATCTCGGTCTCACCGAGATGGGATTGTAATATCTCTGTTTCCCTTCATAACGTTTCGGTCCAACCGAGATGAGCGATCGGTCCCACCGAGATTGCAATGCAAACTCTCTGTTTCCCTTTCGTAACGTTTCGGTCCCACCGAGATGAGCGAATCGGTCCCACCGAGTTTGCCAGACCAACTCTCTGGTTAGCTTATTACCAAAATTGGTCCCACCGAGTTTGAGTTATCGGTCTCACTGAGATTACGTTATGCCCTAACCCTAACCATATTGGTCCCACCGAGTTGCATGTCCGTCCCACCGAAAATCCTAACGGTCACATTATTTGCTAATCGGTCCGACCGAGTTTGACGATTCGGTCCCACCGATGTGTAACGGTTATATTTTGTGTGGAGGCTATATATACCCCTCCACCCACTCTTCATTTGTGGAGAGAGCATTCAGAACATGCCTACACTTCCAACATTCATTTTCTGAGAGAGAACCACCTACTCATGTGTTGAGACCAAGATATTCCATTCCTACCATATGAATCTTGATCTCTAGCCTTCCCCAAGTTGCTTTCCACTCAAATCTTCTTTCCACCAAATCCAAATCCTGTGAGAGAGAGTTGAGTGTTGGGGAGACTATCATTTAAAGCACAAGCGCAAGGAGTTCATCATCAACACACCATTTGTTACTTCTTGGAGAATGGTGTCTCCTAGATTGGCTAGGTGTCACTTGGGAGCCTCCGACAAGATTGTGGAGTTGAACCAAGGAGTTTGTAAGGGCAAGGAGATCGCCTACTTCGTGAAGATCTACCCTAGTGAGGCAAGTCCTTCGTGGGCGACGGCCATGGTGGGATAGACAAGGTTGCTTCTTAGTGGACCCTTCGTGGGTGGAGCCCTCTGTGGACTCGCGCAGCCGTTACCCTGCGTGGGTTGAAGTCTCCATCAACATGGATGTACGATAGCATCACCTATCAGAACTACGACAAAAACATCAGTGTCTCCAATTGCGTTTGCCTTCTCAAACTCCTCCCCTTTACCTTCATATGCAATTGCTTTACATTCCGCTGCTATACTCTTAGAATTGCATGTGTAGGTTGATTGCTTGACTTGTGCTAAGTTGCTAAAATCCGCCAAGAACTAAAATTGTGAAAAGGCTGGATTTTTATTTGGTCAAGTAGTCTAATCACCCCCCCTCTCGACATACTTTCGATCCTACAAGTGGTATCAGAGCTTTGGTCTCCATTTTCTTTGATCTCCATAGCTTTTGGTGGTCATAGCCTTGGTTTCACAACCTAGGAGAGTATGGCGTCTAGCGAGGAAAATTACCACCGTAGAGGTCCTTACTTTGATGGTACTAATTTTGCTAGTTGGAAGCATAAGATGAAAATGCATATTCTTGGACATAA
The DNA here is from genome assembly GCA_021437245.1 of Aegilops speltoides. NCBI lineage: Eukaryota > Viridiplantae > Streptophyta > Magnoliopsida > Poales > Poaceae > Aegilops > Aegilops speltoides. The sequence continues at coordinate 489,436,700 of CM038147.1, read as the reverse complement.
CCCCATCGTTTGGGATATTGTGTGTATTTTGCTAGTCGGAAGCATAAGGAATCCAAGTTGGATGTGCTTCAGAGTCAGCTTCACAAGTTCAAAATGAAGGATGGTGAAGGTGTCGCTGAAATGTACTCTAGGCTTGCTCTTATCACAAATGATATTGCGGGCTTAGGAAGTGAAGAGGTGACCGACAAATTCATCATCAAGAAGATCCTAAGAGCTTTGGATGGAAAATATGATACCATGTGCACATTGATCCAAATGATGCCAAATTACAAAGATCTCAAGCCAACGGAAGTCATTGGAAGAATTGTTGCTCATGAGATGTCACTCAAGGATAAGGAGGGGCTCCACAACAAGTCAAGTGGTGCTTACAAAGCCTCATGTGAAGCTCCCACGTCATCAAGTGAGAAACAAACCTTCAATGAAGAATTGAGCCTAATGGTGAAGAACTTCAACAAGTTCTACAAGAGTAGAAGCAAGGAAAGAAGTTCCAAGTCAAGGTCCTACGATGACAAAAGATCTTCTAGTCATGAGCGTAATTGCTACAATTGTGGAAGACCAAGACACTATTCCAATGAGTGTACGACACCCTACAAAAGAAGAGAAGATTCTCCAAAAAGAAGAAGTAGAAGAGAAGAATCACCATCAAGAGAAAGAAGGAGTAGAGATGATCGTTATGAACGAAGAACATCCCGGAGAAGCAAGGATTCGGAAAGGAAGGACAAGTTATCAAGGAGCTACACAAAACGAAGACATCAAGCTCATGTTGGTGAATGGGTATCCGGCTCCGACTCCGACAATCACTCCGAGAGAAGCTATCACTCCGACTCTGAATATACTCAAGATGAAGGTGTTGTTGGTCTAGCACTTGTGTCTAACAACTCCTATGACATATTTGATTCACCAAATATAGGACTTGGAAGATGCTTCATGGCTAAAGGCCCAAAGGTATCACACCCCGAGTATGTTGATTTCAATAGTGATGAAGATGACTTGTTAGGTGATGATGATTTACTTGTTGACAACTCTAGTGATGAATACTATGATGAAATGTCAATTAATCATGCTAATCAAGATAAAATGAATGACAATTATAAGGAGAAGATTGAGCTCCTAACTAAAGAACTAAACACTCTTAAGTTAGCTCATGAATCTATCTTAGGAGATCATCGAGAACTTTTAAGGACTCATGAGAAGTTACGCTTTGAAAAGCTCAACCTTGAGCAAGAGCATGAGTTCTTAAAAGCAATCAATGATGATATTCGCAAGAAAAGTTCTTCTTACATTGCCAAGCGTTTACTCTTATCTACTTACATGCCTCAAGTCAAGTCTAGTAACAAGAACAAGAAAGATTCTTCCTCTAGTAGTAACAATAATCATGCTAAATCCAATGTTGTTGCTTCTAGTAGTTCTCTTGATTCCACTAATGATTCTCTTAGCCAAGTTACACTTGAGCAAGAAAATAGCCTTTTGAAGGGAATTATAGAGAAAGGTGTTTACAAGAGCCTTGCCGGGAGTAAGCAACTCGAGGAAATTGTACGCAAGCAAGGAGGGCACCGGAAGAACCAAGGTGTTGGTTTTGAACGAAAGTTCAATGCCAATGGAGTTGAGTGGGAAGAAGATCAATACCCCAAGACGAAGTTTGTTCCTCAAAAAGAGAAGTATGATCCTACTTCTTTCAAAGGGAAACAAGCTCAAGATGATCTTCCACCACAAGACCACAAGCAAAAAGGCAAGGACAAGCTTCAAGAGGAGATTGATGCATTTGAAGAAGCTCCTAAGGCCTTAGTCAAGTGGGTTCCCAAGACTACATCAAGTTATACTTCATCAAGTTCGACTACGACTCCAAGGATTCCCATCAGGATGATGTGGATCCTAAAGAAGAAGAACTAGAGAGTTCTTGAGGGTGACTCGCCAACATACTTCACTCATATAATTTTGGCAAGAACAAGTGCAATCAACTTCCACATCTTGCACTAGTTCAAGGAGTCACAAACCCTCTTGTTGGTAAGTCAAGGGACAAGGTAACCTAATGCGTTCTTGGACATCATCTTGTGTGTGCATCACTCTATGTCTATGGATATCCTTGTTTGTTCTTTGTGGGACTAACCTGTGTAGGTATTGAAAGTGCAACTCACTCCAAAGGATTGCTCCAAATGATCTACATCAACATTGAGCATCCACATCTTCAACACCTACATGAAGTCATCATCGACAAAACCCAAGGTTAGTTCATCCCTCTTAGGGGGGATCTCACATCTAGGGGGAGCTTTACTCTAAGAATTGATCTAAAGCAACTCTAATGGTGTGAACACAACAATGCTTTATGTAAAAGTGGTAACCCCACTTGTGCTTAAACAATGAGTATGACCTATGATCAAATGTTCTCATTTGACTCCTAAGTCAATATACTCATATATAGATGACCTAGTCATCTCCAATTGCTTGATGGATGCTAGAATTGTGTGTGCATGCTTTGTCACATATTTCATTTGCCATTTTATTGTGTGAGCATGTTGGTTGCATATTTTACTCATTCGAGGACATCCACTTGTAGTTTTGATTGTTTGGTCTCTTTTTCTTTTGCCAAGTGGATGTACAAGAATGCCCAAGAACCTTCTCTAGCTATCTATGCTTTTCTTGTCTCAAACTCTATTCATGCTATATCACAAAGTTTGATCAAGTCAGATTCGAACCACTCTATGTGAGGAGCACTTGGAGTCACCGATTCATCATAGACTTAAACTTCCAAAACCTCTTTGTGCGTTTCGGTCTGACCGATTCAAAGTGCAACTATCCCTGGGTGGTTTTGGTAATTCCTAACAACATATATCTCATTGAGCTAATGCTATTTCAAGATAAGTATTTCAGGAAAGCTCAATGATTGGCATGGCATGGATGAGAAAAGTGGATCCCTCAAAATGCTAAGGACAAAAGGATTTGGCTCAAGCTCAAAGCACAAGACTCTATATTTTCTATTTTGGTGATCCAAGATCACATTGAGTCTATAGGAAAAGCCAATACTATCAAGGAGGGATGAGGTGTTGCTTAATGGATTTCTTGCTCAAAGTGCTTAGTGATATGCTCCAAAGCCCTCAACTACTTTCTCATATCCTCATATGAAACCAAAAGTCCAACTCGGCCCCATCGATTCTTTCTATTTGGAGCCACCGAGTTCAGATGTCATAGCCACTGCCACAAACCCTAGTCAAATCGGTCTCACCGATAGGGATCTCGGTCTCACCGATGGGATTGTAATCTCTCTGTTTCCCTTTGTAACGTTTCAGTCCAAATGAGATTGCAATGCAAACTCTCTGTTTCCCTTTCGTAACGTTTCGGTCCCACCAAGATGAGCGAATCGGTCCCACCGAGTTTGCCTGACCAACTCTTTGGTTAGCTTATTACCAAAATCGGTCCCACCGAGTTTGAGTAATTGGTCTCACCGAGATTACATTATTCCCTAACCCTAACCATATCGGTCCCACCGAGTTGCATGTCGGTCCCACCAAAAATCCTAACGGTCACATTATTTGCTAAATTGGTCCGACCGAGTTTGACAATTCGGTCCCACCGAGATTGGTAAGTTGTGTGTAACGGTTAGATTTTGTGTGGAGGCTATATATACCCCTACACCCACTCTTCATTCGTGGAGAGAGCCATCAGAACGTGCCTACACTTCCAGCATTCATTTTCTGAGAGAGAACCGCCTACTCATGTGTTGAGACCAAGATATTCCATTCCTACCATATGAATCTTGATCTCTATCCTTCCCCAAGTTTCTTTCCACTCACATCTTCTTTCCACCAAATCCAAATCCTACGAGAGAGAGTTGAGTGTTGGGGAGACTATCATTTGAAGCACAAGAGCAAGGAGTTCATCATCAATACACCATTTGTTACTTCTTGGAGAGTGGTGTCTCCTAGATTGGCTAGGTGTCACTTGGGAGCCTCCGACAAGATTGTGGAGTTGAACCGAGGAGTTTGTAAGGGCAAGGAGATCACCTACTTCGTGAAAATCTACCCTAGTGAGGCAAGTCCTTCGTGGGCGATGGCCATGGTGGGATAGACAAGGTTGCTTCTTCGTGGACCCTTCATGGGTGGAGCCCTCCGTGGACTCGCGCAGCCGTTACCGTTCGTGGGTTGAAGTCTCCATCAACGTGGATGTACGATAGCACCACCTATCGGAACCATGACAAAAACATCCGTGTCTCCAATTGCGTTTGCCTTCTCAAACTCCTCCCCTTTACCTTCATATGCAATTGCTTTACATTCCGTTGCTATACTCTTGGAATTGCATGTGTAGGTTGATTGCTTGACTTGTGCTAAGTTGCTAAAATCTGCCAAGAACAAAAATTGGGAAAAGGCTAGATTTTTATTTGGTCAAGTAGTCTAATCACCCCCCCTTTAGACATACTTTTGATCCTACAGCATGGACGGAGGCACAGCTAGACCGTGGTCCATAATGCGGCTCAACCGCCTCGATCCGCATACCTTCACTTTACTTTTTCATTTCAGGTTTTTCTCTTCTCGAGGCTTTTTGATAACCTGATCATCAGACCTTTCACGGGACAGATACACCAAGAAGGCTAGGAGCTTTGACGTACAAGGGAACCCCGAGGTGGTCTCTACTAACGATCGTTATACCTATTTTAAAAAGCCGCACGCACCTCGCCCTTGGTCGTGGCATGTCAAATAGCCTTATTTGCTTATCGCATTACTTGTACAAATACGCCTTGACGTATTAATCAAATTACAATGGAAAATAATTTGCGGCGTCAGCTCATTACTTGACTTTTCCCTTTTCTTTATATATTCTTATCAATTGCGCCCGTACACTCTGGTACGACTTAATTCGCCAGGGGCTTCATCATACCCCATAACACGGCAATAAAGTTCGAACACTTTTATAGTACAGTTCGGCACCCCGAACTTATAGCATTATATGCATCGTCTCCGAATCATGTCTTTGGTCAATAGTTGGGTTGCCCGGCTCCTGTGCTTACTACCTTACGTTCTGCTATATCGGCTAGGGTAGTAAAGGGAGAACTACTGTGATTGTGTCCCGGTCCTTCCGGACGAGCTCCTCAGTAGAGAAAGCTGAAAACTGACTGTCATGATGCGGCGAGAGCTGGTCAGCAGTTTGAGAGGTTTCAAATCCTTAGAGATTCTTTCCGCATTATGCGATGAGTCAGTTTTTATCCGATTAGGTGTGTATAGCGCCCCATGTCCGGACTTCCGAGCACTAGGGGTTGCGCCAAAAGTTTTCTTGTCAAACTCCTATGGCTAAGTGAGGGTGATAAAGCCGTATAGTCCGATTGCCTTGTTGTTGCACTAAACACCTCCTTTAAGGACCAAACTCTAGAGTGAAGAGTGTTTAGATTTATCCGGAACACCCCCGTACTACCTACGTGGGGGCAGAAGCCGACGACTGGCTAACTCTCAGATTTAACAAAATGGCCGCACAGGAGGTAAAAATTTAGAATAACAGACATTATATTACATAACGGATCTGTTTCATATTACAAGACAGGATAACATGAGTGCGTTCATGGGAATATGATATCCTTAGCACATTGCTCCGCCACTAGGCGGGATCCCTCCAGGACACTGTCAAAATACAGTTGGGGTCGGCGGTGCTCCTTGCCCTTAGGCGGCCCCTCGGTCATCAGCTTCGTGGCGTCCATCTTTGCCCAATGCATCTTAGCGCGGTCAAAGGCCATCCGCGCGCCTTTGATACAGACCGACCGCTTGATGGCTTCAAGCCGAGGGCAGGCGCTGACAAGCCCCTTCACGAGTCCAAAGTAGCTGCTGGGCATGGCTTTGGCAGGCCATAGCCGGATTATCAAATCCTTCATGGCAAGTTCGGCCGCCCTATGCAGCTCGACCAACTGTTTCAGCTGATCGCTAAAGGGCACTGGATGTTCTGGTCCAAGGTATTGCGAACAAAACAGCTTCTCCGTTGAGCTCCCCTCCTCGGCTCGATAGAATTCCACAACATCTGACACGCTGCACGGCAAATCCGCAAATACCCCTGGAGAACTCCAAATCCGGGTCAGCAAAAGGAATCTTTCCTTCACATGTCTGCTCTGCATAATGAAAGCCTTACCCGCCGTGATCTTCTTGGCCGCCTGGATTTCCCGGAGGGCGCCCTGGGCTTCGGCTCGGGCATCATGTGCGCTCTGGCGGGACTTGGCAAGTTCAAACTCTTGATTCTTAAAGTCACGCTCCAAGGACTCGTACTTCTTGACGACGTCCTGGAGATCCTGCTGGACCTCACTGACCCGAGCCTCATGCTTTTCATGCGTGGCCTTTTCCTTAGCCGCCCTATCCTCGGCCTTTGCCAGCGACTTCTTGAGAGCCTCTGCCTTGGTCGTTGCCCCTAACAAATATTATGACACTTCAGTCAGAACAAATCGTTCAATACACCTGAATTTAGTCAAGGTTAAATACATACCTTTGCTCTCCTCGAGCTGCTTTTTCACATGGCCGAGCTCTTCCTTGGCCCGCCCTAGATTCTGTTTCAGTCCGGAGACTTCTGCAGTGTGAGTGGTCGCAGCCAGCAGCAACGCCTGCTTATTCACATAGACATATCAGATTAGACTCCTACAAAAATTATTTGATCCTCTGTTTGGCTTTTCTTTCTGAACACCGGACAGAGTATCAGGGGCTACTGTCTATACTGTGACATTCTTTTTACAATTACATTACTTACCTCAAAGCCTGTTAGAAGGCTAGTGCAGGCTTCGGTCAGTCCGCTTTTGCAGACTGGATCCTCTCAATCACCGTACCCATAAGGGTATGATGTTCTTCGACAATGGAAGCGCCTCGAAGCGCTTCCGGCAAAGTGTCTGACGCCTCTGGTTGGACAGAGGTCACCGGCGGGATAGGCACACCCCCTTCCTTCGAAGGGGGCTGCTCGCCTGATTCCGGAGCCGTAGGGGTCTCCGGAATTATATTCGGATGAGGGCTGAATTGAATACAGCCCCCATCGTCAGTATCCATGGGGGTATGCTCCCCCATGTGTCCGACACTCGAGGCTTCACCCTCTGGTGCCTCCCGGACTGCCTCCGGATTCTCTCCTGGGTTGAGGATCCTTCGGGATGACGCTTCGGCGCCATCCAGGTCCCGGGGAGATGTGGGCGATGGAAGGGTCCCGCTGTCCATCACCGCTGGGTCCAGCGAATCCTCTGAAGATAAGGACCGCTCGAGGTTGGACCGAGCTGGGCTGCAAATGCATAATTTGGCACATTAAAACGATGAAGTAAAGAATTCGGATACAAACGCATGTTCGGACACTTACGATTTGGCCAGGGGCTTCTCCCTGGGCTCCCACTCCCAGCTGCTATCGGTGGCTGCTGCGGAGCTGTCCGGAAGGGAAGCTTTCCCCTTCTTGGACGCTTCGGCCTCCGGGTGCGTGGAGGCCATCCTTTTCTTTCTCCCACCTGCAGGGGAATGGACTTCTTCTTCTTCCTCCTCTTCCTCGTCGTCTCCGGTGGATGAGTGAGCCTCGGCGTCTTCGGACGTCGCGTCCGAAGTGCCCTTGAAGCGGAGACTACCTCTGGTCCCCTTGGCCTTCTTCTTGGCCTTCTTCTCCGGCACCTCATAAGGCGCCGAAAGTAGCATCTTCGTCAGAAGCGGAGTTTCTGGGCCTTCGGGCAGCAGAGCCGGACAGTTAATCTGCTCCGCTATCTTTGTCCAGTCCTGAAATAATTGATAGGGAGACTGAGATGCCTTCCTCGAATATGCAAGTAAAGGGTACACCTTGAAAACATGAAGGAACTTACCGGATTAGCAGGGTGAGTTAGGTCGTGCCCACGATCCTCGTCCGTGGCTGGCGGCACCTTGTTGGCCTTGAAGAGAACCTTCCAGATATCTTCATGCATCGTGCCTAAGAGCTCTAGTAGGGTCTGGTGCTTGGCCGGATCAAACTCCCACAGATAGCAAGTCCAGCGTTGGCACGGAAGAACCCAACGAACGAGCATAACCTAGATCATGTTGACGAGCTTGACTTTCTTGTTTATCATGCTCTGGACGTGCGTCTAGAGCGCTGTCATCTCGTCCAAGAGCCCTAGGTCGGGCCCTTCTCTTGCCAGGAGGTGAGCCGCATCGAGACTCCGGATCGAAATGCAGGAGCTGCTGCCCAGTTGGTGCTGCGCGGCTCGGTGATGTAGAACCACCCCGATTGCCACCCTTTAACCGTCTCCATGAACGAGCCTTCGGGCCAGGTGACATTGGGCATCTTGCCCACCATGGCGCCTCTGCACTCTGCTTGTTGGCCGCTCACCACCTTCGGCTTCACATTGAAGGTTTTCAGCCATAGCCTGAAGTGAGGTGGAATGCGGAGGAAGGCCTCACACACAACAATAAATGCTAAGATGTCGAGGATGGAATTGGGGGCCAGATCATGGAAGTCCAGCCCATAGTAGTGCATCAGTCCACGGACGAACGGGTGGAGGGGGAATCCCAGCCCGCGGACAAAGTGTGTGAGAAACACCACCCTCTCCTGGGGCTCCGGGGTGGGAGCGATCTGCCCCTTGGCCGGAAGTCGATGAGCAATTTCCTTGGCTAGGTACCCGGCCTCCCGGAGCTTCTTGATGTCCTTCTCCTTGATGGAGGAGGCCATCCACTTGCCTCCTGCTCCGGATCCGGACATGATTGGAGTGCTTCTTTGGGCGGGGAAGGCGAGAGCTTGGGCGCTGGAGCTCGAGAATGGATGGGCAGAGGAAGGAGAAGGCGTGGGAGAACAAGGACGAATCCTTATCCCTTTATAAAGGCAGTAAAAATCATGCGCCTCCCCACTCGCCTTAAAACTCACATATTCCCCAAGGGTCGTGCATATGACACAGTTGGGTTACCCATGCCCGTATTGATGAGAATCCCGTGATAAGGGGACACAATCTCTGCTTTGACAAGACGTTCCAATGAAACCACACCTCGAAATACGGAGCGGCAGGCTAAAAACGGTTTGAATAATGGTCAGGTAGTGGCGTGATGTCACGCTACAAAAAGTTATCAGCGGATTGGACTCGTGAAAATATTATACTCTCTACGGTTGTGTGTGGAAATTGTTTTGTAGAGCCGGGCATGATTCTTGTGTTCGAAATCTACTTTGAAGTATTCAGAGAAGGAACCCACCTTGCAATGCCGAAGACAATCTGCGCGCCGGTCTCATCGTCATTGAAGCCTAGTTCAGGGGCTACTGAGGGAGTCCTGGACTAAGGTGTCCTCGGACAGCCGGACTATATACTTGGGCTGGACTGTTGGGCTATGAAGATACAAGATAGAATACTTCTTCCCGTGTCCGGATGGGACTCTCCTTTGCGTGGAAGGCAAGCTTGGCGATTCGGATATGTAGATTCCTTTCTCTGTAACTGGCTTTGTGTAACCCTGATACGTCTCCAACGTATCTATAATTTATGAAGCATTCATGCTATTTTATTATCTGTTTTGAATGATTACGGGCTTTATTATACACTTTTATATTACTTTTAGGACTAACCTATTAACCGGAGGCCCAGACCATATTATTGTTTTATTGCCTGTTTCAGTATTTCGAAGAAAAGGAATATCAAACGGAGTCCAAACGGAATGAAACCTTCGGGAGCGTGATTTTTGGAAAAGATATGATCCGGGAGACTTGGAGTTCAAGCCAGGGAAGGCTCGAGGAAGCCAGGAGATAGGAGGGCGCGCCCCTATCTCCTGGGCCCCTCGAGGCTCCCCCGACCGACTTCTTTCGCCTATATAAGTCCATGTACCCTAAAAACATCGAATAAGAAGATAGACCAGGAGTTCCGCCGCCGCAAGCCTCTGTAGCCACCAAAAACCTCTCGGGAGCCCATTCCGGCACCTTGCCGGAGGGGGAACCCATTACCGGTGGCCATCTTCATCATCCCGATGCTCTCCATGACAAGGAGGGAGTAGTTCACCCTCGGGGCTGAGGGTATGTACCAGTAGCTATGTGTTTGATCTCTCTCTCTCGTGTTCTCTCTATGGCACAATCTTGATGTATCGCGAGCTTTGCTATTATAGTTGGATCTTATGATGTTTCTCCCCCTCTACTCTCTTGTGATGAATAGAGTTTTCCCTTTGAAGTTATCTTGATGGATTGAGTCTTTAAGGATTTGAGAACACTTGATGTATGTCTTGCCGTGCTTATCTGTGGTGACAGTGGGATATCACGTGCCACTTGATGTATGTTTTGGTGATCAACTTGCGGGTTCCGCCCATGAACCTATGCATAGGGGTTGGCACACGTTTTCGTCTTGACTCTCCGGCAGAGACTTTGGGGCACTGTCGGTGTCAAAACCGGCGGATCTCGGGTAGGGGGTCCCGAACTGTGCGTCTAGGCGGATGGTAACAGGAGACGAGGGACACGATGTTTCTACCCAGGTTCGGGCCCTCTCGATGGAGGTAAAACCCTACGTCCTGCTTGATTAATATTGATGATATGGGTAGTACAAGAGTGGATCTACCACGAGATCAAGGAGGCTAAACCCTAGAAGCTAGCCTATGGTATGATTGTTGTAATGTATGTCGTCCTACGGACTAAAGCCCTCCGGTTTATATAGACACCGGAGGAGGCTAGGGTTACACAGAGTCGGTTACAATGGTAGGATATCTACATATCCGTATTGCCAAGCTTGCCTTCCACGCCAAGGAAAGTCCCATCCGGACACGGGACGAAGTCTTCAATCTTGTATCTTCGTAGTCTTGGAGTCCGCCGGATATTGATAGTCCGGCTGTCCGGACACCCCCTAGTCCGGGACTCCCTCAGTAGCCCCTGAACCAGTCTTCAATGACGATAAGTCCGGCGCGCATAGTGTTCGGCATTGCAAGGCGATTTCCTCCCTTGAATAATCCAGAGAAGATCATGAACACGAGGATAGTGTCCGACTCTGCAAAATAAATTCCACATTCCACCGTAGAAAGAATAAAATGTACACTTAATTCAATCTGCTGACGTATTATGCGGCGTGACATCACACTGCTACCAAGCCTTTGTTTGAATCATTTTTTACTACACCACCTCAGCACATTTAGCGAAGCGGTTTCCTTGGCATGTCTTGTCGAAGCAGAGATCGTGTTCCCCTTATTCCGGGATTCTCATCAATACGGACGTGGGTAACCCAACCGCGCCATTGATGGTGGCGCTTGGGAGATAAGCGAGTTTTACCGGGCGGTGGGGACGATAGTTTCGTCGCCTATATATAAGGGATAAGGATATACCTTCTCACCTACGCCTTCTTCCTCCTTTGCTTATCCATCTCCGCGCACTCAAGCTCCAACGCCCAAGCTTGCGCATCTCGCCTTGACCTTCTCCGAATATGTCCGGAGCGGGAGGCAAATGGTTGGCCTCCACCGCTAAGGAGGAGGACATCACCAAGCTACGCAGCGCCGGATACCTTTCCAGCGATATCGCGCATCGGCTGCCCGACGAGGGGCAGCTCATCCCTACCCCTCGGCCTCATGAGAGGGTCGTCTTTCTCCCCCACTTCCTCCGCGGACTGGGCTTTCCGTTCCATCCATTTGTCCGGGGGCTCATGTTTTACTATGGCCTGGATTTCCACGATCTGGCGCCGAACTTCATCCTCAACATCTCGGCGTTCATTGTCGTGTGCGAGGCCTTCCTCTGCATCCGGCCCCACTTCGGCCTGTGGCTCAAGACCTTCAACGTCAAGCGAAGGTTGTGAAAGAACGCATAAGCGGAATGCGGAGGCGCCATGTTGGGCAAATTGCCCAACGTACCTTGGCTCGAAGGGACCTTTGTGGATTCCGTCAAGGGGTGGCAATCGGGGTGGTTCTACATCACCGAGCCGCGCAAGCCCACATGGGCGGCGGCCCCCGAGTTTAGATCTGGCATTCCCACGCAGCTCACCTCCTGGAAAGAGAAGGGCTTGCAGTGGGGCAATCCGGTGGAGGTGACGGGACTCCGAGCCTGCATCAAGAAGATGGTGACCAATAGGCTCAGGCTCGTCGACGTGGTCCAAGTCATGCTCATCCGACGGATCCTCCCATGCCAAGAACGGGCATTTAATTTGTGGGAGTTCAATCCGGAACAGCACCAGGCGCTAAGCGGGCTCTTCGATACAACATACGAAGGCGCCTGGAGGGTGCTGTTCAAGGGCGCTGAAGCCCCCACGTCCGTGACGGAAGATCGCGGATTTAGCTTGCAATATCCAACTGACGAGGTAAGTGATTCAACCCCATTACGGGACACTTGTGATAATTAAATTGAATCTTAGTGAGGTTTCATTCTGCCTCTTCCTTTGACAGGAATGGATGGAGAAGGCCAAGCTGCTTATCAGCCCGGCTCCCATGCCGAAGACCAGTGGGCGCCCGCCATCAGAGCTGCTGGTTCCGCACCGCACGTGGTGCCGAGAAGAAGGCCAAGAAGGTGGCTACGGGACTCGAAAGAGTTCCGTAATTAGGCGTCGATGACGACGCAGACTCCTCCCAAGAAGAGAGGAGGAGGTATTCTCTCCGGAGGAGGAGAGAAGAAGAGGAAGGCTTCCCTGATTGGGGAGGCCGAAGGTCCAAGAGGGGGAGAACTATCCCCCCGGACAGTTTCGCCAACATCAGCGTTGGCGAGGATGAGTGGCCTATAAGGGCCAGGCGTCCGGCAAGATCGTAAGTATCCAGATCATTTATATGCCGTACCTTTCATGTCACGTAGTATCCTTCTAACGCCGCATTCTGTCCGTAGTCCGGCCGATGACGATCTTCCCGACTCATCGAGCGGGTCGTTGGCCTCGTCGGATGTGAATTCCATCCCGACAGCCTCTACCCCACACGTCGACGAGGACGCCGAGGTGGGATCCCAGAGAGGGACCCATCAGGAGGAGGCTCCGGAGGCGCCGTCAGGCAGCCTCCCGGACTTTGTGCCGGACTCTACGCCGGAACCCGCAGGGTTCGAGTCCGCAAGCGCCCTTCAAAGAAGGGCAAGACCGTGACGCCGGGCGGCCTCCGTTCAACCGGGCGCCGGATAGCTTGTTGGGGCGCTTAAAGGCGCTTCCATCAGGAAGAACACCGCACTATCATGAGTGCGGTGATTGAAAAGGTTCAGCTCGCTAAGAGCGGGCTGACCAAGCTCGCAGCAGCCTTCTAACGTGCTTTGAGGTAAGAAGTTAAAATTATGTAATGTAGTACCGCATAGACAGTAGCCCCTGATGCTTAGTTCGGTGTTCGGAAAGAAAAGCCGGACTGAGGATCTATCAAGATATGCACAGGGTTGCTAAAAATTATGTCAATATGGGTTTGCAGGCTGCGCTGCTGGCCTCTGCCGCTTTAACGGCAGAGGTCGATGTGCTGAAGAAGGACCTCGAGCGGTCCGAGCAAGAGCTCGGCCATGCCAAGAGGCAGCTCGAGGAAAAAGAAGGTGAGTAACACCGCTTTGAATAGGTACCTTACGGAAAAGGATTTTGGTTGCAATAAAATTTGACAAGGATAATATGTGTATTGCAGGGGCCACTAACGAGGTGGCAGCCACGAAGGATCTTGTGTCATGACGAGCATAATGCGGTCGTGGAACAGGCCGAGCGAGAAAAGCAAGAGGCACGGGTGGCGGAAGTTCGGCAAGAGCTCCGTGCTCTCATGGAAAAGCATGAGAGTTTGGAGCGTGACTCCAAGACTCGAGAGTCCGAGCTTGCCTCGGCTCTCGAAAGTGCCAAGTCCGCCAAGGCCAAAGCCCGTAAGGCCCTTTAGGAGGTTGAGGACATAAAGAAGATAGCGGCGGGTAAGGCATTTTTCATGCAAAGCGTGCATGTTAATGTGAACTACGACACTTACCGCATTCGAGCTCTCGTAGGCGTTTGCGGATCTGCCGCGTGGTCGCCCGATGCCACCGCATTCTATCGTGGCGAGGAGGGAGCTCGACGGAGAAGGTCTTCGGTCTCGATCTGCTGAGGCCGGCCATCCGGTGCCCCTAAGCGACCAGGTGAAGCGGTGGTCGAACTCCTCAAGGTAGCTGAGGAGGCCATGAAGGGCCTCATAGTCCGGCTGTGGCCTAGACAGGCTATGCCTGGGAGCTACTTTGGCCTCGTGCGGAGGCTGGTGGATGCAAGCCCCTGGGTGGAGGTCGTCAAGCGCTCCGCCTGTATTGAAGGCGCTCGCCGGGCTCTTGCCCGCATAAAGGTGCAATGGGGCAAGTTGGATGCGGAGAAGCTTCTCACGGACCCACCGCCGCCGGGCAAGGAGTATCGCATGCCGGAGAAGTATTATAGAATTGTCCTGAAGGGAGCCTGCGATATTGCAGATGAGTGCTCTTGAGATGTAATCTTTGAGTGAACTCGCTATGTATTTATCCTGTGCGCTGAAAACTTCGTTTATATGCGCCATGAGCAACACTTGTTTAATTTAAAATATTACCTTCTGTGCGGCCATTTATAAAATCTGAGAGATGGCAAGTCGTTGGCTTCAGCCCCCAAGCCGCGAGTGCTGGGGTGTTCGGGATAAACATGAGCACTCTTGTTCCCATTGTTGGGTCCATCGAGGGAGGCGCTCAACACAACGAACAAGGCAACCGGACTTATAATGCTTGAACACTCTCACTTAGCCATAGAATTCTATAATTTTAAATTTCGGTGAAGCCCCTGGTATTCGGAAGACCGAATCCGGGGCGCTATCCACGCCTTCTTCGGACATTGTCCGAACTTCGCTTCAGCGGCGTGAGTCTTTATGACCGAAAAACCTCTCGAACAGCGACCGGTCTCTCGCCTTATCATGCCGGTCGGTTTTAGCTTTCTCCTCGAGGCGCCGCCTGCTCAACCGGGCGCAATCGCGATGGTTCTCCAAAGGCTACCTTAGCCGACGGAACGGAACGTAAGGTACCAAAACATGGGAGCCGGCAAACCCAACTATTGACCCAAGACATGATTCGAGCCGATTCATATAATGCTATAAGTTCGGGTGCCGCACTTGTGAAAGTGTTCGGACTTATCACACCATAGAGTGGGGAACATAAGCCCCCGGTGTATTATGCCGTACCAAAATATACGGGTGCCAGATGTCATATAATGAGCTTATATATATATAAGGTAATGCAATTGCGATCATAAAGGTGCTGCATTATTTATGAAAGAAAAGTCTGCTAGTAGAGCGGACTGATACAAATAGTGCGGTAAGCAAGGGATTTGGACTAAATAGACATGTCCCCTCCAGGGATGAGCTGCGGACTTGGTGTATATAATCGAATTTAATGCTTGTAATTGAGACCACCTGAGTATTCGGCGCGGCCTTCTATAGTCCCTGACTGATGCATCATGAGTTCGGCAGGCTCGCCGCCGGACAGGGCTTCTGTTTAACAGAGTCCTGCGTACATAAAAGAAGGAAAATAAAATAAAAAAAGGGGGGCACACTTGCGAGCCCCCGGTGTAGTCGAACCGCACTCTGGGTCCGTCGCGATCGTGCCCCCTCCCCTGTGCCCATGGTATCTCCAAAGCATAATGATGTACGCGGAGTGTTATTCCTGCGATCATGCGCGGGCGAGGGTTGGGGCCGCATTGCTACGCGTGCTCTGATCGTGCCAGGTGGTCTTCGTTGGCATTGCTCCGGGCGCGCTTTGCTGTATCCGGCCTTTTAACGGCCGTACTCGAGAATTGCCTTAAGAGGCTGCTCAGATTTCGCCATGAGCCGCATTGTATGTTCCTCCGTTCGGAGGGCGCGCCGTATTTCCATTGACCGTGATGACTCCACGAGGGCCTGGCATCTTGAGCTTTAGGTATGCATAATGCGGCACCGTTGAATTTTGCAAGCGCTGTTCGTCCGAAAGCGGCGTGATAGCCGCTGCGAACGGGACTATGTCAAGATTAACTCTTCGCTCTGAAATTATCCGGGATCCAAGACCACTTCGGTGTGGTGAACTCATCATGATTGGCTT
Organism: Aegilops speltoides; assembly: GCA_021437245.1. Classification (NCBI taxonomy): domain Eukaryota; kingdom Viridiplantae; phylum Streptophyta; class Magnoliopsida; order Poales; family Poaceae; genus Aegilops; species Aegilops speltoides. The sequence continues at coordinate 489,420,830 of CM038147.1, read as the reverse complement.
CCACTCCTGGTATGACACCTTTAAAGGTTGTCTTTGTAGGCTTAATCCTTGATGGGTCTATGCCCATTTTACGCACTGTATCCTGATAAAGCAGGTTTAGGCTACTGCCGCCGTCCATCAGGACTCTCGTGAGGTGAAATCTATCGACGATTGGGTCTAAAACCAATGCGGCAAATCCGCCATGGCGTATGCTGGTCGGATGGTCTCTTCGATCGAAAGTGATCGGACAAGAGGACCATGGGTTGAACTTTGGGGCGACTGGCTCCATCGCATAGTGAAAGTGCAACTAATCCCCGGGTGGTTTTGGTAATTAATAACAACATATATATCATTGAACTAATAGTTACTTGAGAATCATTTCAGAAAGTTCAGTGATATGGGTATGGCAAGGACTGAAGAAGTGGACCCCTCAAAATGCTAAGGCAAGCATTGGCAAAAGCTCAAGACTCCATTTTTGGTTTAGTGATCCAAGATCACATTGAGTCCATAGGAAAGCCAATACTATTAAAAGGGGATGAGGTTATGATGATGATCTGGTTGCTCAAGTGCTTAGTGATACATCTCCTAAACTATCGGCAACTTTCACTGCCATATACACTCATAAGTAATCTCGGTCCCACCGATATTCCAAACTCAGTCACACCGAGATGAACCACCTCAGCCATAAAGCCAAACCCTAGAAATCTCGGATTTTCCAATTCTGAACTCGGTCTCACCAAAACTTGAGTTGCCAAGCTTCTGTAACCTTCTGTCATCAAATCGGTGTCACCGAGATGATGAAGTCGGTCCCACCGAGATTGGCAAGCTCTTGTCTTTGCACGAATTGGACTAACCGAGATTGTATTTTCGGTCCCACCGAAAATCCCAACGTTCACATGATTTGAACTTTCGGTCTCACCGAGTTGTCAACTTTGGTCCCACCGAGATTGGTCAAATGTGTGTAACGGTTGGATTTTGTGTGGAGGCTATAAATACCCCTCCACCCCCTCTTCATTCGTGGAGAGAGCCATCAGAAAGAACTACCACTCCTACCTTACATTTCTGAGAAGAGAACTACCTACCCTTGTGTTGAGATCAAGTTGCTCCACTCCCACCATATGAAGCTTGATCTCTAGCCTTCCCAAGTTGCTTTCCACTCAATCCTTTCTTCCACCACAGCCAAATCAGTGAGGAGAGTTGAGTGTTGGGGAGATTATCATTTGAAGCACAAGAGCAAGGAGTTCATCATCATCAACACCATCTATTACCTTTTGGAGGTGGTGCCTCCTAGATTGGTTAGGTGTCGCTTGGGAGCCTCCGTCGAGATGTGGAGTTGAACCAAGAAGTTTGTAAGGGCAAGGAGATCGCCTACTTCGTGAAGATCTACCCCGAGTAAGGCTAGCCCTCCGTGGGCGTGAGCCATGATGGAATAGACAAGGTTGCTTCTTCGTGGACCCTTCGTGGGTGGAGCCCTCCGTGGACTCTCGCAGCCGTTACCCTCCGTGGGTTGAAGTCTCCATCAACGTGGAAGTACGATAGCACCACCTATCGGAACCACGAGAAAAATCACCGCGTCTCCAAAATTGTGTTTGCTCTTCTCCACCTCTCTTTACTACATGTGCAATTTACTTTCCGCTGCCTATACTCTAGAATTGCATGTATAGGGTGATGCTTGACTTGATCATAATTGTGAATCTGCCAAAAACTGTTCTTTGTCAAAAGGCATAATTTTTATATTGTCAAGTAGTCTAATCACCCCCCCTCTAGACATACTTTCGATCCTACAAGTGGTATCAGAGCTTTGGTCTCCATTGTATTGGTTTCCATTGCATTGGACTCCATAAGCTTGGTTTCACAACCTAGGAGAGTATGGCGTCTAGTGAGGGTAATTTTCGTAGAGGTCCTTACTTTGATGGTACAAATTTTGCTAGTTGGAAGCATAAAATGAAAATGCATATTCTTGGCCATAACCCAGCCGCATGGGGCATTATTTGTGTTGGTATGCAAGGTGAATTCTTCTAGGAAGGCAAAGTTCCGGATCGCGAAGCTACAACGGAAGAATTGCGGATGTTGCAAAACAATGCTCAAGCTTGTGACATTCTCTTCAATGCTTTGTGTCCCGAGGAGTTCAACAAAATCAGCCATCTTGAGAATGCAAAAGAGATTTGGGATACTTTGGTTGAAATGCACGAAGGTACCGAGTCCGTGAAGGAATCAAAGCTAGATGTTCTTCAAGGTCAACTTGACAAGTTCAAGATGAAGGAAGGTGAAGGAGTCGCTGAAATGTACTCTAGGCTTGCTCTCATCACAAATGAGATTGCCGGCTTAGGAAGCGAAGAAATGACCGACCGATTCATCATCAAGAAGATTCTCAGAGCTTTGGATGGAAAGTATGACACCGTGTGCACTTTGATCCAAATGATGCCAAACTACAAGAATCTCAAGCCAACCGAAGTCATTGGAAGAATTGTTGCTCATGAGATGACACTTAAGGATAAGGAAGAGCTTCACAACAAGTCAAGTGGTCCTTACAAAGCTACAAGTGATGCTCCCACAACCTCAAGTGACAAGTTAGTTTCCAATGAAGAGATAAGCCTAATGGTCAAGAACTTCAACAAATTCTACAAGAGTAGAAGCAAAGAGAGAAGCTCAAAGTCTAGATCATATGATGAAAAGAGATCTTCTAGTCGTGATCGAAACTGCTACAATTGTGGAAGACCCGGACACTACTCAAATGAGTGTATGGCTCCCCACAAGAGAAGAGAAGAATCTCCAAGAAGAAGAAGCTCAAGAGATGAGTCACCTCGGAAAGAGAGAAGGAGTAGAGATGATCGTTATAAACGAAGACCCTCTCGGAGAAGCAAGGATTCGGAGAGGAAAGACAAGTCATCAAGGAGCTACACAAGAAGAAAACATCAAGCTCATGTAGGTGAATGGGTCTCCGGCTCCGACTCCGACAATCAATCCGAAAGAAGCTATCACTCCAACTCCGACTACAGATCAAGATGAAGGTGTTGCGGTCTTGCTCTCGTGTCCTCCAACTCCAACTCCTATGACTTATTTGATTCACCAAATGAGGGAATTGGAAGATGCTTCATGGCTAAAGGCCCCAAGGTATCACACCCTGAATTCATTGACTTTGATAGTGATGAGGATGACTTGCTTGGTGAAGATGAGCTCTTACATGATAAATCTAGTGAGCCTAGTAATGATGAACATGCTAGTAGTCCTTATAGTCGAGAAGAGTCGAATGACAATGCTATGAAGGAGATTGAGCGTCTAACTAAAGAACTAAACACTCTTAAGTTAGCTCATGAAACAACTCAAGAAGATCATAGAGAGCTCCTAAGATCTCATGAGAAGCTACGCTTCGAGAAGCTCACTCTAGAGCAAGAACATGAGTTTCTAAAAGCAATCAATGACGATCTTGAAAGAAGAGTTCTTCATATCTTGCCAAACGACTTCTCTTGTCTAATTTCTTGCCACCCATTAAGATTAAGCATGACAAGCATAAGAAAAATCTTTCTCTAGTAGTAACAATAACCATGCTAAATCCAATGTTGTTGCTTCTAGTAGTTCTCTTGATTCCACTAACAATGTTTCAAGCCAAGTTACACTTGAGCAAGAAAATAGTTTATTGAAAGGGATTATAGAGAAAGGTGTCTACAAGAGCCTTGCCGAAGCAAGAACTTTGAGGAAATTGTTCGCAAGCAAGGAAGGCACCGGAAGAATCAAGGAATTGGTTTTGAGCGAAAGTTCAACGCCGAGGGTGTTGAATGGGAAGAAGGTCAATATCCTACTCCACAGTTTGTTCTTCAAAAGGAGAAGTATGATCCTACTTCTTCCAATGTGGAACAAGCTCAAGATGACCTTCCACCACAAGACCACAAGCTAAAAGGCAAGGACAAGCTTCAAGAGGAGATTGATGCATTTGTTGAAGCACCTCAAGCCATGGTCAAGTGGGTTCCCAAGGAAACGTCAAGTTCTACTTCGTCAAGCTCAACTACAACCCCAAGGATTCCCATCAAGATGATGTGGATCCCGAAGAAGAAGAACTAGAGAGTTCTTGAGGGTGACTCCGCCAACATACTTCACTCACATTCATTTTGGCAAAAACTTGTGCAATCAACTTCCACATTGTGCACTAGTTCATGGAGTCACAAACCCTCTTGTTGGTAAGTCAAGGGACAAGGTAATCATTGCTTTCATGGACATCATCTATTGTGAACTTCAATCTATGTCCATGGATATCCTTGTTTGTTCCTTGTGGGACTAACCCATGTAGGTATTGAAAGTGCCCGAATCCAAAGGATTGCTCCCAACTCTTGATGGTCTTCATCAACATTGAGCATCCACATCTTCAACATCTACATGAAGTCTTCTCGACAACCCAAGGTTAGTTTGACCCTTTAAAAGGGTTCTCACATCTAGGGGAGCTTTGCTCTAAAAATTGAGCTAAAGCATCTTCAAATGATGTGAACACATCAATGCTTTATGTAAAAGTGGTAACCCCACTTGTGCTTAAGCGATGAGTATGACCTATGATCAAATGTTCTCATTTGGCTCCTAAGTCAATATACTCATATAAAGATGACCTAGTCATCGACAAATTGTGTGATAGTAGCTAGAGTTTTGATTGTGCATGTTTGACACATATTTCATTTGCTATCTTATTGTGTGAGCATGTTGGATGCATGATTTTATCCATTCAAGGACATCCATTTGTTGTTTTGGTCGTTTTGATTTTTCTCGACCAAATGGATGGACAAGAATGCCTAAGTACCTCCCTAGCTATCTATGCTTTCTTGTCTCAAATTCTATTCATGCTTACATCACAAATTTTGAACAAGTCATTTTGGACCCTCCGAGTGAGGAGCACTCGAGCCACCGATCCGTCAAGGGCTAACTTCCAAAACCTTCTAAGTGATTTCGGTCGGACCAACTCACTCAAACTCGGTCGAACCGAAAGCATTTAGACTAATCTAGGTTTTCACCTCGGTGAAACCGAGTTGTGATTTTCGGCGTGACGAAGTGCATAATCGCCAGCGAGTTATCCATCTCGGTGCCACCGAGTTTTACAACTCGGTCCCACCGACAACAAAGGGGTATATATACTCAGGGGGCGCGCTGATTTCTCCTTCAAACGCTTCGCCCCACACCCCTTGTCTTTGCCGCCTTGGTCTCCGGATCGTCGCCGTCGTCTTTGCACCCTCGCCTCGGTCTCCGTCGCCGTCAGCAGACATCTTCTCCGCGCCGTTGCCAGAGAGAAACTCCACCAAGTTAGGGTGAGTTTTGATCCCACTCGTGCTCCCATCTCCGATTCAATGCACGATTGGTTTGCCAAGAATCTTGCCACGATTGAAATCTTCCTGTACACCAGATTAGTTCGTTTGGACTAGATTCGAGTAAAAGTTTTAGGGTTAGGTTTCCGCCGAACACATCTCGGTGAGACCGATTTTAAATTTTCGGTATGACCGATTTGGCCTATGGCCATTGCACTGCACCCTTCGGTCCAACCGAGTTGTGCAAATCGGTGTGACCGAAATGAGGATTCTGTGAAACCCTAGTGTTTTCGGCAGGACCGAAACCCACTTCGGTCCAACCAAAAGTGGTGTGAAAGCTTTTGTTTAAACACTTCGGATTCACCGAATTTTAAACTCGGTCTGACCGAAATGTCTTCTATGAAAACCTAATACTAAAATTTGAACTCATTTTTTTTGCAAAATCTTCTGCAGTTTGTGATGACTCTTCTACTCTGCCTACACCTTATCTATTCATAGGTTGTCAGCCATGTCAGATGCCAGTGACAGTCAGAACAGGTCAGAGACACCCATTGCAGATATTCCAGAGGCATGCACTAGTCCTGATCCCAGCAGCTCATCAGATGAAGGTGAGAGGAGTACACCAAGTGGTTTGCCTCCTGCAGCCACCAGGGCTAGAAAGAAGAGGAACTCAGATGATGAGGACTCAGATTTTGTTGTTGAGGAAGAGGTCACCTCAAAGCCTAAGAGGAAAGTTGTTGCCAAAGAGCCACAAGGTCAGCAAACTAAGAAGGGCACCAGAAAAGTCAAGCAGTCAACTGTTGCCAAGAAGCTGAATTTGGGAGAGGCAGATGCAAGCAAAGTGAAGAAAACTTCCAAGAGAAAGAGATTAGTGCATGATGATGCAACAGAAGAAGATGAGGATGAGGAAGCACCCCAGCCTCCTCAGAAGCCTAAGCTCATGGGTGATGCCATCAAGGCTGGAGCCACTTCAAAGCCCAAGCAATCTGCTCCAGCTTAAGGCAGCTCCAAAGAAAGCCTCGCTGCTAAGCCAAAGAAGACAATCGAGAACATTCCAAAGATCTGAAAAGAACAAGGATGATGTGCCACCACTGAGTCGGATGGTGAAGGACCAGTTTTGCTTTGAAACTCCGTCGAAACTGCCACTACATAATGATGCTCATCCTCAAGCCGAGGATATGAAGGCAAGGAAAGATAGAGGTCTCGGGCTATGGAGACAATCGACCCATATGCCGTGAGGAGAAGAACTGCTCAGTAGATCCCAGATTTCACACCGAGAGCAGCAGGACTTCTATGAGACCGTGCTGATGGACAAGAAGCCCATAATCGCAGACACAAGATACGTTGACTGGAAGTACATTGACAGCGAAGAGCACAGAGATTTCTTTCCACATGTGCATGAAAGTTTCACTGCTTGTGGTGTTGCAGACTTTGTAGGTCAGAAATTGACCAATTGGAACGATGAGATGATTATGCAATTCTATGCCACAGCTCATTTCTACCCTGATGGAAGGATTGTGTGGATGACTGAAGGTCAAAGATTTTCTTCATCTGTTGAAGAATGGGCAGAAATACTGAATGCTCCAGTGCAACGAGATGATGATATTGATGTATATGGGATTCCAAAGAAAAATCACGAATCCATGAAGAACATGTACAAAGAGGTTCCAGCTAAGGATTTGGGAATCTGGAAGCTCGGCTCAGTGTACTATCTCCAGGCAGGTCTACCTACCACTAATACTATTCTGAGGCACACCTTGATGCCCAAGTCTGGAGATCATCGCATGATCAGAGGATACTCTATCAACATGCTGCACATACTTGATGAGAAAGCACCTTTCAAGGTGATGGACTTGATGGTTGAAACCATTAAGAGGACTGCAGCTGACCAGAAAAGGTCGTGTGGATTTGCCCATGATTGGATGCTTATCAATGCCAAGTTTGGCACGGGCACATTCTTGTTGGATAGAGCACACTTACCACTGCAGCCGAGCATGAGGACAATGGTGTTGTGATGGATGAGGAGGATCCGACATCTGTCGAAGGTCAAGCCAAGATTGAAGCTGCCAAGAAAGCCAAAGCTGACAAGGAAGTAGCAGCAGCAGCTAAACCAAAGAGCTTCGGAGAGCAAATTCTTGAAGCTACCCAAAGGATTGAACAACGCCTGGCCAGCATTGTACAGTCTCAGGAGAGCCTAGAAAGGATTGTTGAGGACAAGATCCACGCTCTGGATGTGAAGCTAATTGAAGTGCAAGTAACTGTCAACAAGCTTGAGGCAGACATTGAGGAAGCAAAGCGTGAGAAGGAAGAGCTTATGCGTGAGATGCAGGATGACTTAGTCCAGGATGCTTATCAACAGATCGCTCCGGTTCCTCAGACCCCGATCATTGCTATTCGATGGGATCGACACGGGACTACACTTCAAAGACCTCCCACAGTTCCATCGGTTGCTCAGCTCCAGCTCGGGACCACTCCTCCAAAGACAGACATCAGGTGAAGTCTTCGCCGATCTTTGTCATATCCACTCCGACATCAACCTGACGGAGCCGCCAACAGAGTCCCCAAAGGCGCTTAGCTCTATGCCTTTTGAACTTTTTGGTAACTTGTTGCCAAAGGGGAGAAATGTATAGATCATAGGACTTCGAGAGAGAGTGTTTGTTGTCGCTTTTGCTCTTTCGTTCTTTTGCGGTTTCTTTGAGATACTTTTGGTTTTGAAACATTGATGTGTTTGATACTCGTTTCATTTTACCTTAATGAGTGCTTGGTCGTACTATGCTTTAATGTGTGCTTAATGCTTATCATATGCTATTCCTATCTTGTATGACCATTTACTCATGTCTTGGTGATTGGGTGCATGCTGTTCATTCTTATCATTTTGTGCGCTCCACCAAGATGTATGTGACATGGAAGAGTGACCCATGATCCTAATCGATTGTGCATTTGCATTCAAGCGCAAATCTTAAATAATGCACAAATTTAGGGGAGCTCTTGCTTATCACATACTTCTCAAAGCGACGATATTATTCATTGATTATATCCTTTGTCGAAGCTTTGATCTATATGTTGTCATCAATTACCAAAAGGGGAGATTGAAAGTGCAACTAATCCCGGGTGGTTTTGGTAATTAATAACAACATATATATCATTGAACTAATAGTTACTTGAGAATCATTTCGAAAGTTCAATGATATGGGTATGGCAAGGATGAAGAAGTGGACCCCTCAAAATGCTAAGGCAAGCATTGGCAAAAGCTCAAGACTCCATTTTGGTTTAGTGATCCAAGATCACATTGAGTCCATAGGAAAGCCAATACTATTAAAGGGGATGAGGTTATGATGATGATCTGGTTGCTCAAGTGCTTAGTGATACATCTCCTAAACTATCGGCAACTTTCACCGCCATATACACTCATAAGTAATCTCGGTCCCACCGATATTCCAAACTCACCACACCGAGATGAACCACCTCAGCCATAAAGCCAAACCCTAGAAATCTCGGATTTTCCGATTCGAACTCGGTCTCACGAAACTTGAGTTGCCAAGCTTCAGAACCTACATCATCAAATCGGTGTCACCGAGATGATGAAGTCGGTCCCACCGAGATTGGCAAGCTCTTGTCTTTGCACGAATCGGACTAACCGAGATTGTATTTTCGGTCCCACGAAAATCCCAACGTTCACATGATTTGAACTTTCGGTCTCACCGAGTTGTCAACTTCGGTCCCACCGAGATTGGTCAAATGTGTGTAGCAGTTGGATTTTGTGTGGAGGCTATAAATACCCTCCACCCCTCTTCATTCGTGGAGAGAGCCATCGAAAGAACTACCACTCCTACCTTACATTTACGAGAAGAGAACTACCTACCCTTGTGTTGAGATCAAGTTGCTCCACTCCCACCATATGAAGCTTGATCTCTAGCCTTCCCAAGTTGCTTTCCACTCAATCCTTTCTTCCACCACAGCCAAATCGGTGAGGAGAGTTGAGTGTTGGGGAGATTATCATTTGAAGCACAAGAGCAAGGAGTTCATCATCATCAACACCATCTATTACCTTTTGGAGGTGGTGCCTCCTAGATTGGTTAGGTGTCGCTTGGGAGCCTCCGTCGAGATGTGGAGTTGAACCAAGAAGTTTGTAAGGGCAAGGAGATCGCCTACTTCGTGAAGATCTACCCCGAGTAAGGCTAGCCCTCCGTGGGCGTAGGCCATGATGGAATAGACAAGGTTGCTTCTTCATGGACCCTTCGTGGGTGGAGCCCTCCGTGGACTCTCGCAGCCGTTACCCTCCGTGGGTTGAAGTCTCCATCAACGTGGAAGTACGATAGCACCACCTATCGGAACCACGAGAAAAATCACCGCGTCTCCAAAATTGCGTTTGCTCTTCTCCACCTCTCTTTACTACATGTGCAATTTACTTTCCGCTGCCTATACTCTAGAATTGCATGTATAGGGTGATGCTTGACTTGATCATAATTGTGAATCTGCCAAAAACTGTTCTTTGTCAAAAGGCATAATTTTTATATTGTCAAGTAGTCTAATCACCCCCCTCTAGACATACTTTCGATCCTACACATAGACATCCCGTAGTGCGCGTTTCCTCTCTCTCTCTTGGGTACTTGGGTCGCGTATATCATATTCACCGTCCGCACTTGCGGGGGAAATCCCTTCTGTCCTCTGTTGTTCGGCGGTCGGGTCTCTTCCTCGTCGTCGCTATTTAGCCCCTTGTCATTGTTTTCGGCAATTAACTTGCCGGCCTGCTTGAACACCCAGCAATCTCTATTGGTGTGGTTAGCTGGCTTTTCAGAGGTGCCATGTATCTGGCATAAGAGATTGAGTATTCGGTCCAGATTGGACGGACCCGGAGTGGTTCTTTTGAATGGCTTCTTCCGCTGACCGGGTTTAGAGCCTCGGAATCCGGCATTGACTGCCGTATCCTCCTTATCGTCGCCGTTAATGCGGCGCTTGTTTTTGTTTTGACGTGACCTGCCGTTGTTGTCCTTAGTCGGACTGCCAGAATTTTCACGGAGATTGTTGCTGCGGGCTAGCCAGCTGTCTTCTCCCGCGCAAAAGCGGGTCATTAGAGATGTGAGGGCTGCCATGGACTTTGGCTTTTCCTGCCCCAGGTGCCGGGCTAGCCATTCATCCCGGATGTTATGTTTGAAGGCTGCAAGGGCCTCTGCATCCGGACAATCGATGATTTGATTTTTCTTCGTCAAGAACCCTGTCCAGAATTGTCTGGCCGATTCGTCTGGCTGCTGAATAATGTGGCTTAGGTCGTCGGCGTCTGGTGGTCGCACATATGTGCCTTGGAAGTTATCAAGGAATGCGGCCTCCAGGTCTTCCCAACACCCAATTGACTCTGCGGGCAAGCTGTTAAGCCAATGCCGAGCTGGTCCTTTAAGCTTGAGTGGGAGGTATTTGATGGCGTGGAGATCGTCGCCGCGGGCCATATGGATGTGGAGAAGATAGTCTTCGATCCAAACCGCGGGGTCTGTTGTGCCACCGTAAGATTCGATGTTTACGGGTTTAAACCCTTCGGGGATCTGATGATCCATTATTTCGTTAGTGAGGCATAGTGGGTGTGCTGCGCCCCTGTATTGAGCGATATCGCGACGCAGCTTGAGAGAGCGCTGTCTGCTGTGTTCGGCCGGCCGGGGTTATTGTATCCGGCACGACGGTATTCGTCGTGGGTCGTAGGGCGCCCACGTGATCCGTAGATGGATCTGGATTGCCTTGCCTTGTCCTCCAATATGTCTCGCAAGTCCGGCGCTTTCCCTCTTGGCTTTGTACTTTTGGAGCGATGCCGGGGTACGGTATTGGCTGGGGGCCTGGATGCCTCTCTATCGCGACCACGGGGTGGTCGGTCGGCCATATCGTGCGCTGGTGATGAAGGTATGTATGCTTCCTCCTCTAATCGGGGGAGCAACTTGCATCTTGGGTAACTTTTGGAGGGGCGTTCGAGTTTATACTCTTCGGCCGCGAGGACCTCGGTCCATCGATCGGCAGCGAGTCTGATCAGCTTGAAGCTGTTGCTGCTTTTCTTTAGGCTGTTTCTTTGTGGCGATAAGCCTGCGCTTGAAGCGCTCTTGTTCGACGGGATCCTCAGTGCAGCGAATTCATCATCTTTGAGGCTTACTTCGTCTTGGAGGGAGGCATATAGTTATGATCCTCAACCTCTTAAATGCCGCCCTCTCATGAGGGCTTGCTTCTATCCTCTGCTACTTGAGTCTTCTTTGGAGGGATTGTCTTCGGCACTCTCTGGAGTATTATTATCTCTGTGCGGAATCTCCATTCTTCTTTGTGGCGGGATTTAGGCGGCGTCGGCGACGTCGGCGTTTGGGCTGCTTCTTTAGAGTCTCGCCTCTGCTTTGCTTCTTTGCCATCCCGTCTTTTGGGGTGTCCACCATATATATGTCGTATGACAAGGTGGTCTTCGATGCCTCAGGGCGCTGGTTCTGTTAAATCTCCGGCATCGCCGTCCATAGCGTCGATGTCGTCGGAGTCGTAGTCTAGCATGTCGGTTAGATCATCGACAGTGGCTACAAAGTGGGTGGTGGGTGGGCTCTGAATTTCTTCGCCGTCCGTACCCCAACCATCCTGGCCATAGTCCGGTCAGGACTCTCCTGATAACGAGAGATGCTTTAGTGAATTCAGGATATCGCCAAAAGGCGAGTATTGAAAGATGTCCGCGGCGGTGAATTCCATAACCGGCGCCCAATCCGGATTGATTGGCAGGGGCGCGGGAGGTTCGGAGTCCGGCGAGGAGTCCGGCGCCTCGGAATCACGAGTTTTGCAGGGGACGAGATTGGTGTTCGGCTCTAGCGCCGTGGATGTTGAAGCCCCCTGGGCGGCGTCTATCCACCGGCCCTCGATCTGGGCGATCGGCTCTGGGCTAATAGCCGAAGCGGATCCGTGTGCGGCCACCAAGGCACTATTCGGTGGCAGAGCTAGATCATGCCCGTCGTCACAGTGCGGCGCGCTTGGCTGTGGCTCGAGTCCGTCGAAGATCAAGTCTCCGCGGACGTCGGCCGTGAAGTTTAAGCTTCCAAATCTGACCTGACGGCGGGGGCGTAGCTTCGATCTGCTCGGATGGCCAAGTAAATTGGCCCGCGATCGCGAAGCCGCCCGAATCTGAAGATCTGTCCGGGAGAAAAGTCTGCATACGGGACAGCGTCGTTGGTCGAAGATGCCATCAAGCCTATCGGTGGCGACACGAGGAACTCTCAATGAAAGCACCAATGTCGGTGTCAAAACCGGCGGATCTCGGTAGGGGGTCCCGAACTGTGCGTCTAGGCGGATGGTAACAGAGGCGAGGGACACGATGTTTTTACCTAGGTTCGGCCCTCTCGATGGAGGTAAAACCCTCGTCCCGCTTGATTAATATTGATGATATGGGTAGTACAAGAGTGGATCTACCACGAGATCAAGGAGGCTAAACCCTAGAAGCTAGCCTATGGTATGATTGTTGTAATGTATGTCGTCCTACGGACTAAAGCCCTCCGGTTTATATAGACACCGGAGGAGGCTAGGGTTACACAGAGTCGGTTACAATGGTAGGATATCTACATATCCGTATTGCCAAGCTTGCCTTCCACGCCAAGGAAAGTCCCATCCGGACACGGGATGGAGTATTCAATCTTGTATCTTCGTAGTCTTGGAGTCCAACGGATATTGATAGTCCGGCTGTCCGGACACCCCCTAGTCCGGGACTCCCTCAGGCACTCTTTGAAGTACTTTGTGTTGGTTGAATAGATGAATCTGAGATTGTGTGATGCATATCGTATAATCATGCCCACGGATACTTGAGGTGACAATGGAGTATCTAGGTGACATTAGGGTTTTGGTTGATTTGTGTCTTAAGGTGTTATTCTAGTACGAACTCTTGCATAGATCGATCCGAAAGAATAACTTTGGGGTGGTTTCGTACCCTACCATAATCTCTTCGTTTGTTCTCCGCTATTAGTGGCTTTGGAGTGACTCTTTGTTGCATGTTGAGGGATTGTTATATGATCTATCTATGTTATTATTGTTGAGAGAACTTGCACTAGTGAAAGTATGAACCCTATGCCTTGTTCCTACCATTGCAATACCGTTTACGCTCACTTTTATCATTACTTACCTTGCTGTTTTTATATTTTCAGATTACAAAAACCTATATCTACCATCCATATTGCACTTGTATCACAATCTCTTCGCCGAACTAGTGCACCTATACAATTTGCCATTGTATTGGGTGTGTTGGGGACACAAGAGACTCTTTGTTATTTGGTTGAAGGGTTGTTTGAGAGAGACCATCTTCATCCTACGCCTCCCACGGATTGATAAAACTGAGGTCATCCACTTGAGGTAAATTTGCTACTGTCCTACAAACCTCTGCACTTGGAGGCCCAACAACGTCTACAAGAAGAAGGTTGTGTAGTAGACATCAAACCCTAGCCCCCTCCGGTGTCTATATAAACTGGAGGGTTTAGTCCATAGGACAACGATCGTAACCTCATAGGCTAGACCTCTAGGGTTTAGCCATTACAATCTCGTGGTAGATCAACTCTTGTAATACACATATTCATCAAGATCAATCAAGAAGGAAGTGTATTACCTCCATAGAGAGGGCCCGAACCTGGGTAAACATTGTGTCCCCCGCCTCCTGTTACCATTAGCCTTAGACGCACAGTTCGGGACCCCCTACCCGAGATCCGCTAGTTTTGACACCGACACCAGGCAAGCAAATACCCCTTGTTAATTTCAATACAATCCCACTCTCTCGCTCCTGCTCTCTTTTGCTACATTAGGACAACAACGATTCAATTGTTACATGATGCGGTAGTTGAACCCCTTTCCAATGCATGACATGTCTTTGCCACAGTAAATAGTTGAAACCCACTAGCATGAGTAGGAGTTGTTTGAGCCATGATGTGCCTACTTATTCGTGCTTGTTGTTATGCCTGCTATGCTTAGAGTTGTGTCAGGTGTGATTCATCTGGGATGGATTGGAATGGTGTGAACATGTCCTACTGTTGAGAGCTAAGTTTGTGAACATGATTTGGTAAAGGTATCGATGAGAGTCTATGAAGGAGTACATGGTGGGTTGTCTCATTGAAACCGTCCTCGGGAACTGAGTTCTGTGTTTGTGATCCAAGAACAGCTACTACCACGCGTTGGGCCCGAAACCAATGGATCCTCTTGACTTATTAACCGCCCTTGTCCTCTGTCTAGGAGTTGCAAGTAGTTTCTAGTGTTTGTAGTATGCTGGAGGCCGTGCACAATTGTGACCCTAGGGGTGGGCTGTGATGTGGTAGGCACGTGGCCTGGTGTACCGAGTCGCCTGTTTGGTGCCTCGGGAACCCTGCACACATCGTTCGGGGCCGTAGTGGAAACCTCGGCCGGACTCCCTGCGGATGGAACCTGAATATGCGATAAACCTGGACTAGGGACTTGTGTTGTTAGTCAGGTCGTGTTCGACACCCTTGCCAGGCTTCCGCTTGAAGGTTGTCGAGATACATGGCGGTAAGTGGCGAGAGCGTGTGTGAAGAAGTACACCCCTGCAGGGTTAACATCATCTATTTGAATAGCCGCGTCCGCGGTAAAGGACTACTGGGTTGCTTGTGCAGTTCATAGACAAGTGAAAGTGGATGCTCTAAAATGCGCAAGATAAGCGTGAGTGCTATGGATGGCCTTCTTGTAGGGACACGGGAGCGGATCCATAGTGGTGTATTGATATGGAGAATATGTGGAGTCGTGTGTGCCACCTCAAAAGAGTTACCAGCAGTCGTAGTACAGGATAGCCACTGAGTCAAAGTTGGCTTGCTGCAGTTAAACTCCATCACCCCTTTGTTGATACTGATGCATATGTAGCCAGTTCTGATGTAAGTCTTGATGGGTACCTTTGTACTCACGTTTGCTTGATTTATGTTTTGCAGAGAGACTTCAGTCTCACTAGTAGTTCTGCGTGGACTTCGACGTCTAGCTTGTTACCTCTGCTATGATTTGGTACCCTTGGGAGGGTCTTGTAGATAGTTAGGCTTCTCAGCCTTTTTCATTTGTAGGTGTCTGTACTCAGACATTATATGCTTTCGTTGCTTGTATGCTCTGTATGTTGGGTCATGAGACCCATGTTTGTAATATTTGGCTCCTCAGAGCCTATTGAGTAAATACTTTGAGTCGTAGAGTTTTGTTGTGATGCCATGTTGTATTTGCACATATCGAGCATATTGTGTGTATGCTTTTGAAATGCTTGGTATGTGTGGGATCCGACAACCTATTTGTTTATTCTTGGTAGCCTCTCTTAGGGGGGAATGTCTACTAGTGCTTCCAATGAGCCATGGTAGCTTGCTACTGCTCCGGAACACTTAGGCTGGCCGGCATGTGTCCTTCTTCGTTCCTGTGCCTGTCCCTTCGAGGAAATGTCATGCGTTGTTCCTTTAAGTCCTTGTAGCTTCCTACGACTTGGGTTCATATGTTGATGATCGACACGTTCGTTGTTGGGTCATGTATGCATGTCCCTGTAAGTTAGCACCACCTTGGGTTTACGACTTGTCATGTTGGCCCGGGTTCTCTGTCATATGGATGCTAGCGACACTATCATGTACGTGAGTCAAAAGGAGCAAACAGTCCCAGGCCACGTAAGGTGGCACCCATGGGGATACCGTGCGTGAGGCCGCAAAGTGATATGGTGTGTTACATGCTAGATTGGTGTGACTTAGGATCGGGGTCCTGACAGCTTTGGTATCAGAGCCTGACTGCCTGTAGGATTACCAAGCCAAACTGGTCGAAGTTGAGTCTAGAAATTCTTTAGTTATATAAGGGAATTGATTGTGGAAGGGAACGTAAGGCTCTTTTTACTCCTTTACCTTATGCCTTTTGATCTGAGTCATCCTATCTTTCCTATGGGGTTAAGGAACTAGGCTTTCTCTTCTCTCTATCAGAATCACGTGTTACTAATCCATAGACTTATAGGAATGATGGATTCAAGTCTCAGTTCAGTTCCTACTACTTCCGTGTGTTCATAGCTGGCCTCAGAACCTTGATATTGTGATGCTAAGTGGTTATGCCACCATTTTGCATGATGTCTCAAATCTTTTCGAGCATTTACAGTCGTTATGCTATCCGAGTCATCCCAGGTTTCTAACTAGTTTGATGCATTTGCAAATCCTTTCCTTCCATTCCCAATGTTCCTTTGGGCCAGATTAACCACACTAACCAGTATGTTGAGGTACTCCATTGCCTCAGTATATATGTTGGAGCTATTATTGTGATGATTATGGCTGTCATTCTCGAAAGCATTCTGTGATGCCATTTAGTTAGTAGGCATTCTATTCCTGGGTTCTTGAACCCAAGATTCACTATATTCCTTCATGTTGATAGTGTTTGCTAGTTCCTTTAGGATATTAGTAACCTTTGTGGTAGTCCTCAAGGTCCATGGTATATCATTCTTCCAATACGATGAACCATCATGGCAAAAGTTCTCCTAAACCAAAAGATCACAATGAGAGTGCTCTTGATTAGTTCTCCATTCTATATTGTGACTCTGCCAGTTCTACCTTTCTGCATGCGTTATCCGAAATAAATATGTTGAACTCGTTCGACATGCTAATCTATGCATCCACAACTCAGAAAATTATATGTTCCTTTGAGTTGTTCCTCTTCGGTAGTATTCCGACCTTAGTCCATCAGTTGATAGTCAAGAGTATGTGTGCATTCATTCATCGATGCCTTTTACTCTCGAGGTCTGTCAAGCCATCCTATTTTAGAATTACTAGGACAAACAAACTCCATTACCTCATCCATATCCAGGATTGAGTCAACTAGTCGTACTCAGCAGATCAAAATGCCAATCCAGCTTTTGTTCTGTCCTACCTTGGAGTGTTGCCCTTTTTATGCCAGGATTGTCATGATAATTGCACCACCTCTTATGAATTCTTGACGAAGTGATACTTCTTGCCATCCTTGTTCATTCCTTGATTCTCGTGTTATTGCAGCCGGAATGCCGACAAGTGAATCGTGATGTGTGAAATCAATACTCCTAGCAACTCCGTTGCTTGGTAGTTAATGGACAATAATCTCATTCATAGCATGTTGGTTATTGAATCATCACCCTAAGGTTGATCGTGCCACCTAGTCCATCTCCCTTGGTGCACTCTTCGATCAGTGAATTAGGATCGTGTCAACCCCTTACTTATTTGATCACATCGTTTTGCCTCAGAAGCAAGATTGTTCTCGAGCTTAATAACATATTGGTGGTTCGTGATTTTCCAAACATCTTCTTGAAAGTATCACCAGGTTGTCCCCTGACTGTTATGTTGAGCTCGTGATCAAGTTGGTTTCTTGAAACCATTGATTCTCCAAGATTCTATGTTGGGTACCCCTGAGCTAGTAGGTTGAGCTAAACAACAACTTGGAGAGTTGAAAGATGGAAGCTTGACTAACTTAGTTTGTTTCGGAGGGATATCCCTGTGTTTGTGTTTGTGTTTGTTGAAGAAAGATGGTATCTTCATCGATTGATCCTCGTGATCAATTCTCTGTGTTATTGTCTTATCCAATCTTTGATTTGAGCATGGGCTATTGTCAAATCAAATCATAACTAACGATGATCATAATGTTGTATTACTCGTGGTTGTATCCTCGAGCATACACCATTGTATCTTTTGGGTCTGACCAATGCTATCACTGTGTTCATTTAATTGCGGAATTCCATCTATATGGAAACCTGGATGGATTGTTGTTGAGCCCATTGACAACATTTTCATCTTGTCCATGATTCATGTTGAACACCTAAGTTAGAGTTGGAAACTTTTGAAAGCATTTTCTTCATGTTAGCTCATGAAGCATATGTTCGGATGAAAGAAGTGACTTCCTTTAATTCATGTGCATTTGATGCAAGTTGCCGCCGTGAATTCAAGAAAGTCAATGTTGCTTCCTCTAGAATCATCCCAAGTCAGTCATGCATGTGCGAAGTATACATTGGTTTGTGAGATTAGCTACCTCCATTCCACATGTATTTTGTCGGATGTTGGGTTCCGGCAGACCCTTAAGGTTTGAACTTTGGGGTGCGCACGAAGATCTCTCCCCTACCATCCTACGTCCGGTCGTCTCGTGAGATCTAAGCCTAAAATGATGTACAACACGAGGGACAGAAGATTTATACTGGTTCGGGCCACCGTTCTGGTGTAATACCCCACTCCAGTGTGTGGTGTGGTGGATTGCCTCAGGGGCTGATAATGAACAGTACAAGGGAAGAACAGCCTCACGAGAGGTGTTCTTGAGCTGGTGCTATGAACTGCTTGGGTGACTTCGATTGCCTCTCTCTCTCTAATGAGCTCTCGATGAGTCCCCCTTTCTCTGTGGTGGCTAGCCCTATTTATAGAGGCCCTGGTCCTCTTCCCAAATATTGAGCGAGAAGGGCGCCAACAACGGCCATTTCAAAGGGGAACATCTAGTACAAGTTATCCTGACTAAAGTGGTCTTCGGCTGCCAAAGGCACTGGTGATGACGCCGTCTTGGGCTCCACGGTGACCTCCATCCTGCCGCTCTGCTGGTCTTGGTCTCGTTGCACTGAAATGGCAACCTTTGCCTGATGCCTCGGTACTCCACGCCTGTGCTTGCCCCCTTTGCACCAAAGAGGAAACAAGGACTCTGCCTAGGCCGGCGCCCGCCTAGTCTCGATCGTCATGGCTTGCGTCATAAGAACCTCGCGAGGTATCCCGCCTTGATCTCTCCGCCTCCTCGCGAGCTTGCCTGGCGAGGCCGTTCTTGATGTAGCCTTGCGCTGTCCGCCCGACGAGACTTGGCCCCTCGCGAGGGTCTTGAGTCTTGTGCTAATAAAGATGGGCCATACTGGGCCACCACTTGAAACCACGCCGCGAGGCAGAGCGAGCAAGTCAGGGGACCCCGTTCCCGAAGCGCCGACAGTAGCCCCCTGGCCCAAGGCACGCTCGGACTTGGCTTAGCGGAGAAGCGAAGGGGCAAGTGCGGTGCACCGTGGGCCCCATCAGCATGCGGCCTTGGGCGCCGCGTGGCGGTTGATTGGACGTGGGCGTCTCCGCTTCCCCATGCTGCCTCGGCAACCGCTCGACTTGACAGGTCCCTGCATGCAAAAATGGGTCATGATTACCTGAGATCGTGGTGGCCGACAGTTGGCCTCCTCCGGACTATAAGTACGGATAGGCGAGAGCCCCCTTAGTCCATCCCTTCCTGATACTCTCTTCCTTCTTCTTCCTCGCCCTTGCTCCACCTTACGCCAATGGCGCTGATCTGCCGGTTTTCAGCTAAAGAGAAGGGAAAAGCCCCCCGAGAGGGTCCTGACCCGCTTACGCCGAAGAAGCGGTGTGTCCCCGGCCGCCATGACGTGGTCGCCTGGCAGGGGACGTCGTGGCCCTGGTACGAGCGGCCACCGCCAGGGTTTCCTTTGCCCTTGTACGCCCGAATTGAGGGCCCTGGAGAAGAAGGCGCCGAGCATCACCGCCGGCGCCGTAGGCGACGCCGGCGAGTCATGGCGGTACGCGTTGTCACCCCCGGAGTCCATGCCGAAAGCTCCTCCCGCGAGATTGTTCTCCATGCCGCCATTCCTCCACGTTCTTGGATTCGCCTTCCTCCCTCCTTGGCCTTCGAGATGCCGCCGAGTGGATCTCTGGAGCTTTGGATGCAGCATGCTGACTGCAGCACCCTTGCGACCGGAGCAGAGGTTGCGGTCGTTGCTCCGGGCAAGGTCTACATGATCCGAGGCTGGGGCGAGATCACCCGGGTCTGCCGGACAGGCGGTGCCCTCGTAATTCATCTTGAATACGACGGTGCCTCCTTGATGTTTTTCAAGGTCTTCGACGCAGAAGGACGCCGGCTGGAGTGCTGCCCCAAGGAAAGTAGTCGAGGCACCGATGTGGCGAGGACCAGGCCTGCCCATCGCCTCCCCAGCAGCCCCTCAAGCTGCAGCGGAGGAGATGGCGAATCCAGCAACTCCCCCGAGCTTCACGCGACTCTGCAGATGAGCGACGACGGCTATGAGCCCCCGAGCTCGCGTCGCGCTCGGAGCAGGGCGGCTGCGTCTGGCCGTCGACGCAGCTGATCTGGATGGGGTTGGCGCCGGCGCCTGGTGGCCCACTGTTGATGATGGCGTCTCCAGCGTAGGCGCGCGTAGTTAATGCCCCTTAGGATTAGCACCTTTTGTTCCCTGCGAGGAATCAAAGTAACACCCCGCGGGGGTATGTAAGGCGCCTGCCATGTCTTTTTTGAATATGATACCCTTATCATGAATTGATGCGTGGTGCATGCCCTGTTCCGACTCGGCTCCCCATTTCTTTCCTCACGAGGCTTGGTGCTCTACGCTGACAGGTCCCGGTCCCCACGCAGGCTTCAGCCGTTGCTGGTATGCCAGGTCGCGATGCCGTGGTCAAGGCAGGAGGTGAGCGGCCCAAGGTCCAGTAAGAGCCCCTGAGTTGCGATGCTCAGGAGGTCCCCTTTAGCGCTCAAGTAGACTCCGCTAGGAGAGAAAGGAAGGAAGCGTCGCCGTGACAGAGCGGCACTAGTCATGGGCATAGCGTCGTGTTGATTTAGCTTTTTCTGAAGCATGACTTATCTCATGAGCTTGGAGTCATTCCTCGGCGAGGTGCCTGGCCCACATGCCGGCAGCTGGAGTGTTGCTGGGTCGGCCCTCGTGAGCTTCTCCCCTCTTCCCCGCACTTTCCTTCATGCTCTATGTCCTCAGGTCCCGGCCCTTGAGCGAGCTCAGCCGCCGCTGGTATGACAGGTCGCGATGCCGTGGGTCAAGGCGGTGTGGGTGGAGAGCGATAAAACCCGTGGTCGTGATGCTCAGGCGCCCCCCTTTTAACAGGCGAGCGGATCTTACGGGAGAGAGAGGGAGGGAGCTCATGACGCCCCCCATGTTATTCCTTGGGCGGATCCTGCATACCAACACGAGGAAAGCAAGGCCTGCCATTACGGTTGCCAACCAGCCATTGGTTGCTCCGAGGGAGTGATTGAGGCACTGAGAGCCTGGTGAGGTAGCGCATTTGCGGGGCTGCCGTGGCCAGAGCTCGACCACTCAGATTTGTCAACATTGCAGGGACGGACCCATGCGCAAGCGCCGTGCCAGAGCGAGCGGCTCCAAAGGTAGGTGTCAATCGAGCAGGC
Organism: Aegilops speltoides; assembly: GCA_021437245.1. Lineage (NCBI taxonomy): Eukaryota > Viridiplantae > Streptophyta > Magnoliopsida > Poales > Poaceae > Aegilops > Aegilops speltoides. Next base: position 489,399,456 of record CM038147.1, on the reverse strand, counting down.
GATTATCTCAAGCAGGTTAAGTACGAAGGAGCAAATCAACTTAGATAGATGCAAGGAAAGGCACACGTCATTGGGTCAGGCCCAAGTGACTTGGGGATGATGCAACCCTAGGGGCGCCCCCAACAAGGTAAGCTGAAGACAAAAGCAAAACGGGTACATGCCGCAGGGATGGATCCACGCGACCTAGGAATGATGCATCCCTGAGGGCGCTCCCAGCTAAAACGAAAATTGAAAGAAGTCACCTGATACAATTGCAGTGCGAGGGTCGGGGTAGCTGACGGTGCGAGGTGAAGAAGCCAATTGAGGGAGTCCTGGACTAGGGGGTGTCCGGATAGCCAAACTATCACCATCGGCCGGACTCCAAGACTATGAAGATACAAGATTGAAGACTTCGTCCCGTGTCCGGATGGGACTTTCCTTGGCGTGGAAGGCAAGCTTGGCGTCTGGATATGTAGATCTCCTACCATTGTAACCGACTCTGTGTAACCCTAGCCCTCTCCGGTGTCTATATAAACCGGAGGGTTTTAGTCCATAGGACGAATAACAATCGTACCATAGACTAGCTTCTAGGGTTTAGCCTCCTTGATCTCGTGGTAGATCTTCTCTTGTACTACCCATATCATCAATATCAATCAAGCAGGAGTAGGGTTTTACCTCCATCGAGAGGGCCCGAGCCTGGGTAAAAACATCGTGTCCCTTGTCTCCTGTTACCATCTGCCTAGACGCACAGTTCGGGACCCCCTACCCGAGATCCGCCGGTTTTGACATTGACATTGGTGCTTTTATTGAGAGCTCCTCTGTGCCGTCACGATCAGGAAGGATGCATCTTCCCGTCTTTAAAGACGGTACCATTGCCAAAGGAGCTTTGGCCACCAGCCAAACTATCCGGCTAGGTGGTTTTCGTATGACCGCCTGTTCGGCCACCGCTTCGATGATGACCTCTCGGGTCATCAAAAGCGATCTTCGCGTCAGCCCGGAATTCATCGAGCAGCTGGATCCGATTGAGCTCTCTTCTGTAAACGAGCTCTTGGATCGCATCGCCGCCCTGGGGGTCTTCTTCTGTATTAAAGACCAGTTATGTCCGGACTCCTGATCCCTCCATGCCGGATTCCCGGAGGGGCGGGACGTCGATCAATCTTGAACCTAAAGTCGAGCGCGGACCCGGACTCGTTGGACAATGTCCAGCAATCCAAGCTTCCAAATTCGGAAACTTTTTGGCCCTTGAGCCTCAAGTTGGGAAGGGTTCCGGACTCAATTCCACCCACCCACCCAAACATATGCGATCTATCTCAAATCCGGCAAGAGCCCGCTAAAACAGTACATCATTACTGGGCCAGATTCCTCCTGGTTATGAACAGGATAAAGGACTGCCGTGAGGAAAACGCAATTTCAATTTTTTGCAACAATTGCACGGACAAGGGAATCTTGAACGCCGTAAGTCGTCGCGAAATTACACGCTTCGCCGACCTGGCGTCCATAGTACGAAAGTACTATGCGATGGAGAGTGTATGGAAAACCGAAACAAAGTTTTGGGACAATCCGGCTCCGAACACAACCCTAGTCCGAAACAAAAGGGTGCATCATGCTCAGGCACCCGGGACAAAAACCAAAGAGCAAAAACCCCATAAAGACGCGGAACCGTCTTTGGAGGGATGGCTTAGCGGACCTGTAAAATTCATAATCTGAGGGCGCCACTCCAACACATAGCCTTGAGCATGTTGGATCTTTGCGGCGGTGGCCAAAAGTGGCGAAGAGCTTCTAGCCGGAGAACCACCCCAGCAGTACCGATGCGGTATTAACACTCTTGAGACTTTCGCATCAAACAATATCGGAAGCGATCAATCCATAGCCCGCCAAAGTCTACCAAGTAGCAACAACAAATCCATGGGCGACACGGCTATCACCTTCAACGCCCGGTGACGAACCTAAATTCCAAACAGCCCGAGCACCGGCCGCATTGGTCCTCGGTCCAATAGTGGGCGACTTCGTCTTACCAAGGTACTCATGGATGGCGGCAGCGGTTAAACCTCATCTACGAGCAAACCCTTCGAAAAATGGAAATAGACTGGAGCCGCATTGAGCGAAGCAGCACAACCTTTAGAGGAATAATCCCTAGTCGGGAAGCACACTGCACAGGAAAAATCACACTTGATGTGGTGTTTGGCTCACCAGACAATTACAGGTCCGAGGAGGTCACGTTCCAAGTGGCCCCGTTCAGCAGTCGATATCACGCTTTATTAAGACGAGAGGCATTTACAATTTTCCAAGCCATACCCCATTACGGGTACATGAAGCTTAAAATGCCCGGGCCCAATGGAACCATCACTCTTGCTAGTGATCCGGACATAGCACTCCGCGCCGAAAACAAGACAGCCGCACTAGCCCTAGAGGCACTATCCAAAGCCCTAGCGGCAAAAGAACTCGCTGCGCTGCGCTCTACGGTGAACAGGGACAATGTGATACTCGATAAGAGATCCAAGTCCACCTCTTTTAAACCAGCGGACGAAATAGTCAAATTCCAGGTCCATCCAACGGACCCCACAAAGACGGCCTCCATTGGGGCACAATAAACTCTGATGTAGACGCTGCACTACGAGAATTCCTTGGGAGGTGGGACATCTTTGCACGGCACCCTTGGATATGCGGGGAATCCCACCAGATTAGCGAGAACACAGCCTAAACATCCTAAAAGGATTCAAGCACATCAAGCAGGCTCTTGGCGATTTTCCAAACCCAAAAGACGAGGCAATGGGAGAGGAGCTAGCCAAACTATTAGAAGCGGATTCATCGAGACATCAAACATCCGGACTGGCTAGCAAACTGGTAATGGTACCAAAAGGACAAATCTGGCGCTGTGTCGATTTTAAAGACCTTAACAAGGCTTGTCCAAGGATCCTTTCCCCTTCCCGCATCGATCAAATCATCGATGCTACCGCGAAACACGATTCATTGTGCTTCCTCGACACATACTCCGGCTACCATAAAATCAAGATGGCGGAGACAGACCAAGCCGCAGCGGCATTCATTACTCCATCGGACCATTACGCTTCAACACAATGCCCTTCGGACTCAAAAGCGCGGCGCAACATATCAGCGCATGATTCAGACATGTTTGGCTACCCAAATCGGCAAAACAGTGGAGGCATACGTAGACGGCGTGGTCGTCAAGACCAAACACGTCGAAACTCTAGTAGACGACTTGAGGCTCACATTTGACAACCTCCAAGCATATGACATCAAGCTCAACCCGGAAAAATGCGTTTTTGGCGTACCAGCCGGAAAGCTCCTGGGCTTCATTGTATCCGGTAGAGGAATTGAAGCAAACCCAGCCAACATCCGAGCTCTGTCACAGTTGGATATCCCAAAAGACCTCAAACAAATACGAAAATTAACTGGATGCGTGGCGGCTTTAATCCGCTTCATCTCCCGTTTGGGAGAAAAGGCATTGCCCCTCTACCGCCTCCTCAGGTGCACCGAACACTTCGAGTGGACGGATGCTGCCACGGCCGGACTCAAAGAAATAAAGGCCATATTGGCAACAAATCCGGTCCTGGCCACGCCTAACCTGGGCGAACCGATGTTATTATATATCGCGGCAACACATCAAGTTGTCAGCGTGGTACTTGTCGTCGAGCGAGAAACAAAAGGACACAAATTCCCTCTTCAAAAACCAGTGTACTATGTATCCACTGTCTTAACCCCATGCAAGTCCCGGTATCCACATTATCAAAAGATAGCGTACGCGGTGTTCATGGCATCCCGGAAGCTGCGACACTACTTTCAAGAGTGTTCGATCACAGTTGCCTCCGAAGTACCTCTCAATGACATTATAAACAACCGCGACACGACGGGCAGGATTGCAAAATGGGCCATCGAGCTCTTACCATTCGACATAACCTACAAACCACGGCGAGCTATAAAGTCGCAAGTTTTGGCTGACTTCATCGCCCGAATGGACGGCGAACTCCTAAAATGCGGCGCATACTCAATGGATCATGCATTTTGCGGCTCCAAAATGTTGGCGGCTTAGGGGCTAGCGTCGTATTCGTCCCCAACCGGAGACACATCAATATGTACTTGAGATAATGTACGGACTCCAACAATGCGGCGAATATGAGGCCCTTCTACATGGTCTCCGGATGGCAATCTCCATGGGTATTCAACGCCTAGAGGTGCGTGGGGATTCAAACCTCGCAATATCCCAAATAAATGAGACTTTGGCGCCAAGGATCCGAAAATTGCAGCCTATTGTAATGCCGTCTTAAAAATGTCAGCTTTCGGTTGAAGGACTCGAATTCCACCATGTAGCCGGGATAATAACCGGGCAGCCGGCGTGTTAGCGCGCATCGGTGCAAAACGCGACGCCGTCCCTCCAAACATCTTCCTGCAGCGGCTCTTTAAGCCATCCGTATTATGTGAAGAGGAGTCCAAAATAACAACCCGGAACCAACCGTACAACCCAACACGGAACATTCTAACACAATCGATGGCTTAGCCTAGGGTTGGAATTCGAGCCAAGTCGAGCCAACTCGGCTCGACTCGCTAGAGCTCGTTTCGTTAATGAGCTAGCTCGACTCGACTCGTTATTATAACGAGCTCAAATCCAAGATTGGCTCGACTCGTATAACTCGCGAGCTGACTCATTTAGCTTGTTAAGCTCGTTAAAGATATGAACATAAAACCCTCATATATTATAAAATGATTATGTATATATTTAAAATATGTATCACTAAACAGTAGTAATTTCCTTGTAACGCATGAGTCTCCTAGGCGGTTGGGCCTTCAATGGCTAGGCCTTGTGTTGTGCGCCTGGGACATAGGGTGCTGAGTGGCTGATCTTTTTTTGTATTGGGAGTGGCTGATCTTTTGTACCGAGCCTAACGAGTTCCACGAGTACTCGTGAGATTGACTCGTTTAACTTGGTCTATAAACGATCTTAAATTAAAGCTCGACTCGACTCGTTATTCTTCGAGTTCGAGTCAATTCGAGCCTAGTCACGAGCTACTCGTTTAGCTCACGAGCTTCGAGCTTTTTTTCCAGCCCTAGCTTAGCCAATGAAATAACACCTTCAGCCCACGAAATAATGGCAGTAATTGCCCCGTGGACGGAACCATTCCTAGCCTACTTAATTAGGCAGGAACTTCCCGAAGACCAAAATGAGGCCTGCTGCATAGTTCGGCGATCTAAAGCCTACAAGGTCCATGAGGGAGAGCTTTATAAGAAAAGCACAACCGGAGTCCTTCAAAGGTGCATCTCCGAAGAGGAAGGGCGAAATCTGCTGGCTGAAATTCACGCCGGACTCGGCGGGCACCACGCCACAGCCCGGGCCCTTGTAGGCAAGGCCTTCCGTACATGATTTTATTGGCCGACGGCCGGCGGATCTTTCGGGACTTAGTCCAGCGATCGTTGGGTGCCACTTTTGCTAATCAAAGCCACATGCCGCCCACCGCCCTCAAAACTATACCCATCACTGGCCGTTCGCGATGCAGGGGGCTTAACATGGTTGGACCCCTTAAAGGGGAACCCATAAGCAAAAATACCTATTGGTAATGGTGGACAAATTCACCAAATGGATAGAGGCCAAGCCGGTTAAAGCGACGAATCCGGACCAGTGATAGACTTCATATCCGGGTAGTACACGTATGGCGTCCCCACAGCATCATCATCGATAGCGGCACGATCTTCACGGCCGGCGAGGTTAAACTCTGGTGCAAAATATGGGCATCAAGCTCGACTACGCTTGATCTATCACCCTCAAACCAGCGGTCAAGTTGAACGAGCAAATGGTCTAATCATGGCGGCATCAAACCCAGTTAGTGCGGTCCCTTACGAGAATCTAACACGCCTTTGGGTAGAGGAGCTCGACTCCGTACTCACGGGGCTGCGGACCACACCAAACCATACTACGGATTCACACCATTCTTTATGGTATCTGGCGCAGAGGCAGTTTGCCTGCAATATAATTCATGACTCACCTCGAGTGCGCATATGCGAAGAAAGAGAAGCCGAGTTGGATCGGCGGGACAGCTTGGGCGCATTGGAGGAGGGCGTGGCGTGGCAAAGGCTCGTTCCGCATTCTATCGGCAGCAGGCTCGAAGATATCAAAGCGAGAAATGCGGGCTAAAACTTACAATGTTGGCGAACTAGTTCTATGCCCGCCGGACAAGAAAAAGGACAAACTCAAGCCCAAATGGGAAGGTCCCTTCATCATCGACCAAGTCCTGACTGGCGGAGCATACCGTCTGCGAAACGCATCGGACTACCGACTCGAGCCGAACCCATGGAACGCCGCCCACCTCCGAAGATTCTACGCCTAGCGCCGGACTAAGAGTTCGTCTCCTTCCTCCGTCCACATTTTATATTTCAGTTGTCTTTTGTCTCTCTCTTTTCTCCCACCTTTTTCATAAAGCCCTTGAGGGCTGATTTGCGCATTGTTCGCACACACTTGACGTGCTACTCGCACTCATTATACCCGGGGGCTTCTTTAACAGAAGCTTATTTATACGGGCTTCATGCCCAACACATGCGTCAAACTTCCGCATGTACCTTTTATTCACCATTATATGCATCGATATGACTTAAGTTTTGGCCAAGCTAGGTTGCCTGGCTCCTGTACTTACCCCTACGTTCCCGATTGTTCGGCTAGGAGGTAAAGGGAGCACCTTTGCGATTGTTACTGCCGGGTCAGTCGGATGTGTACCTTAGACTGGGTGAAGCCAAAAGCTAGCGTTCTTAAGGGAATATTCGGTCGGTGACTTGAAAGATGATTTTTCATTTATTTATTTATCTGCCCCCAGATGTTTTCTTGCTCTTTTTGCAGTCCGGACATGCACTTTAGGGCATGCCTCCCAGGGAAAGGAACCCCTAACGGAACTATTCTCCATGGAAGATGTTTCTTACTAACCATGTAATATAACATAACTAGTTGGGCACTTGTTTGATAAAGCACTAATGACCCTACGCTTTGGTCTCCATGCATGCCCGGTTTTTGCATAACCGCGAGGGTATTCGGACACACTCTGGACTGTTGGGTCGAGGTTGAAGCGAAAAAGGTCCGCAAAGACAAGCGATCTACAATCCGGCTAGAAGGCATTATACATGTCATTTTAAAAATACATCGTCACATTGGTGATTGTACTCCTCTTCAATCCCATCTAACAGGCTGTCTAATTCTGATCCGTTAGGAATATTAGCGGCCAACTCTACTTGGTCGTACACTAAGCTCACGAGGATCTCCTTCCCGCCGGGCCCCACAGTCCGACCTCGGCCATGTGGTTCGGATCCGCCTTCTTGTACGCGTCTTCACCATGGCCCGAGCCTCCTGGCGCCTTGATGACAGCGATATCTTCCATAGATGGAAGTCTGCCGTGCTCCACTGAAGCTTCTCCATAAGCCCTCCAAGACCCTCGGGTAGGGAGATGGACAGCCATAAGGCACAGGCGGCGCCACTCATCGCTGCGAGAACACGTTCGTGCGATTCACGATGCTTCGGGAAGTTGGTCACCCGTTGAGCCGGGCATTTCCTCCATGAGGCGACTGTGAGCACACCTCTGAGACACATTTACGTCAATCGACTTCCTCGCCGAACTCTTCTTTTCAAAAGAGTTTGCTCAAGCACTTATTGTAGATGCCACGGCGAAGCCGCTGATTCTCCTTCACGGGCAGACAGTGGGCGAACACCTTTAGCTCTTCTCCAAGCTGGGTGTGGGCATCTTGGAGTTTGTTCCTCTCTGCTGCACCTTCATAAGCACCCTCTCGCGGCCTTGGTGGCGCGATGATGTGTTGCTTGTCCGGATCAAGTCCGGCAACATCTGCAATATTATTGTCAGACTTATATGCATGCCGCACACTGCTTTTGTTTTTGAAATATGTGTTTCCTCCTGCGGCGGCTAGTGCGGCCTGAAGTTGGGCCTTGCACTCTTGTAGCTCCTGGGACAATTGGGTATTCTTCTCCGTAAGATCCTGCATATCAAATGATCCTTAAATCGGTTAATTTAACTACTTTAAGTCTCGGGGGCTACTGGCATATACAACTATTAAATCCCTTACCCGTATGTCTTTCACATACTGCTCCGTGGCTCTGGTTAAACCATCTTGAGCGGCACGGAGGTGCGCGTCTCCGCGTTAAAGGCATTCAACGCCTCCGGGGAGAAGCACGCATCACGAAGAACTGTTCGGCGGCGCCTATGATTCATGGCGCTCTCCACCTCAGACCTGGTGGCAGACAGCCTGTCGGCATCCTCTGTTGGAGGAGCATCCGGCTCGCGCCTTGCGCTCGCCTCCCCCTCTGGACCAGGTGTTGGAGCCTGGCTGGCGGAGGCTTGGTTGGCAACCTCTCCGGGCACAGATCCGTGGCGCTCTTTCTCTGGAAAAGTCATGAGCATCAATATACTTCACGGGGTCTTTTCCTTAAAACGGTGGCATGCCATACCGTTGCGGCAACGTTCAATTCACCTTGCACCCTCTTACTTTCTTTGGGCAGCCGACCCTGGTTGGTCGTGGCGCGGATCAACTTCCGCCTTGAAGGCACCTCTGCGAGACACCGTTGGTATCACGGTGGTCGAAATAAGCACAGACGAAGTAATGGTGTTAGGGCCCGGTCATAGTTACAGGAAGCGGAGATAAGCGGGGTAGTCAGCCGTAATGGCGACTAGAGCATTATCCATGCTAAGTTGGTGAACACCCGTCAATCAGCTCCACCTTTATGTCCGGATCCTCTTGGAGGCGGATCAAGGGATCTTCCGGATCCTCGGGTTGTGGGCGGATGTGTATGCCCTCCACATCCGTGCGCAGTTCTGCGTCAAAATCATAAAGTAAGGCAGCTTAACTTTGAAAGCACGGATCGGATGAATAAGCGTCCGCTTACCCAGCTCGAGGGTTATTCATGGAGAATCCATTCGATGGGCTCATTTGGAGGAAGTCCTCCTTCTCCCCTTGTACAAGCGGACGGGATCTTCACGGATCTGCGGCGATCCGGCCCCTGCGGCCATGATGGGTGGCGTCATTCTCCCGTTGAAATCGCACATGGGGTGGCCCCTATATTGGGCAGCTGCACCCCGCGCATAATGCTGCGTGGCCATGACTCCAATCATGGTCAATCCGGAATGAGCCGGCAACCTTATCCGGCCCATCGGATAATGGGCGCTCTGTCATCCTCTGTTGAGGGCTCATGGCGCCAACTAAGGCGTTTCTTGAGGAGCATTGCTGAACTCCGGGAGGCGATCCGAACTGGGTCAGCGGTGGAGCATCTTCCACATAAAACCATTCCGAGGCGGTCTTGGGCGCCTTCTTTGGGGTCCGGATAGATATCCGGTCCGGCGATCGCGCCATATTTGGCTCTGCCCACTTGATATATCGACCCCTCGTGAGAGCGAGTGCGAGGCAAAACAGTCTCTTCCTAGCGAAATGGGGCTCGATGTCCGGAACAGCTTCGCAAAGAGCTCTGAAGCCCGCAATATGCGGGATGGGCGGGCGCAAGGTGATGAAGCCGAGTCCGTAGAACTCCGAAGCCCGGAGAAAGCGGATGTATGGGAAATCAGGCCCCTTATTAGATAAGGGGCGAAACACACCGCTCTCCTTTGGAGGGGTGGGGTGTTTTCCGCTTCTTTCCACCTTTGTAGGTGGCCAGCCGGCTTCGAGCAGGGACCATAAAGGCGGAGGAAGGTATCCCTCCGCTTGGGCGTCACCCAGCTCATTGTCGGGATGAACATCTCCTCCAATCTCCTGGCTGAGGGCTAGGAGTGCGAGAGGAGGAGCCGCGTCGACGGTCCATGCTGGAGTGGATTTTTGTTAGAAGCGCTCCGATGAGTACTCGCGGAAGGAGGATGGTGTGATTTGGATCTGGATTCTTGGCTCTCTTATAGGCAGCTTATTCGCGCAGCTAGGGGGTAAAATGTAAAAATACCCTGGCCTTTCGCATTCGTACGACACGTGGATGAGGGCCATTATTGGGCGTGGAAGCCAAGGAGCGCAACATTTATAAGGAAGCCGAACACTATTCGGCAAGAACATGGAATTTGGAGGAGAACCCGCCTTGCAACGCCGAAGACAATGTACGCGCCGGACTCGTCGCCATTGAAGCCTAGTTCGGGGGCTAATGAGGGAGTCCTGGACTGGGGGTGTCCGGATAGCCGAACTATCATCATCTGCCGGACTCCAAGACTATGAAGATACAAGATTGAAGACTTCGTCCCGTGTCCGGATGGGACTTTTCTTGGCGTGGAAGGCAAGCTTGGCGATACGGATATGTAGATCTCCTACCATTGTAACCGACTCTGTGTAACCCTAGCCCTCTCTGGTGTCTATATAAACCGGAGGGTTTAGTCCATAGGACGAACAACAATCATACCATAGGCTAGCTTCTAGGGTTTAGCCTCCTTGATCTCGTGGTAGATCTACTCTTGTACTACCCATATCATCAATATCAATCAAGCGGGAGTAGGGTTTTACCTCCATCGAGAGGGCCCGAACCTGGGTAAAAACATTGTGTCCCTTGTCTCCTGTTACCATCCGCCTAGACACACAGTTCGGGACCCCCTACCCGAGATCCGCGGGTTTTGACACCGACACCAATCCTCGCGAGCCCTCGGGGCTCCGAGCCTAGGGAGGCTCACGAGGTCCAGGCGGCCCGACGAGGTCCATCTCCCCTTCCTCCATGAGCGTGCGATGCTTGACCACTTGAGCTTCCAGAATGCTTCTCATCAGGCGCTGGTGGGCTGCAGCCGCGTTCGGCAGGCCGAAGGGCATGCGAACGTAGCTGTGCGGTGGACCCGCGCAATGCCTGTGAAGGCTAGAAGCGCTCTTGAGGCAGCGACTCGATTAAGCCTGGTAGTCGATCTTGAGCGCAGCCTGCCATCCTCGCCTGGAAGGGGAGCTACGCCGGGCAGGCGGCGGTTGCCGCGCATGACCCTCGATTCCTGTAATTCTTGAGCGACCTTGGTGATGAACTCCTGAGGGTCGGGCCCTCCTTGCCTTACGCCTTCCTGAGGAAAATGTGTCGTGAAGCACGCCTCCAAATGGTGCCCAAGCGCCTCCCTCGTGATCTTGGCAAAGTCAGTGGCTCCCCGGGAGAGAGCCCCCGAGCCTTGCCCGAGGAGGGCGCTGGGCGCGCCTTCCTATGCGATGGAGGGTGGCGCCCCTTGGATGGGTGCATGTCCGGATGTGACTCCTCCGGAGGAGCCTTCCTCCCAAGGCCTTGAACTAGGTGATGTCTTCTTCTTCTTGGGAGCTGCTTCAGGAAGATTTCCACTCTTGCTATCCGGGTCCTCGATTGACGCGGCTTGGAAGGCGCGCTCGAGGGAGCACACCGCATCGTTCTCTTCACAGGGGACCGTGATGACCCCGCCACTTCCTGGCATCTTGAGGATGTTGTAGCCATGGTGAGTCACTGCCATGAACTTAGCTAGGGTTGGATACCCGAGGATGGCATTGTATGGCAGACGAATGTGGGCGACGTCGAAGTCAATGAGCTCGGTGCGGTAGTTGTTGCGCTGCCCAAAAGTGATAGGGAGGCAGACCTGCCCTATCGATTGAGTGGAACCATCAGTGACTCCTGAGAAGGGCTTCTTGGTTGAAGCTAATCGTATGGCACTTGAAGATTGTTGAACGTCTCGACGGACAGGACATTGAGCCCTGCCCCGCCGTCGATGAGGGTCCTGGTAACTTGCACATTGCTGATGACTAGGGAGCTGAGCATCGGGAGGACACCGGCCGTTGCCGCGCACTTGAGCTGATTCGCTAAGCTGAACGTGATGGCGCATGCTGACCACCTGAGAGGGTGCGTGGCCTCAAGCTTGGGGAGGACTGCATTCACCTCGTGAGCAAACTGCTTGAAGATGCACTGAGAGGCTGGGGCCTGGGCGCCGCCCAAGATGCAAGCGATTGCACGAGGCTCCTGGAAGCCCCCAGCCCCCTCGTGTTGATGATGGTCTTCATTCCTTCTTGGTGGTGGCGGCAGAGGAGGGAGTCCTGCGTTGCCTTGCGGGCGATCCTCATGAGGCTGATCTCTCCAAGCTCCCTCGTGAGGCTGGTCCTGCCAGCGGTCCTTGCGAGGCCGGTCACGCCACCCTTTGCGAGGGCCACGGTCGTCCCATCGTCCTCCACCTCTTGCTCCGCCTCGGCCATAGCCCCGATCGTTGCGCTCAGGGCATCGACCGACACGGCCTTCTCGCACGGCCCTGAGTTCTTGGCATTCGTTGGTGTTGTGGGTGTGGAGATTATGGTACACATAGTACCGGCTGCCCTTGGACGACTCTAGCTGGTCCCTGCCGCGCTTTGTGTCCGGCTCTGTTGCGAGCATAGCTACTCCCTTGCGCTTCACATCCTTGGCCTTGGCTTTCTTCTCTTCTGGGTCTACTGCTGGGAGCTCGAGAAGGGAGAGGCGCCCTTCCTCAGCCCTTGCGCACTTGGTCGCCAGGTTGAACAGCTCCAGAGACGTACACAGGTCTTCGTGGATCGCCAGCTCCTCCTTCATCTTGGCGCTTGCGGACACCATCGGAAGCAGCGGAGATAATGGCCTCCTCAATCACCACAGGATCTTAAAGCGGCGTTGTTGAAGCGCGGATGTATTTTGCAAGGTCTCTCGGGCTCTTTGCTTGATCTTGGCGCAGTCACCTGGTGGTGGACGGTCGCGAGTGCGCATCTCGTCCCAGGTGGAGATCGTGTCGGGGGGCAGGTTCAGGAGCCAGGTGCGGGCGCCGTCCTTGAGCGCCATGGGAAACCAGTTCGCCATGACCTTTTCGTACCCGTTGGCGGCTTCAATCCCCAACTCGTAGAGCTCAGGAACTCCGCGGGGTCTGCAGTGCCATCGTAGCGGGGAGGCAGGTCGGGTTTGAACTTGCCCGGCCAGGCAACACTGCGTAGCTTGGTGGTGAAGGCGCGGCAGCCTGCGGTGACCACCAGAGCTCTCTGCTGATGTAGGGCTTGCTCATGGAGATTCCCACGCGCGCTGCCTGAAGCAGCACGGGGTCTTGACGTGCTTTGGCGCAGGGACGCGGTCGTGGCGCACCGGTGCCAGGAGCACGCGTGCACCTTCTTGGGGACGAGAGATTTCTTGGCAGCTCCTTTCTTGACGTGCTGGCGCCGGACGCGGTAGGTCTCGTCCTGGGGCCGCGCGTGTCGGGGCCAGGGTGCCTTCTTGGGGAGGAGGTCGCGGAGGCACCTCTTGATCTGCGCCTCCTGCACAGGGCGAAGCGGCGGCGAGGGGCGGCGCGAGGAGCCCAGCGGCAGCGAGCTTCGTGTCTGGCGAGCCACTCCTCGTAGAGGTAGTCGGCCAGAGACGGTAGTGCGAGGAGCTCCGCGCCGAGCACAGCGTGGCGTCTTGGCGTCCGTGGAAGCGCGGCAGGCGTGGGACGACGAACCAGCTGGAGTCAGCAACGGGGTGGTGGTGCGGCCTTCCCGTCGCACCGAAGGATGCATCGACGAGGCCTGCTGCTCATTCCCCGCCGGGCCGGTGGCGGCGTTGGTGGCAGGCGATGGGGAACGACGGGGACACCCACTGATGGGAGCCATCCGGGCGACGCGGGCGGCGAGAGCAGCCCGACGCTCGACGCGAGCCCGGCGAGCGTCTGCCATGGACTCAACAGAAGATCGACGCGAAATGGTGGAAGGAAGATTCCAGCGCACCCCTACCTGGCGCGCAAAATGTCGGATGTTGGGTTCCGGCAAACCCTTAAGGTTCAAACTCTGGGGTGCGCACGAAGATCTCTCCCCTACCGTCCTACGTCCGGTCGTCTCGTGAGATCTAAGCCAAAAAAGGTGAACAACACGAGGGACACAAGATTTATACTGGTTCGGGCCACCGTTGTGGTGTAATACCCTACTACAGTGTGTGGTGTGGTGGATTGCCTCAGGGGATGATAATGAACAGTACAAGGGAAGAACAGCCTCACGAGAGGTGTTCTTGAGCTGGTGCGATGAACTGCTTGGGTGAGTTCGATCGCCTCTCTCTCTCTAATGAGCTCTCGATGAGTCCCCCTTTCTCTGTGGTGGCTAGCCCTATTTATAGAGGCCCTGGTCCTCTTCCCAAATATTGAGCGGGAAGGGTGCCAACAACGGCCATTTCAAAGGGGAACATCTAGTACATGTTATCCTGACTAAAGTTGGTCTTCGGCTGCCAAAGGCACTGGTGATGACGCCGTCTTGGGCTCCACGGTGACCTCCATCCTACCGCTCTGCTAGTCTTGGTCTCGTTGCACTGAAATGGCAACCTTTGCCTGATGCCTCGGTACTCCACGCCTGTGCTTGCCCCCTTTGCACCAAAGAGGAAACAAGGACACTGCACAGGCCGGCGCCCGCTTGGTCTCGATCGTCATGGCTTGCGTCATAAGAACCTCACGTGGTATCCCGCCTTGATCTCTCCGCCTCCTCGCGAGCCTGCCTGGCGAGGCCGTTTCTGATGTAGCCTTGCGCCATCCGCCCCACGAGACTTGACCCCTCGCGAGGGTCTTGAGTCTTGTGCTGATAAAGATGGGTCGTACTGGGCCACCACTTGAGCCACGCCACAGGCCACAGGCAGGCAAGTCTGGGGACCCCCGTTCCCAGAACGCCGACATATTTCCTAGCACACCAAGCCACTGATTGATTTGTTCAAGGATAATAAGTTCTAAGTGCTAGTCCTAAAGGTACCAGACGAATTTGTACAAGATTCCGTTATCCTTGATGATGGTTCCCAACCTGAACGCGGTAGTGTTTCGACGTAAGACTACTATGTGGTCATGCTTGTTTGGGACAACATGTTCACATGTGTGTAGCAGAACCAGCTCATGTTTTGGAGCTTGCTATCATAGTTCATTCCCTGAGAATCTCGCATCGCCATCTCGTTGATCATGTTGCAAACTTTCATTTTTATTTCTAGACTTGATGAGTCTAGAATATCCTGACACCAACCGGATCTGAATCTCAGGTAGATATGATGGTTGGAACGTTTTCCAAGAACTATAATATTGGCCTCTCTGTAACCCGGTAAAGTGGATGTCGTGGCCAACACATCCAGCCAGAATAGTATCTTGATTGAGGAAGTTGGCCACCTCCCCATAAGGATTTCATAGGATTTACTCCATCCTTATGGATACTTGTGCTCCTGAAGTCCGCCCTTTTACTTGATGTTCTAGATACCAAACCATATCTATAAATGGGTTACGCTAGCACATCAAGGAGAACATTAGAAGCGGAGTGCTAAATGTCTCTCGGTTGATCATCCAGATTTTGTTTCCTTGGCC
The DNA here is from genome assembly GCA_021437245.1 of Aegilops speltoides. NCBI lineage: Eukaryota > Viridiplantae > Streptophyta > Magnoliopsida > Poales > Poaceae > Aegilops > Aegilops speltoides. The sequence goes on along the minus strand of CM038147.1, from coordinate 489,384,238 downwards.
TCGCTAAGGTGAAATCCGAGAAGATGTTATATTCCTTTGCATCTGCATCCTCCACCAATATTCATCATGGCAGTATAAGGTGTCACCAAGATCTTGGTACAGATGTTGGCAAACCTTGATGAATATGGAAGTGCTCAAGTTCTTGAGAGCACGCGCAAGCACTAGGTTTTATCGTCGACACTAATTGGGATTTGCTCTCAGTTTCTTCGATTATGCTATGACCATTCAAACAATGGAATCACTCTCTACTATTGAGTTTCCCCCAGTTACCAGAATCATTCCCAGCATTTGCATTTTGTTCCCAGCTTGCACCCACCATCGTGCCATTTTACTATGGTCTGTCTTCTCAGTAATTGTTGTCCAGGATCATCTTCAAAAGTGGACTACCATGGGTCCCATCCATTTCCAATGATAATCAAAAATCATCCATTCCATTGTCTTCAACAAGGTAGTCCACATCATCAATTCTAGTCCGAGTATGCCATTCTTTCAAACTCCTCCAAACAATTGATTGTGTTCTGCCTTAGGCTGGTATAGAGAGTTCCAATGATCTCTGTATCAAAAGTAATTCTTTTTGCCACTTAAGGGAATAACTCTATGAGTCACCTCCTCGAAGGTGCCCCATTATGGAATCATGGCAATTATCTCCTCGCTACTTTGAAATGCATCCACCCCCCCATTAAGCGTGGAATTTTTTGCTACCAAATTGAACCTTCGTCATTTGCTTCCTTTCCTCGTTCCTGATGCGTGTTTTGTTTCTCAGCTCAGGAGCTGTTTTTACATCTCATCCCATGGGTTGATCATGAGTTTTTTGATCTTTGAGAAGATCGAATCCTGTAGAGCTCCTTCTATCCTCATCATGTTGGATGAAGTTCCCGACGGCAAAGATGTCAAGCTCAAGATGACGCGATGAATTAACATGCTCGAGAAGGGCAATTGGATCATGAAGATCGTGATAATTTAGTGTCCCTCTTCCTCTTACCTCACGTCTTGAATCTCAAGACGAGATTCTTGTTTAGTGGGGGTGAATTGTCACAACCCTAGAATTTGTGCCTGCAAATAGTTGCATCTGCACTCATGCATCATGTCTAAATTTTTGAAAGTTGAACTCGGGAAAGTGGAAGCCTCATAAATCATTTCTAAAAATGATCAACATTAAAAAATTGCTTCAAATAAACCCAAGAAAATGTTCTTGTTAAGCTATAAAAATATTGGCAAGAGCTGAAATTCAAACCAATAGTTTTGGAGTCACAGAAATATTAATTTTGGACATTTGGAATTAATTCAATAACTTTTGCATTGGATATATATTTGTTATATAATTAATATATATCCAATAATTCTGATTTTTGGTGAAGGGCTTTGGAATACTCCAATTAGTCCCTACCAAATTTATCAGAAGAAAATAAAATGATTTAGTTCCTAAAACTAAATCAGAACAAAGAAAACAAAATAGAAAAAGAAAAACAGGAAAAAGGAAAGGCTAACCTGGCGCTTACCTGCAGCCCACCTGGCGGCCCAACTGTGCAGCCCAGCCCACCACCGCCTCCTTCCTGTCGTCTTCCTCCCCTGCTAGGAGGACGGAGGCGCATGCACGCCCCGCGCCGGCCACCTCCTCCCTCCCTGCCTGCCTGGCTCCTCTTTGATCGCGTCTGGACGATGCCACAGAGACCCCCAGAGACCCCTACACTTCTCCCCACTCTCCCCGTGCTCTTCCCCTTCCTGTCTCTCCCTCGCGTGCAGTCCGAGCACTGTCGTCGCTGCCGCTCGTCGTTGCCGCACCCCAACCACCCCTGAGCCTTCTCGTCGTGTCCCCGAGCTCCGCATCGACGTGCTACCCCTCTCCACCGAAGGAAGCCATTCCAGACGCCCAACAATGATTGCATTATCATCGTCTTCGAGCTTTTGTCGACGGCAACCCCACCGTTGATTCGCCGCCTCCGCCGCCTCCCTGAGCCCGCTGAGATGCTCGACGACCTCCCTGTGAGCTCCATCGCTTCCCCTCTCTCCCCGCGTTTGGTTTCATCCTCTAGCCATAGTTCTACAGGAGCCGAGAGCTCGCCGCCGGCGGCCATCACGTCGCCATTGCTACGGATACCATAGCTCGCACCTGAGCTCGTCATCGTGCTCGGGTTGCTTCCAGGAGACGAACTCAGCCACTAGCTCGCCTTGCCATGCACCACAGCGCTGCAACCATCGTTGCTCGAACTCGGTCGCCGCCTTGCTCATCGCCGCCGCCGCCACAGCTCACCGCAGCTCCTCTCGCTTTCTCCGTTGGATGCGCGCGAGTGCCAGCTCTTTGTAGATGGTCTCGGCCGCTCGTTTGGTTGCTGGAGGGCAATTTACGAGCTGCTCCGCCGCGTTTGGCCTCGCCGGCGGGTTTGACCCTATTGACTGGAGGTTTTACCTCCTCTGGGTCACTGACATGTGGGGCCGATCTTTGGTTAATTTTGGATTAGTGCAAAATTAACACTAACCACACAGTTTAACTGAACGAGTCACTGACCAGTGGGTCCCACTGGTCAGGTTTGACTGCTAACGCACCACTGACCTGAGGCTGACGTCAAAACAGCTTTTCTGGTTTATTTATATTTCAGAAATGATTAAGAAATTCCAGAAAAGTGTTCAAACTTAAAAAAATCATAGAAATTCAACCATAACTCCAAATGAAATAATTTGTATATGAAAAATTATCAGAAAAATTCAATCTATCCATGTGTACCATTTTCATGCATGTTGGAACAACATAAAGTTACTGAATTGGACAAAACAAATAAATGGCATTTGAATTTCACATATGGAGTTTGAATTTGAACCATTGGTTCAAACCAACTTCATTTAAATTGGTGCTAGTTGCATTAGATCAAACACACTCATTTTGCCATGTCATGATCATGCATCATATTGTGCATTGCATTGATTGTGTTTCCTTCTCTGTTACTGGTGGTTATTCCCTCTCGATAGACATGTGCCGACGATGAGTTTGATGACACCGATGAAGAGCTATATCATCTTCAGAAGTGCCAGGCAAGCAAAACCCCCTTGTTCATTCCGATACAATCCCACTCTCTCGCTCCTACTCTCTTTTTCTGCATTAGGACAACAACGATTCAACTATTACATGCTGCGGTAGTTGAACCCCTTTCCTATGCATGACATGTCTTTGCCACAGTAAATAGTTGAAACCCACTAGCATGAGTAGGAGTTGTCTGAGCCATGATGTGCCTACTCATTCATGCTTGTTGTTATGCCTGCTATGCTTAGAGTTGTGTCGGGTCTGATTCATCTGGGAATGATTAGAATGGTGTGAACATGTCCTACTGTTGAGAGCTAAGTCTGTGAACATGATTTGGTAAAGGTATCGATGAGAGGCCACGTAGGAGTACATGGTGGGTTTGTCTCATTGAAACTGTCCACAGGAACTGAGTTCTGTGTTTGTGATCCAAGAACAACTACTACCATGCGTTGGGCCCGAAACCAATGGACCCTCTCAACTTATTAGCCGCCCTTGTCCTCTGTCCAATAGTTGCAAGTAGTTTCTGGTGTTTGTAGTATGTTGGAGGCCGTGCACAGCGCTGACCCTAGGGCTTGGCTGTGATGCGGTAGGCACGTGGCCTAGTGTACCGAGTCGCCTGTTTGGTGCCTCGGGAACCCTGCACACATCGTTCGGGGCCGTAGTGGGAACCTCGGCCGGACTCCTTGCGAATGGAACCTGAATAGGCGATAAACCTGGACTAGGGACTTGTGTGGTTAGTCAGGTCGTGGCCAACGCCCTCACCAGGCTTCAGCTTGAAGGTTGCCGAGATACATGGCGGTAAGTGGTGAGAGCGTGTGTGAAGAAGTACACCCCTGCGGGGTTAACATCATCTATTTGAATAGCCGCATCCATGGTAAAGGACTACTAGGGTTGCTTGTGCAGTTCGTAGACAAGTGAAAGTGGATACTCTAAAATGCACAAGATAAGCATGAGTGCTATGGATGGCCTTCTCGTAGGGAGATGGGAGCGGATCCATAGTGGTATATTGATATAGTGAATATGTGGACTCGTGTGCGGCACCTCAAAAGAGTTACTAGCAGTCGTAGGACAGGATACCCACTGAGTCAAAGCTGGCTTGCTGCAGTTAAACTCCACCACCCCTTTATTGATATTGATGCATATGTAGCTAGTTCTAATGTAAGTCTTGCTGGGTACATTTGTACTCATGTTTGCTTAAGTTATGTTTTGCAGAGAGACTTCAGTCTCACTAGTAGTTCTGCGTGGACTTCGATGTCTAGCTTGTTACCTCTACTACGATCTTGTAAGAGGGTCTTGTAGATAGTCAGGCTTCTCAACCTTTTTCATTTGTAGGTGTCTATACTCAGACATGATATGCTTCTGTTGCTTGTATGCTCTGTATGTTGGGTCATGAGACCCATGTTTGTAATATTTGGCTCCTCGGAGCCTATTGAATAAATACTTTGAGTCGTAGAGTTCTGTTGTGATGCCATGTTGTATTTGCACATATCGAGCATATTGTGTGTATGCTTTTGAAATGCTTGCTATGTGTGAGATCCGACAACCTAGTTATTTATTCTTGGTAGCCTCTCTTATGGGGAAATGTCTCCTTGTGCTTCCACTGAGACATGGTAGCTTGCTATTGCTCCAGAACACTTAGGCTGGCCGGCATGTGTCCTTCTTTGTTCCTGTGTCTGTCCCTTCGGGGAAATGTCATGCATTGTTCTTTTAAGTTCTTTTAGCTTCCTAAAACTTGGGATCATACGTTGATGATTGACACGTACATTGTTGGGTCATGTACGTCTGTCCCTGTAAGTTAGCGCCACCTTGGGTTTACGACTAGTCATGTCGGTCCGGGTTCTTTGTCATATGGATGCTAGCGACACTATCATATACGTGAGTCTAAAGGCGCAAACGGTCTCAGGACAGTAAAGGTGGCACCCATGGGGATACCGTGCATGAGGCCGCAAAGTGATATGATGTGTTACATGCTAGATTGGTGTGACTTAGGATCGGGGTCCTGACATTTTTAGACCGTGCCAACTCTATAATTCTCTAAGAACCAAAACCTTCTAGATAGTTCCACAACACCAATGTCCAAGTCAATATAATATATTATCTACTAAAATGTCCAATTTAATATCATGTGTAGAAACATTAGAGCAATGTGCTCTACTTTACCCATAGTGTACCCCCAAAATTTGTCGAGAAAATCGATATGACCAAGGCATGACACGGACATGCTCCAATGCCTCTTATGCGTAATTACAATCTGAAGTTTCTAAAAATAGTACTCTCAAAATCAATATTAAATGAAGGCGATCTTTTAGTTCTAACCATTTCAGAAACAATTTAAAGGACCGAACACTTGGGAAAATACACGATGGTTTCGCTGTTACTACCCACTAGTGCTCACTTCACAAATTTCAGCTAAACATACCCAGGACTTCACTTGCAATCAATTGTCATTTTCCTCAAATAAACATACACATTGTATAATCACACAACATATCTAACAAAAGAACTCGGAGCAGTGAAATAATAAATATAAACAACAGATCCACCAGTAAGGTGAGCTACAGTTGTTCAATTCCCTGGACATAGTTTGCTCATAGCAACCTTCATGGCTTTGTTTTGATCTGCAGAGCCTCGGCACACTACATGAACCAGATAACAACTTTGAGACATACAAATTATCTGAATCTATCTACCTGTCAAGATGGACTTCGACGGTGGCCCACCGATCATATTTAGGAACTCAGAAAATATACCCACTTGAAATTCTCAACTTGCTCATCCCTCATAAAAAGTCCAGCCAATATAATGCTCTAAAAATGATTGCTCGCTTCTATAAGAAGGTCGAACGGCATGTCCTACATATTGGTTCGTTATGAACCAACGGTTGTCATTCGCGGGCAGTAGCATGATCGGCGGTCGTCACTCACATATGCAAGACCGACGGTTCTCTGCCTCTAGCTTCCCCTACATAAATTAATTGGAACACCATTAGGTCCATGGTCTATGATGTACTTACAAATGGTGTCATTATTCAGCAACAAAGTACGCAAGACTCACCGAACACCGCAAAACAATCTCCTGCATGGATTTACTCTCCTCTGCGTTTAGTATGCTCCTCCCATGACGTATACCAAACTGTTCCGGCCTAATTACATTCTTTGGTTCCTCGGCATATTTCATGATTGACTGCTCATGCACACTCTTTTACGAAGCTCGCCGAGTTCTGTCTGGAGGTGCACTACCAAGGCAAAGCCTGAAACCATTTCTTCAGTTAACAAACTAAGCGTAAATCAGGAGTACACAAACCATGAAATATGCCAGTATATTTAATGGATGCACCCCAAACAAGACAATATGCTCCTTTGCTGGAACACATTCGAATAGAGCCTGCAATTATATGCAGCACACACTATACAGAATCGGTGGTTCAGAGATAACTAGAAGAGCAGCAACTATGTTAACTCTTCATCCAGCCCGGTACCTCCGGGGCTCTGGGTTCACCTTCCCTGTGGACTGAACCGACTGCGTCGATGATGCATTCTTCCTTCACCGCACTTCACGTATCCTAAGCTCAAAACAACAATAGAGAGAAGGCTCAAATACAACAACATCAAAGGATGGTTAAGATTAATACCAGAACATTTATGCTTCTAAAATCACAGATTTTTCAGCTGATGAGTGTTGGTTTCAAACTACCCTATGCGCGACACACCAGACCTCAAACCATCTTACGTCGATAGTGCATACATGAGCATCTTCAATCAAGAAGAAACCCGGCGAGCACAGCAACCTGCCAGAACAAGACACACGAACACACCCATACGTTGCTGAACATACGGGTTCGTTCTCACTTGATGGGGATGGGTACTGAGGATGAGAATGAGAACTGGTGTGCAGCGCACATGCGCTCGTCGTTGTCTTGTACCGTCTCATGCTCATGTGCGAGAGTGGCATCACCAAAGCATGACATGGTCGCGCTGGCAAGCCCCAGCGGACGTCTAGGGTTATGGTTGGGGACGCATGCAAAGCAATATTGATGATGATGTGATGGCAAATAAGTGGAGGAGACCATGGTGGGTTCGCTATCGGGGGTTGGGTGCGACATATGCCAAAGCATGGCTTATCATGGTGGGGGCGAGTAGAACATCGCCGGTGCCTGGAAACGGGATGAGGCGAAGACATGCACGCCGACGGATCTTACCCAGCTTTAGGGCTCTCCGAGGAGATAACACCCCTACTGCTGCTCTGCGGGGTCTCCGCATGGTCACTAAGGCAAAGTGAATACAAGGGTGCTCCTAGAGCTGTTTCTGGCGGTAGGAGAAGGCAAGGCTAGCTCTCTCCTTCCTGTGTGGTCTGTCTAATGCTAATGGATGCGAACCCTTTGCATGGGTGCCCTGGGGGGTTTATATAGGCCTACCCCCCAGGGTTACAATGGTAAAACCGGCTGGGCGCGGGTCCTAGCCGTCTGCCTCTCAGGCGCCGTCCTCTCCGCCGACTCCTGGGGCCCGCTGACTGGCCTGGTACAAGGGCGTCAGCCCGTGTCCGCCGCGGGCGGGTCTTGCCGGCTGCAGATTATTGTAGTCGTGCTTCTAATGATGCAGGCTTGGTCATGGGGTCATGGCAACAGTGCCGCCGCCTAACGGGCGATCACTGTTGCCATTCCCCTGTCGTGTCTGGTTAATGGCGTGTGGGGCCCGTGTTAGGGGCCGGCCGACTCCAGGGGGCGACTCCCAACGGGTCCGACTCTCGGCGCTCTCGTCGTCTTCAGTACTCTCGCTGACTGGTAGGCCCCGCCGTCTCTGGGCCGTACAGACAGGTGGTCGTGGGCACAGGATCCCGCCCCAAGGGCTGATGTCAGGGCTGGCATGGCCACAGTGCCGCGCCGGGCGGAGATCTCCGTGGGTACGACGCGTTGTGGCCATACCTGCCCATAATTAGCGGGTGGTTGGAAGTCACGGGCCGACTCCCCATAGTCGGCTCCCTGGGAGTCGCCTCTGGGACTCGGCTTAACTAGAGGTCGCCTCCGGTGACTCGGCTCATCTTGGAGTCGCCTCTGTGGACTCGGCTTGTCTTGGAGTCGCCTCTGGGGACTCGGCTTGTCTTGGAGTCACCTCTGGGGACTCGGCTTGTCTTGGAGTCGCCCAGTACTTGAGGCGTGATGCCTGATGTCTTGAAAGGTTCTGGGGCTCGGGTTAGCCTACCCGTGGCCCATTACTCCGACAGTAGTCCCCGAAGCTGGTGAGGCTTCGAGGGTGATACGTCGTGCACCTCAACAATTTCATTCTTCTGGTGGGGGAATGCAGGCCTTGATGGCCGTCTTCGGGCCGGCTGGATGGAGTCGGATCCACCGAAGGCCGTCTTGCCTCTCGAGGAGTTTGAGCGTCGCAAGGGGAACCAGCGGCGTGCGATCGCTTCCACGGTCGCCCGCCGCGGCCCGTCATGTGGCGCCACGTGGCGAGGCGTTTGCCTGCCTGCAGCGATGGGACGAGCCGTCGGCGGGGCCGCCACTACCGCGCCTCAGCACGCGAACGTATCCGCTGTTGCCGTGCGGGCGGTTGGGTTCCCCACGTCGTTACTGCGTGCAGTAACTTCATGGGTTTAATTGTGGGGGGCGTGGGGTCTCACGCGCAGTTAATCCCACGCCGCCCCATCGGCCTCTCAGCCTACAGGCTTATAAATAGGCGGGGGGAGCGGGACGGCGAAGCGCGCGCTTGTTCTTCCCTGCTTCCCCCGCTTCCTCCTTCTTCTTCTTCTTCCTGCCTTCGTCACACCACGCCGCACCGCACCGCAGCGATGAGTTCCTCCTCCGTCGCGGCTCCTGCCATTCGCTCTGGCGTGTGGGACGGCTCTACGGTGGACGATGACGCCATCGAGCACCTCCGCAGGACGCGCCGGCCCCCTGGCGCAAACACGTGCGACCAGCGCCGCCGAGGCGGAGATAAAACGGCGCCGAGGAGGGCGAGCGGGTCATATTTCGCTCGCACCTCATGCGCGGCATGGGCCTGCCGGCGAGCGGCTTCCTCCGTTCTTTCTTGGAGTTCAACGGACTCCAGCCGCACCACCTCACCCCGAACACGGTGGTGCTGCTGGCCGCCTTCGCCACCCTGTGCGAGGGTTTTCTTAGCATTCTCCCCACTATCGAGCTGTGGGGAGAGTTCTTCCAGTCCAAGCTCGGCACGCACGTCGCCGGCGTGCTGGCTCAATGCGGCGCCTTCATTCGCCATGCGCGCAGGTCGACCACTGACAACCCCTTTCCCTCCATCGCGTTAATCAAGTCGGTGAAGATGTGGCAGCGGTCGTACTTCTATGTGAAGAACGTCGCCACTGAAGGCGACTGCGTTAACTTGCCGCACTACGATGCCGGCGCGTCGGCTGGGAGGCTCCCCAGCTGGTCCCATCGGGTCAAGTCGCTGACTCCTGCCGGTGCCGCCGCCGTCGCCGTAGCGACTCAGTCTTGGATCGGAAGGCTGGTCGAGCCGACTTGCTGGCCGCCTTCATGGCGCGCCGAGTCCTCCCACTCCAAGGCCGACCTCATCTGATCTGTCAGATGAGCGACCGCCGGGACCCGAGCCGGATGAGCACCTGGGACATGCCTCACGCGGAGGTGGCGAACATGGTGAACCACATCGCGAACTGCGAGCTCGCGGAAGACTGGCAGTTCGGCAAGGAGCCGTACTCACGCGCCAACCCTCCACCTGTGGTAAGTCAAATCTTTGCTCTTCTGTTTTTCTTTGTAGCCGAATCCGACTTCTGATCTTCTTGGTTCTTCGAGTCAGAACCCCCTCATCCAGCCTGTAGCCGGCGCCACGGGGCCGCCCCGGGAGTTCGCTCCAGACCGAGCGGAAAGCGACATCGACGACCCCGACTTGGGGGCGGCGGCGATGGAGGCCGCGCCCGGGCGGAGGAGGAGGAAGGCGGCTTCCGTCCTCGGCGACCTTCGCCGATGGCGAAAGACGAGGCGAAGGAAGTCGTCCCGCGCCGCCAACCGAAAGCCGGCCATCCAGGCGCGAGTTCCTCCGCCGGCTTGGCCGGTCAAGTCGGCGCGAAGAAGCATCGGGCCGCGTCGAGCTCGCTCGGCGGTCGGCCGAAAAAGTTCAAGGGGGCGGCCGCTGCAACCAAGCGGGAGGAGGCGATTGCGAAGGCCAACCGCTTCCACAAGGAAGTGAAGAAGCCGCTGCTAGTCTCTGCGTAAGTGCTGACTGCCTTTGTCTTGTTTTCTTTGACGGATATTTTCCGAGTCTTTTTCATTCCGTCTTTTGCTTCAGGGCCCCTCTTTCTCTTGAGAGGGTCGCCGTCCCCTCTGTCATGGGGTCGGCCGAGACGTCCACCAATACTCGGTGGATTGACCCCGCCGCCGACCTCCTGGAGGCGACGGAGCGCAACATGCGGGAGAAGCGTGACGAGGAAGAGGCTGATCGTCTGGAGAAGGCGGAGGCCGAGAAAGCGGCGGCCTCCGCCCAGAAGAAGCTGAAGGAGGCCGAAGCCGCCACCGCAGCCAAACAGCAGGCTGAGGAGACCGTGCGCCGCCAGTCGGCGTTGCTTGTCGTCTCGCTGAACTCCGCGCCGCCGCCCCCGGAATTCACGGGGCAGACTGGAGAAGTCGGCGGGGAGCACTCCATCGTGGAGAAGGACGGTGGCGAGGCCTCCACGTCGGGCATGGCCACGCCACCATCGCCGCCTCCGCCGCATGGCAAGCAGCCGGCTGGCCCGCTAGTGCCGCCGACTAAGGACGAGGCGGTGGCGAGGCTGCTCCTTCAAGTCGCCTTGCCAGCGCCGCCGTCTCGAGAAGGCGGTATTGGCGCCACGCCCCTTGGAAGCCGGCGCCGCCAGCTCGGCCATTCGAGATCTTTGAGGCCTGGCGCTCGCCCTCTTGGATGGGTGCGAGGCGGCGGCAGTCCGCCAAACCAGCGCTCCTGGCGTGCGGCGGCTTCTGGCTGGCGAAGCCATCGAGGCTACCCAGGCGCATCTGGCGTCCACGGCGTCTATCCGAGTATGTTTTCTTTTTTGACTTTGTCTCTTCTCGTTCTTCTCGTGAAGCGCCAGCGCACTCCTGCTGAGTGTAATCCCGAGTTTTGGGCGGCTGCTGCCTGACAGCGCCCGGAACTCATTCTCGCAGTTCCTCATCTTTGTCTTTGTCGATTGTTTATCACAGGAGTATCACAACCTCCGCGTCACCGCCTTCAACATAGCGTTGAGCAGGTGGGAAGCGGACTGCCGACTGTCGGAGGCGGAGTAAGTTCTTCTTCTTTTTTCGCGATTTGGCGCACTGCGAACTGTAGTCCCGAGATTCGAGACCGGCTGCTGGCGGTCGGGCGGATCTTCTGGCGACCTTCCTTGTTGGCGACTTAACGTGTTTCTTTTTGTTCTTGAGAGGCCAATGCGCTCTTGAGAACGGTTGGGCGAAGTCAGCCTGACCCTTGGCGCCAGGAGGAGGAGTCGCGGCCAGCTTCGCCATAAGCGCGACTTGCTGCCACACGCTTGGCGGAAGCGAAGGAGCTGCTGAAGGCGGCTCAGGACGAGGCGGAGAAGAAAGAGACCGCTCTCCTGGCCGAGTTCGAGATCGAGCGCTCCTCCTGGACTGACAAGGAGGCGATGCTGACTTCCGGCTTCCACGAGATCGAAGACATTGTCGATGGTGAGTTTCTTTGCCTTCTTTCTTCGAACCGCTGACTGCAAGTCAAGCCGATTTCTGACTCTTTCTTTTTGCTTCTTTCTGTTTGGGGCAGACTTCTTCCCTGGCCACTCGCAGGCGGTCACCCGAGCCATTGAGGCTGATCGTGAGGCGTGGAGGGCGAACGGCGAGGAGATCGCCGCCAACGCCCCCCTGACCGTCGATGAGCAGCTCCTAAGCTTCGAGACCCATCTGCGGCCGGCCCATCAGCTCTTCTTGCCCGGCTTCAACGCCGGGGCCCAGCGATCTCGCCTGTGGCCAGGCATGCGGCCTGCGCCTTGCCAGTCGGATGCCGGTGGCTGGAGGTCATGACCAGCCGTCTTGAGGCTTGGAAGGGTCCTCGGCCCGGCTGGAAGCGCGCCGGGCCTTGGAATTCGTCAAGGCTTGGTATCGAGGCTGGACTGACCGCTGGCAGCGTTCGGTCGAGGCTCGAGCGAAGCTGGCGGTGTGGAATGCGCCCTCGTCGGCGTCTGGCGGCGATCACCGACTATACCGACACCAGCGTCTTCGTTCTGAGCAGACGCGAGCAGCGAAGAGGTGCCGCGGAGTGGTTGAGATGAACCGGACTACTGACGAGGACTCGGCGGAGGTGATCAGCTCCGGCACCGAGGAGGAAAATGAGGTGGGGGCGGAGACAAGGCGGGGCGCCCGGAAGGCAAGCGGACCACCAGCCTCGGCTCGATCGCGCCTCCGGCCAGAGCAGCGTCCGACCAGGCGGCTGCCGCCGAGAGCGATCAAGCGAGACCGCCCGGCCGGCTCTCGGCGCTCGACACCGCCGTCTCCGCCGACCCTCCGAGCCCGCCTGCCGCTCCTTAGGCTGCCGTCTTGCCTTTATTATTCCTGTCTTAATAGTCTTTGAAAGAACTTGTTAATTCGCACAATTCCACCCGCGGGGTGTATCTTGAATTTGGCCAGAGGCCTATGTTATGTAAATATCTACCCGACTTCTATCTTTCCTTGTTTATTGCTCTTTTGGCTTTTTCCTTTGCCGCCTTTTTAGTCGCCGCCTTGCCAGACGAGCAGCCACTCTGCGGACAGCCGCTGGGTCAAATGCTTGGCTACCTTAGGGAAGGCAAGTACTTGGCCTTTTTAGAGTTTTTTAACAAGTTGGAAAGAAGGCGGCGAGCCGACTATTCGAGAGTCGGCTCTGCAGAGAGAGGCTGGAAGCCGGCTTGGGCTATGCATATGCTTTGAGTCCTTAGCCATTTTTTCGTGTGTGCGCTTGTTCTTGCTTACTCTCGCCTACTAACATGATCGCTCTGCGAGCTGCTTGACTTCGACAGAGAGGCGGCTTAAGCGCCGCACACTACTTGTCCGACTGCAGGAAGCATTTCATAGCGCAAGACGGCGAGTCCCCGGGCCGACTAGTCAAACCCGGTGCCAAGCGGCATAACAAAGAGTAGCATACTCGGAGGCATAATTCTTATCATATAGATAACAAAAAGGGCAGTCCCCGAGCTCGTCTCGGGGGCCCAAAGTCTCGGTACTTTAATACAAAGGATAGCGTGGTACATACTGCATCAACTGTAAAATCTTCGGAGAAGGTTTGCATTCCATGGTCGTTCTGACTCCTTGCCGGAGTCGTCCCTCTTGCGCGCTCGAGGCTTCTGAGCGTCTATTAGGTAGTAGGAGTCATTGCCCAGCACTTTGTTGATGATGAAGGGTCCTTCCCAAGGTGCCGACAACTTGTGCTGGCTGGCTGTCCGCTGAATCAGCCGGAGCACAAGGTCGCTGAGGGAGTCCTGGACTAGGGGGTGTCCGGACAGCCGGACTATCAATATCCGCCGGACTCCAAGACTACGAAGATACAAGATTGAAGACTCCGTCCCGTGTCCGGATGGGACTTTCCTTGGCGTGGAAGGCAAGCTTGGCGATACGAATATGTAGATCTCCTACCATTGTAACCGACTCTGTGTAACCCTAGCCTCCTCCGGTGTCTATATAAACCGGAGGGCTTTAGTCCATAGGACAACATACATTACAACAATCATACCATAGGCTAGCTTCTAGGGTTTAGCCTCCTTGATCTCGTGGTAGATCCACTCTTGTACTACCCATATCATCAATATTAATCAAGCAGGACATAGGGTTTTACCTCCATCGAGAGGGCCCGAACCTGGGTAAAAACATCGTGTCCCTCGTCTCCTGTCACCACCCGCCTAGACGCACAGTTTGGGACCCCCTACCCGAGATCCGCCGGTTTTGACACCGACATTGGTGCTTTCATTGAGAGTTCCTCTGTGTCGTCACCGATAGGTTTGATGGCATCTTCAACCAGCAACGCTGTCCAGGGTGAGACTTTTCTCCCCGGACAGATCTTCGTATCCGGCGGCTTCGCCCAGCGGGCCAATTCACTTGGCCATCTGGAGCAGATCAGCTTCGCCCCTGGCTGTCGGTCGATTTGGAAGCTTAAACTTCATGGCGATGTTCGCGAGACTTAATCTTGACGGACTCGAGCGAGCCGAAGCGCCACACTTGTGACGATGGGCATGATCTAGCTCTGCCGCCCGAACAGTGCCTTGGTGGCGCTGCGGATCCGCTTGACCATTAGCCGGAGCCGATCGCCCGGATCGAGGCTGGTGGATAGATGCCACAGGGGCTTCAACATCCACGGCGATGGGCGAACACCAATCTTGTCCCTGCGAAACTTCGTGATTCCGGGCGCGGACTCCTTCTTTGGACTCCGAACCTCCGCGCCCTACCAATCGATCCGGATTAGGCGCCGGTTATAGGATTCACCGCGCGGACATCTTCCAATGCTTCGCCTTTTCGGCGATATCTTGAATTCACTAAAGCATCTCGTTATCGGGAGAGTCCTCGCGGATTATGGCGGGGATGGTTGGGATACGAACGACGAAGAAATTGAGCCCACCCACCACCCACTTTGTAGCCACTTGTCGGCGATCTAACCGACATGCTGACTTTGACTCCAAAGGCATTGGCGGAATAAGCGACAATCTTTGAGACGAACAAGAAAGCGAGCCTATAAGGCGCGGAGGACCACCTCGTCACATGACATACATATGGTGGACACCCCAAAGGAGAGCGATAACGAGGACCAACGGGCCGCGGCAGAAGATGACCCCGCCGACAAATGACCAAAACAGCGGCGCAGACGCCGCCCTAAGTCCCGCCTCGACAACAACGCTCCAAAGGAGCCCGCAATACGGCAGGGCTCACAAGTGGACGATGAACAACCGTCCGAACACGACGAGTCAGATAATCAGTCCAGGCCGGTGAAAACAACGGTCGGACGACCTCATGCGGACACGCCACGGAGAGTAGAACCTTCGAAAAAAGACTCGTCGATCTGCAAGAAGCTGAAGAAGGAAAAGCGGAAGCTCAAAACAGCGGAAGACACACTCGAGAATGAGATGGAGCAAAGTGCTCAAAACCGCAGAATAAAATGCGGCAATGGCAACCAATCAAAGAGCTACCCGGCGCATAGCTGCTACGGAATTTGACGAGGAGGCCATAGAGCCTCCACCGTCCAAAAATAAAGAGGCTGCTGGTTGGATAGGCGGCGGATGACGAGCCAAATTCGGCAACAAGCGCCACACATAAACCAACCAGCGAACTTGGAAGGATAGATGGCCCAGCTAGGTCCATCTACGGGCCAAGGAGAAGGCCCCACAAAACATGGTAACCGTCAAGTGTCCGATGATAGCGGCACACACAAATCTGAGGCGCCGCACCCACTATGTTTCACCGATGAGTCTTTGGACCATGAATTCGGCAGGATTTAAACCCATAAACATAGAGGCCTACGATGGAACAACGAGACCACAGATGCGGATGAAGATTATATACTACATATACACATGGCGGAGGAGGCGATCTCCACGCCATAAAATATCTACCCCTCAAGCTCAAAGGGCCAGCCCGTCATTGGCTTAAAAGCCTCCCGAGCTCTTGTTGGAAGTTGGGAAGAGCTCGAGGATGCGTTTAGAAACAAATTTTCAAGGGACTTATGTCCGTCCTCCGGATCTGAGATGATCTAAGTCACATAACTCAACAGCCCGGAGAATCAGCGCGGAAGTGCAGAACAGGTTTCTTACCAAAAGAACCAAATAGTCGATTGTCCGGACGCCAAAGCCTTAGCAGCTTTCAAGCATAATGTCAGGAGACGAATGGCTGGCCAGGCACCTCGGTCGAGAGAAGCCGAGGACAATGTCCGCACTAACAAGCCTCATGACCGCTTCTGCAGCGGAGAAGATAGCTGGCTAGCAAGATGCAGCACCAGCTGACCCAAGTACATCGAGATAAGAGATGGAAAGCGGAAAATCACGGCGCGAAAAAGAGCAGCGCCGGAATAAAGAAAAAAGCCCAAAACACGGCGGTCAACGCCGGATTCAAAAGCTCGTGGCCCAACAACAAAACACATCCTCTTAAGGATGACGGTGATTTAATTGTCCAACAAAACAAGATTTTGGGTCGGATATGTCAAATCCACAGTACCCGGAAGGCACGCAAATCACACCCACGAGGGATTGTTGGGTTTTAAACAGTCCGGCCGACTAAATGCCGAACACAAGGGGCTCGACGCGTCAAGCGAAGAAGATAAACCCCATCAGCAGAGCACCGGAGAACAAAAGACTTTCCCACAAGGGGTCAAAACAGTAAACTCACTTCATGTGATAATACGGAAAGTAGTGCGGCACTTCCTAAAAAGAGTTTCGTGCGATCCAAACCAGCAAACCATAGAGATTGGATATCAAAGCCAATCACTTTCGACCACAGGACTACTCGAAGCGTTAAAGCAGCGGGCGGACTCACGATGCTGAATCCCATAATAGACGGATTACAATTTACTAACGTCCTAATGGATAGACCCTACCAAAATTCGACACAGCCGCACTTCCTTCAAAGGAGTGACGCCAGGCCCTTACGCCAAGTGCACAGGCTCTATATTACTAGAAGTCGTGTTCGGATCGCGAACAATTTTCGACATAAAAGTTAATTTTCATATCGTCCCATTTGAAAGTGAATATCAAGCACTCTTGGGGCGAAAGGCTTTAATCGCTTCAACGCCATACCGCATTCGCGTCTCTTACACTCAAGATGCCGGTCCGCGTGGCGTCATTTTAGTCGAGGTCATAAAGACCGGACTCGGATAAACGAATCCGGCTTTAGCGGGCTAGGGCTCCCTAGCCGCATACCCCTTCCGAGGGGCTACCGCACAAAACAACGGCGGGTTCATAACAACCCTGCTTTAATTATTTCTTCCTTTTACATATTTTCCGCACGATTTATTTTCAAACTAAGCGTTCCTCTCTTTTCTGAGATGAACAACGTGCATGCCCGTCTAGAATAAGCGGCTGCGGGAGAGACGGTAGCAGAGCGTGCGGTAGGGACCCGTTGTGAGGATTCTTTTCATTAAGACCTGCGTAAACCTTTTTCTGTCTCTTGTTGTTACTCTCCTTGGTTTCTTCCTATAGCCAAAGCGAACTGGCGTTTTGGCATCGGCGCGTTAGAAGACCATGCCGTGCACGGACACTAGGGGCTTAGGGCATCGCTGCCCATTATTATAAAGACCGAACACCTTAGGGAGTGTTGGCGTCTCGAGTTAGGCATTATATGCATCAGCTCCGAATCATGTATTTGGTCAAATATTGGGTTTGCCCGGCTCCTGTGTTTCTTTGCCTTCGTTCCGTATCACCGGCTAACGGCACCGGAGAACTCTGCGATTGTGCCCGGTTAATTTGGCGAGCACCTCGATGAAAGCCAAACCGGCTTGTCATGATACTGCGAGACTGGTCGACCACTCGATCGACTACGGAATGTTTAGAATTCCCGCTTTGACGAAGGACCGTTTCGGTCGAGCACATCGCACCCGAATTCGGAGATGTGCGGTGCCACCGAGGGCTATATCGTAGCCCCACCCTCGAGCTCCAGGCTAAGTGAAAGTGCTAAAGCATTATAGTCCGGATTGCCTAGTTAAGCTCGCTACCACCTCCTTAAACAGGACCGAGGCGTCGGATTAAGTGTGGCAGCGCTATTTTGCGAACACCCGCACTTCTGTGCGTGGGGGCTGAAGCGAAAGGCGCAATCTTTCAAGTTATACAAGAGTATACGTAAACGGCCGCATAGGAGAAGTTTTACTACTTGGGACGCACAAGTATAAAAAGCAGTTATAACATAATCATTGATTTACAAGCTAATACGTTCATTTGAACGTGATGCTTTCGAAACTGCGACTCTATTATCTGGCGCCACGCATAACTTCCCAGTAGTGCTCGAAAGGGAGCCGGCTTTCATCCGAACCCTGGGCGGCAACAGCGGTGGCATCCATCTCCGGACAATGCACCTTCACACGGGCAAGAGCCATCCGCGCGCCCTCGATGCAGGCCGACCGCTTCATCTCCTTTATATGCGGCACCGCTCCAAGGAATTGCTGCAGTAAGCCGAAGTAGCTCGTCGCCTTGGACCTCTCCGGCCATACATGGCCCACGATGTCGATCATAGCAAGTCCGGACAATCTATTTAGCTCGGCCCATTCGGCCAGCCCGTCATCAGCGGTAGTGGCGATCCGGACTGTGGAATTGAGACCAATACAGCTCTTCCGTCTCGTGATCCTCCTGGCTCTGGAAATGCTTAATGGCATCGGCCGCACTTGCAGCTAAATCCATATACGGATCCTCCGTACTCCACAGTCGCTCAAATTGAGCATACTTTCCATCCATAAACGGCGCGCCGAGAAAAGGCTTGCCAGCCACGATATCTCCGCCCTGGCGCAGTTCCTCATTCATAGCCCACATTGCAGAGCGGGCATCCTTGGCTTCGGCGGTGGCCTTCTTCAGGTCTTCCCGCTCAGATAAGCGCTCCTTCTCAAGAGCCTCATTGCGGTCGGCAGCATCCTTTACTTTCATGGCCAATTCGGCCACCTCCGCCCTGCTTAGGCAGTGCGTAGCCTTTTCGGCTTTTAACTCCTCGGCCGCCTTCGAGGCAGCCGCGTCACTCCTTCGGGCTTCCTCCTTAGCTCGAGCAAGTTCAGCCCGAAGGGTCTCCACAGCAGCAGCACCGTCTGTACAACAGCATATAATTTATAAGAGGAGGGCTTCAGCCCCCTTAAATAAAGCGACTGCGGGGAACTCTCTTACCTTGCGACTCGTCAAGTCACCTGTTGACAAGTGTGATGTTCGCATTCGCCAAGTCAAGTTGTCATTTTAATTCGGCAAACTCACTAGTCCGGCTAGCCCCCGGACTATCCGCCACCTATATAGGAACGACGGAATTCATTACTTTAGATCCTCGGTACGCTGTCGTTTCCGACAACCTACTGAGTCTCAGGGGCTACTATCTATACAGGGCGCATTTTTATGTGCGAAACTGTTAAAAGACAAAAGGGTGCGTCATTCCCGCATACCTCAAATCCCGCCAGCAAACTCATGGCGGCATTGTGCAATCCGCTTTCGTCGGACGAAATCCTTCAATCACCATACGCATTAGCGCACGGTGATCTTGAAATGGGCGCCCTCTCAAGCAGATTTTTTAGTTCTCCGGCGGATACTAGTGGGTGCCGAACTCTCGGCCCCTCGGGACTCGGGGATACCCTCCATGATGATACTTGGGCTCGCCGCCTTATCGGCGGCGCTGCGAGCGGAGCGTGTCGCTCTCCATCATCTCCGGAAGAAGGTCCCCGAAGATGAACTCATCGAGAAAGGCTGCAGATCCGAACTGCAAGATAAATATTTTGGTTACCCACAGAAGCATAAATGAAGGTATTTCCCTACTAATTAATTCCCTCTTTTCATACTCACGGCTCGTTGGAGGGCTGACCTTTTGGCAATGATTGTGCGTCCGGATTCTCTCCGGCCGCCGGACCCCCCGGTGAAGATCTCTTCCCACGCTTAGGGGCTTTGGCCTCCGGATCTTTGGAGGCGGTCCTCTTCTCCCCCTGAAGGGAGGGGTTCTTGATTCCCCTCTCCTCAGACGCCCCTTTGGGCGAAATGTTAGCTCCTCTATTTTCCCCTTTGCCCCCTTCTTTGGGCGCAACCTCCAACATTGTGACCAGCACGGGCTCCAGTGCGGTCTCTGGGAGGGGGGCCGGACACCTTATCAGCCTTGATCGCGCCACCCATTCCTGTGAAGAATGCTTGAGTCGGGGCGTAATCTAGAAAGGCGTATAAACAGAAAGTCCGGACTTTGAGCTATTTACCTGAGTATCCGGGTGATTGCGGCTTAGGCCTGCGTCCTCGGTTAGTTTCGGACACGCCACCTGTGGTCCGAAGAACAACTTGTACATCTCCACGGGTATCGCACCCATAAAGTGTTGGAGAATCCGAGGTCCCTCCGGATGGAACTCCCATAGACGGAGAGGGCCCAGCGTTCTGAGGCGAAAGATGCCTCGATTAGCATAACACGCATCACCTTGATCAGGTCGATCTCCCTCGCTTGGTGGTCTCGAATCCGGCCCTCGGTGAGGGCACGTCTTGAGCGGCCCCAATTGAGCCCTTGGTTGACCCACGACATTAGGCGGCGTGGAGGTCCCGGCGGAAGGCGGCGGCTTTTGCTTGCTGCCCTTGAGCGGTGATATAGAACCACTCCTGCTGCCTGGCCCGAGTTCCTCTTGGAAGGAACCCTCGGACCCGCGAGGCATCGGCCTTTTGCTTATGGCGCCCCACGCACTCCACTTGGCGCCCCGATCATCTTGGCTCCACCTTGAAGGTCTTGACCCACAGGCGAAGTGGGGAGTAGCGGAGGAAAGGCTTCGCGAAGATAATGAATGCGGAGATGTGGAGGATGGACTCGGAGCCAAGTCGTGGAAGTCCAGCCCATAGTAGAACAGGAGCCCTCTCACGAAGGGATCCGTCGGAAGCCTAAACCCGGCGGAGGTGGGATCTGAAAGCAGCGTATTCACGGGCTCGGGCGGGCACGCCTGCCCTTGGGCGGCAACCTGTCTGAAAAACCTCGTGGGCCGTGTACTTGGCCCAGCGTAACCGATAAGTCCTCCTCCGTGGCGGAGGAGGCATCCACCGCCACGAGGTCGGGCGGACATGGTTAAGGATCCAGCGATCGAATCTGAGGCTCACGGGTGTTGGGCTGGGAGCAAAGAAGAGATTCGATCACGAGATTGAAGAACAAGGACGAGCCTTGGTCCTCTTATAAAGGGACCCGAAATACCAAGGGCCGTCTCCGTGACCGTTTGGGATTCGCCTTTGATAGAGGAGGCGTGGCAATGGGAACGGTTGGGTTACCCACGCACGTATTGATGAGAATCCCGGAATAAGCGGAACACGATCTCTGCTTTGACAAGACGTGCCAAGGAAACCGCTTCGCTAAGCGTCTTTGAGGTGGTATAGTAAAAAACGATTCAAACAAAGGCTTGGTGGTGGTGTGACGTCACGCCGCATAATACGTCAGCAGATTGAACTAAGTGTACATTTTATTCTCTCTATGGTGGAATGTGGAATTTATTTTGCAGAGTCGGACACTATCCTGGTGTTCATGATCTTCTCTGGATTATTCAAGGGAGGAACCCGCCTTGCAATGTCGAACACTATGCGCGCCGGACTTATCGTCATTGAAGACTGGTTCAGGGGCTACTGAGGGAGTCCTGGACTAGGGGGTGTCCGGACAGCCGGACTATCAATATCCGCGGACTCCAAGACTACGAAGATACAAGATTGAAGACTCCGTCCGTGTCGGGATGGGACTTTCCTTGGCGTGGAAGGCAAGCTTGGCGTCTGGATATGTAGATCTCCTACCATTGTAACCGACTACGTGTAACCCTAGCCTCCTCCGGTGTCTATATAAATCGGAGGGCTTTAGTCCGTAGGACAACATACATTACAACAATCATACCATAGGCTAGCTTCTAGGGTTTAGCCTCCTTGATCTCGTGGTAGATCCACTCTTGTACTACCCATATCATCAATATTAATCAAGCAGGACGTAGGGTTTTACCTCCATCGAGAGGGCCCGAACCTGGGTAAAAACATCGTGTCCCTCGTCTCCTGTTACCATCCGCCTAGACGCACAGTTCGGGACCCCCTACCCGAGATCCGCCGGTTTTGACACGGACAGTCGCCCTCTTGGAAAGATCTCGGTCTGACCTTCCGGTTGTAGTATCGGCGCAGACTCTGCTGGTAGATGCCGGACCGGCTGAGTGCCAACAGTCGGCCCTCTTCCAGCACGTCGACGCCGTCTTGACGTGCTTCTTCAGCTTCCTCTTTGGTGTACATGGTGACTCGT
Organism: Aegilops speltoides; assembly: GCA_021437245.1. NCBI lineage: Eukaryota > Viridiplantae > Streptophyta > Magnoliopsida > Poales > Poaceae > Aegilops > Aegilops speltoides. The sequence goes on along the minus strand of CM038147.1, from coordinate 489,362,360 downwards.
GGTGAGTCGAACTCTATGTCCGTCGGGATGGCGGCCCGGCACCGTGAAGCGAGGAAGAAAGGTGTGAAATCGGTTGAATTGTTTGGAGTCATCGCGGAACTCGAGAGGGCGGCTGGCAGCTCCTCAAGCCAACAACCGGCGAGCAGCTCGAGTGGTTCGACCGATCGAGGCTTGATGCGGACAAAATGAGGCCGTTTGCTCGCTCCACACGCCGTTTGGCTGCGGATGGGCAACGGACGCTAAGTCGATCGGATGCCTGCGTTGCGCGAAAGCGGGCCAAAAGCGCCTTTGGCAAAATTTGTGCCATTATCGGTAATGATCTTTGTGCGGTATGCCATACCGCGACCGTGATGTCGGCGATGAAAGTCACTTTGCAATCGGACCGTTCAACTTCTTGATGGGCTTTGCTTCTATCCACTTGGTGAACTTGTCCACGCGACAAGCGAGATGAGTTAGGCCGCCTCGGGCCGTCTTGAATGGTCCCACCATGTCCGGGCCCCAAACGCAAAGGGCGGCGATGGGGATTGTCTTCAGCGGAGCCGGTGAAGCGGCTTGGAGTGGAACTTCGCACACCTTGCATTTTGGACTAACTCTTTAGCCTCTTGCGAGCGATCGGCCGGAAGAAACCGTCTTAGAAAGGCTTTGGCGACGAGTGCTCTTGAAGCTGCATGGTGGCCGCACACGCCCTGATGGATGTCTCTGAGAATTGCTTGGCCTTGCTCTGGCTCCACGCAGCGCTGGTAGACACCAGTAACGTTGCGCCTGACCAGCTCTCTGTTGATTATGGTGTAGGCTGCCGCTCGGCGTTGCACTTGTCGAGCCAGGATTTCATCAGTTGGCAGCTCTCTGTTCACTAGAAATTTGAGGATGGGCTGCGCCCGTGAGGGTGCTGCTATTTCTTCGACCGCCACCACTGCGACTTGGACAAGGGCGGCTGGGCTCGCAGGCGGCGGGCTGGAATCTGCGGCCGCTTGCTGGATTGACGAAGTCCCCGGGCCGACTGGCGCAGTCCCCGGGCCGGGTTCTGAAGTCCCCGGGCTGGCTTCAACTGTGATTTTCTTGGGGCCGTCTGCTGGGGCTCTTGAGTCGGATCCGACTTCTTCGGGAGGAGCCGGCACAAAGATGGAGTCTGATTTTGGTGAAGGCTTGATAGACGGCTTAAGGAGGCGCTGAAGAGCGACGCCGGATGGTATTGCTTGGCGGGTGGAGCCGACTCGTGCCAAGGCGTCTGCTTGGTCGTTGTCATTCCTTGGCACGTGAAGCAACTCGCACCCCTCAAAGTATCCGCTGAGTTGCTGCACCAGGAAGCGGTAGCTCGCCATGTTTGCATCTTTGGCGTCCCAGTCACCAGATGACTGCTGGACCACCAAATCGGAGTCGCCATAGCACAGGATCCGGCGAATGCCGAGTTCTTTGGCAAGCCGGAGCCCGTGAATGAGCGCCTCGTATTCGGCGGCGTTGTTGGGGCGGCGAAGTGGATCTGCGGCACGATACTCGAGCTTGTCGTCTTTAGGGAGGTGAGGACGACGCCGGCTCCCAGTGCCGGTCGCATTTTGGAGCCGTCGAATGCATCCGCCAATGGGTGAAGTCGGTATTCTGGCGGTAGGTCTTGGTCTCGGCCACGGCGAGGAAATCGGCGATGCTTGCGACTTGATGGCGGTCGCGGGGCTGGTAGTAGATGGTGTAAGGAGCGGATCTATGGCCCATTTGGCTACTCGGCGAAGCGTCTCGGCTCCCAATGATCTCGGCCGGGTGGGGCTGTGCAAACCACGATGATTGGATGCTCTTGAAAGTAAGGCTTGACTTCTTGGCGGCAAAATGCACACCGTAGCACATCTTACAGTAGTGGGGGTAGTTACGCTTGGAGGTCGGCGATTACCTCGCTCGAGTGTAATACACCGTCTCGGACGAGGCGCTTGCCTTCCTCCTTGCGCTCGACTACAATGACTGTGCTGACTACTCGGCTGGTGGCGGCAATGTATAGGAGCATGGGCTCTTTAGGAGTCGGAGCTGCCAGCACAGGGGTAGTCAACATCTTCTTCAGCTGGAGAAATGCTTTCCGCCTTGCAGTTCCACTAAAAAAAGGTGGTCTTCTTCATCAATTGATACAAAGGGAGAGCTTTCGCCAAACCGGTGATGAATCGGTGATGGGCGTAAGCAGCGGTGAACTGCGCACATCTAACAGTCGGCTGGGTACCTCCATCCTCTCGATGGCCTTGATCTTCACGGGGTTGCACTCTATGCCGCGTTCAGAGACCAGGAAACCAAGGAGTTGGCCGACTGGTACTCCGAAAACGCACTTCTCAGGGTTGAGCTTGATCTAGAACCGGCGCAGGTTCTCAAAGGTTTCCTTGAGGTCTTCCAGCAGTGTCCCACGCTTCTCCGTCTTCACCACCAAATCATCCACATAGACGTGGGCATTTCTGCCGAGTTGCTTGAGGAGGCACTTCTGCATGCAACGCTGAAAGGTGGTGCCAGCATTCCTCAAGCCGAACGTCATGGTCAGGTAGCAGAAGGCTCCGAACAGTGTGATGAAGGCGGTCTTCAGTCTGTCTGCCGGGTTCAGCTTGATTTGGTGATATCCTGAATATGCCTCTAAGAAGCTCAACAGCTCGCATCCGGCTGTGGAGTCTATCACCTGATCGATTCTTGGTAAAGCAAAGGGGTCCTTGGGGCAAGCTTTGTTGAGGCTTGTGTAATCAATGCACATCCACCACTACTTGTTTTTCTTCAGTACCAAGACCGGGTTTGCCAACCACTTTGGAAAAAACACCTCCATAATGAAGCCGGCCGCCAGGAGCCGGGCTATCTTTTCTCCAACGACTCTTCTCTTCTCTTCTGACAGGCGGCGCAAGGGCTGCCTGACGGGCTTCACATCGGGTCGGACATGTAACTTGTGCTCGGGCGACCTGGCGGTACACTGGCATGTCTTTAGGGGACCATGCAAAGATGTCTCGATTCTCACGAAGGAAATCGACGAGCTCGCCTTCCTATTTACTGCCAAGGTTCGTACCCATGACAGCGTACCTCTCTAGGTGCTCCGGGTCCAAGGGTATCTTCTTAGTCTCTTTGGCCGGCTTGAACGAACCCTCAGCTTCCAACTCCTTGGGGTCAAGCGACATCTCTGGCTACTTTCCGGCCATCGCCACGACCCGATCAAGGAGCCGCTTCTCAGCTGCGATCACCAGGGACTCGGCCAGCCGACTGCTCTCGCCACATAGCGGCGCGACTTCTGTAGTCGCCAGCGACGGTCAGAATCCCCTTGGAACTCAGCATCTTCATCTTGAGGTAGGCGTAGTGGGGAACCGCCATGAACTTGGCCAGTGCAGGTCGGCCAAGTAACACATGGTATGGTCTTTCAAGGTCCACTACTTCAAACCATACTGGCTCTCGGCGGAAATGATCTTTGTCCCCAAAGAGAACGTCTATCGTGGATCTTGCCGATTGGTGAGCAGGAAAGGCTGTGTGCGATGCCGTGGAACATAGATCCGGCTGCTCTGCATTTGTCTTTGCTGATTCTAACTTCTCCATAGTGTACTTATTTCCCCGGGGGCCGGGGGCCGGAAAGGCCCCCCCCCCCGGGGAAAGGGGCCCGGAAAAATTTTCCCGGGGCGGGAATTCCGGGGGGGGGGGGGGGGGGCCCCGGGGGCCCCCCCCGGCCCGGGGCCCTTTTTTTCCCCATTTTCCGGGGGGGGGGGGGGGGTTTTTTAAAAAATTTTTTGGGGGAATTTGGTTTTAACTTTTTTTGGGGGGGCCCCCGGGGCCCGCGCAGGGCCAACCCCCCCTTGGCGCCCCCCAAAGGGTTTTTCCCCGGGCCCGGTTGGGAAAATTTTCCCGGGGGGCCCCGGGGGATGGCCGGGCCCGGGGCCTTGCCCATTCTTGGGGTTTGGGGCGGGGGGGGGGGGGGCCCCGGGGCCCCAAAAGGGGGTTTCCCGGGCCCTCCGCCCGCCCCTTTTGGGCCCTTGGTTTCCCCCGGGTCTCCCCCGGGGTTTGGCATTTGGAAAAGGGGGGCCCCCCCGGGGGCGAATTAGGCCCCCCGGGCCCAAAAAAAGGGCCACCCCTTGTGGTTCCCCCCGGGGGGGGAATTTTTAAACCCGGTTTGGGGGGAAAACCCCGGGGGGGTTTCCGGGTTGGCCCCGGGGCCCCGGGACCCCCTTTTGGGGGGTTTGGGGGGCCCCGGGGGGGCCCCCCTGGGGGGGCCTTTCCCCTTGGGAAAAATTTGGGGGGTTGGGCCCTTCCCCCGGTTCCCTCCCCCAAATTTGGGGGGGTTATTTGGGGGGGGGGGTTCCCAAAAACCCCGGCGGGGTGCCCCCTTGGTGGGGAAAGGGGGGAAATGGGGGGGGAACCCGGGGGGTTTTTTCCGAAATGGGGGGGGGGGGGGAATTTAATTTTTTCCAAGGGTTAAATTTTTTTTTGGGGGGGTTTTCCCAAAAAGTAATAAATTTCCCAAACTGTTTTTGGGTTTTAAAACCTTTTTTTTCCTTTTTTTTGGGGAAAAAATTTTTTTTGGGAAAAGGGGTTTATTTCCTACCCCGGGGAAATTTTTTTAAAAAAAGGGGGGGGGGCCCCCCCCCCCCCCAAAAAAAAAACCCCAAAAAGGGGGGGGCCAAAAAAAGGGGGGTTTTCCCGGGCCTTTTTAAAAAATTTTGGGGTTTGGGGGCCCCAAAAAAATTTTTTTTTTTCCCCCAAAAAAGGGGAAAATTTTTTTAAAAAAAAAAACCCCCCCAAAAAACCCAAAAAAGGGCCTTTTTAAAAAAACCCCCAGGGGAAAAATTTTTTTTCCCCCCCCCCGTTTCCGGAAAATTTAAAAAATTTTTGGGAATTTTTGGGGGAAATTTTAAAAGGGAATTTAAAAAGGGGAAAAAACCCCCCCCTTTTTTTTTTAAAAAAATTTTTTTAATTTTTTGGGGGGTTTTTTTTTTTTTTTTTTCCCCCCCCCAAAAAACCCCCCGGGGAGGGTTTTGGGGGGGGCCCTTTTGGGGCCCCTTTTTTTTTCCCCCCCTTTTTTTTTTCCGGGGGTTTTTTTTTCCCCCCCTTTGGTTTTCAAAAATGTTCATGAATCTAGAAAAGGTTATGAGTTCAAAACATATTCAGATACTTCACAAAATGTTCGCCAATTTGAAATAAGTTCATGATTTAGAAAAACGAAATGCAAAAAAATCACGAGTTTGAGAATTGTTCACGCATTGGAAATAATTAGTGAAGATGAAAATTATTATTAATTTTTGAAAAATATGAATTTAAATATTGTTTGTGAATTTGAATTGTGGAAGAGCTATTTCTCACTAGTACTAATTCATATGAGAAATCGCGTACGGGAGGGATATAGCAGGCTGTTGCAATACTGTAGCGTTGGTTTTGTGTTCTTCTTTTTTAATCCTTTTTCCACTGTTTTTTGCTCGTTTTTTCTTGGGAATTTGTAGTTTTGATTTTCTTTTCGTTTTTCCTTTTCGATTCTTCGGTTTTCTTTGCTCTTTTGTTGGTTTTTCTTTTATTTTCTTTTTTCTTTCTGGTTTCCATTGGCTATTTTATTTTTATTTCCTCTTTCTTTATTTCAACACATGCCTATACTGTTTCACCCATAATGTACAGTTTTGCTATACATCAGTGACATTTTATTTGTACATGTTTAACACTTTCAAAATACATGATTAACATTTCTTTAATATATAGAGATTATTTTAATGACATTGTTTCTCATTCCTGTGGTACATTTTTTTAATACATTAGGCACATTTATATACATGTTTAAAACTTTGAGAATATATGATTAAAATCTTTATAAATATATGTTTAAGTCTCAATTTGTTTTCAACACATATAATGTTTTAGACACATTTGCACATTTTCTATACATCAGAAACATCTTTTATACATGTTTAGCATTTTTTCAAATACATGATTAACATTTTTAATTATATATTTTGACGTCTAATTTTTTTATACAAATTGTACATTTTTTGTGTACATATGGAATAATTTTATACAGGTTAACATTTTTCATATACATTATTTACATTTCATAAAGCATATGTTCGTTAAAATAGCCTAAAATAACTTCATGTATGTGCTGAGGGGGGTCGCCGTGTGTGGATACTTTTAGGCTAAAATAGCTTTCTTAGGTTGCCATCGTCTTGGCTTCGGCGACGGCAATGACGGTGCTGAATAAAGATTCTTCAGATCCTTCTATGACAAGGCGATCGGTCCTATGGTTGGGGTTGGTTTTGAAAACCAGTCTGTTTAAGTAAGGATGGTGTGGCGGCGGCGGCATCCTCGCCGGTGGTTATGTGTCCTTGGACTCTGCCGTTGTGACAGCGTCTGCTCCATCGTCGGCGCAGAGCTTGGGAGGTAGTCAAGGAGGGGTGCAGCTTGTGGTCTGCATCGACGACATTTGGAAGACGGGTCGTATGCTGGGTTAGTGGTTAATGGATAGCAGGTGTAGTCTCCTTCATCGGCATCTTAGTCATGGTGGGGTGCCGGATCTGAAGTTCGATGGCGTGTTTGGGGGTTTGATTCGTTCGATAGCAATGGCTTCACTTCTGGTGAGCCACCTTGGAGGTCTGCAAAGCTGCATATCAGCGATGGAGCCGCGTCGAGCTCCGGTGAGGAAGTGATCCATCAATCTTTTCTTCGGTGGTTGCTGTGGTGGTGCCGGAGGTAGGTGACCGGCGTTGGTGTCAAGCTCAGATATGTTCTGCTATCTTTTCAGTTTGTCATGTTGTTCCTTACGTGGCTTGTACTTTAATCTTTATGATATGAATGAGACACGTAATACCACGAAAAAGTTCTCATACACATTGCACGTTTAACATATACGCCTTAAACATTTGTTTATGCACACGTGTAACATTTTTCTTAAATATATGATTAAAAAAATCAAATACATGTTTTAATAAATATATTTTTCATACACATTGTACATTTTCTGTGTATAGCAGAAACATTTATTTACACACATTTAACATTTACTCAAATACATGATTAATATTTTTTTAAAAGTGATGAACACTTTTAAAAATGAAAAGTGAAAGAGGAAAATTAAGTAAAAAAGAAAAGAGAAAAAATATAGAAATGGGGAGTTCTCGTGGGTGGAGTGGTGGACAACGCTGTGGTTGCTGTCACCAGCTCGGGTTCGAGTCATTATTATACTCTAAAGCGGAGACGGTGGTGGCTTCTAATTACCCTCCATTCTCATTTTTTAAAACAATAGACACAAATATTAAAACAGCAAACATAAACAAAAAAAGGGGGCACGTCGTCAACACTACCGGACCAACCCATGAATCTCTCGGCTTCAGGCGAAGCAAGTTACGACCTCGCAGTAGGTGGGACATAGGTGTGCCCCCATTGCCCGGGGGGGGGTCATTGAATTTAACTCATCCATTTTTGTTGAGTACATATTTTGTTCACCAAGTTCAAAAAATGTTCATTCTTTTGAAATCACATACAGATTTTAAATTCAAGAACTGTTCTTTGAAAATTCACATTTTTTTCAAATGTTAGAACCTTTTTGTAATCCCAAATTATTGTAACATGCGATAAAAAAATAGAAAATAAAAAGTGAAAACGAAAAAAAGGGGGCATCCAGCCTCGCAAATGGGTCAGCCCAAACTGGCACGTTAGGGGGGGGGGAGCGAGGGTGCGCGTTTTCACGGCCTGGCGTGCACGGGCGCCCCTATTTCTCGCTTTAAGCATACTAGGGAATAGCTCTGTCGTCAGGACAGCCCCAGATGGGTCGGCCCAGCCGCGCGGGTGGGTAGGGCCTTTTTTTTGTTTTCTGATCACTTTTTATACAAAAAAACATTCTTGAGAACACATTTGAGAAAATGTTGAACGAGTATCTAAAAAATGTTGAAAAAGTATTAAGAAAATGTAGAACATGAATTTGAAACATGTTGAATAAGTATTAAAAATTTTGAACAGGTATTTTAAAAATATTGAAAAATGTTGAACAAGTATATGAAAAATGTTGAACAAGTATTTGAAAATTTTGAATAATATTAAAAATATTGAAAAAGTATTATAATATGTTGAAATAAGTATTAGAAAATGTTGAAGAATGTTTTTGAAAAATGTTGAACAAGTATTTTTAAATGTTGAATAACTATTTAAAAAATGTTGAATGAGTATATGAAAAATGTCGAACAAGTGTTAAAAATGTTGAATAAGTGTTAAAAAATATTTAAAAAGCGTTCAGACAATGTTGAACATGTGTACAAAAAATGTGGATCTCTTACTCTCTTTTTTGATATATACAAAAATGTAGGGTGAAAACGAAAACAAACATAAGAAAAAACAAAAAATGGAGAACAAAAAAAGAAACCAAATTAAAACAAAGAAAACCTTATCAGAAAACGAAAACAAAAACAGAAAAAAAAATACCATCAAAAAAATGGTAAAAAACGGTTTCGTTCGCCTCAAGTAGAAAACGTGTGAACAACTTATCGCGTGCAAAGAAACGAGCATAGTGGCTAGCATCGCCGGCTCTCTCTAGAGACCAGAGATCGATCCCCGGTACTTCCAATTTCTTATTCACTTTTTCATCGCTGCGCGAAAACGGTCCGACATACCCATGCGATCATTTAATGCGATAAATAGCATTTGCGCATCCAGCCCATAAATGGGCGGCCTAAACTAAGCGTCGGGGAAGGGAGATGTGGCGTTCGCTGCGCATATAGGAGGTCCCCTGCCGCGTGGCTAAGCGGGTTGTGCTTTCGGCACCGCAGGGCTAGGCGTGCTGACATGGCAAGCCGAGGCTTTGTTTGTCGACCGCGAAACAATCTATTTATTTTTATTTTCAGAATTCTTTGTTAGACAGGCCCAAAAAACAGGCCATTTGGCGGTCTGGCATTGATCTCAGTGGGAGAGTGGCAGGACGTGCTGCTGTTGACAAATTCAGTTTTACAGATTTGAGGGGTTCGGGCGAGACGACCGTGCCGTGCCCGTACACCTGAGGTGGAGGAGACGCGTGAGGATCTGTAGAGGGCGTGCTGCTGATGGGGCGAACTTCCCATCCCCGTTGCTGATGGGGCTTCTAACTCCCGTTCTCACTTTTTTTTAAATAGACACAGAAATTAAAACAACAAACATAAACAAAAAAATAGGGCGTGTCGTCAACACTACTGGGCTGGCCCACGAATTTCTCAGCTTCACACGAAATAAGTTACTACCTGGCAGTATGCAAAGATGTTTTTCCCCTCACGTTAGGGTTTTGTTTCTCCGAGGCAATCTGCCGCCTTCGTGGAGTTCTGGTCGTCCCTGCCACCGATCACCCCTCTGACTGCTTTCACTACTCCTTCCCCGATCGCCATCATGGGGGTTTTGGTGCTGGCAAAGAGGGGGCGAGGCGAATTTAGGGTTCCCTGCAACAACCCAATCCGATCTTCATTGGGCAATGATCTACATGGCTTCAGAAGAGAACTCCAGTGCTTCTGGTGTTAGCGAGGTGGAGAAGATGATGCAATAACTTGGGCTTAAGGAAGAGGATCTGGACGATATAGTGTTTGATGAGGCAGAATTTCCAGAAGATGCAGTCCGTTGGGTGGCAATTACTAAGGTGAACACAGTCAAAACCTATAGCCAGACGTGGTTTTTCCGCAACATAAGATCTTCTTGGGACCTCGCCCAGGAGCAGGCCACTGGAAGAAAATCTGTACACCATCCAATTCTCGTGTATTGGGGATTGGGAGAGGGTGATGCAAGATGATCCATGGCACTTCTGAGGTGATGTTGTTATCATCAAGTCGTACGAAGGTGTGACTAAGCCAACCACCATCAAGCTAGACACAATAGAAATCTGGATTTAGATCCACGATGTCCCCGACCTGTTTGCTCACTTGGTTGAACCACTTGCTGCCAAGGTAGGAGAAGTTCTCTTTGCGGAACCTCCCTCTCAAGATTCTACGGAAAACTTCTACCATGTCTGGGTTAGAATCGATGTGACGAAGCCATTAAAGAATGTGGTGTCCATGATCCAGGGGGCAAGCGTCAGATATACAAGGTAAAATATGAGAAATTACTAGATTGGTGTTCAGTATGTGGGATGTTGGGACATCTCTTCAAGGAACATTGCTCTGGACTTCATCCACCCTCTGCTTTAGTGTTCAAAGATTTGAGGGGCGGATGGTTCATGAAGACTGGTCGCGGACCAGGGGTGGCTGGGACTGCCAGGGTCGACGTAAAGGAGGCCGTACAGGCGGCAAGGGACAAGCTATGGATACTACTCGCTTTGAAGAGGAGGAAACAAACAACTGAAGGAGACCCATTGAAGCCACCATCAGATGTTGTAATGGAAGACTTTTCTCTGAAAAGGACAAATGGAACAGGGCATGGAGGCAACGACTCAGCTACCGCGCATGACACTGAACTGGGAGGAAAACAACTGGCTATTGTCCCTGCAGGCAGCAACACAGTTCTTAGTCCACCTCCAAAGAGAGATCCCAAGAGAACAAGGCTGATGACAGATGGAAAGGACGGAACCAACACCCCTGCAGAAAACTTGGCGGGCTCCCTAGAGGGGCACCACCGGGCCCAATGAGTGCCTTTTGTTGGAACTGTCGTGGAGCCGGCAAACCTGCGACAGTTCGAGAAATTCGCGATTTCGCGATGAAGTTTACCCCTACCGTGCTATGTATAGTTGAGACACAAATAAGTGGAGCATGTGTAGAAGCACTAGCAGGAACTTTAGGTTTTGATAATTCTTATGCTATTAGTAGTCAAGGTAGAAGTGGTGGTCTTGGTATGTTTTGGAATAATACAAGCAATGTTGAAATTTTGGGAGACTCCGTTTATCATATCGATGCAAAAATCACAAAAGCATGACAGGTGAAAGGATCGATAGGGTTGACTAGAGGGGGGGTGAATAGGCAACTAACAATTTTTAAGCTTTCCTTTACCAAATTAAACTTTGCAACAAAATAGGTTGTCTAGATGTGCAACTAAGTGAGCAACCTATATGATCCAATAACAACTAGCACATGAGCAAGCAAGGGATACAACACAAATAGGCTTGCAAAAGTAAAGGCACGAAATAACCAAGAGTGGAGCCGGTGGAGACGAGGATGTGTTACCAAAGTTCCTTCCTTTTAAGGAAATGCGTCTCCGTTAGGCGGTGTGGAGGCACAATGCTCCCCAGAAGCCACTAGGGCCACCGTATTCTCCTCACGCCCTCACACAATGCGAGATCTTTGTGATTCCACTATTGGTACCCTTGAAGGCGTGACCGAACCTTTACAAACAAGGTTGGGGCAATCTCCACAAAATTGGAGGCTCCCAACAACACCTGAAGCTTCACCACAATGGAGTATGGCCGAGGTGACCTCAACAAATCTAGGGTGCTCAAACACCCAAGAGTAACAAGATCCATAAGGGATAAGTGGGGAATCGAATATCTCTTGGTGGAAGTGTAGATCGGGCCCTTGTCACCCAATCCAGAACAAATCAACAAGTTTGATTGGCTAGGGAGAGATCGAGCGAAAATGGAGCTTAGAGCAACAATGGAGCTTAGAGGTGGAAGGGGTAGTCAACTAGAGGTAGGAGCGCCCTTTTATACTCGTGGAAGATATCAACCGTTATCCTCAAGTTCAGCTGCGACAGCGGTACTACCGCTCGGAAGCGGTACTACCGCAAAGGCCCACAGCGGTACTACCATGGAGGACCACGGTACTTCAGCGGCAGCGGCGGCAGGACTAGCTTTTGTTGGTAGCGGTACTACGCTTGCGTGGTACTACCGCTCCCCTTGCGGTACTACCGCAAAGCGAATAAACTCCACAGACCTATGAAGGCGGATGAAATAAAATACATCCGTGCCTACTTCGCTAAAAAAGCGATTGCAAAAACCCGGCAGCGGTACTACGCGCCACGAGTCTGATACTACCGTTGGTAGCGGATGTAAAAATTACATCGCTCCTACTACGGCGCGCAATGGTACTAGGTATGAGGGCCCGCGATACTGCGGCTCGGGGGCGGTACTACCGTGGCCTCATGCGGTACTACGCGGATGACGTCTTGGTACTACCGTGTGGAGCGGATGTAAAAATTACATCGCTCCTACTATCGTCTTGGAGAAGCACTAGGCACAGGAGTTACGGTACTAAGGCTCGGAAGGCGGTACTACCGTCACTAGCGGTACTACCATAGGTGCTTGCGGTACTACCGCTCCATAAGCGATACTACATAAGTACAACGATGCCGTCGGATTATGCACAACTAGGATAACGGAAAGGCGCTCCAAAGTGCAAGGAAAGGTAGGACATGTGTGCGTGTTGATTCCACCCAAACCTTTCGATGCAGACCCCTCTTAATAATGCGGCTCTCCTCGACTCAAATCCACCAAAGAAAGCGTAGAACAACACCGTCTTCAATAGTCTCAGGGGCACGGGTGTCTCGTGCCTAGTGATGAAGCATCTGAGAAACTCAAGGCACACGATTAGTCCATAAAAGCATTGTCATCAATCACCAAAACACCTAAGGGATAAATATGCCCTTACAATCTCCCCTTTTTTGTGGAATGATGACAATCTGGGATTACACATAGATAAGATAATTTTGAGCAAGGCAAACCCACCTCTCTAAAATATAGGCGGGCTCCCCTAGATGTGTGCAATCTAGATGGATGCTTTGGACTGCATAGCACAAGAACTAGGATCAACCTCCCCTATATTTTAGAGACAAAGGCATGATAAATAACATCTAAGCGAGAGCATAGCACAAAGGTAGCACAATATATCACAAGCTCGCTAAGATAGATAGAGTGCATAGGTCCTACACCATGAAGTAAAAGCAACGAGGTTCAAGCGAGAAGCGACAAATAGTTCAAGCGAGAAAGCAGCAAACACACCGACACATGAAAGGCGACACACCACGACTACATAAATCCTACACTCTCTCCCCTTTGGCATCGAGGCGCCAAAAAGCGGAAGGACACCTACACACAAGAGGTGGCTCAAGCGGGAACTCGTCCCAACCCTCTCCGTCGGACGCCTCGGCGGCGGGGATGGTCTCCTCGGCGTCCTCCTCAAAATTAGTCCACACAAGCCTTGTACGCATCCACTCGGCCTCTGGGTGATCGCTCCTCGAGACCATGGACACATCCTCACCATAGAGCTGCAAGATCTTCTGTCCCTATGACGACTCTCCTTGGGCGCCCACGTGAGTCTGTGCTTCCCCTTGGCTTGCATGCAAAAGTCTTCATCTTGTCCTTGACTTCTTGGCCCACGATGGCATAGAGGAACTGCAGGAAGGCCTAGCAGCCTGGCCCTCAGCAACATCCTCGGCGCTTGACATCCTCCTCATCAGCAGCAGCCCTAGCGTGAGCGCCTCGGCCGCAGTAGTGGTGTTAGCCCGTTGGGTTTGACCTGTGAGCCGAGATGGGATCATGGCGAATCGATCTGGAGCAAGGTACTCCTCACCGAGGAACATCTTCTCCCAAGTCTTGAGATCGGAGAAGCAGATGGGGCCCATAGATGGGCACCTTGCGGTTGAACACGCAAACCGAAGCTCACACCACATGATGTGTGAGACATCAAGTGGTGAGGCTGAGACAAGCGAGCCTCCTCGCAAATGAGCATCATATCCACCATATAGGCATGAACCTTGTCCTTGTCACCAATGCGAGGAACAAGGAGTTGCGGAAGATCACGATACATGATATCGAAAAGAGTTGAGCACCAACCTGTCTTGCCATTGGCGGCGCCTTCTCAACATAGTATGGTGCAAGCTTGTCCTTGTTGGCGAGACTCGGCATTGGCATGAGGCGAACACCCCTTTGGAGTGTCGAGCCCATCATCGGGAACACAGGCAAATCCATGAACTCCTTCGGTGGCGATCGACTTCGACCATTGGACATCGAGGTCATCCTCCGCGCCTCATCGGTGAAAGTATCTTTGAGGCAAAGAATGCGCGAGATAAGCTCGGGGTCATAGTCAAGGTGAAAGGATATCACATGCTCAATACCAAACTGCTCCACCAAGTCGAGCCTCTCCAAAGTAATCACGGTACTTGTCCTTCCTCATGTGATGCATGTCAATCCATTTCACATCCACGTAGGTATACCTTGTTTTTTATGACATCGGATAGATGTTGATGCATTGCTTGTTCTAGAACAGCTCACAACCTCTGTGAGCGAGGAGGTTCACATCACGGGTGAAGCTATGCAGAGACAGGGCGTACTCGGATGGGCATCTCGTCCATGCCTGGCGGGCTCCTTGTACTTGCTAGTGATGTCTTGACATGGCGCAGGAAGCGAAGGAGCCCTCACGGTGCTTCACACAGGTTCTTGTGAGCGCTTGGAGCAGGTGTCACGGCTGGGATTGGACCGGCGAGCCACCACAGAGACACACACACAAAACACCAGCGAGCGAATAAGATCAATGCAAAGGCCACGATAAAGCACAAAAACACATAGAAAGTATCTGAGAAAGTTGCCATCGATAGATGTGAGCCACGGTAATCTTGCCGATTACTGCGGTACTAAAATATTAATACCGCTCCAAAAGCGGTAGTACCGTGCGAGATCCTGATAATCCGTGGTTGGAAGCGGAAGTAAAATTTTAGTGCCGATGATGGCGATAGTACCGCTCTGACAGTGGTAGTACCGTACTAAGCGGTAATACAGCGCTGACAGCGGTAGTACCACGTTGCGTCGAGATCAACGGCGGTTCGAATCTGAAAAGAACCGCGAAACAACGGCGGTGCTACGATGATCAAATCTATCGCAAGACAAAAATACAAGTATAAGCCCTACGCAAAGCTACTCTCTTCATCCAACTCTTGCAAAGAAAAAGGCCTAAGAATCTCTAGAACACATAAGTCTCCCCCAACAACCTAGAGGCAAAGAACTCCAGAAAACGAGAATAGGTTGGGGAAAAACCTAAGTCCATAGCAAGAGCACGTGGTGGGGAAAGATCCCACCGGACGGAATCACGGGAGGGCAGCGGAGGAGATCGGCGTGACGCGCCGGCTCCGTTCTTGGCGAGGAGAGAGAGAGCGGCGTGGGGGGGCTGCGAATGGGTATGGGGAGTTAGAACTCCCCTGCCCGTCCTTATCCCCGTGCCCAAGTCGGTAGCGGTAGTACCGCGTATCATCGTGATGAGTACCGTTCGGGCGGCGATGCCGCACCAAAGCGATAGTACCGCTCACCCGGTGGCGATAAAAATTACTGCGGCGTGGGGCTGATAATCTCCGTCTCCCCTGCCTGTAGTACCGTGGTGGCTCTTGATAATGCCGTGGCTAACCCCAGATAGTACCGTGAACTCAAGACATAGCAGGTTTCAACATGAGAAGAAGGCCTTTGCACGGAAACTTTTCACACACAGGAAACCACAAAAGCACGCACAAACCAGAGGCAGAAAGACAACAAGAAACCACCAAGCAACAAAACCTCTCAAAAAGAGAGGGCGGTGGCCGAAGCCACCTATGTTTGATTTAGATGGTATGGCACCGCGAAGAATTATCCTTGGGCCCATGACCAAAACTCATCTTTGAAGCACAAGTACCATCAAAAATGGCTAATGTGAAAGTGTTGATCTATTTATGCATGATGGGGGGAGGGAGAGTTCATTGAGAGAACAACACTCCCCCTATGTCCATGCCTACACCTAAACTAGACAACAAGTTGAGTGTGGTGGGGGGTGCACGGGTTCAAGTCACATTGCTCAAATCAATGATATTTAGCTCATGTCTTAACTCGCGAAATCTTGCTTCATCCAAGGGCTTCGTGAAAATATCTGCAAGGTTATCATGAGTGTTGACATACTTGAGCTCGATCTCCCTCGCCTAATGTGATCCCGGATGAAGTGATCGAATCTCAATGTGCTTCGTCTTGAAGTGTTGCACGGGTTGAGAGAAATCTGGATGGCACTTTCATTATCACACCAAAGAGGCACTTTGTCACAAATGACACCGTACTCCTTTAAAGTTTGCCTCATCCATAGGAGTTGAGCACAACAACTACCGGCCGCCACATATTCGCTTGATTGGGCGAGAGACACACACACTCTGCTTCTTGGAAGACCAACTTACCAAATTGCAACCAAGAAATTGGCACCCTCAGGAAGTGGACTTCCTATCCACTTTGTCTCCATAATCAGAATCCGTAAATCCTTCAAGCTTGAAGTTTGCTCCTCTTAGGTACCATAAGCCAAAGTTTGGGGTATGAGCCAAATATCGAAAGATTAAACGGCCGCCACATAGTAACTTTCCTTGATGCGGCTTGAAACCGTGCACACATCCCCACACTCAACATGATATCCGGTCTAGATGCACAAAGGTAAAGCAAGGAGCCAATCATGGGCGATATACCTTTTGATCCACCGCTTTACCATTGGGATCAATGTCAAGTTGGCACTTGGTAGGCATTGGTGTAGTAGCGAACTTGACATCACTTAGCTTGAATCTTTTAAGCATGTCTTGAGTGTATTTGGCTAGGTTGATGAAGGTTCCTTCTCTTCCTTGTTTGATGTCAAAACCAAGAAAGAACTTCAACTCTCCCATTGAAGACATCTTGAACTTGGAGGTCATGAGGCGGCAAATTCCTCATTGAAAGCTTTGTTAGGGAACCAAAGATAATGTCATCAACATATAGTTGGCATACAAACAACTCCTTTGACCTTCTTAGTAAAAAGAGTGGGATCGATTAGCCCCACCTCAAATCCACGATCTTGTAACAACTTCGGTAAGGTGGTCATACCACACCGTGGGGGCTTGTTTAAGGCCATAGAGTGCCTTATCGAGTTGATACACATGATCCGGAAGTAGGGATCCTCGAACCCGGGGTTCTTGACATAGACCAACTCATTAATAGGACCATTAAGAAAAGCACTTTTGACATCCATTTGTTGCAACTTAAAGTTGTGATGGGAAGCATAGGCAATCAACAAGCGTATGGATTCAAGGCGAAGCAGCAGGAGCAAAGGTTTCACCGTAGTCGATACCCTCGACTTGGGAGTAGCCTGAGCTACCAATCTTGCCTTATTGCGACGATGTTCCCATGAGCATCTTGCTTGTTCTTGAAAATCCACTTGGTTCCAATGGCGTTGTGGTTCCCGATGGCCTTGGCACCAATCTCCACACTTTGTTGTACTCGAAGTTGTTGAGTTCTTCATGCATGGCATTGAGTCAATCCAGTCTTGGCGCCTCATAGACCTTTTGGGGTTCAACACAAGAGACAAGCGTGTGATGTTCACAATAGTTTGCTAATTGTCTCTGAGTGCTTACCGACTTTCTTAGGCTTCAACCATTTTTCCATGAGATGGCCTTGGGTGGTGAGCTTGGAAGCAATCTTCATGGCCGGCGCTCTAAGTCCTCCTCGGGTGTGGAAGGAGGAGGTTAACTTGATCATCTTGAGCACCGTCTTGAGCTTGTTCTTGATCTTGAGCTTGCTCATGATCTTGAACTTCTTTCGAGGAGAACTTGACCTTGGGCATCATTTAGAGGTTCACCACCATCTTGAGGTTGATCTTGCCCTTGGTCTTGTTCACGAGGATGAGGGCCTTCACTTTGTTCTTGGAGTGTGTGGGTCTTGGGGAGGTGATGGCTCCACTTGAGTGGAGCATTGTCCTTCTCCTTGACCTGAAGGGTTCCTCAATGGGTAGAATTTGACCAATACCCATTCTTCTTATGGCTTGGGAGGAATTTCATCACCTACATCACAAGTACCACTTTGCTCCACTTGGGAGCCGTTATTTTCGTCAAACTCCACGTTACCGTCTCCTCAATGAGTCTGGTGGACTTGTTGAACACAGTAAGCATGAGAGTTTGTAGCATAACCAACAAATATGCCCTCATGAGCTCTAGCCTCAAATTTAGACAAGCGAACACCTTTCTTGAGAATGAAACACTTACAACGAACACCGGAAGTACTTGAGGTTGGGCTTGTTGCGGTGAGTATCTCATAAGGAGTCTTGTTCAAGCCTTTGCGGAGATAGAGCGATTGGATGCATGACATGCGGTGTTGATGGCCCGGCCCAAAAGTTGTATGGAGACTTGAACTCCGCCATCATGGTCCTAGCCGCATCCATCAGCGTCCGGTTCTTCCTCTACTGCAACACCATTTTGTTGAGGGGTATATGGAGCAACATATTGGTGCTTGATCCCATCATCACTAAGAAACTCATCAAGGTGTAGTTCTTTAACTTCGGTGTTGTTGTCACCGATTGTCAAGATCTTTGCATTATGTTTCGTTGAGCTTCATTTGCAAAGTCGATGGCGGTTTATTGAGTCTCACTCTTCCTCTTGAAGAAGTATACCCAAGTGTATCTTGAATAATCATCCACAATTACCAAGCAATACTTTCTACCTCCAAGACTATCAAAAGATGGAGGCCCAAAGAGATCCATGTGAAGAAGCTCCAAGGGTCTCTTCGAGTAGAAGATGGTTGAGGGAGGGTGAGCCTTCTCATGAAGCTTTCCTTCAATACAAGCACTGCAAGCACGATCTTTGGCAAAACTAACATTTGTTAGTCCACGGACATGGTCCCTGAGGGAGTCCTGGACTAGGGGGTGTCCGGACAGCCGGACTATCGATATCCGCCGGACTCCAAGACTACGAAGATAGAAGATTGAAGACTCTGGCTCGTGTCCGAATGGGACTTTCCTTGGCGTGGAAGGCAAGCTTAGCGATACGGATATGTAGATCTCCTACCATTGTAACCGACTCTGTGTAACCCTAGCCTCCCCCGGTGTCTATATAAACTGGAGGCTTTAGTCAAGTGGGACAACATACATTACAACAATCATACCGTAGGCTAGCTTCTAGGGTTTAGCCTCCTTGATCTCGTGGTAGATCCACTCTTGTACTACCCATATCATCAATATTAATCAAGCGGGGCGTAGGGTTTTCCTCCATCGAGAGGGCGAACACAGGTAAAAACATCGTGTCCCTCGTCTCTTGTTACCATCCACCTAGGCGCGATTCGGGACCCCCTACCGAGATCCGCGGTTTGACACCGACATTGGTGCTTTCATTGAGAGTTCCTACGTGTCGTCACCGATAGGCGGATGCCTCCACCCATCTTCAAAGGCGGTGTTTTTCGCCGAAGGGGCCTTGGCAGCGGCCAAACTATCCGGCTTGGTGGTTTCTCATGACGCCTATCCGGCCTCCGCTTCGGCAATGACTTCTCAAGTCGTCGAAAGCAATCTTCGCGTCAACCCTAAAGCCGTCGAACAGTTGGATCCAATAGAGCTCTCGTCAGTTAACGAGCTCTTGGATCGCTTCGCCGCCCCAGGAGTCGCTCACGGACTACAACCAGATTGGGCTTAAAACCGATCTGAGAGATTAACTCTCCCGGGCCACCCTGCGTCGCGGTGGTAGAGAACAATCTGACAACTCTTTGCCAATGTTGAAAACAATTCATGTCAGTTCCCGAACCCTCCATGCGGATTCAGCGGAGGGGCGGACTTGATCGAGCATTGAACTTAAAATCATGCATCACCGGACTCATTGGATTGTGCCCAGCAAACCAAACTTCGAATTGAAACCCTTGGCCTTTGAGCCTCAAGATGGGCAGGGATCCGGATTTTATTCCACCACCGCCCGGACATATCGATCTATCTCTATCTGGCAAGAGCCTCTGAAGCGATACATCACTCTTGGGCGATTCCTCCACGGTTATGGGCGGGATAAAGGACTGCCGAGAGAAAGCGCAATATCAATCTTACGCAATAAGCGCGGACAAGGGAATACTAAGCGCCATTGATCGTCGCAAAATTACGTGCTTCACGATCGGCATCCATTATGCGAAATCTTGTGCGATGGAAGTTTCGGAAAACCGAAAATCAATTTTGGGATAATCCGGCCCCAAACCCGATCCGTAGTAAAGGCGCCTTACACTCGGGCCCCGGATGCAAAAGCGAAAAAACAAAAACCCAATAAGGAAGCGGAACCCGTCTTTGGAGGGATGGCTCAATGGACCTGTAAGCTTCATAATGCAGAGGAGCCGTCCCAACACATAACCGAGCATGTTGGATATTCGGCGGTGGCCAAAAGTGGCGAAGAGCTTCTAGCTCGAAACCACTCCAACAATACCAGCCGCAGTATCAGCAGTCTTGAGACTTTCGCATCAAATAATATCGCAACGAACAATCCATGAACTTCGCGAAGTCTACCAAGTAGCAATAGCAAATCCATGGGCGAAACAGCTATTACCTTCAATGCCAGCAGCGAGCCCATATTCCGAACAACGAGCCCGGCCGCCTTGGTACTTAGTCCCATAGTGGGCTGACTTTACGTGACAAAAGTCCTCATGGATGGCGGCGGACTAAACCTCATTTATGAGAAACTCTGTGGAAAATGGAAATCGATTGGAGCCGTATTGGCGAAACAACACAACCTTTAGAGGAATAATCCCTAGCGGGAAGCGCTGCCGGAAAAATCACACTTCGATGTGGTGTTGGCTCTCGGACAATTCTGAGATCGAAGAAGTCCGTTCGGGTGGCCTCGTTCAGCGATGGGTATCACGCCATATTAGGGCGAAGGCATTCACAATTTTCAAGCAATACCTCATTCTGGTACATGAAGCTCAAAATGCAGGCCCGGCGGAATAATCACTCTCGCTAGTGATCCGGACATAGCACTCCGTGCGAAAACAAAACAACCGCACTAGCCCTCGAGGCACTCTCCGAAGCCTTAGCGGCGAGAGGAACTCACCGCCTTCTGCGCTCTCGGTGAACAGGGGCGATGTGATACTCGATAAAAGATCCAAGTCCACCTCCTTCAAACCAGCGAGCGAGATAATAAAATTCCAGGTCCATCCAGCGGACCCAACAAAACGGCCTCCATTGGGGCTGGTGAACCCAGTAGGCGCGCACTCACGCGAATTCGCCGGGAAAATTGGGATATCTTCGCTGGCATCCTTGGACATGCAGGAATCCCTCGCGAGGTTGGCGAGAACACAGCCTAAACATCCTAAAAGTTCAAGCCAGATCAAGCAGGCTCTTGACGATTTTCGAGCCCAAAAGGCGAGGCAATGGTGTCATGCAGCTGGTGGCGCGGCACCTATGGGGCAGGGCCTTCGTGTGTTGATGCGAGGCGGAGGTCGCGGAGAAGCAGATCGAGGCGATGCGAGTTTTACCCGGCCGGGCGCGATGGTCGCGTAAAACCCTCTTGCTGCTTTGTGTTGTATTTGATCTTGCTCTATCATGCGAGCAAATGGTGGTGTGGTGTATGAAACCAGCGAATCCCGAGTAGCTAGAGCTGCCAAGTTGAACCTCTGTGAGTGGCGAACCATCGGAACTGGCGAACCATCGGGGCCCCTCGTTGTGCATGGGCCTCCTTTTATAGGGCAAGGGTCACAGGCGGTGTCAGCGTGGGTAGAGGTAAAAGCGTAAAAGAGGTGGTAGTTGGAGCAGTCGCGGGAGCAGTGCAGCTACGATTAGCGAGCGATGGATTCTACCTACTTTTGTGAGAGGGGACAAGAGCATTAAATGCCGTCGCCGTCGCCCAAAAAGCTCCGCCATCGCGTCTCCGTTTGCCACGGCGATGGAGCCACCACCGTGGAGTGCCACCGCACCCTCCATGCAGCCCAGCCACCCGCCCGCGTCTCACGGAGAAAGAAGGCGGCGTGGGCAGATGACTTGGTGTGGGCACGTGCACAGCTCTCCCGGCAAGCACCTTGCGGGTCTTAATCTTGCGGGCAGGAGCTTGCCGGGCTCTATGATTTACCGCTTCGGGCCCCTTGCGGGCGCGCATAGCGCCAGGCGTGTCTTCTATGGTGTGACCTTCTAGTCTCCCGCGAGCTCCTCTCGCGGGGATCTCAGCGATGTAATCTTGAGCACAGGCGGCCTTCCCGGCAAGCTCCTCTTCTTGGAGTCTTGAGCTTACATCTGTACACTTAGTTCTTGAATGGCTTGGTATGAAGTGGGAATGATCTCCGGCAAGCATATGGTGGATCTGGCTGCAGGGAGCCCGGCTGCCGATGCACAAGTTGAAGTCTTGGTACCCCTACCTTAGCTCACCAGCCAGAGCCCGGGCCTGGGCCACCTCTGGTGCTTAGCGCTGTTGGGCCAGGCCCAAGACAGTCTGCAGACATCACGAGGCCCACAGGCGTCGAATCTGCTTCGCCTCTGCCGCCCTCCCGTGCAGCAGCAGCGTCGATTCTTGGCGTCGTGGGATAGGGCGTGCCCGTCCCTTAATGAAAAAGCGAGCGCCCCCACTTCCCCATAAAAACAGAGGAAGCAGGCGCGGTTCCTCTCCATCGCTTTCATTGCCTCTTCTTCCTCCGCCAAAAAACCCTCTTTGCGCTCCGCCTCCGCATCTCCTCAGCCGCTTCTTGCGTTCGCGGCGCCGTCGGATTCTTCGTCCTCCTTCCCTCACCGCCTCCGCCATGGCCCGAAGACCGAAGGGGAAGGAGAAAGCGGAAGAGACCAGAAGATCTAGCGGCGGAAGAGCTGCGCCCAGTCTGCGGAGGAAAGCGTCGTCTTCCGCTTGTGGCTCGGCGTGGAAGAACTTCTGGGGCAAGTACTTCTTGTTCTGGTCAAGAGGACCTCGGCGCATCCTCGGACCCGTGCTCATCCGGCGCCACCATGGGCGGCTATCTGGCGGGTACTATTTCTTCGCAGCCTTCTTCCCTGCGGTCTTTGTCCTCCTTTTACGAATTTTTGTGATATCATGAACACATATGGCTTCCACCTTCTCGATTTCACCCCCAGCGCCGTCCTCACGATGGCGGTTTTTATATATGTGTGAAAACTTGTGAGGATACACCCAAATGTAGCTCTGTTCGGGCATTTCTTTACTCAGGAAGCGAGCCGGCTCCCCCTCTCGGGAGGATTTCTTGGGTTTTCGTCTGAACTGAAGAGGTCGTGCTTGCGGGAGCTCCGCATCAAGTGGGAAGAGTGGCCTTGAGCTGGTGCTGGATCGTCGAGGGCGAGCGCAGCCCTTCACGCGCCCGCGCACCATGCCCGTGGTGGCCGAGATTGGGCGAGCTGGACTCGGCGGCGTTAAGCTCGGCGTTGCCCTCATCCGGATCGCCGTCTCCGACCGCGGGGGCTGTCCATTGCAGCGGTGGCGCAGACTTCCTCCGTCGCCGCATCGCCCCTCTCCAAGAGCAGGAAGAGCCCGGCCTAGAGAATGTGGCGCGGGGGATATAATGAGGCTGCGCACGGGCTGAACTTCAACTTCCGGCGGCTGGAGTGAGGGATGGTCGAGAGCTCTTCAAATCTGACCAGCCCATCCGGAGTGGTTCGAGCTTCCCGGGGTGGTGCCCCTTTGCAACAAGCGTAGCTCGGGATCGTCTCCTCGCCATGATGCCCGCGTGTGACTCACGGCGTGGGCGTTCATGGATTCCGCTGAGCCATCGGATATCATCAATTTCTTGACACCCTTGAGGTGGCGAAAAACAAGGCAGATCCGGGGGCTGACACGGGACACCACGGACCGAGGCTCGCGTACATAGCCTCTCGGGCGAAGAGGCGCTGCAGCCATGTGGCGGAAAAGTCGGTTGTCGCCCGAGGCGGAGGCTGGAGAAGTCCTATCAAGGCGAGGCGGCGGAGATCTGCAGATTCTGCGACTTCCTCGGCACGCTTGCGGGTCCCTTCTCTGAGGCACTCCGGGATCCATGGAATCGTGGCGAAATCGCGGCAGCGGTGGTCTTTGCCGGAGGAAGCGGGCGTCGGAGGGCGGGCGCCAAAGGTAAAGGGCGCGGCGCGAGGCGCCCGGCCAGCGAGCCAGCCGGCGAGAGGAGGAAAACGTTGCGATGCGCCCGATGATGCGGCGGAGTCCACGGACCTTTATGGCAGCAGCGTCTCCTCGTCGTCGAAACCTCCCGCCTCGGGCGAGCCCCAGCGTTCTCGCTGAAACGTCTCCGCAAGGCTGCGGCGGGCGGTCAATAACCCCGGCAAGCTGCCAGCTCGCCGGGCAGCGCAAACTTCGAAGTCGAGCGCGCGAGGCGACAGCGCACCATGTGGCGGGGCGACCAGCAGGCGAGCCCACAAAGCGCCCCATAAGTCGGCGCCCGGCGGTCGAGGCCTTCTCGGAGGCGGCAGCAGCTCCGCCCACTTCTCGGTCTCGGCGCCCACGGGGCGGGTCTTGCCCAGCTCGGGCCGAGACGCCAAGTGCCGAAGGGCCTTCCGTCTCTGCTCCTCGCGCAGCGCACCCAGTGCGGTATGACTTCTCCGCCTTGGCGAAGGCGGCGAGAGAGCAGGGTGAGTACCAAGATCTTCATCTTCTTAAATTTCGCCTCGATTATTGTTGAGGCTAATCTTGTTCTTGTGTTGACTTGAGGACCTTGACCGGCGGGCGGCGAAGAGCCAAAGGTGCCCGTGGTGGTCGCGAGACGACTTCGCCCGCCGAAGCGACAGGGGCCTTGCGGATCAAGCTTGCGGACCAGCGCTGTCGATGGGCAGCCCAGCGCAGCCCAGCGTAAGTCGGGTCCCGCACCTTAAACTTGCGGTAGCGTCAGGGAATTTCATCTTGTTTCAATATCTTGGCGTGTTTGTCTTGATTAGATGCGAGCGGGGCGCGTGGCGGGGAGTATCCGGAGGTCGCCCTTGAGGCGGCGGTCCTCCATCCCGCCAGGTTGGACTCCCGGCAAGGAAGCGTCCGCCAAGGGTGAACAGTCCGTCGAGGGCGGCCACTCCGGCAAGGGATTGTTCCCCGGCAAGAGAGCCAGCCGCCGAAAATGTCCGCCAAGGTAAGTTCTGCAACTCCGTCTTCTTGGCGTCGCCTCTTTTTGGATATTTGCTTGAACTGCTTTTGCTTTTTCTTCTTCTTCAAGATCCTCCTCCTCCCCGGCGGATGGAGCGGAGGTCGTCGTTGAGAGGAGGAGGGCGTGCGGCGGCGGCAGCGCCCACATGTCGTCGAGGCAGCGGAGCAGCCGAGCCCTGCAGCGCCTAGCTGCCTCGACGCGGAATCTGTGTGGTGGAGAGAGACAGCGACCGCACCAGGCCGGAGGTTGCGGGGCGTCAGCCTTCGCCGATCGCCGACCCTCCGCCGGAGAAAAACGGCCAGCTATTGCCGAAGCTAGCGCGTCTTCATCCGAGATGCCGTGGGGGTCCTCATCATGACTCCAGCGGTGATGAGAGCCTTGCAGGAGATCCTCGCCTCCAGCGGGTTTGAAGGTCGTCGAGGGCGGCGGGGCGGCGGGCCCGATGAAAGCTGCTTCACCAGCTCTGGCTCTTTACGGGCGAGACAGTGGCTTCGCTTCCGGGAGAGCCCTTGCCGCCAAAACCACGAGGAGATGGAGCGCGGCGGAGCTCAGCGCCGCCAATCAAGCTGCTCTCGAGTGGCGGAGCAGCGAGCAGCTCGCCCGGGCGGTATGAGGTGTGGCTCTTGGAAAGGCCCGAGCCGAAGCAAGCACAGCAGCTCGCCGGAGTGGGCTGTCCGGCGAAGGAGAGCTCAATCAGCGAAAGGTTGCCCTCGGCCTGAGGAAGATCTTGCCGTTCGGGAGCAAGCCCTTGGCGAAATTGAAGGAAGCAAAAAGGCCCGCGGCGGCCTTGAGCCGCCGAGGAAGATCTTGCCGCCAGGTCGGCGCAAGCTGGAGGAGCTGTTGAAGGTGGACTCGGAGAAGATCGCCCGCTCACCACGGGGCGCGAAATCGCCCACCAACTCGAGCTCGGTAGCGTCTTCTGAGAAGGCGGCGGCTGAAGGCCGCCAAGGAATCCGTCGAGGATCTTGAGCGAAAATTTCTCTGTTGAAGGACTCGCTCGGCGCTGCCGGGACCGAAACCAAGCTGAAGGAGGAGCTCCGCGAGGCGATCCTTAGTGGCGGCGCCAACAAAGGCAGCCGAGGATTTCCGTCGCATCGTCGAGATATGGACCGAAGATTTGGTATCTTCTGCGTCCGCCATCGACCAGAACTCTTGTGCTGAAGTGGAGCATCTCATCTACTCCCGGATCAAACCTCGCTCCTGGCGCCAAGCTCAGCCTCTTCTTGAAGTCGCGCCAGCTCTTGCAAATCTGCGGAAGAAGATCCCGCGCCTTCGCCGAGGAAGCGCCCGGCTGTCTTGAGGAACCATGGGCGCGTCTTGGCGAAGATCGTATACCGCAACCCGGTATAAACCTCTCCAACGTCCTTAGCAGCTTGCGGCCGGCCAGCGGACATGGAGGCCTGAAGGAGCAGTCGCCCACATCATCGCCAAAGTGAACAAGATCCCGGGATGGAGGCGGCGCGTGAACTAGGCCTCTCTTATCTTTATTTCCTTTTGTTGCTGCACAGGTCACCATGAACTCATTAGCCATCGCGACAAGTTATTCCTTGTAAGATATTACCTTCATTCTGATTAGCAGGTGTAGTGTCATCTCCTTGTTTTGATCCTCAACCGCGCGTTTAACTTTATGCTTCTAGGAGTTTTGCGGCAAGGCCCTTCTGCGAGTCTTGATGTCAAACTCGAAGCACACCTGCTAGCCAAGGACTCGCCGGCAAGCAACCTTGCCATGGCTTGCCGCAACGCACCTAGCTTGCTGAGCGGGCTCGAAACAAAACAAGGGCGCAACACTTTGTCGCGGCTCACTTAAATCGTCGAGCGCGCTCGAAGACAAGGTAAGGGCACGGCTATCCACGGGTAGGTTCCTCCGAGCACAAGTTTTCCATATGAAGTGTGGTTGTTCAAGGAAGGCAACCAAAATTTTTAAAACTTTGGGCTGTTCTCCGGCAAGCTTCTCTTTCTTGAACAGCACTTGGTTCATCCTCCACTCCCTTCCCCCCCGGCAAACTTGTGCACGAGGAATGTTTCTTTTGTTTAAGAGACAAGGAAAGAGAAGAAGGAAAAAGCATATGGCCTCTCGGCGCGCTATTGCTTGCCGGATATGCGTGCCGTACGAAAGATGCCAAATAACTCATGCAGATAGCAAAGAAGAGCATGGGAAAAGGCAAATAGCATAAAACACGGAAACTTTATTGCTGCGGTCTGCGCCGGCTTTGTACAAAGGGTTACATGCAGCGGCGGCAAAGCTTTTGTACAAAAGGTGGTTGCGGGCGAATCCGACAACCGCGCCTTATGGGTAAAACTTACGAAGATGCTCTATGTTCGAGGAGTTACTCACTGGCAAGCCTTCTTCGGTCTCGGCGGACAGCGCGCGGGCCTCGTGACTTGTCTCACCCGATAAGGGCCTTCCCACTTGGCGTCGACTTGTTGGAATTCTTGGTGGTGAACACGCCGAAGAACAAAATCGCCTTCCTCGAGACTCCGGCTTTGACCTTGCGGCTATGGTAGCGGCGCAAAGGCCTCTTTGTATCGAGCAGCTCGTCTGACAGCACAGGCGTCCCTCCTCTAGGAGCAATCGTCATCTTATGCAGTTGCCCTTGCTCAAGCTCATCGTGGCGAGCACTCGAGGAGATCCGTATCTGAGTTCCGTGGGAGAACTGCTTACGCTCCATAGACTAGAGCAAAGGGTGTACTGTCCGGTGGCTCGATTTGGTGTCGTTACGATTGACCAAAAGCGCGCGGCGCTCCTCTATCAATTTCTTCGCACTTGCGCAGCTTAGCCGAAAGTTCTTGTCTTGAGTCCGCGCAACACTTCAGCATTGGCCCTCTCTGCTTGACCGTTGCTCCTTGGATGAGCAACAGAAGCGAAACAGACCTTGGCGCCAAGGTCTTGGACGTACTGCATGAAGGTGCGGCTAGTGAATTGTGTACCGTTGTCGGTGATAATCCGGTTAGGGATCGAAGCGGCATACAATTGACTGAAGAACTTATTGCTTGTTGTCTTGTCACCTTTCTCCAGGCTCTACTTGGCCACTTTGTGAACTTATCGATTGCTATGTACAAGTACTCAAAGCCCCGACAACCGCAGGGGAAGGGCGAGATATCGAGCCCCAGACCGAAGGGCGAGGATAAAGGGATTGTTTGGAGAGCTTGGTGGTGATGAATTTGCTTTGCATGGGCCGACCGCTTCACACTTGGTTACTAGTGCGGTTGCATCTTGGAGGCTTCTTGCCAAAGAACCCTTGCGGAAAGCTTTCCGACAAGTGCCCTTGCGCCAATGTGGTGGCGCATATGCCTCCATGTATTTACGCGTGACACATGTCCATCTTCCACGGAGATGCACTTCAATCGACACCATTGAGTCTTCTTACATGCAGTTAGTTGTCCACGAACTGGTACATACTGTTGTCTGGTTATCCTTTCTATTTCTTGAAATCGTCGGGAAGTTCTCCGGTTTGGAGAAGCAGACGTCTGCTGCGCCATGCGGAGCTTGGGGCTCAACGGCAGGACTAAGGGCATGAGGGCGGCTGCGGGGACCTCGGCTTCTATGGCAGGATCTCGGCTCTGCCGAAGCTGAAGGTCCCGGCAAGCTTGCGGGGCAAGGCTTGTCGAGGCAGCTTGCTTTGATCGCCTTGATCCAAGGATCATGAGGCAAGCTATTCCTCGGCGTTACGGCCGTTGATCACAGGGACTTTGGTGGCGGCCTCGGGGAGATCCGCCCGACAGCGATCGCCGGAGACCAACTTTCTCTTCTTGGACTGCCCAATTGATGGTGCAGCGGATGGTTGAGTCGACTTGAGCAAGAAGGTCCACTGGTTCCTGAGTAACTTCATCGAGCGCACTTTGAAAGGCCATCTGCTATTTCATTACGAGCTCTTGGAATGTGCTCCATCTGCAGACCTTCAAGCGCTCCTCGGCTTCCTCACTTCATCTACATAAGCTTCCATCAATGGGCTCGATAGCTCTTGTTAACTTGCGGACCACCAGCGAGAATCTCCCGTACAATCAACTTCTTGATCCCAAGTTGGCCGTAATCCTTAGGCGGCAAGCAAACCTTCATACTCGGCGGTGTTGTTTGTCGCTTGCTCTCTTGGGAAGTGCATCTGGATAACGTGCTTGAGGTGCTCTCCGGTGGGCGCGATGAGTACCACCTTGACACGGCGCCTTGCGAGAAGGCACCATCGAAGTACATCACCCATTCACTTGTAAGCTTCTTGCAGGCGCACTTGTCTCTTGGATTTCTTCATCCGGGGTTGGGGTCCATTACGCTATGAATTCTGCCAAAGCCGGCTCTGTATGGTTGATGTACTTTCAAACTTGAGTCCAAAGCTCGGCGGCTCGATGCCCTCTCAGCGATCCTGCTGTTGCCTCTGGGTTGCGCAATATTCTCTTGGTGAGGCGAGTGACCCTTTGTTATCTCGTGTGCTGAAAGTAATGGCGCAGCTTTCTCGAAACCATGAGGCGAAAAGCAACCACGCACACAGTACCTTGATCTAGCCCCACGGAGAAGGGCTTACAAAATACCTTTGGTATTGCACCATCTTTTACGCACCTCATCCTGTTCTGCTGAGAATTGCCCTTGTCGGGGCTAGAGCTTGCAGGGCAGTACCACCTTGTCGCCGAACTCACTTGCGGAGATGCAGCCTCCTCGTCGGACTCCTCTCCGCTACAGTATGGCGCTAACCACTTGGTTGGTGCGCCGCTAGATACAGCAACAACTTCTCTTGTGGTTTAGGTGCGACAAGTATTGGAGTGGAGGACAGGTAGCGCTTCAAATCTTGCAGTGCTGTCTCCGCTTCTGGAGTCCACTTCATGGGTCCCGCCTTCTTCAAGATTTTGAAGAAAGGTAGGGCGCGCTCGGCAGACTTTGAGATGAATCTACTGAGGGCAGCCACACAACCTGCGAGCCTTCTGACATCCTTGACCCGCCTTGGGGCTTCGATCTGTTCAATGGCTTTAATCTTGTCGGGGTTGGCTTCGATCCCTCTCTGTGACACAAAGAACCCGAGAAGCTTGCGGAGGGACCCCAAAGGCGCACTTCTCGGGGTTCAACTTTAGGCTGTATCTGTGCGAGGTTCTGGAATGTCTCTTCCAAATCTTGAACGGTGTATCCTTGCTCTTGCTCTTCACCACGATGTCATCCATGTAAGCTTCTACATTTACGTGAATCGAGGCTCAAAAGCAGTATACACTACCCTTGCGAATGTTGATCCTGCATTCTTGATCCAAATGGCATGCGTGTGAAGCAATAGGTGCCACATGGAGTGATAAAGCAGTTTCTCTTCATCCTCTTTGGCCATGAAGATCTGGTGAAAGCTTTGATGCGCATCAAGAAAGCGAGTAGCTCACATCCGGCGGTGGAGTCAACAATCTGGTCGTCTTGCGGCAAGGGAATGGATCCTTGGGACATGCTTTATTCACATCGGTGAAGTCTATACACGATCTCCATTTCCCATTGGCCTTGCGCCGACGGCGGGTTTGCTAGCCCGTCGGATGGATCACACCTGACTAGGCCTGCTGCCTCTAGCTTCTTGATTTCTTCGTTGATGAACTCTTGGCGCTCCACGGCTTGCTTCCTCACTTTTTGCTTGAGCGGGCGCGCGCATGGGGGCAAGCGGCAAGCTTGTGCTCAATTACCTTCACAGGAACACGGGGATGTCGGATGGTTGCCATGCAAACACGCCGACATTCGCCCGCGAGAAAGCAACGGCGCTTTCCTATTCTTTGTCAGCGTGGCGGCGATGGTGAAGGTACCACGGTGCCGTCCTCCTTAGCGGACACCTTCTTGGTTGCGGTGAGCAGCCATCCTTTTATCCTTGCGGTGGAGCTCGGCGAGGCGTCCTCGCTATGCAGCGCAACACTCGAAGAGTGCGATTGCGGAGTGGGCCCCAGGCGCTTGCGGACTTGGTTTCGTCTTCTTCCCCGGGAGCTTCAGCGTAACAGCGTATCCTTGCGGCAGCTGCTGCGCGTCGGTAGATCTTGTCGGTGCGATAAGTGCATCTTTCTTGTCCCGTGGGCGGTGATGGCGCTTATCGGCCACAGCATCTTAAGCACGTTGTAAGCATAATGGGAAGCCGCCATGAACTGGCGAGGCGGGCGGCGGCGAGTATCCCGTTGTATAGCAGCGGAATATCGGCGACGTCAAAAGTGGCCTTCGGTCTGAAGTTGAGCTCTCCGCCAAAGGTCACGGCAAGGTGATCTTTCCTTTGAGCTTGCTCCGTCCGGATTGATTCCTTGGAAAGAACCGGTCTCTTGAGCTCGCCATCTTGAATTTGGAGTTTCTCGATCACGGCCGAGGAGATCGAGGTTCAGCCCGGCCCGCCGTCAACCAACATCTTGGTGACCTTGAGGTTGCGGATGGTGGGTGAGACCAGCATCGGCAAACACCCGACCGCGGTGAATGCGGTCGGGGTGATCCTCAAGATCAAAAATGGCCAGGCGTCTTTGGACCATTTGAGAACTGCTTGGCGACTCTATGGGTGGCTCTGCTGCATTCACCTCACGTGCCTTGCTTTAGTTGGCGGTGGGAGGTGCCTGTGAGCTCCACCGTCGGCGCCTGGGACCTCCGTGGCCTACGGAACTCCTGCTCCTTGTCATCGTCATCCTCCATGTCCTCTTCGCCGTCTTCTTCATCCTTGTCGCGGCTCAGGAAGGTCGATCGCCTTGTCGCCGCTTGGCCTTGCCGGGGGTCCTTCCGACCATTGAGCGGCCGCTTCTTGCTCGGTTCCCCTCCGCCACCTTGGGCCCTCTCCTTGTCGCGCCTCTCGTACTCAGCTTTTGTTGCTCGGCAGAGATAGTCGGCGTTTGCGATTGTAAGTCGTGGCCCTTAGTGCGGTGGATTTTCTGATGTTGCTTGCAGGGCCGCCTTGCTTGTCGGCTGCCGCCACGAGCAAGCTCCTTGCGGAGTTGCCAGCTGTGTTTGCTTGGCGGGAGCTTCCTTCTGGACTTTTGGCAGCAAGCACACGTCCTTGTTCTTCTTGGAAGTTCTGCTGCGGCGCTTCTTTGCGAAGGCGGCGTCGTCGGTCGCTTCCTCCTGCGCCGACATCTTCCCGAGGAGCCTCCTCCCTCTTCTTCCGCGTCGCGCATTTATCGGCAAGAGCATAAAGCTCGTGACATCCGGATTTTGGTCGCCGCCATCTCTTCACGCATCTGGCGATTCACGCGCGTTACGGTGGAAACGCGATAACCGCAGCGGGGTGGGCGTCGAGGATGTTGTCTTGCACTCGGTGAAGCGTTGGATGTACTTGCGAGGATTCTCCTTCCTTACGGGCCAAAATGTGGAATCACTCTCTTGGCCGTGGGGTTTGTGGCGCCCGATGAAAGCGCCAACAAAGCTGATGGCAAAGTCGCCCGGGAAGAAATGGAGCCCTCGGCAAGTGCATAAGCCAAAGCGAGCGTTCGGCCTAAGCCTGGCGGGAAGTAGTTGCGAATCTTCTCGTCGCGCCCCGACGCTTTGTCTGGCGATGGTGTAGACACTTTGAAATTCCGAGGTGCGTCCTGCCGTCGTACTTCTCGACGCGTCGGGCTTGAAATTCTTCATCTTTGGAGCCCTTTGGGCCTTGCCCGCAGCTCACGGGTGAGCAGCGGGGCAGCTGCAGCGTCTGACAAGTCGCACAGCTCACGGGTGCGTCGTCGGCAGTGCTCCCAGCCCTCTGGTCGAGTTGTCGCC
Organism: Aegilops speltoides; assembly: GCA_021437245.1. NCBI lineage: Eukaryota > Viridiplantae > Streptophyta > Magnoliopsida > Poales > Poaceae > Aegilops > Aegilops speltoides. The sequence continues at coordinate 489,330,054 of CM038147.1, read as the reverse complement.
GAGTCTCGGCGGCTTCGATCGTGGTCGGGCATCTTCTTATCGCCGCTTCGTCGAGGACTGGCGTTGATCTCGGCGAGCCAGCAGGTCCGGCGATGCCGTGGAGCCGTCGTCGGCGTTATTCGGCGAAGCGGCGTCTTCGTTTCAGCGGCGGGGAGTGCAGGTAATCGCACCCAGCGGTCTTATCGCCAGCGGACGCCGTCTTCTCCGCTTGCAGCGGCGCGAGCCGCGAGCTGCTGTTGACGGGCGATCGTTGTTGGCGGCGACGAGGCTCACGGATGGTAGCCCTCCGATCCTCGACCTTGTCCGCCGCGGAGAAGTCAAGAGCATTGCGCTCTCATGGCGCTTCTGCGGAAGTGGAGAAGCGGGAAGCGGCGGTGCGAGGCGAGCAGCGCTCGGGCTTCTGATGTTGGAAGGCGAGGTCTGCACGGCACCTTCGCTTTGCCGTGTGCGGGCGGGGTTGGAACATCCGCGAGCCCGGCGTGTCCTGTTCAGCGAGCGGATACCACCTCCGTGGTATGGCGTTCTTTGAGTCATCGTCTTGCTGAGATGGGCGTGGGTCTCACGGAGGCGGCGTGGTCCTCCGTCTGTCCCTGGATCGGGTGGCGCGCGAGTGCCCTCGCCGGTGTCCACCCCTTGAGCAGCGTCACCTCCGCCCGCCCGGCTGGCGCCGGTGGCGGTGGGTGAAACGAGCGGGTCGGCGACCCTTGAGGCCCTCGTCTTGAGGCCATGGTGTGGTTGTTGATGAAGTTCTTGATGAAGCTGGAGAGGTTGATGAAAAGCGGCAGCGCGAACACGGATCAGGTCGCGCAACCTCGGCGCCCTACAGCGCGCCGAAGATGTCGCATGTGCGCTGGTGGCGCGGCACCTATGGGGCAGGGCCCCTCGTGTGTTGATGCGAGGCGGAGGTCTGCGCGGAGAGCGGATCGGCGATGCAGCGGGGATTTTACCCAACCGGGCGCGATGGTCGCGTAAAACCCTCTTGCTGCTTTGTGTTGTATTTGATCTTGCTCTATCATGCGAGCAAATGGTGGTGTGGTGTATGAAACCAGCGAATCGAGCGCTAGAGCTGCCAGGATTGAACCTCTGTGAGTGGCGAACCATCGGAACTGGCGAACCATCGGGGCCCCTCGTTGTGCATGGGCCTCCTTTTATAGGGCAAGGGTCACCGACGCAGTGTCAGCGTAAGGTAGAGGGGTAAAAGCGTAAAAGGGTGGTAGTTGGAGCAGTCGAGAGAGCAGTGCAGCTACGATTGCTTGAGCAGTGGATTCTACCTACTTTTGACAGAGAGGGACAAGAGCATTAAATGCCGTCGCCGTCGCCCAAAAAGCTCCGCCATCAGCGTCTCCGTTTGCCACGGCGATGGAGCCACCACCGTGGAGTGCCACCGCACCCTCCATGCAGCCCAGCCACCCGCCACGCGTCTCTGGAGAAAAGCTGAAGGCGGCGTGGGCGGATGACTTGGAGTGTGGGCACGTAGCACAGCTCTCCCGGCAAGCACCTTGCGGGTCTTGATCTTGCGGGCCGGGGCTTGTCGGGCTCTATGATTTGCCGCTTCCGGGCCCTTGCCGGGCGCATAAGCGCCGGCGTGTCTTCTATGGTGTGACCTTCTAGTCTCCCGGCGAGCTCCTCTCGCCGGGGATCTCTGATAATGATGTAATCTTGAGCACAGGGCGGCCTTCCGGCAAGCTCCTCTTGCCGGGTCTTGAGCTTCATCTTGTACACTTAGTTCTTGAATGGCTTGGTATGAAGTGGGAATGATCTCCGGCAAGCATATGGTGGATCTGGCTGCGGGAGCCCGGCTGCCCGATGCACAAGTTAAGAATCTTGAGGTACCCCTACCTTAGCTCTACCGACAAATGGGAGAAGAGCTAGCCAAACTATTGGAAGCCGGATTCATTAGAGATATCAAACATCTGGACTGGCTAGCAAATTTGGTGATGGTACCAAGAAGGATAAATCTGGCGCCTCGTAGCCGATTTTAAAGACCTCAATAAAGCTTGCCCAAAGGATCCCTTCCCTCTCCCCCGCATCGATCAAATTATCGATGCTACAACAGGGCACGATTCGTTGTGCTTCCTGGAAGCATACTCTGACTATCATCAAATCAAGATGGCGGAAGCAGACCAAGCCGCAATGGCATTTATCACTCCATATGGACCATTACGCTTCAACACGATGCCCTTCGGACTCAAAAGCGCCCGGCGCAACATATCGGCGCATGATTCAAACATGTCAGCCACCGGATCGGCAAAACAGTCAAGGCATACGTGAGCGGCGTAGTCGTCAAAACAAAACTGCGTTGAAACTTTAGTAGGCGATTTGAGGCTCACATTCGACAACCTCGGGGCATATGACATCAAGCTGAATCCGGAAAAATGCGTTTTGGCGTGCCAGCCGGAAAATGCTGGGCTTCATCGTGTCCGGTAGAGGAATTGAGGCAAATCCGGCTAAAATCGAGCTCATCACGATTGGATATTCAAAAGACCTCAAACAAATACAAAAATTAACGGGATGCATGGCAGCCCTAAGCGCTTATCTCCGTTTAGGAGAAAAGGCGTTGCCCTCTATCGCCTCCTCGGTATGCACGAACACCAGTGGGCGGATGCATATGCTTAGGACTCGAAGAAATAAAGGCCATATTGGCAACAAATCCGGTCCTGGCTGCGCCCACTTTGGGCGAACCAATGTTGTTATACATCGCAGCAACGCATCAAGTTGTAAGTGAAGGAAATATGCCCTAGAGGCAATAATAAAGTTATTATTTATTTCCTTATTTCATGATAAATGTTTATTATTCATGCTAGAATTGTATTAACCGGAAACATAATACATGTGTGAATATATAGACAAACAGAATGTCACTAGTATGCCTCTACTTGACTAGCTTGTTAATCAAAGATGGTTATGTTTCCTAACCATGAACAAGGAGTTGTTATTTGATTAACAAGGTCACATCATTAGTTGAATGATCGATTGACATGACCCATTCCGTTAGCTTAGCACCACGATCGTTTAGTATGTTGCTATTGCTTCCTTCATGACTTATACATGTTCCTATAACTATGAGATTATGCAACTCCGTTTGCGGAGGAACACTTTGGGTACTACCAAGCGTCTGGCGTAATCTGGGTGATTATAAAGGAGTACTACAGGTGTCTCCAAAGGCGGATGTTGGGTTGGCGTATTTGAGATTAGGATTTGTCACTCCGAATGTCGGAGAGGTATCTCTGGGCCCTCTCGGTAATGCACATCACTTAAGCCTTGCAAGCATTGTAACTAATGAGTTAGTTGCGAGATGATGTATTCGGAGCGAGTAAAGAGACTTGCGATAGCGAGATTGAACTAGGTATTGGATACCGACGATCGAATCTCGGGCAAGTAACATACCGATGACAAAGGGAACAACGTATGTTGTTATGCGATCGACCGATAAAGATCTTCATAGAATATGTAGGACCAATATGGGCATCAGGTCCGCTATTGGTTATTGATCGGAGGCGTGTCTCGGTCATGTCTACATTGTTCTCGAACCGTAGGGTCCGCACAGCAAGGTTTCGATGGCGGTTATATTATGAGTTTATGAGTTTTGATGTACCAAAGGAGTTGAGTCCCGGATGAGATCGGGGACATGACGAGGAGTCTCGAAATGGTCGAGGCGTAAAGATCGATATATTGGACGACTATATTGGAGTTGGAAGGTTCGAGTCATTGGGTATTTATCGAGATCTGGGAGAGTTACGGAATTCGGCTGGGAGAAGTATTGGGCCTTATGGGCCATACAGGAAAAGAGAGGGCTGCCCTAGGCAGGCGCGCGCCTGCCCTAGTCCGAATGGGCTGGGGAGAGGCGCACCCTCCTTCCTTCCTTCTCTCTTCCCTTCCTAGTCTCCTACTCCTAATACATGGAAGGATCCTAGTTGGACTAGGAAGGGAATCCTACTCCCGGTGGGAGTAGGACTCCCCTATGGCGCGCCTCCTCCTAGGCGGCCTCCTCCTCCCTCCCTCCTTTATATCTGAGGGGCAGGGGCACCCGTGAGACACACAAGTTGATCCTTGAGATCGTTCCTTAGCCGTGTCGGTGCCCCCTCCACCATATTCCACCTCGGTCATATCGTGGCGGTGCTTAGGCGAAGCCTGCGTCGATAGAACATCAAGATCGTCCTGCCCGTCGTCTTGTGGAACTCTCTCTCCCGGGCTTTGCTGGATCGGAGCCGAGGGCGTCACCGAGCTGTCGTGTGTCAAGAACTCGGGCGCCGAATGCTGGCGCTGGGATCGGTTGGATCGCGAGGAGAGCGTCTGACTACTTCCTCTATGTTGTGATCGCTTCGCTTGGTCTATGAGGTGCGTAGACAACACTCTCCCCTCTCGTTGCTATGCATCACCATGATCTTGCGTGTGCGTGGAAAATTTTGAAATTACTCGTTCCCCAACGGTGGCATCCGAGCCTAGGTTTTATGCGTTGATGTTATATGCAGAGTAGAACACAAGTGAGTTGTGGGCGATATAAGTCATCTTGCCTACCAGCATGTCATACTTTGGTTCAGCGGTATTGTGAGATGAAGCGGCCGGACCGACATTACTGCGTGCGCTTCTGCGAGACTGGTTTCACCGTTCTGAGCACTCGTGCTTAAAGGTGGTGGCGGGTGTCTGTCTCTCTCACTTTAGTTGAACCTAGTGTGGCTCGCCCGGTCCTTGTGAAGGTTAAAGCGGAGTCTATTTGACAAACTATCGTTGTGGTTTTGATGCGTGGGTAAACGGTTCTTGCTAAGCCCGTAGCAGCCACGTAAAATTTGCAACAACAAAGTAGAGGGCGTCTAACTTGTTTTGCAGGGCATGTTGTGATGTGATATGGCCAAGGCGTGATGCTATATTTTATTGTATGAGATGATCATGTTTTGTAACCTAAGTTATCGGCAATGGCGGGAGCCATATGGTTGTCGCTTTATTGTATGAAATGCAAGCATACATAATTGCTTTACTTTATCACTAAGCGGTAGCGATAGTCGTAGAAGCAATAGATGGCGTAACGACAACGATGCTACGATGGAGATCAAGGTGTCGCGCCGGTGGCGATGGTGATCACGAAGGTGCTTGGAGATGGAATCACAAGCACAAGATGATGATGGCCATATCATATCACTTATATTGATTGCATGTGATGTTTATCCTTTATGCATCTTATCTTGTTTTGATTGGCGGTAGCATTTTAAGATGATCTCTCACTAATTATCAAGAAGTGTTCTCCACGGTATGCACCGTTGCCAAAGTTAAATCGTGCCCGGACACCACGTGATGATCGGGTGTGATAAGCTCTCGTCCATCTACAGCGGGTGCAAGCCAGTTTTGCACCGCAGAATACTCGAGTTATACTTGCGAGCCTAGCATATGCGAGATATGGCCTCGGAACACGGAGACCGAAAGGTCGGCGTGAATCATATAGTAGATATGATCAACATAAGATGTTCACCATTGAAAACTACTCCATCTCACGTGATGATCGGTTATGGTTTAGTTGATTTGGATCACGTGATCACTTAGATGACTAGAGATGATGTCTGTCTAAGTGGGAGTTCTTAAGTAATATGATTAATTGAACTTAAATTTATCATGAACTTAGTCTGGTAGTATTTTGCAAATTATGTTGTAGATCAATAGCTCGCGTTGTTGCTTTCATATGTTTGTTTTTGATATGTTCCTAGAAAATTGTGTTGAAAAATGTTAGTAGCAATGATGCGGATTCGATCCGTGATCGAGGTTTATCCTCATTGCTGCCTGAAGAATTATGTCCTAATGCACGCTAGGTGACAGACCTATTGCGGGAAGCGGATGCAAATGTTATGAGCGTTTGGCTAGCTCAATATGATGACTACTTGATAGTTTAAGTGCACCATGCTTAACAGCTTAGAATCGGGACTTCAAAGGCGTTTTGAGCGTCATGGACCATATGAGATGTTCGAGGAGTTGAAGTTAATATTTCAAGAAAATACCGAGTTGAGAGATGTGAAGTCTTCAACAAGTTCTATAGCTAAAAGATGGAGGAGAATCGCTCAACTAGTGAGCATGTGCACAGATTATGCAGGTACTACAATCGCTTGAATCAAGTGGGAGTTAATCTTCGAGATAAGATAGTGATTGACAGATTCTCTAGTCACCATCACCAAGTTAGTAGAACTTCGTGATGAACTATAGTATGCAAGGGATGATGAAAATGATTCCCGAGTTCTTCGTGATGTTGAAATCGATGAATGTAGAAATCAAGAAAGTGCATCAAGTGTTGATGATTGACAAGACCACTAGTTTCAAGAAAAGGGCAAAGGAAAGAAAGGGAACTTCAGTGGAAAGACAAGCAAGTTGTCACTCCTTGAAGAAGCTCCAAAAGCCTGGCCGAGTGCTTACACTGCAAAGGAAATGGTCCTTTGGAAGCGGAAATGCCACTGAATATTTGGTGGATAAGCGGGATGGCAAAGTGAACAAAGGTATATTTGATATACATGTTATTGATGTGTACTTTACTAGTGTTTATAGCAACCCTTGGTATTTGGTACTGGTTCGGTTGCTAAGAGTAGTAACTTCGAAGCGGGAGTTGCGAATAAGCGAAACTAGTTAAGGGTGAAGTGACGATGTGTGTTGAAAGTAGTTTCAAGATTGATATGATCATCATCGCACACTCCTATACTTTCGGGATTAGTGTTGAACCTAAATAAATGTTATTTGGTGTTTGCGTTGAGCATGAATATGATTTGATCGTGTTTATTGCAATACGGTTATTCATTTAAGTAAGAAACTGTTATTCTGATTACATGAATAAAACCTTATATGGTTACACACCCAATGAAAATGGTTCATTGGATCTCGATCGTAGTGATACACATAATATTGAAACCAAAAGATGCAAAGTTAATAATGATAGTGCAACTTATTTGTGGCACTACCGTTTATGTCATATTGGTGTAAAGCGCATGAAGAAACTCCATGCTGATGGGATTTTGGAATCACTTGATTATGAATCACTTGATGCTTGCGAACCATGCCTCATAGGCAAGATGACTAAGACTCCGTTCTCGGAACAATGGAGCGAGCAAGCGACTTATTGGAAATAATACATACGATGTATGCGATCCAATGAGTGTTAAGGCTCATGGCGGTTATCGTTATTTTCGACCTTCACAGATGATTTGAGCAGATATGGGTATATCTACTTGATGAAACATAAGTGCGAAATAGTTGAAAGGTTCAAAGAATTTCAGAGTGAAGTGGAAAAATCATCGTGACAAGAAAATAAGGTTTCTACGATCGATCGCGGAGACAAATATTTGAGTTCTGAGTTTGGTCTTCAATTAAAACAATGTGGAATAGTTTCACAAATTCATGCCACAGGAACACCAGATCATAATGGTGTGTCCGAGCGTCATAACCGTACTTTATTGGATATAGTACAATCTATGATGTTTCTTACCGATTTACCAATGTCGTTTTGGGATCATGCATTAGAGACAACTGCATTCACGTTAAATAGGGCACCATCTAAATCCGTTGAGGCGACACTATATGAACGTGGTTTAGCAAGAAACCAAAGTTGTCGTTTCTTAAAGTTTGGAGTTGCGATGCTTATGTGAAAAAGTTTCATCTGATAAGCTCGAACCCAAATCGAGAATGCGTCTTCATAGAATACCCAAAGGAAATTGTTGGGTACACCTTCTATCACAGATCCGAAGGCAAGATATTTGTTGCTTAAGATGGATCCTTTCTAGAGAGGAGTTTCTTCGAAAGAAGTGAGTGGGAGGAAAGTAGAACTTGATGAGGTAACAGATACTAGCTCCTTATTGAAAAGTAGTTCATCACGAAATTGGTTCTGTGACACCTACACCAATTAGTGAGGAAGTTAATGATGATGATCATAAAACTTGAGATCAAGTTACTACCGAACCTCGTAGGTACAACAGTGAGATCCGCACGAGTGATGCGGTAATCCTATTACGGAGGTCGTGTTACTTGACCATGACAAACCTACGAACTATGAGGAAGCGATGATGAGCCAGATTCCACAAAATGGTTTGAGGCCATGAAATCGAGATATGATCCATTTATGAGAACAAAGTATGGACTTTGATGGATTTGCCCGATGATCGGCAAACCATAGAAAATAAATGGATCTTCAAGAGGAAGACGGACGACTGATAGTAGTGTTACTATCTACAAAGCTAGACTTGTCGAAAAAGGTTTTGACAAAGTTCAAGATGTTGACTACAATGAGATTTTCTCAAGCTGTAGCGATGCTTAAGTCTGTCCGAATCATGTTAGCAATTGCCACAATTTATGAAATTTGGCAAATGGATGTAAAAACTGCATTCTGAATGGGTTTACGGAGCAAGAGTTGTATATGATGCAACGAGAAGGTTTTTCGATCCAAAGGAGCTAACAAAGTGTGCAAGCTCCAGCGATCCATCTATGGACTGGTGCAAGCATCTCGGAGTTGGAATATCGCTTTGATGAGTTGATCAAAGCATATAGTTTTATCTGAGACTTATGGTGAAGCACTGTATTTACTAGAAAGTGAGTGGGAGCACTACAGACATTTCGATAAGTATATGTGAATGACATATTGTAGATCGGAAATAATGTAGAATTATTCGCAAAGCATAAAGGAGTGTTTGAAAGAAGTTTTTCAAAGAAAGACCTCGGTGAAGCTGCTTACATATTGAACATCAAGATCTATAGAGATAGATCAAGATGCTTGATAAGTTTTTCAATGAGTACATACCTTGACAAGATTTTGAAGTAGTTCAAAATGGAGCAGTCAAAGAAAGAGTTCTTGCACGTGTTACAAGGTGTGAAATTGAGTAAGACTCAAAACCCGACCACGGCGAGAAGATAGAAAGAGAATGAAAGACATTCCCTATGCCTTGGCCATAGGTTCTATAAAGTATGTCATCTTGTGTACCAGATCTATTGTATACCCTGCTTTGAGTTTGACAAGGGGTACAATAGTGATCTAGGAGTAGATCCTTTGGACAGCGGTCAAAATTATCCTTAGTGGAATAAGGATATGTTTCTCGATTATGGAAGTGACAAAAGGTTCGTCGTAAAGGGTTACGTCGATGCAAGTTTTGACACTGATCTGGATGACTCTAAGTCTCGATCTAGATAAAAATTGAAAGTGGGAGCAATTATCTAGGGTAGCTTCATGCAGAGCATTGTAGACATAGAAAAATTGCAAAATACATAATGGATCTGAATGTGAAAGACCCGTTGACTAAGACTCTCTCACAAGCAAAACATGATCACACCTTAGTACTCTTTGGGTGTTAATCACATAGCGATGTGAACTAGTTTACTGAATCTAGTAAACCCTTTGGGTGTTGGTCACATGATGATGTGAACTATGGGTGTTAATCACATGATGATGTGAACTATCGATGTTAATCACATGGTGATGTGATCTAGATTATTGACTCTAGTGCAAGTGGGAGACTGAAGGAAATATGCCCTAGAGGCAATAATAAAGTTATTATTTATTTCCTTATTTCATGATAAATGTTTATTATTCATGCTAGAATTGTATTAACTGGAAACATAATACATGTGTGAATATATAGACAAACAGAATGTCACTAGTATGCCTCTACTTGACTAGCTTGTTAATCAAAGATGGTTATGTTTCCTAACCATGAACAAGGAGTTGTTATTTGATTAACAAGGTCACATCATTAGTTGAATGATCTGATTGACATGACCCATTCCGTTAGCTTAGCACACGATCGTTTAGTATGTTGCTATTGCTTCCTTCATGACTTATACATGTTCCTATAACTATGAGATTATGCAACTCCGTTTGCGGAGGAACACTTTGGGTACTACCAAGCGTCTGGCGTAATCGGGTGATTATAAAGGAGTACTACTGGTGTCTCCAAAGGCAGATGTTGGGTTGGCGTATTTGAGATTAGGATTTGTCACTCCAATGTCGGAGAGGTATCTCTGGGCCCTCTCGGTAATGCACATCACTTAAGCCTTGCAAGCATTGTAACTAATGAGTTAGTTGCGAGATGATGTATTACGGAACGAGTAAAGAGACTTGCTGTAGGATCGGAAGTATGTCTAGAGGGGGGGTGATTAGACTACTTGACAATTTAAAAATTTTGCCTTTTGATTGGAGTAGTTTCTTAGCAAGTTCACAATGATAACCAAGTCAAGTATCACCCTACACATGCAATTCTAGAGTTATGGCAGCGGAAAGTAAATTGCGTATAGTAAATGAGAGGAGGAGAAGAGCAAGCATAATGGAGACAAGGAGATTTTTCTCGTGGTTCCGATAGGTGGTGCTATCGTCAATCACGTTGATGGAGACTTCAACCCACGGAGGAGTAGCAGCTGCTGTGAGTCCACGAAGGGCTCCACCCACGAAGGGTCCACGAAGAAGCAACCTTGTCTATGCCATCATGGCTTCGCCCACGGAGGACTAGCCTTACTCGGGGTAGATCTTCACAGTAAGCGATCTCCTTGCCCTTACAAACTCCTTGGTTCAACTCCACATCATGGCGGAGGCTCCCAAGCGACACCTAACCAATCTAGGAGGCACCACCCTCCAAAAGGTAATAGATGGGGTTGGTGATGATGAACTCCTTGCTCTTGTGCTTCAAATGATAATCTCCCCAACACTCAACTCTCCTCACTGATTTGGCTGTGGTGGAGGAAGGGATTGAGTGGAAAGCAACTTGGAAAGACTAGAAATCAAGTTTCATATGGTGGGAGTGGAGCAACTTGATCTCAACACAAGGGTAGGTAGTTTTCTTCTCGAAATGTAAGGTAGGAGTGGTAGTTCTTTCGATGGCTCTCTCCACGAATGAAGAGGAGGTGGAGGGTATTTATAGCCTCCACACAAAATCCAACCGTTACACACATTTGACCAATCTCGGTCGGACCGAAGTTGACAACTCGGTCGGACCGAAAGTTCAAATCTTGTGAGCGTTGGGATTTTCAGTGGGACCGAAAATACAATCTCGGTTAGTCCGATTCTTCCAAAGTCTAGGGTTTGCCAATCTCGGTGGGACCGACTTTCTCATCTCGGTGACACCGATTTGAGTCTGAAGGATTCTGAAGCTTGGCAACACCAATTCGAATGACCGAGTTTGGAATCGGAAAATCCGAGATTCTTAGGGTTTGGCTATATGGTGAGGTGGTTCATCTCGGTGTGGTGAGTTTGGAATCGGTGGGACCGAGATTACTTATGGGTTTATGTTGGAATGAAAGATTGCTGATAGTTTGAGAGATAAATCACTAAGCACTTTAGAGCAACGGATCATCATCATAACCTCATCCCTTTTAATAGTATTGGCTTTCCTATGGACTCAATGTGATCTTGGATCACTAAACCAAAAATGGAGTCTTGAGCTTTTGCCAATGTTTTCCTTAGCATTTTGAGGGTCCACATCATCGGTCATTGCCATACCCATATCCTTGAACTTTACGAAATATTCTCAAGAAATGATTAGTTCAATGATATATATGTTGTTATTAATTACCAAAACCACCTAGGGATTAGTTGCACTTTCAATCTCCCCTTTTGGTAATTGATGACAACATATAGATCAAAACTTCGACAAATGATATAATCAATGAATAACATAAATAAGCTTTGAGAAGTATGTGATAAGCAAGAGCTCCCCTAAATTTGTGCATTATTTAAGATTTGCGTTTGAATGCAAATGCACAATCGATTAGGATCATGGGTTACTCTTCCATGTCACATACATCTTGGTGGAAGCGCACAAAATGATAAGAATGAATAGCATGCACCCAATCACCAAGACATGAGTAAATGATCATACAAGATATGAATGGAATATGATAGACATCAAGCACACATTAAGCACAGTATGATCAAGCACTCATCAAGATAGAAACAAGCGTAGTATCAAACACACGAAGTATCTCAAAAAACTCAAAAGTATCTCAAGGAAAACCATAAGCGAAAGAGCAAAAAGCGAGCACTCTCTCTCTCGAAGTCCTATGATCTATACAATTTCTCCCCTTTGGCAACAAGTTACCAAAAGTTCGAAAGGTATAGAGCTAATCGTCACTCGGGACTCTGCTGGCGGCTCTGTCTGCGTCGATGGAGTGGAGATAGCTGCATCTGCAACCTGCTGAAGTCTGTGGAGCTGGAGGAGTGAATCTTGAAGGTGGTCTTTGGGCCAGCGGAGCTGTAGGAGGTGCTTGATGTAGTAGCCACAGGATCGAACTTTGGAATAGCAGTGATCTGGGCTTTGTGGAGCCTTCTGGCGGGCTGCTCATAGTCATCTGGACCATGTCACCTTCCATCTCCTTCATGAGTTCTGCCTTCTCCCTCTTAGCTTCCTCGATGTCGCATCAAGCTTGTTGGCGGTGACACGCACTTGATCGACAGCGTCGAGCATGGAACTTATCCTCAACGATCCTCTCAAGGCTCTCCACGAGGCGCACTATCTTTGGCAGGCGTAGCTCAATTCTCTGAGTGGCTTCAAGAAGTTGTTACTGCAGCGCTCTTGGGCTTAGCTGCTGCTTCCTTCTCGGCTTTAGCTTGTTTGGCAGCTTCGGACTTAGCATGTCCTTCTCGGATGTGGGAGCATCCTCGGTCATCACAACCTCGTTATCCTCATGTTCAGGCTGCGGTGGCAAGTGGGGTCTATCCAACGGTAGGTGTCCGTGCCAAACTTGGCATTGATGAGCATCTGAATATGCGGAGCAAACCCACGACCTCTTACAGTCTGCTGCTGTCCTCTTGATAGTCTCAACTATCGGGTCCATCACCTTAAAGGTGTCTTGATCTAGAATGTGCAGCATGTTGATAGAGTACCCTCTTATCATGCGGTGGTCCCCGACTTAGGCATCAAAGTATGCCTCGAGAATGGTATTGGTGGTTGGGAGACACTGCTGAAGATAGTAGATGAACCAAGCTTCCATATCTCTACATCCTTCTCCTTGACTTCATTGTACATGTTCTTCATTGACTCGTGATTTTTCTTTGGAATGCCATAGACATCAATGTCATCTTCCCTTGAAACAGGTGCATTCAGCAATGCTCTCCATTCTTCAACAGTAGAATGGAATCTACGCCTATACATCATCCATACAATCCTGCCATCTGGATAGAAGTGTGCGGTGGCATAGAATTGCATGATCATCTCATCGTTCGAGCGGTCAATTTCGACCAGCGAACTCTGCAATCCCTGGCGGTGAAGCTTTCATGCACATGTGGGAAGTAGTCTCTGTGCTCTTCATTGTCGATGTATTTCGGTCAGCGTGTCTGGTGTCGGCAACAATTGGCTTCTTGTCCATGAGCCTTGTCTCATAAAAGTCTTGTTGCTCTCTTGTGTGGAATCTTGGGTCAGCTGCTGTTCTTCTCCTGGTGGCATATGGATCTGCTTGCCTCCATAGCACGAGACCTTTGTCCTTTCTCTCCTTCATATTTTCAGCTCGAGGATGAGCTTCATTATGAATAGGCGGTTTACAGCCGGAGCTTGAGCAAAACATGAGCCTCATCATCGATTCTGCGGTGGCACATTGTCCTTCTTCTTTTACGGCGGGTATGTTCCTCACGGTCTTCTTGGCTTGGCGGCTGGTTTGGCTTGGGCTGCCTTTCTTTGGAGCTGATTGCTTAGCCTTTGTGGGTGCTCCCTTACGATGGCATCACCCATCAACCACATACGAGGAGGCTGAGGTGCTTCCTCATCGAAATCATCATCATCGTGATCTCTTCATGAACTTTCCTCTTCCTCTTGGAAGTCTTCTTGATTTTCTTTGGAAGTTTCTTCCATCTTGAGCTTCTGTACAGACGAGGATTTTGCCACTTTGCTTGTGCCTTTCTTTGAATGTTTCCCTTGATAGCTCTTGGCAACCACTTGCCTTTTAGGCTTTGAAGTTATTTCCTCATCGACAACAAAATCTGAATCTTCCTCATCTGAATTCCTTTTCCTTCATACAGTGGCATTGCAGGCGATCCACTTGGAGTGCTTCTCTCTCCATCATCTGAAAAACTGCTTGCCTCTGGACTTGTAGCTGCCTCTGGAATCTCAAGCGGCATCTCGGACCTGTTACATTGTCACTTCCTTGAGACATGGTGACAACTTTGTGAATAGAATAGGTATAGGCGAGAATAGAAGAGTTATCACAAAGCTAGAGAGAATTTTGCAAAAGAATGAGTTCAAACTTTAGTTTTAGGTTTTCACAGAATACATGTCGGTCGACCGAGTCTATCAATTCGGTGAAACCGAAATGTCTAAACAGACCACATACACCACTTTCGGTTGGACGAAATGGGTTTCGATCTAGCCGAGACTACTAGGGTTTCACTGAATCTTCACTTGGTCTTACCGATTTGCACAACTTCGGTTTCACCAAAAGTGCGGTCAATGGCGGAGGCCAAATCGGTCGATCCGAAAATGTCGAATCGGTCACACCGAGATGTGTTCGTGAAACCTAACCTAAAATTTTCACTCGAAATTTGTTCTATGACCTAAGCGGCTGGATAGGAAGATCTCAATCTTGGCAAGAAACATGGCAATGCCTATCGTGCATTGAATCAGCGGTTGGAACACGAGAGGATGAAACTCACCCAATGCGGTGGAGCTTCACTCGGCGGCGGCGGCGCGATGAGAAAATCCGTTGGGCGATGGAGACCAGCGGCGGCGCGCTGACGCGCGGAGGCGATCCGGAGACCAAGGCGGCGGCGGCTAAGGGTTTGAGGCGAAGCGTTTGAAGAAGTAATCAGCGCTCGTCCTCGAGTATATATACCCTTGGTTGTCGGTGGGACGAGTTTGAAAACTTCGGTGGGACGAGATGGTTAGCTGCGTGCGATTACACACTTGATCACGCCGAAATTTGAAACTTCGGTTTCACCGAGGTGAAAACCTAGATCAATCCAAGTGATTTGATCATCGATTTGAGTATATCGGTTTGACCGAAAGTACTAGAAGGTTTTGGAAGTTAGGCTTTTGACGGATCGGTGGCTCAGAGTGCTCCTCACTCGATGCATCGAAAAAGTCTTGTTCAAAGTTTGTGATATAAGCATGAATAGAGTTTGAGACAAGAAAGCATAGATAGCTAGGGGAGGAACTTAGGCATTCTTGTCCATCCATTTGGTCAAAAGAAAGAAAACCAAAAGACCAAAGCAACAAATGGATGTCCTCGAATGGATAAAATCATGCATCCAACATGCTCACACAATAAGATAGCAAATGAAATATGTGTCAAACATGCACAAACAAAACACTAACAGCTAGCACACAATTTGGCGATGACTAGGTCATCTATATATGAGTATATTGACTTAGGAGTCAAATGAGAACATTTGATCATAGGTCATACTCATCGTTTAAGCACAAGTGGGGTTACCACTTTTCCATAAAGCATTGATGTGTTCACATCATTAGAAGATGCTTTAGCTCATTTCTTTAGAGCAAAGCTCCCCTTGATGTGAGAACCCTTTTAAAGGGTCAAACTAACCTTGGGTTGTCGTTGAAGACTTCATGTAGATGTTGAAGATGTGGATGCTCAATGTTGATGAAGATCATCAAGAGTTGGGAGCAATCCTTTGGATTGGGCACTTTCAATACCTACATGGGTTAGTCCCACAAGGAACAAACAAGAATATCCATGGACATAGATTGAAGTTCACAATAGATGATGTCCATGAAAGCAATGATTACCTTGTCCCTTGACTTACCAACATGAGGGTTTGTGACTCCATGAACTAGTGCAAGATGTGGAAGTTGATTGCACAAGTCCTTGCCAAAATGAATATGAGTGAAGTATATTGGCGGAGTCACCCTCAAGAACTCTCTAGTTCTTCTTCTTGGGATCCACATCATCTTGATGGGAATCCTTGGGGTAGTAGTTGAGCTTGTTGAAGTAGAACTTGAAGTTGCCTTGGGAACCCACTTGACCATGGCCTTGGGTGCTTCAATGAATGCATCAATCTCCTCTTGAAGCTTGTCCTTGCCTTTTAGCTTGTGGTCTTGTGGTGGAAGGTCATCTTGAGCTTGTTCCTCATTGGAAGAAGTAGGATCATACTTCTCCTCTTGAGAGACAAACTTTGGAGTGGGATATTGACCTTCTTCCCATTCAACACCCTCGGCGTTGAACTTTCGCTCAAAACCAATTCCTTGATTCTTCGGTGTCTTCCTTGTTTGCGAACAATTTCCTCAAAGCTCTTGCTTCGGCAAGACTCTTGTAGACACCTTTCTCTATAATCCCTTTCAATAGACTATTTTCTTGCTCAAGTGAAACTTGGCTTGAAACATTGTTAGTGGAATCAAGAGAATTACTAGAAGTAACAACATTTGATTTAGCATGATTATTGTTACTACTAGATGAAGAATTTTCTTATGCTTGTCATGCTTAGTTTTGATAGGTGGCAAGAAATTAGACAAGAGAAGTCGTTTGGCAAGATATGAAGAACTCTTCTTTGAAGATCGTCATTGATAGCTTTTAGAAACTCATGTTCTTGCTCTAGATTGAGCTTCTCGAGCGTAGCTTCTCATGAGATCTTAGGAGCTCTCTATGATCTTCTTGAGTTGTTTCATGAGCTAACTTAAGAGTGTTTAGTTCTTTAGTTAGGCGCTCAATCTCCTTCATAGCATTGTCATTCGACTCATCTCGACTATAAAGACTACTAGCATGTTCATCATTACTAAGCTCACTAGATTTATCATGTAAAGCTCATCTTCACCAAGCAAGTCATCCTCATCACTATCAAAGTCAATAAACTCAGGATGTGATACCTTGGGGCCTTTTGCCATGAAGCATCTTCCAATTCCCTCATTTGGTGAATCAAATATGTCATAGGAGTTGGAGTTGGAGGACACGAGAGCAAGACCGGCAACACCTTCATCTTGGTGTATTCGGAGTTGGAGTGATAGCTTCTTTGGAGTGATTGTCGGAGTCGGGCGGAAACCCATTCACCAACATGAGCTTGATGTTTTCTTCTTGTGTAGCTCCTTGATGACTTGTCTTTCCTTTCGAATCCTTGCTTCTCGAGAGGATCTTCGTTCATAATGATCATCTCTACTCCTTCTTTCTTTTAGGCGACTCTTCTCTTGAGCTTCTTCTTCTTGGAGATTCTTCTCTTCTCTTGTGGGGAGTCGAACACTCATTTGAGTAGTGTCGGGTCTTCCACAATTATAGCAGATTTCGATCACAACTAGAAGATCTCTTTTCATCATATGATCTAGACTTTGAGCTTCTTTCCTTGCTTCTACTCTTGTAGAATTTGTTGAAGTTCTTCACCATTAGGCTTATCTCTTCATTGGAAACTAGCTTGTCACTTGAGGATGTGGGAGCTTCAACTGCAGCTTTATAAGCACCACTTGACTTGTTGTGAAGCTCTTCCTTATCTTTAAGTGTCATCTCATGAGCAACAATCCTTCCAATGACTTGGTGAGGCTTGAGATCTTTGTAATTTGGCATCATTTGGATCAAAGTGCACACGGTGTCATACTTTCCATCCAAAGCTCGAGAATCTTCTTGATGATGAATCGATCGGTCATTTCTTCGCTTCCTAAGCCTGCCATCTCATTGGTGATGAGAGCAAGCCTAGAGTACATTTCAGCGACTCCTTCACCTTCCTTCATCTTGAACTTGTCAAGTGACCTTGAAGAACATCTAGCTTTGATTCCTTCACGGACTCGGTACCTTCGTGCATTTCGACCAAAGTATCCCAAATCTCTTTTGCATTCTCAAGGCGGCTGATCTTGTTGAACTCCTCGGGACACAAAGCATTGAAGAGAATGTCACAAGCTTGAGCATTGTTACGTAACATCCGCAACTCATCTGCGGTAACCCGCGATCCGGAACTTTTCCTTCTTCGAAGAACTCACCTTGCAAGCCAACACAAATAATGCCCCATGCGGCAGGGTTATGTCCAAGAATATGCATTTTCATTTTATGCTTCCAACTAGCAAAGTTTGAACCATCAAAGTAAGGACCTCTCTGAAAATTACCCTCACTAGGCGCCATACTCTCTAGGTTGTGAAACCAAGCTTATGGAGTCAATGCAATGAAACCAATCAATGGAGACCAAAGCTCGATACCACTTGTAGGATCGGAAGTATGTCTAGAGGGGGTGATTAGACTACTTGACAACTTAAAATTTTGCCTTTTGATTGGAGTAGTTTCTTAGCAAGTTCACAATGATAACCAAGTCAAGTATCACCCTACACATGCAATTCTAGAGTTATGGCAGCGGAAAGTAAATTGCATATAGTAAATGAGAGGAGGAGAAGAGCAAGCATAATGGAACATGGAGATTTTTCTCGTGGTTCCGATAGGTGGTGCTATCGTCAATCACGTTGATGGAGACTTCAACCCACGGAGGTAGCAATTGCTTGTGAGTCCACGGAGGCTCCACCCACGAAGGGTCCACGAAGAAGCAACCTTGTCTATGCCATCATGGCTTCGCCCACGGAGGACTAGCCTTACTGGGGTAGATCTTCACAGTAGGCGATCTCCT
Source organism: Aegilops speltoides (assembly GCA_021437245.1). Classification (NCBI taxonomy): domain Eukaryota; kingdom Viridiplantae; phylum Streptophyta; class Magnoliopsida; order Poales; family Poaceae; genus Aegilops; species Aegilops speltoides. Next base: position 489,311,576 of record CM038147.1, on the reverse strand, counting down.
TGCCCTTACAAACTCCTTGGTTCAACTCCACATCATGGCGGAGGCTCCCAAGCGACACCTAACCAATCTAGGAGGCACCACCCTCCAAAAGGTAATAGATGGGGTTGGTGATGATGAACTCCTTGCTCTTGTGCTTCAAATGATAATCTCCCCAACACTCAACTCTCCTCACTGATTTGGCTGTGGTGGAGGAAGGGATTGAGTGGAAAGCAACTTGGAAAGACTAGAAATCAAGTTTCATATGGTGGGAGTGGAGCAACTTGATCTCAACACAAGGGTAGGTAGTTTTCTTCTCGAAATGTAAGGTAGGAGTGGTAGTTCTTTCGATGGCTCTCTCCACGAATGAAGAGGAGGTGGAGGGTATTTATAGCCTCCACACAAAATCCAACCGTTACACACATTTGACCAATCTCGGTCGGACCGAAGTTGACAACTCGGTCGGACCGAAAGTTCAAATCTTGTGAGCGTTGGGATTTTCGTGGGACCGAAAATACAATCTCGGTTAGTCCGATTCTTCCAAAGTCTAGGGTTTGCCAATCTCGGTGGGACCGACTTTCTCATCTCGGTGACACCGATTTGAGTCTGAAGGTTCTGAAGCTTGGCAACACCAATTCGGAATGACCGAGTTTGGAATCGGAAAATCCGAGATTCTTAGGGTTTGGCTATATGGTGAGGTGGTTCATCTCGGTGTGGTGAGTTTGGAATCGGTGGGACCGAGATTACTTATGGGTTTATGTTGGAATGAAAGATTGCTGATAGTTTGAGAGATAAATCACTAAGCACTTTAGAGCAACGGATCATCATCATAACCTCATCCCTTTTAATAGTATTGGCTTTCCTATGGACTCAATGTGATCTTGGATCACTAAACCAAAAATGGAGTCTTGAGCTTTTGCCAATGTTTTCCTTAGCATTTTGAGGGTCCACATCATCGGTCATTGCCATACCCATATCCTTGAACTTTACGAAATATTCTCAAGAAATGATTAGTTCAATGAAATATTCCAAAACCACCTAGGGATTAGTTGCACTTTCACTTGCGTAACGAATTGATTATTGTTCAATCTCGATATGATATGTTGTTATTAATAAAGATCTTACCAAAACCACCTATTGGTTATTGATTATGTTGTTCTCGACTTCCGCACGCTTAAGGTCATGGCCAGTTATATTATGAGTTTATGAGTTTTGATGTACCGAAGGAGTTGAGTCCCGGATGAGATCGGAGACATGACGAGGAGTCTCGAAATGGTCGAGGCGTAAAGATCGATATATTGGACGACTATATTCGGAGTTCGGAAAGGTTCGAGTCATTGGTATTTATCGAGTACCGGAGAGTTACGGGAATTCGCTGGGAGAAGTATTGGGCCTTATGGGCCATACGGGAAAGAGAGAGGGCTGCCAAGGCAGGCCGCCGCCCTGCCCTAGTCCGAATTGGGCTAGGGGAGGGCCGCACCCTCCTTCCTTCCTTCTCTCTTCCCCTTCCTAGTCTCCTACTCCTAATACATGGAAGGATCCCTAGTTGGACTAGGAAGGGAATCCTACTCCGGTGGGAGTAGGACTCCCCTATGGCGCGCCTCCTCCTAGGCCGGCCTCCTCCTCCCTCCCTCCTTTATATACGGGGGCAGGGGGCAGCCCATAGACACACAAGTTAATCCTTGAGATCGTTCCTTAGCCGTGTGCGGTGCCCCCCTCCACCATATTCCACCTCGGTCATATCGTAGCGGTGCTTAGGCGAAGCCCTGCGTCGATAGAACATCAAGATCGTCCTGCGCCGTCGTCTTGTGGAACTCTCTCTCCCGGGGCTTTGCTGGATCGGAGCCGAGGCGCGCCACCGAGCTGTCGTGTGTCAAGAACTTCGGGCGCGCCGAATGTAACGCTGGGATCGGTTGGATCGCGAGGAGAGCGTCGACTACTTCCTCTACGTTGTGATCGCTTCGCTTCGGTCTCGAGTGCGTAGACAACACTCTCCCTCTCGTTGCTATGCATCACCATGATCTTGCGTGTGCGTAGGAAATTTTTGAAATTACTCGTTCCCCAGCAGATGGCGCGGTCCTCGTCGTCGAGCGAGTGACGAAGGGCATAAATTCCCTCTTCAAAAACCGATGTACTATGTATCCTTTGTGTTAACCCCTGCAAATCCGTTACCCGCACTATCGAAGATAGCATATCACGGTGTTCATGGCGTCGAAACTCGGCACTACTTTCAAGAGTGTTCGATAACGATGGCCTCTGAAGTACCACTCAATGACATTATAAATAACCGCGACGCAGCGGGCAGGATTGCAAAATGGGCCATCGAGCTCTTACCATTCGACATAACTTATAAACCTCGACGAGCTATAAAGTCACAAGTTTTGGCTGACTTCGTGCGCGAATGGATGAAGCCGAACTCCCTAAAGAGTACGCACGTACTCAATTGGATTATGCATTTGATGGCTCCAAAATGTTGGCGGGATGGGGGCTGGCGTCGTCTTAACGTCCCCAACCGGAGATACTGATCCGATATGTACTTCAAATAATGTACACGGACTCCAACAATGCAGCCGAATCTGAGGCCTGTTACATGGTCTCCGGATGGCGATCTCCATGGGCATTCAACGCCTAGAAGTCTTGAGATTCAAACCTTGCAATATCCCAAATAAATGGAGACTTTGATGCCAAGGATCCGAAAATGGCAGCATATCACAACGCTGTCCTAAAAATGTCAGCTCGGTTTGAAGGACTGGAATTCCATCACATAGCTCGAGATAATAACCAAGCGGCCGACATACTGGCACGCATCGGTGCGAAACGTGATGCTGTCCCTCCTAATATCTTCCTGGAACGGCTCTTCAAGCCATCCGTATTATGGGAAGAGGAGCCCGGTAGTGACAAACCGGAGAAAACCGCACCAACTGGTGATTCGGCAGATGACATAACACCTTCAGCCCACGTTATAATGGCAGTCATTGCCGCGTGGATGAACCTTTCTAGCCTACTTACTTAGGCGGAACTTCCGAAGACCAAAACGAGGCCCATTGTGTAGTCCGTGATCGAAGGCCTACAAGGTCCATGAGGAGAACTTTATAAGAAAAGTACAACTGGAGTCCTTCAAAGGTGTATCTCCGAAGAGGAAGGGCGAAACCTCTGGCTGAAATTCATGCGGACTAGGCGGACACCACGCAGCAGCCGGGCCCTTGTAGGAAAGGCATTCCGTCTGAGGATTTTATTGGCCGACGGCTCGGGCGACGCCAGCAGACTTGGTCGGCGATCGTTGGTTGTCGACTCTTTGCTAATCGAGCCATATGCCACCCACCCCCTCAAAACCATACCCATTACGGCCGTTCGCGATGCAGGGGATTGACATGGTTGGACCCTTAAAGGGGAACCCACAAGCAAAGGTACCTATTGGTCATGGTGGATAAATTCACCAAATGGATAGAGGCCAAACCGGTCAAAACGGCGAGTCCGGACCAGTGATAGACTTTATATCGGGGTGGTACACCGTTCTGAGTCCCCACAGCATTATCACCGACAACGGCACGAACTTCACAGCCGACGAGGTTAAGTCATGGTGCAAAAATATGGGCATCAAGCTCGACTATGCTTCAGCTTTATCACCCTCAAACCAGCGGTCAAGTGGAAAGAGCAAATGGTCTAATCATGGCGGCATTAAACCCAGATTAGTGAGGTCACTTACTAAATCCGACACACAATGGGTCGAGGAGCTCGACTCCGTACTCACGGGGCTGCGGACAACGCCTAACCGTACTACGGATTCACACCATTTTTATGGTATCTGGTGTGACAGAGGCTTTGCCTGTGACATTATTCATGACTCACCTCGAGTGCGCATGTATGAGGAAAGAGAGGCGAGCTTGATCGGCGGGACAGCTTGGACACATTGGAGGAAGAGCGTGGCGTCGCGAAGGCTCGTTCCGCATTCTATCGCAGCAGCAGGCCGAAGATATCAAAGCGAGAAATACGGGCCAAGACTTACAATGTTGGTGAACTAGTTCTCGCTGCGGGACAAGAAAAAGGACAAGCTCAAGCCCAAATGGGAGGGCCCTTCATTATCGATCAAGTACTGACCGGCGGAGCATACCGTCTACAAAATGCGTCGGATAACCGACTCGAGCCGAACCCATGGAACGCAGCCCGCCTCCGACGATTCTATGCCTAGCGCCGGACTAAGAGTTCGTCCCCTTCCCCCGTCCAAACTTTTACACTTCGGCTGTCTTTTGTTTCTCTTTTTATCCTTTTTACTTAAAAGCCCTTCCGGGCCTATTTTCGCATTCTTTGCATAAGCATGATGTGCCATCCGCACTCATTATTCCTGGGGGCTTCTTTTACAGAAGCTCAATTATACGGGTTTCATACCCAGCACATGTGTCAAGCTTCCACATGTACCTTTTACTCGCCATTATATGCATCGATATGACTTAAGTTTTGGCCAAGCTGGGTTGCCTGGCTCCTGTGCTTACCCCTACGTTCCCGATTGTTCGGCTAGGAGGTAAAGGGAGCACCTCTGCGATTATTCTTGCCGGGTCACGGATGTGTACCTCGGTGGGTGAAGCCAAAGCTAAGCGTTCTTAAGGGAATATTCGATCGGTGACTTAAAAGATGACTTTTACCTATCTATCTATTTGCCCCGGATGTTTCTTTGCTTTCTTTGCAGTCCGGACATACACTTTAGGGCATGCCTCCCGAGAAAGGAACCCTTAATGAACTATTCTCCTGGAAGATGTTTCTTACTAACCATGTAATATAACATAACTAGTTGGGCACTTATGCGATAAAGCACTAATGACCCCTACGCTTTGTCTCCATGCATACCATGGTTGTTTCTTAACCAAAAAGGCATTCGGACACACTCCGGACTCTAGGGTCCCGAGGTCGAAGCGAAAAGGTCGGCAAAGACAAACGATCTACAATCCAGCTAGAAGGCATTTCACATGTCACTTTAAAGGATAACATACATTGTCAAATTTACTGATTGTATTCCTCCTCAATCCCGTCTAACAGGCTGTCTAGCTTACAGTCCCATTGGGAAAATTTAGCAGCCAACTCTACTTGGCTGTACACTAAACTCACGGGGATCTCCTTCCCATCGGGCCCCACCGGTCCAACTTCGGCCATGTGGTTGGGATCCGCCTTCTTGTACCGCGTCTTCACCATGGCCCAAGCCTCCACAGCACCTTGACGGCAAGCGAAATCTTCCACAAGCAGGCGCTGCCACACTCCTGCAGCTTCTCCATAAGCTCCCGAGGCCCTCGGGTAGGGTGAGGGCTGACCATAAAGCTGAGCAGCGCCGCTCATTGCTGCCGAACTCGTTCAAGTAGCTGCAACAGTTCGAGAAGTTGATCACCCATTGATATGGGCATCTCCTCTGCAGGACGACCCGTGAGTATACCTACAAGACATACCATGTCAAAATACTTCCTCGCCGAACTCTCCTTTTCAAAAGAGTTCGCTCAAGCACTACTATAAATGCCGCGACAAGCCGCTGATTCTCCTTAACGGAGCCGGACAGCTCGGCTGGCGCCTTTCAGCTCTTCTCCGAGTTTGGCGTTGGCATCCTGGAGCTTGTTCCTTTCTGCTGAACCCTATTCAGCACCTCTCGCCGACCTTTAGTGGCGTAGCAATCTTACTGTCCGGATCTTGTCGTGGTACCTGCAATGTCATTATTAGACTTCAGCACGCCGCCACAGCTTTATGTTTATTAATAAAATGTGTTACCGGGAGGGGTCTTTCCGTCTCCTCCTGCGGTAGCAAATCTTGACCTCAAGTTGGGCCTTGCAATCTTGCAGCTCCGGGACAGCTGGGCGTTCTTCTCGTTAAGTGCTGAAATTTCCAATGATCCTTAAATCAGTTAGCATAACTACTTTAAGTCTCGGGGCTCTTGGTATATACAACCGTTAAAATTCCCTTACCGTATGTCTTTCACATCTTGCTCCGTAGCTCTGGTAAAACCATTTTGGCGGCACGGAGATCGCGTCCCCTGCGTTAAAGGCATCTAATGCCTCGGGAAAAGCACGCTTCATGAAATCTTGTCGTGGCGCCTATGGTTCATGGCGCTCTCCACCTCGAGACTTGGTGGCGGACAATCTGCCGGTATCCTCCGTTGGAGAAGGATCCGGCTCGCGTCTTCGCTTGCCTCCCCCTCGGGCGGGCGCTGGAGCTGGCGGTGTTGGTCGGATCGGCAATTCCTGCGCTCGCAGATCCGTGGCCTTTTCTCCTAAAGACCATGAGCACTCGGGCGTTTCGCCGGGCGTTGCTCGAAAATTCAAATACGAGCTATACCTTTGCGGCGACGTTTCCGCCCGCACTGCGCTCCTTTTCCGCCTGCTGGTTCGGACTGACCTCTGTTGGTCAGCCGCCGCGGGCTCGGCTTCCTGCCGTAAAGGCGCTTCCTGCAAAATACCATCGTTCGCGAAGGTCAGAAATGGGCAGGGATGAGATAATGGTGTCCGGACTTCGGTCGCGGTCACCTGGGAAGCCGGACTTAGCCCGGGGTAGTCCGCCGTAATGGCGACCAAAGCATTGTCTATGCTGAGCTGGTGATACACCCCGTCGATCAGCTCCACCTCGATGTCCGGGTCCTCTTCATAGGCCGGATCCAGGGATCCTTCTGGGTCCTCGGGTTGCGGAGCAAGACTCACCATGTCCTTCACAGTCCGGCGTAGATCCTGCGCCGAAGACACAATGTAAGAAGCTTAAACTTCGAAAGCATGGGTTGAGCCCTTCAAGGTGTTCACTTACCCATCCTCTGGGGTTGATCATGGAAAACCCATTCAAAGGGTTCGTTCGAAGGAAGTCCTCCTTCTCCCCTTATGCAGGTGGGCGGGATCTTCACTAGATCCTCGGTCGAATCCGGCCCTTTGCTTGCCGTGCTTGTAGCATCGTCTTCCCGTTGAAATCCCACATGGGGTGGCCTCTGTATTGCGGTGGTTGTACCCTCGCTTGATGCATGTCGCCATGGCTCGATCATGGTCAAGCGGAATGAGCCATTAATCTTATCCGGCCCATCAAGTAATGGGCGCTCTTGTCTTCCTCAATCGGGGCTCATGAGCGCCACCGAGGCGTTTCTTCAAGCGAGCAACACTAAACTCCGGAGGCCGATCCGAACCGGAGTGCAGCAGCGAGCGTCTCCTATATAAACCACTCGAGGCGATCTTGGACGCCTTCTTAGGAGTGCGGATAGGTATCCGGTCGGCGATGCACCATATTTGGCGCCGCCCACTTGATATATGGACCCCTGGTGAGAGCGAGTGCGAGGCAAAACAACCTCTTCCACAATGCAAAATGGGGCTCGATGCCCGTGAATAGCTCAAAAGAGCTCGTAGCCCAGCGATATGCGGGATGAGGCGGGCGTGAGGTGGTGGAGCTGGAGTCCGTAGAACTTGAGGAGCCAGCGGAGGAGCGGATGTATTGAAATCCGAGTCCCTTATCGGATAAGGGACAAAACATACTCGCTCCCCTTATTGGGGCTTGGGTGTCCTCCGCTTTGTCTCCCACCTTGATAAGTAACCAATCCGGCCGGATTTGGGACCATGAAGGCGGAGGAGAATCCCCGCTTGGAGCTTCACTAGCTCGTTGTGCGAAATAGAGCACCTCCTCCAATTCCCGGCGGTGGGCTGGGGCGCGCGTGAAGAAGAGCGCGTTGACGATCCATGGTGGAATGGATTTCTAGGTCAAAGGCGCTTGATGGAGTATTCAGCGGGAGGAAGGCGGTGTGGTTTGGATCTGGTTCTTGCCTCTTTTATAGGCGGACGACTTCGCACAATTAGGGGTGAAATGCAAAAGACACCACGGCTTTTCGCATTCGTGCGGCGCATGGAAGAGGGCCATTATTTGGCGTAGAAGCCGAGGAACACGATATTCAAGATGAAGCCGACACTTTGTTCGGTAGGTAGCTGGAATTTGAAGGAGAACCGCCTTGCAACGCCGAAGACTATAAACGCGCTGGACTTATCGTCATTGAAGCCTGGTTAGAAGTCTTGAGGAGTCTGGACTAGGGGTGTCCGGACAGCGGACTATCGATATCCGCCGGACTCCAAGACTACGAAGATAGAAGATTGAAGACTCGGCTCGTGTCCGGATGGGACTTTCCTTGGCGTGGAAGGCAAGCTTGGCGTCTGGATATGTAGATCTCCTACCATTGTAACCGACTACTGTGTAACCCTAGCCTCCCGGTGTCTATATAAACCGGAGGGCTTTAGTCCGTGGGACAACATACATTACAACAATCATACCGTAGGCTAGCTTCTAGGGTTTAGCCTCCTTGATCTCGTGGTAGATCCACTCTTGTACTACCCATATCATCAATATTAATCAAGCGGGGCGTGAGGGTTTTACCTCCATCGAGAGGGCCGAACACAGGTAAAACATCGTGTCCCTCGTCTCTTGTTACCATCCGCCTAGACGCACAGTTCGAGACCCCCTACCCGAGATCCGCCGGTTTTGACACCGACAGTCCCCCTTGAGAAGACTTTGCAAATATCTCATATTGACGTGGGCCAAACGGCGGTGCCAAAGCCATCCTACGTCAACTTTAGCCATTAGGCATGTCGTGGTCTTAGTGGGTTGCTCCGAAAAGTTAATCACATAGAGACCGTTCTTGACATGCCCAACAAAGGCTACTTTAAGAGTCTTGCTCCACAAGAGGGCCACGGTATCAATATCAAAGAAAGTAGCAAAACCCATGAGTGCAAGTTGACGAACGGAAAGCAAATTGTATGCAAGGGACTCAACAAGCATGACTTTCGCGATTGTTAGATCATGAGAAATGACAACCTTGCCAAGACCCAATACCTTAGAATGTGAAGCATCACCCCACTCAACATTGGTGGGCATAGATGGAATCTTTTGCACATCCACCACCAAGTCCTTGCTTCTGGTCATATGATTTGTTGCTCCACTATCAAGCAACCATGATCCCCCACCGGAAGCAAACACCTACAAGAGATCAATGCTTGGTTTTAGGTACCCATTTGGTAATGGGTCCTTTGATGTTAGTAACAAGGGTCTTAGGAACCCAAATAGACCACTCAATGTACTCATAAGGAGAACCAACAAATTTTGCATAAACATGTCCATCACTACTTGCGGCCTGAACACATATACGGGTTAAAATCATTTAGCTTTGTTGGAGAAAATGCTTTTGCCCTTTTGGACGTCAACTCCCTTCACTTTTTCCTTCTTCTCCTTAGGAGCACCCTCTCCCTCTTTCACAAAAGTTTGCTTGAGAGGAGGAGGACATTTGGTCTTGTCGTTCTTCTTCTTCTTGCTCTTGGATTTGGGTGCGAACCCAATTCCTTCCTTGGCCACAACTTCCTTTTGATTGCTCAAAAGGTCGTTGAGGTTCTTCTCACCTTGAATGCATGTCACAAGGCCTTTCTCAAGTTGATCCTTCAATTTGGCATTCTCCTCCACAAGATGCACATGCTCACAACATGGGTTAGTAGCACATGCATTATCAACTAATACCATATGAGGGAAGGTGGCCTTTTCCTTGGTTAGCTCAACTTGGAGTTGAGCATGAGACTCCTTGAGGTTAGCGTGAGCACCCTTCAAGACCTTGTGGGCCTTGTCAAGTATCTCAAACTCCTCGTTGAGTCTAGCATGATCAATGCCAAGTTTAGCCTTCTCGGAAGTTAGCACACGAGACACGACAAGAGCATGATCAAGATCTTTCTTTAACTTAGCATGGTCATCATTGTGTGACTCCTCAAAAGTCAAACGATGAACACGCTCTTCCTCAAGAGCATTAGAGAGATCCGATATCTCATCGGCATAGTCACGACTATGACCTTCCATCTTAGAGATGGTTTCTTCGTGAGCCTCGATCATGTCATTAGCATCACCAAGTTGTTCCAAGAGAGCAACAAAATGCTTCTTGGACTTGCCCTTGAGCTTACTCATAAAAGACTCAAATTCATTCACTTCCTCATTAGACCCATCATGTTCATCAATGCAATCCTCCAAGGAGGGATTAGTAATGATGGTAGTTGTGATGTTGGGGGTTACCTTGTTTGAAGCTTTAGCCATGAGGCACTTGGCGGTGATGTTTTCGTTGGGTGAATCAAAGAGAGATACCGGGGGAGTAGTAGCAATGGCAACGGATGCCATGGCCATTGCTTCTCCACTTTCATCATCATCGTCATCCTCTTGGTATTCTTCTTGAACCACCAAACCACGAGTTGGAGTCTTCTTGGCGAAGTTGTTCTTGTTGGGGAAGGACTTGGCTTTGTCTTTTTGGATGAATTTGCCACCATTGTCTTCCCGCTTCTCGTAAGGATAATCCGCAACGAAATGGCTCACATTGCCACAGTTGAAGCAAGTTCTAACTTGTTGCTTGCCCTTGACGCCACTTGAGTTGCTCTTGTTGAAGTTGGGTCTTGTATTCTTCTTGCTCCAAAATTGTCTTGAAGCAAGGGCCATGTGCTCATGATAATCATACTTGGTGTCTTCGGGATTGCTCTCCTCATCTTCCACTTCTTCCTCTTCTTCCATGATAACCTTGGCCTTCAAAGCAAGGTTGGGCTTCTTTGCCCTTTGAGAACGGAGCACCGCATTGTCGGCGGTCTTGTCCAAGATGCTCATTACAGCGAACTCATCAACACTTCACTTGAGGTCATGGGTGGAAGTCTGGTCTTTGACGAATGACGGAGGACATGGCCTTGTTGTAGGGCATCATAGCCTTGAGGAATTTGTGCTTGATCAATTGTCATCCGTGTCCTTGCTTCCATGATCTCGGAGTGAGGCTGCGAGTTTGGTCACTCTTGAAAGAGCTCACGAGGTTCTTCATCTTCTTTCATTGCAAACTCATCGGCTTCATCTTGCACCACTTCATAGTTGGGCGTTGAATGCTAGCACTTCCTCGATAGAGACACAACACATTTCCATGCGTCCTTAGCCATGGCATGAGGTCGAAGATGAGGGAGATTCTTCGGGAAGAATTGCATCTTGGATGATGAAGAGAGCACTCTCATTGAATTGATTATCCACGGCTTCTCGAGGGGTGAAGTTGCTTGGGTCATGAGGATAGAAACCTTCTTCAATGATTCTCCAAAGGTTAGTATTCACATGTTTTAAATGACACTTGAAGTGATAAACCCAAGAATCAAAATCTTCATGTTTCTCATACTTAGGAGTAGGACCGGCATGATTTAAATGAGTAGAGGGAATCGGCCCTCCATAAATTGGAGGTTCCACATGAGCAAAGATGTCGGTGCCATTTTTACCACTAGACATTGGAGCTTTCTCACTAGTAGCTTCCCCCTTTTCGGGGTTAGCATCCATCACCGTGTTGGCGGGATCACCCACTTTCATGAGTGCGGTGGAAAGTTTAAGCCCTTCTAAGAATTCCTTAAACATGTCCTTGACCTCGGTCGTCATGGAGGTTTTCAATGTGTCCAGCATACATTGAATTCCTCACGTGAATCGAGTTACCCCATCTCCGTAGATGATATCGGATTCGCACCGGAGTGCTCTCCCACATCATCTACGACATCAACCATACTCTTCGGACGGTAAAGTCCTTAAAAAGAGACGAGGCTCTGATACCAATTGAAAGGATCGATATGGTTGACTAGAGGGAGGGGGTGAATAGGCAACTAACAAATTTTAAGCTTTTCTTTACCAAATTAAACTTTGCAACAAAATAGGTTGTCTAGATGTGCAACTAAGTGAGCAACCTATATGATGCAATAACAACTAGCACATGAGCAAGCAAGGGATACAACACAAATAGGCTTGCAAAAGTAAAGGCACGAAATAACCAAGAGTGGAGCCGGTGGAGACGAGGATGTGTTACCGAAGTTCCTTCCTTTTAAGGGGAAGTACATCTCCGTTAGAGCGGTGTGGAGGCACAATGCTCCCCAAGAAGCCACTAGGGCCACCATATTCTCCTCACGCCCTCACACAATGCGAGATGCCGTGATTCCACTATTAGTGCCCTTGAAGGCGGCGACCGAACCTTTACAAACAAGGTTGGGGCAATCTCCACAACAATTATAGGCTCCCAACAACACCACGAAGCTTCACCACAATGGAGTATGGCTTCGAGGTGACCTCAACCATCTAGGGTGCTCAAACACCCAAGAGTGACAAGATCCGCAAGGGATAAGTGGGGGAATCGAATATCTCTTGGTGGAAGTGTAGATCGGGCCCTTGTCACCCAATCCTGAGCAAATCAACAAGTTTGATTGGCTAGGGAGAGAGATCAGGCGAAAATGGATCTTAGAGCAACAATGGAGCTTAGAGGTGGAAGGGGTAGTCAACTAGAGGTAGGAGACGCCCCTTTTATACTCGTGGAAGAGATCCAACCGTTATCCTCAAGTTCAGCCTGCGACACGCGGTACTACCGCTCCAGGAGCGCGGTACTACCGCAAGGCCACGCGGTACTACCGTGGAGGACCACGGTACTTCCGCGGCAGCAGCAGAGGCCAGGACTAGCTTTGTTGGCCTGATACTACGCTCATGGCGGTACTACCGCTTCCCCTTGCGGTACTACCGCAAGGCAGGTAAGCCACATCCTACAAAGAGCGCGGATGAAATAAAATACATCCATGCCTACTTCCGCTGAAAAAGAAATAGTGCAAAAACCCGATGCGATACTACCGCGCACGAGGTGCGGTACTACCGTTGAGGCGCGGATGTAAAAAATTACATCCGCTCCTACTACCGTGGTGCAACAGTACTAGGTATGAGGGCCACGGTACTACGTCTCCAGGGGAGTGGTACTACCGTGGCCTCACGCGGTACTACCGCGGATGACGTGCGGTACTATCGTGTGGGCGTGGATGTAAAAAATTACATCCGCTCCTACTACCGTACCGGAGCAGCACTAGGCCTGGGAGTTACGGTACTAAGGCTCCAGAGGAGCGGTACTACCGTGAACCCCAGCGGTACTACCGCAGGTGCTTGCGGTACTACTGCTCCATAGAGCAGTACTACCGCAAGTAAGCGTCGGATTATGCACAACTAGGATAACGAAAAGACGCTCCAAAGTGCAAGGAAAGGTAGGACATGTGTACGTGTTGATTCCACCCAAACCTTTCCGACGCGGACCCCCTCTTAATAGTACGGCTCTCCTACGACTCAAATCCACCATAGAGAAACGTAGAACAACACCGTCTTCAATAGTCTCCAAGGGGCACCGAATCGTCTCGTGCCTAGTGATGAAGCATTTGAGAAACTCAAGGCACACGATTAGTCCGCAAAAGCATTGTCATCAATCACCAAAACACCTAAGGGATAAATATGCCCTTACAACAGGATCCTTGGTGCCTCACCTGTGTATATGGGGAGGCCCAAACCCACCTCAGACACCGAACTTAGATGTTCTCAAGGGGATCAGCACAGTAAGTGACTTACCATGGCTATGTTTTGGAGACTTCACGAAGTCTTGCGTCCGGAGGAGCACCAAGGAATAGCGGGCAGAAGTAATGCACAGATCCAAGCCTTTCAAGATGTTGTTGACGTGTGCATGCTCATGGACCCGGAGTACCAGGGGCGACCTTAGACGTTTGAGAAGAAGATTACAGGGGGAGCTATGCTAGAGTGCGGCTGGACCGGGCTTTGGCCTCAGCTAGTCGGATAACAAGATATCCACAGGCAATGCTCTCCCATTTGGACAGGGCAACTTCTGAGCATGGACCGATCTTGCTGAAATTTGACTGCACACAGCATGATACAGCGATGAGAAAGGTTTTCAGATATGAGACTACGTGGGAGTCACACGAACAATGGAGGGATAAGATCACAAACAGCTGGAGCACAGTGGTGCCTGGATATGGAGTGGGAGACTTTAGAGATAAGCTGCTCAGGATAAGTAAGAATCTATAGGCATGGGATAATGACACGTTTAGCAGCGAAAGGAGATGAAACAAATCGAAGACAATATAGAACAGCTGCGCAATGACCCAGCCCGAGCTGGCCCAGTGCATGTGGAGATTAAGCTTAATGAAAGGTTAGTGGAGCTCCTCCATCGAGAAGAATTGATCTGGCGTTAGAGATCTCGTCTTGAGTGGCTGTCAGCTCGAGATAGAAATACTAAATTCTTCCACATGCGTGCCAACATGAGGCGGAAAAGGAACATGATACGTGCACTATCAAACTCCTTGGGAGTTGTAACAGGCGATCGGGCTGAGTTAAAATCACTGGTTCGGGAGTTCTATAAATCTTTGTACACATCCGAGGGGTAAATGGATGGAGGAAGTCCTAAGGCATGTACCTTGGAAGGCCACGCCAGCGATGAACAACATCTTATGTGCACCTTATACCAGCGAGGAGGTGAAGACGGCGTTGTTTCAAATGTTCCCAACAAAAGCTCCAGGCCCCGACGGTGTTCCTGCTCACTTCTACCAGCAACACAGGGATATATGTGGATACGAGGTTACCTCGGTGGTAATGAGTATTATCATAGGGGAGGAGATCCCTGGGGTGTTAATGACATAGTGTTAGTGTTGATACCAAAGGTAACTAGTCCGACCCTCCTATCTTAGTTCAGGTCAATTAGTCTTTGCAATGTATTGTATAAAATTGCCTCGAAGGTAGTCGCAAACAGACTAAAGATCATATTGCCTGATATTATCTCTGAGGAACAGTCAACCTTTGTGCCTAGTAGATTGATCACAGACAACATTATTTGTGCATACGAGCGCTTGCATTTTATGAAGAGGAACAGAACCAAGACCAATAGTCTGTGTGCCCTGAAGCTTGACATGATGAATGCTTACGACTGGGTTGAGTGGGCATACTTACATGCGATCATGCTCAGGTTGTGTTTCTCTCCAGCTTGGACTAAAATTGTTATGGGGATGGTCAAATCAGTGTCCTTCTCGGTTCTCTTCAATGGCGAAAAGCTTGAACAGTTCAAACCATCCAGATGTATTCGGCAGGGAGATCCCATTTCTCCCTACTTATTCTTATTGACAGAAGAGAGCCTTTCATGCCTTTTAAAATCCAATTCTCAGTCATCGGTACTTGGCGGTGTCAAGGTGGCCCCCACAGCTCTTGTGGTGAACCATCTTTTGTTTGCAGATGACAGCTTGTTGCTTTTTAAGTCTAGTGTGGAGGGAGCAAATGCGGTTTCAACGTGCTTCGTACTTATTGTGATGCATATGGCCAAAGAATTAACAATGACAAGTCATCAATTTTTTCAGTAAAGGATGCCCAGAGGCATTAAAGCACCAGGTCAAAAACATCCTTCATGTGCAGAATGAATCATTGAGTGAAAAACACTTGGGCATGCCGACAGAGGTGGGTCACTCAAAAAATGGCACTTCTCATTATTTGAGGGATAGGGTGTGGGAGAAAGTGAGGGGATGGAAGCAGAAATTTCTCTCGGCGGCGGGGGAGGAGGTTTTGATAAAATCAGTGGCATGGGCTATACCGGTTTTCTCATTGTCTTGTTCCAGACTTCCTAGGGGACTCCGTGAGAGTGTGACTACACTTATAATTAGTGGGGATCCAAATAGGGGAAGAGGAAGCCTGCTTGGGTATCTTGGGATGTGATGACAAAACCAAAGAACTTGGGAGGTATGGGTTTCAAAGATTTTGAAGTTTTTAATTTGGCTCTTCTCACGAGACAAGCCTGGAGGTGCTTGAACGAACATAATTCCTTGAGTTCACACATTCTTAAGGCTGCTTATTATCCAGACAATTCTATATTTGAGGCAGAGCTGAGATCAAGCCCTTCTCAGATTTGGCGGGCAGTTTTGGATGGCAGAAATATAATGCAACAGGGTGTTATTATGAGAATTGGAGTTGGGAAGTCTACCCGCATTTGGCAAAACAACTGGATCCCTAGGGCTGGCATGATGAGACTGATCTCTTCGCTGGTTCTGGATCCTCCACAAGTAGTGGCAGATTTAATTGACCCCTCCTTAGCATCTTGGAGAGAAGACTTGATCAGACAAGTATTTGTTCCTATGGATGCCGAGGCTATTTTAAGAATTTCACTCTGTACTAAGCACATAGAAGACTTTTGGGCGTTGTCCGAGGATCCTAGGGACCGCTTCTCAGTTCGAACAGCGTACAACATGATCTATCGAATCAAGACGGCCAGAGAAGCATGGTTGGAGGAAGGCGAACATACTTCTAAGCTACATGGCTAGATGAGTAGTTGGTCGGCCTTGTGGAAGTTGCAGCTACCATCAAAATTGAAAGTCCTTACTTGGAGGCTCGCTCAGCACTCACTACCCACCGGGGATCTACTCCAGCATAGAAATATGTCGACAACAGATGTATGTGGGATATGTGGTGCACGAGACAGCAGGCGTCATTCTTTACTGGATTGTGCACTATCCAGAAGCACTTGGGCGTTGTCAAAGCAGGATATGGTACAACACATGTCCATGAATCGGGATGATAATGCAAAGGATTGGTTATTCTCCATGTTTGAATCACTGCCCAATGATGAGCTCATCACCATGATAGTCACTCTTTGGGCAATTTGGTATGCACGTCAGAAAGTTATACACGAAGGAATCCTCCAAACTCTCTACGAAACTCACTGTTTCATCTCTAATTACCTGGCGGATCTGCAACTCCTTGTGAAGCCGGAGAGGGGATTGAGGAGTGCTCCAGCTCCAAGACCGATGACATGGATCCCTCCACCAGAGCAACATATGAAGGTGAATGTTGATGCAGCGGTCGCACGGCATGGTGGCTTTGGGGCTGCAACGGCAATCTGCTGGGATGGCAATGGGATCTTCCAAGGTGCATCGGCGATATTGTTCAGGAATATTGATGACCCAGAAGTTTTGGAGACTTTGGCAATACATGAGGCACTGGCCCTCTCTGATGATCTCTATCTCCACAAAATATTTGTTGCGGTGGACTGCAAGGTGGCCGTAGAAGCGATCAAGAATGGCACATCAACGCAATATGGGACTATGGTATATGAAATCATAGATTGTTCTGGAGTTTTTTCTTCCTGTTTGATTAGTCACGAATATAGGACCTCAAATGCCTAGGCTCACAAACTTGCAAAGCATGCATTATCTCTGGGCTTTGGCCGCCATGTTTGGTTAGGCCACCCTCGAAATCTGGATTTCGTCCTTGTAAACCTTGTGACGGGTGAATAAAGCTTTATGAGTTTGTCTAAAAAAACTACCTGGCAGTAGGCAGGACATAGCCGCGCCCCTTGCCTGGGTGGGGGGAGGAATCCTATGGGCTCCCCTATTTCTCGCTTTAAGCAAGCACATGGGGATGCCTCGCGTCGCGCGGTGGGGGAATGGGCCGGTCCAGCCGCGCGGGAGACAAAGCCTTTTTAATTTTTTTTAATTTTCTCTTCTCATGTTTTGCTTTATTTTTGTACTTTTATGTATGTTTAAAATATTATACATATATACACAAAAACACAATTAAAAATGTTGACAAGTATTTGAAAAATGCTGATTAAGTATTTAAAATGTTGAACAAGTATTTGGAAATTTTGAATAATAACTATTACAAATGTTGAACAAGTATTTGGAAAATGTCGAATAAGTATTAAAAATTGTGGAATGAGTATTTGAAAAAATGTTGAAAAATATCTGAAAATGATGAATAAGTATTAGAAATGTTGAGCGAATATTTAAAAATGTTGAATAAGTATTAAAAATGTTGAATGAGTATTTAAAAATGTTGAACATGTATTTGAAAATGTTCAATTAGTATTAAAATGTTGAAAATTATTTATAAAATGATGCATAAGTTTAGAAATTGTTGGACGAGTATTTGAAAAATAATGAACAACTTTTTTTAATAAGTAATAAAATGTTGAACAAGTACTGAAAAATGTTGAATCATTTGGAAAATTTTGAACGTGTATCAAAAAATGTTGATCACTTACTAAACATATGTTTTTGACATATACGAAAATGTAGAGTGAAAACGAAAACAAACATAAGAAAAAGAAAAAAACGGAGAAGGAAAAAGAAAACCAAAAGAAAAATGGAGAAGAAAAAGGAAACCAAAAGAAAAATGGAGAAGAAAAAGAAAACCAAACAAAAAACAAAGGAAAAACAAAGAAAACCCTGTCAAAAAACAAAAAGAAAAAACAGAAAACTGTACCAAAAGAAAAGGGCTACAATAGCCTCAAGTAGAACGCGCCCCTAGTTCTTACCATGAAGGGAACTTGGGTGGAGAGGTTAGCGCGGCGCAAGTTCGCCCTGCAAACCCCGGTTCGATCCCTCCTTCTTGTGCATTTCTTTTCTCCTTTTTCCACTGCACGCGCGTGAATGGGGCAACCAATATGAGGCGAGGGAGGAAGAAAACTTCAGCGATTGAAGCTGCTTGTATCGCTTAAGGCAATAAATAGTCGCCGCTTAATCCTATACGGGGCGCCGACCCAATATTAGGCGAGCGAGGAAAAAGATTCAGCGCTAGAAGCTGCTTGTATCGCTTAAGGCGATAAATATCAGCCCCAAAATCTTATACGACGCACAGTTTGCCCGCGAACAACCTGGCGCGCACCACCCTCGCACGTGTGGGCCGGCCCAATTTCAGGGTTTTTTTCTTTCCTTTCTTTCCCTTTCCTTTTGTTGTTTTTCCTTTCTTTTATCTTTTTTGTTCTTTACTTTTGACCTTTTTGAGAATTTTCTTTTCAAATTCGTGAACATTTTTTGTTCATCGAATTCAATAAATTTCATCAATGTAAAAATGTTCATTGAATTCAATTTTTTGTTCATCTTTATAGAATGTTCATCAAAATTCCAAATTTATTCGTCGAATTAAAAAAATCATCAGTTTCAAAAAAAATTCATCGATTTAAATAAATCATCAATTTCAAAAAAATATTGAATTTTAAAAAGAATCATCCTTTGTTCAAAAAAATATATCTTGAAAACAAATTTTGTTCATCAAGTTCAAAAAATGATCATTCTTTTCATGAACATTTATGAATTCAAGAACTGTTTTTGACAATTCACTGTTTTATGAAATTTTAGCCCTTTTGTAATCCCAAATTATTTTAACGTAAAATAAAACAAAAAATAGAAAATAAAAATGTAAAGACGAAAAAAATAGGGGCATCCATACCCGCAAATGGGCCGGCCCAACCTAGTGCGCCAGGAAAAGGGTGCGCTTGCCTGGCTCCACGGCCCTAGGCGTCCCATGTGTCAGGCTTGTTTGCCGGCACGATACGACCCATTTATTTTTATTTTCAGAATTCTTTTTGATAGATAGGCCCAAAAAACAACCCATTTGGCCAAGTTTTTTTCTAGAATACATTTGGCCAGGTTTGGCATTGAGTCATGCCTCCGATGGTCGAACAGACGGTGTGCACTGCTGAAAATGCTAAGGAAAACTTTGCTCAAAGGAATCACAAATTTGTACCAGCCTTTTGAGTGCCCCGAGCAAGAAATGTTGACAAATTCAAACACATACGAAGCTTCCCACAGCACTAATGTTACATATCGATATCTAGAACAGACGACAGAGCAAACAATTTGGATAAATCAGAGATTTGTGAATTGATTTTTCATGGCAGTACAGATCTACATCGACACCATTAGTAAAACAGCGATCACTGTTACAACCAAGCTTAAGCTAATCGACGCGCGTCTCTCTCTAAGCCTTCTTGTCGGCCTTCTTTGGGGACTTGGCGGTCTTCTTGGGCGACTTGCTCTCCTTGGTCTCCTTCTCCGCCGTCCTCTTGGGGAGGAGCACCGGGTTGATGTTGGGCAGCACGCCGCCGTGCGCGATGGTGACGCCGGCCAGCAGCCTCCCGAGCTCCTGGTCGTTCCGGACGGCCAGCAGCAGGTGCCTGGGCACGATGCGGGACTTCTTGTTGTCCTTGGCGGCGTTCCCGGCGAGTTCCAGCAGCTCGGCGGCGAGGTACTCGAGGACGGCGGCGAGGTAGACGGGGGCGCCCGTGCCGACGCGCTTCGCGTAGCGGCCGTTCTTGAGGTAGCGCCCGATGCGGCCGACGGGGAATTGGAGCCCGGCCTTGACGGACCGCGTCACCGACTTCTTCCTGGGGCCGCCGGCCTTGCGCCCGGCCGCGCCCTTCTTCGCCTTCGCTCCGGCTCCGGTGGCTGAGGCGTCCATGTCCGGTGGCTGGTGCTCGTCAGGACGAGGGAGAGGAGGGGATTTGGTTGGTGATTTGGGATTTGTGTTCTGACAGGAAGAGATGAGAATGGCTTGGTATTTAAAGAGCGAGGTGAGGGACGGTGGTGGGCCCGTCGATCCGCGTGCGAACGCGCTCAACGGTTCGATCGGGAGGGAAATGGACGGCTGCGATGTCCAAAATATCGTGCGCGCCGGATTTGTTCTCTCTAATATCCGTCGGTGGTTTAGTTACACGGGTGCTCTGCAAAAATCAGACTGTGCCCAAAGATATATAGGAATGATCAGAGAACTAAATAATTATTTCATGAGATAATACATAAGTAAAGAAAATAGCTAGCACCACGAAACAAAAAAAATCAAATTTGCAATGTGCATATTTTTTTATCTAGAATACACAAATTTTGCGTACCATTTTATGATAGGTAGGAGAAAATCAACGGTGACACACATCAGGTAAGTGAGAATAGCAGAGACGTGAGATACTGCATTCAGCAGTTCTCCACGGATGACCCGTGTAAAGGTAAAATTGTCCTAATGGACCCGGCGCAAAGTATGGCGTCGTGCAACAACAGTCGTGGTTCGTTGGGATCCTGCAACAACAACGCACCGTTGGTTAAGTGCGGGAACATCGGCGCCAAGAGCCTGCACGGTGTCGAGTCCAGGAGAGGGGTGGTGCACGCCCAAGCCCAGTGGCTCATGTTGAATGTTGATGGCTCGTTTATGGCGCATGCACGCAATGGGGGAAACTGAATGGTGCTCCGTGACAACGACGGTAGCATCATCTTCAAATCGTGTGTTCATCCCTTCACATGTGGCTAGTTGCAAAACTCAAGTCTTGCAAGGAGGGAATTGCCTTGGCGTTGGGGTGGAGCTCACTTCCATTCACCATTGAAACGGATAGTGTTGAAGTTGTTGCCATGATTTCCAATCTCTCGATTGACAGATCACATTATGTTGTCGGCGTCCATGAGATCTCATGGATGATGAGAGGGGACATGTAGATTAATGTCGTGATAAAAAGAGTGTAACCTTGTTAGTCATGAACTAGCTGAGATTGGTAGAAGTTATGGTTGGGACCTGAGAGGGTTGTAATACTATGTGCAATAGATTACCTTGATCCATGTTAACTAATACGCAACCCTTTTCCCATGCAAAAACAAACTTTCCTAGCTCAAACTCCATCCAGCAAGGCAAAGAAATGATAAACATAGTATCTAGAGTTCTAGACCACGTCACGACCAACGCTAGGCACCATCATCGCACGGCCACGACTCCAGGACGGACTAGATCAACGTATTTCCCACCAAAGCGTCTACAGCATCGACGAGTGAGTTGCAGAATCTGGTTGGACTGGAGGGAGCGTTGTCAATGTCGTACATAGCGCCCCCGTATGCCCACATCATGAGTAGCATCAATTGTCTTCAAATCCAACACCAAACACACCATTAACAACCAAGACAACACCTTCGTGGAGGGTACACCGCAGAGATGCCGCCATCATCTGACATAGTGAATCAGACCTAGGGTTTTCCCCGGTGATGGCCTGCAAGTGCACATGGTTGTTGTAGCACTTCTATGATAAGTAGAGTGTCGATCCCACAGGGAGCAAAAAGGAAGGCACCACAAACCCTGCAACTACGATGTGACTCAACGCAGCTACATACCGGAGCTTGAAAATAGTCTACTTTATCGGTTGCTAAGGAAACTGGATAAAAGGGGTTTAAATAAACTACTATATAACAAGAAGGTGAAAACAGGAAAAAAGACACTAAGTTAGTAAGGACGGTGCTTGAGTAGTAAGGCGTTCTCTAGGATTCCAGAATCACTACCACTGATATGAACTATCGTATTTCTAATTCACTCTTCATGCGCATAAGTGGGTGGAGCCGGATACAGAACATGGTCTAGTCTAACGTAGACTTCATGCCACGTAGACCACTACCGCGTCTTCCTCAAGTAGGTTACCACTACGATAATTAAGGGTTTCCCCGTGGATACAACCTCTCGAAGGGTAATCCATTAATCCCCTATTAATTGCAACAACGAGGAATTGAGGCTTATACTATCAGCTCAAATTACCCAACATCCCTGCCCTTACGATGACAGTAATATACGCCATGAAAACAAATCAATAATGTGAGTGAGTGCTCCTCTCAAGATTCGTAAAGGCTACTAACTCGAAAGATGAATAAAAGATATTGAATCGCATTAAGTATCATATAGAGTTCATCCATATCCCCAAGAACTAGTACAATTAGTCAAACATAGACTTAAAGGTTGTGGACAAGTTACAAGTTGGCATCAAGCCGGTGAAGGGAGAAGGGGTGGTGGTGTTGGTGGAGATGGCGGTGCGGTGGTGATGGTGATGATGGCGGCGGCGGCGATGGTGATGCTGATGGGGGCGGCACCGGCGCGATAGCACATGCCTGAATGCTGATGTGCATGGTGGCGGAGCCTTCTCCTCTTCCCTTGATGGCATCCTTCCTTCTTTGGTGGTGGAGCAGCAATGGAGTTGATGTTGTGGATGAATGAGATGATGGAGATTGTGTTGTGGCAGCAGGCGGCTAGGGTATGGAGGTGCATATATAGGACGCCTCTGTCGGTGTTCTGGGAACAAGGGTACCCAGACTTGCCTGCCTGCGACCCACGGCATGGCTCCATCGACGGCCTGGTACGGCCCATCTTCAGCATCGACAAAACAAGACCCTCGCGAGGGGCCAAGCCTCGCGAGGTGGACGACACCAAGACCTCCTGTAGGAGCGGCCTCTTGAGGAGCGGAGATTTCTATGCAAGAACTCACCTCATGAGGCTAAGGAGCCAGCCATGACGACCAAGGCCAAGCGCGCGCCAGTGGGCGCAGAGCGGCAGGTTTCCTCTTTGGTGCTAAGGAGGCAAGCGCAGGAACAAAGTCACAAGGAATCAACCAAAGGTTACCGTTTGCGTGCAACAAGACCAAGACCGCCAGGACGGCAGGACGGATGTCATCATCGAGCCCACCACAACGTCACGACCGGAAGTTTTGCAGGCGAAGACCACCTTACGTCGGGATAAGATGCACTACATGTCCCCCTTCAAAATTGGCCACTGTGGGATACCTTCCCGCCTAAGTTTTGGGGAAGAGGACCGAGGCCACTATAAATATAGCTTAGCCACCACCGTAGAAAGGGATAGCTCCCAGAAGCTACCACGAGCATAAGAACAAGCCTCCTGAGGTTGTTCTTCCCCATGTACTAGTTCATCCTCAGCCCCCCCCCCCTGCGAGGTGTTGGGGAACGTTGCAGAAAATTAAATTTTTTTCTACGGCTTCACCAAGATCCATCTATGAGTTCATCTAAGCAACGAGTCAAGGGGTTGAGTTTGCATCTACATACCACTTGTAGATCGCGTGCGGAAGCTTGCAAGGGGATGGTGATGATGGAGTCGTACTCGGCGTGATTCAGATCACCGATGTCCAAGTCTTGAGCAGACGGCACCTCCGCGTTCAACACACGTGCGGGACGGGAGGCGTCTCCTCCTTCTTGATCCAGCAAGGGGAAGGAGATTGATGATGATCGGCAGACGACGGCGTGGTGGTGGATCTGTGAGAACTCAGCGAGGCCATGGCGACTACGGGAGGAGGGCGAGGTGTAGCAGGGGAGGGAGGCGCCAAGCATAAGGTGCGGCTGCCCTCCTTTATATAGGCCCCAGGCGCCGCCCTGGATATTGGATCTCCCAAGGGGCGGCCAAGGAGAGTGCCCCCAAGGCATGTGGTGCGCCCCACCTAGGGTTTCAACCCTAGGCGCAGGGGTGGGCCTGAGGGGCGCACCAGCCCACTATGGGCTGTCTCCTCCCACGTCAGCCCATGGGGCCCTCCGGGATGGGTGGCCCCACCGGTGGACCCCGGACCCTTCCAGTGGTCCCAGACATTCTGGGAGACCCGAAACTTTCCCGATGGCGAAATACCACTTCCTATATATTATTCTTTACCTCCGGACCATTCCGAAACTCCTCGTGACGTCCGGGATCTCATCGGGACTCGAACAACATTCGGTATGCTGCATACTCATATTCATACAACCCTAGCGTCCACCGAACCTTAAGTGTGTAGACCCTACGGGTTCGGAGACATCTGAACATGACCGAGACGACTCTCGGGCAATAACCAACAGCGGGATCTGGATACCCATGTTGGCTCCCACATGCTCCTCAATGATTTCATCGGTTGAACCACGATGTCGAGATTCAATCAAACCACATATACAATTCCTTTGTCAATCGGTACATTACTTGCCCGAGACTCGATCGTCGGTATCCCAATACCTTGTTCGGTCTTGTTACCGCAAGTCACTTTACTCGCATCAGTAATGCATGATCCGTGACCAACCCCTTGGTCACTCTGAGCTCAATATGATGATGCATTACCGAGTGGGCCGAGATACCTCTCCGTCATCTGAGTGACAAATCCGATCTCGATCCGTGTCAACCCAGACACTTTCGGAGATACCGTAGTGCACCTTTATAGTCACCCGATTCGTTGTGACGTTTGATACACCAAAGCACTCCTACGGTATCCGGGAGTTACACGATCTCATGGTCAAAGGAAGAGATACTTGACATTGGAAAAGCTCTAGCAAGCGAACTACGATCTTTGTGCTATGCTTAGGATTGGGTCTTGTCCATCACATCATTCTCCTAATGATGTGATCCGTTATCAATGACATCCAATGTCCATAGTCGAAACCATGACTATCTGTTGATCTGTGAGTTAGTCAACTGGAGGCTCACTAGGGACATATTGTGGTCTATGTATTCACACGTGTATTACGTTTTTCGGATAATACAGTTATAGCATGAACAACAGACAATTATCATGAACAATGAAATATAATAATACTTTTATTATTGCCTCTAGGGTATATTTCCAACAGTCTCCCACTTGCACTAGAGTCACCAATCTAGTTACATTGTGATGAATTGAACACCCATAGAGTTCTGGTGTTGATCATGTTTTGCTCGCGAGAGAGGTTTTGTGAACGGATCTGCGACATTCAGATCCGTATGTACTTTGCAAATATCTATGTCTCCATCTTGAACATTTTCACGGATGGAATTGAAGCGGCGCTTGATGTGCTGGTCTTCTTGTGAAACACAGGCTCCTCGGCAAGGGCAATTGCTCGATGTTATCCTGAAAAGAGTTTGATCGGCCCCGATGCATTGGGTATGACTCCTAGGTCGATGATGAACTCCTTCACCCAAATCGCTTCATCGCGCTGCCTCCGAGGCTGCCATGTACTCCGCTTCACACGTAGATCCGCCACGACGCTCTGCTTGCGGTTGCACCACTCTTGCTCCACCATTCAACATATACACGTATCCGGTTTGTGACTTAGAGTCGTCCGGATCTGAGTCGAAGCTAACATCGCCGTAACCCTTCGACAAGCTCTTCGTCTCCTCCATAAGCGAGAAACATGTCCTTTGTCCTTTTCGGTGCTTCAGGATATTCTTGACCGCTGTCCGGTGTTCCTTGCGGGATTACTTTGGTATCTTGCTACCAAACTTACGGCAAGGTTTACATCGAGCCCGGTACACAAAGATGGCATACATAATAGAACCTATGGCTGAAGCATAGGGGATGACACTCATCTCTTCTTTATCTTTTGCCGTGTCGGGGACTGAGCCGAGCTCAATCTCACACCTTGTAACATAGGCAAGAACCCTTTCTTGGACTGATCCATTTTGAACCTTTTCAAAATCTTATCAAGGTATGTGCTTTGTGAAAGACCTATGAGGCGTCTCGATCTATCTCTATAGATCTTGATGCCTAATATATAAGCAGCTTCTCCAAGGTCCTTCATTGAAAAACACTTATTATAGTAGGCCTCAATGCTGTCCAGAAGTTCTATATTACTTCCCATCAAGAGTATGTCATCTACATATAATATGAGAAATGCTACAGAGCTCCCACTCACTTTCTTGTAAACGAGGCTTCTCCATAAGTGCATATAACTAAACGCTTTGATCATCTCATCAAAGCGAATGTTCTAACTCGAGATGCTTGCACCAGTCCATAAATGGATCATTGGAGCTTGCATATTTTGTTAGCATTATTAGGATCGACAAAACCTTCCGGCTGCATCATATCTGCTCTTCCTTAAGATGTCCGTTAAGGAATGCCGTTTTGGCGTCCATCGCCATATCTCATAATCATAGTATCGCGCAATTGCTAACATGATTGAGACGGACTTCACTTAGCTACGGAGAGAATGTCTCGTCGTAGTCAATCCCTTGAACTTGTCGATAACCCTTAGCGACAAGTCGAGCCTTATAAATGGTAACATTACCATCGCGTCCGTCTTCTTCTTAAAATCCATTTGTTTTCTATCGCTCACCGATCATCGGGCAAGTCTGTCAAAGTCCATACTTTGTTTTCATACATGGATTCTATCTCGGTTTCATGGCTTCAAGCCATTTGTTGGAATCTGGGCCGCCATCGCTTCTTCATAGTTCAAGGTTCACCGTTGTCTAACAACATGATTTCCGGGACGGGGTTGCCGTACCACTGCAGTGCGGAACGTGTCCTTGTGGACCTCTGAAGTTCGGTAGCAACTTGATCCAAAGTACCTTGATCATCATCATTTTTTCCTCTTCATTTGGTGTGGGCATCACGGAACATTTTCTGAGCTGCACCACTTTCCCTTCGAGAGGTAGTACTTCATCGAGTTCTACTTTCCTCCACTTACTTCTTTCGAGAGAAACTCTTTTCTGAAAGCATCCGTTCTTGGCAACAAAGATCTTGCCCTCGGATCTTAAGTAGAAGGTATACCCGATAGTTTCCTTAGGGTATCCTATGAAGACGCATTTTTCGACTTGGGTTCGAGCTTTTCGGGTTGAAGTTTCTTGACATAAGCATCGCATCCCCAAACTTTTAGAAACGACGACTTAGGTTTCTTCCCAAACCATAATTCATACGGTGTCGTCTCAGCGGTTTAGGCGGTGCCCTATTTAAAGTGAATGTAGCTGTCTCTAGGCGTATCCCCAAAATGATAGCGGTAAATCGGTAAGAGACATCATAGACCGCACCATATCCAATAGAGTGCGATTCGACGTTCGGACACACCGTTCTGTTGAGGTGTTCGGTAGGCGTGAGTTGTGAACGATTCCACATTTCCTTAAGTGTGTACCAAATTCGTGACTTAAGTATTCTCCTCCACGATCGGCGTAGGAACTTTATCTTTCGGTCACGTTGATTCTCTACCTCATTCTGAAATTCCTTGAACTTTTCAAAGGTCTCGGACTTGTGTTTCATTAAGTAGACATACCCATATCTACTTAAGTCATCGGTGAGAGTGAGAACATAACGATATCCTCCATGAGCCTCAACGCTCATTGGACCGCACACATCGGTATGATTTCCAACAAGTTGGTTGCTCGCTCCATTGTTCGGAGAAGCGAGTCTTGGTCATTTGCCCATGAGGCATGGTTCACATGTGTCAAATGATTCATAATCAAGAGACTCTAAAGTCCATTAGCATGGAGCTTCTTCATGCGCTTGACACCAATGTGACCAAGGCGGCGATGCCACAAGTATGTGGGACTATCGTTATCAACTTTACATCTTTTGGCATCCACACTATGAACATGTGTAATATTACGCTCGAGATTCATTAAGAATAAACCATTGACCATCGGAGCATGACCATAAAACATATCTCTCATATAAATAGAACAACCATTATTCTCGGATTTAAATGAGTAGCCATCTCGTATTAAACGAGATCCTGATACAATGTTCATGCTCAAACTTGGCACTAAATAACAATTATTAAGGTTCAAAACTAATCCCGTAGGTAAATGTAGAGGCAGCGTGCCGACGGCGATCACATCGACTCTGGAACCATTCCCGACGCGCATCGTCACCTCGTCCTTCGCCAGTCTCCGTTTATTCCGCAGCTCCTGCTGTGAGTTACAAATATGAGCAACGGCACCGGTATCAAATACCGGGAGTTACTACGAGTCTTGGTAAGGTACACATCAATTACATGTATATCAAATATACCTTTGGTGTTGCGGCCTTCTTATCCGCTAAATATTTGGGGCGTTCCGCTTCGATGACCTTTCCCTTGCAATAAAAGCACTCGGTCTCGGGCTTGGGTCCATTCTTTGACTTCTTCGATGGCGGCTTACGGGCGCTGCAACATCCTTGCCGTCCTTCTTGAAGTTCTTATTGCCCTTGCCCTTCTTGAACTTAGTGGTCTTATTGACCATCAACACTTGATGTTCTTTCTTGATTTCAGCCTCTGTGACTTGACATCGAGAACACTTCAGAATGGTCTTCACCATCCCTGCATGTTGTAGTTCATCACAAAGCTTTTGTAGCTTGGTGGGAGCGACTGGAGGATTCTGTCAATGACCGCCTCATCTGGGAGGTTAATGTTTAGCTGGGTCATACGGTTGTGCAACCCAGACATCTTGAGGATGTGCTCACTGACAGAACTGTTTTCCTCCATCTTACAACTGCAGAACTTGTCGGAGACATCATATCTCTCGACCCGGGCATGAGGTTGAAAAACTAGTTTCAGCTCTTCGAACATCTCATATGCTCCGTGATGCTCAAAACGCTTTTGGAGCCCTGGTTCTAAGTTGTAAAGCATGCCACACTGAACGAGGGAGTAATCATCAGAACGAGTTTGCCAAGCGTTCATAACGTCTTGGTTCTGCAGGGACGGGGCGTCACCTAGCGGTCCTTCTAGGACATATTGCTTCTGGCAGCTATGAGGATGATCCTCGGGTTCCGGACCCGATCCGTATAGTTGCTGCCATCATCTTTCAGCTTGGTTTTCTCTAGGAGCGCATTGAAGTTCATGTTGACATGGCGTTGGCCATTTGATCTACAAGACATATTTGCAAAGGTTTTAGACTAAGTTCATGATAATTAAGTTCATCTAATCAAATTATAAACTCCCACTCAGATTAGACATCCTCTAGTCATCTAAGTGTTACACGATCCGAGTCGACTAGCCCGTGTCCGATCATCACGTGAGACGGACTAGTCATCGTCGGTGAACATCTTCATGTTGATCGTATCTTCCATACGACTCGTGTTCGACCTTTCGGTCTCCGTGTTCCGAGGCCATGTCTGTACATGCTAGGCTCGTCAAGTTAACCCTAAGTGTTTTGCTGTGTAAAACTGTCTTACACCGTTGTATGTGAGCGTAAGGATCTATCACCCGATCATCACGTGGTGCTTGAAGCGACGAACTGTAGCAGCGGTGCACGTTAGGGAGAACACTTCTTGAATTTTTTGTAAGGATCATCTTATTTACTACCGTCGTCCTAAGTAAACAAGATGCATAAACATAATAAACATCACATGCAATTATATAGTTGTGACATGATATGGCCAATATCATATCGCTCCATTGATCTCCATCTTGGGGCTCCATGATCATCTTGTCACCGGCTTGACACCATGATCTCCATCATCGTGTCTTCATGAAGTTGTCCGCCAACGACTACTTCTACTTCTATGGCTAACGCGTTTAGCAATAAAGTAAAGTAGTTTACATGGCGTTCTTCAATGACACGCTGGTCATCTGAAAAATAAAGACAACTCCTATGGCTCTGCGGTTGTCATACTCATCGACATGCAAGTCGTGAATCCTATTACAAGAACATGATATCATACATCACAATTCATCATTCATCACAACTTCTGGCCATATCACATCACATGAACAATCGCTGCAAAAACAAGTTAGACGTCCTCTAATTGTTGTTGCATCTTTTACGTGGCTGCAATTGGGTTCTAGCAAGAACTCTTTCTTACCTACTAATAACCACAACGTGATTTTGTTAACTTCTATTTACCCTTCATAAGGACCCTTTTCATCGATTCCGCTCCAACTAAAGTGGGAGAGACAGACACCCGCCAGCCACCTTATGCAACTAGTGCATGTCAATCGGTGGAACCAGTCTCACGTAAGCGTACGTGTAAGGTTGGTCTAGGCCGCTTCTTCCCACAATACCGCTGAAGCAAGAAAAGACTAGTAGTGGCAAGCAAGTTGACAAGATCCACGCCCACAACAAAATTGTGTTCTACTCGTGCATTAGAGAACTACGCATAGACCTAGCTCATGATGCCACTATTGGGGAACGTTGCAGAAAATTAAAATTTTTTCTACGGTTTCACCAAGATCCATCTATGAGTTCATCTAAGCAACGAGTCAAGGGGTTGAGTTTGCATCTACATACCACTTGTAGATCGCGTGCGGAAGCTTGCAAGGGTATGGTGATGATGGAGTCGTACTCGACGTGATTCAGATCACCGATGTCCAAGTGCTGAACGGACAGCACCTCCGTGTTCAACACACGTACGGGACGGGCGATGTCTCCTCCTTCTTGATCCAGCAAGGGGGAAGGAGAGATTGATGATGATCCAGCTGACGACGGCGTGGTGGTGGATCTGTGAAACTCAGCGAGGCTTCGCCAAGCGACTACGGGAGGAGGACGAGGTGTAGCAGGGAGGGGGCGCCAAGCACAAGGGTGCGGTTGCCTCCCCTGCCCTCCTTTATATAGGCCCCAGGCGCCCGCCCTGGAGATTGGATCTCCCAAGGGGCGGCGCCAAGGGGGAGGAGTGCCCCCAAGGCATGTGGTGCGCCCCCCCCTAGGGTTTCAACCCTAGGCGCAGGGGGTGGGCCTAGGGGGGGCGCACCAGCCCACTATGGGCTGGCTCCCCTCCCACATCAGCCCATGGGGCCCTCCGGGATGGGTGGCCCCACCCGATGGACCCCCGGGACCCTTCCGGTGGTCTCGGTACATTACCGGGAGACCCCGAAACTTTCCCGATGGCCGAAATACCACTTCCTATATATTATTCTTTACCTCTGGACCATTCCGAAACTCCTCGTGACGTCCGGGATCTCATCCGGGACTCCGAACAACATTCGGTGTGCTGCATACTCATATTCATACAACCCTAGCGTCACCGAACCTTAAGTGTGTAGACCCTACGGGTTCGGAGACATCTGCGACATGACCGAGGCGACTCTCGGGCAATAACCAACAGCGGGATCTGGATACCCATGTTGGCTCCCACATGCTCCTCGATGATTTCATCGGTTGAACCACGATGTCGAGATTCGATCAAACCACATATACAATTCCCTTTGTTAATCGAGTGCGTTACTTGCGAGACTTCGATCGTCGGTATCCCAATACCTTGTTCGGTCTCGTTACGGCAAGTCACTTTACTCGTATCCGTAATGCATGATCCGTGACCAACCCCTTGGTCACTCTGAGCTCAATATGATGATGCATTACCGAGTGCGCCGAGAGATACCTCTCCGTCATACGGAGTGACAAATCGATCTCGATTAGTGTCAACCCAATGACACTTTCGGAGATACCAGTAGTGCACCTTTATAGTCACCCGATTACGTTGTGACGTTTGATACACCCAAAGCACTCCTACGGTATCTGGGAGTTACGATCTCATGGTCAAAGGAAGAGATACTTGACATTGGAAAAGCTCTAGCAAGCGAACTACGATCTTTGTGCTATGCTTAGGATTGGGTCTTGTCCATCACATCATTCTCCTAATGATGTGATCCGTTATCAACGACATCCAATGTCCATAGTCAGAAACCATGACTATCTGTTGATCTGTGAGCTAGTCAACTAGAGGCTCACTAGGGACATATTGTGGTCTATGTATTCACACGTGTATTACGATTTCCGGATAATACAGTTATAGCATGAACAACAGACAATTATCATGAACAATGAAATATAATAATACTTTTATTATTGCCTCTAGGGCATATTTCCAACACGAGGCTAATCCACCACAAAGCAGGAGTAAGGTTTTACACCGCAAGGTGGCCCGAACCTGGGTAAACTATTGTGTCCATTTCCTTTCCTGTTCATCGAGCTAGGCCATGAGAGCAGCGAGTTGGCTGGCTGGAGAGGTTGAGTTCTTCGCACATGCCCCAGATTTCGAACCTTTCTTGGGTATGCGTAGCCCTGAATTCGACAGCCTCCTCGGTCTCCTCCATTGATGGGATGCATCCAAGGGTTCCATATGAGCCTTATCCTCTCCCAAACTTTTCCTTATTGTCCAAGGATATCGTGGTAACAAACAAAGATGATATCGGTGAAGAATCCCATGTGAAAGGGCAACTTTGGGAGTGGTCGTATGGTACATCGTCTTTTGTTCTATCCTCCTCCAGTGTTTTGGCCGCCATTTCTTCATACACACTCCAATGTTGACGTTCTTGGACTCATTGGATTCGCAAGAACGACGTGATCCATTTATGGTCCTGGATCTTGATTTGGAGCACATTCGAAAAACACTTTTTCGCCCTCCAAAACGCATAAGTCTAGTATGGTGAGTCCTCCGTATTGCTCCCGTCCTTGGTCCTTTCATCGTTCTTGGTCCTAGCTTCCCCAAAACACATGTAGACACACGAAAACAAATAAAACTAGATGAAATACTAAATGTTCAACGCTCATTAGAAATAGTGTAAAAATCTTTAATCACGCACAATGGACAACTATTTGGTACATAATATAAGAAGAGAACATGCAACAAATGAGCTCTAAAAATGCTTAAAATATAGAGCCATTAAACTCCCCACGCTTATACCTTGGTCGTCCTCGAGTAAGAAGGTTGACTACCAAAAGCTCACTGCTACCGACTCTAAAGCTTATATTGAACCAAACCCAAAAGTGATATCCATGTTCATCATGCAAGCATGCAAAAGTTAACCAGGAAGGGAGTGATACACACTATCCCCTTAGCTCCATTTCCATGAAGGTTGAGAAAGAGGAAAATATTTTTGTGGAGCCCAAATTCCCATTGCCAAAGGTTTAGGGAGAATGTCAATATTATGTTATGAACACATCAATGACTATCATAGACAAAAGAAATCATGCATCAACGAACGCTTAAAAAACACCAACCCGAGGCATATCAGGCACAGTATCAAGACCGTATGTATGCGTTATTCAACTTCTCAACTACCTACGCAACACTGAGCGCAAGTCTATGACTCACACTTAAGGGAGAAATAGAATAATGGTTGAGGTTTTGAGAAGTGAAAAACAAAGTATGTCTTGCATCAATGCAGCTGACCCAGATCCCATCTTCATGTGGCACTATGTCCCCAAAGTCCGCTTCCAGGACATGCCCATCCAAAAGTCATCAGTTCACTAGGGGCTTGTTTGGTTGTCTACACGCTTTTCGCATTTCCCACAAGCATGGCCCCATTGAGCCTATCTGAGAGTATGCAGGCTTTTGATCATGTTTTGTGTGTCGTTTGGTCGCCTGCATTTATCCTGGCCCGTATCCTCCTCGGTAGTGCAAATTGCACTACAACGAGCCAGCATATGAGGAAATGGTTGATTTGAGCGTTCCTCCACGCCCTGGCCGGGGGATGCTTTGAGCTTCGTATCGGTGCAAGCATCCATGTGGGTAAGCAAATAGCCAAATTTTGGCCCACTAGAGCATGTATGAGTTCGTGCATCCTACCAAACACGCCATAGTTTGTCCAGAAGTTGCAATCTCATGGGCATGACTATTATGTTAGTATAAACCTCGTTTTGATCTTGTGAGAGCATCTACAGCTGGACTTAGCAAATCCAACTCCTTAAACGTCCATGGACGCGCCCCGGCACGTCCGCGGACAGTAACCGGTCAAGTCTAAAAATTCCCTTCTCACAATCAGAAAACTTAATTAGCATACCTCAAATCCATACAAACTCATGCAACTACGTAAACGATGCATTACACAAATTGTCCGACTACTACATAAACGATGAATTACACACAACTGCAATGATGCAGCCCTAGAGGATCTGAGCCCCCGATGCGCCGACGCTATGGAGTCGCGTCGGACAGATCCTGCCGTCAGTCGGACGCTGTCCTCCTGGGAGCGGCGGAGTGCAATGTGGACTGCCATCGCCTCCTCCAACCCGCATGGGATGACACCCCAATCGACGAATCCAGACTGGTCAGAGTTAGATCCGATGCCCGCCATGCCGGAGAAGGTCGGAGATCGCCAGACGGGAGCTTGAGTGGCGGAGGTGAGTGGAGTGGAGTGACGTGGCTAGGGTTTGGTCCCACGAGCGGATAGCGAGAAACATATGTGCAGTCGGGTGGGCCAGAGTAGTCCGGGGGATGTGGCGAATGACGATGCCATACACCTAGGGTAGGGTCATAGGCCCGACCTTTACGCCCCACCCAAGGTCACTACCCTAGAAGCAAAGACATTCAAAGAACAGCAGAGAGTATCAATTGAAGTCGTTGAGTGATTTCCACTTGACCAATCATCTCACTCGGATACCCTCCCTCCTAATTTCACTCGACCAAGACGAAGCCATTCGACTATACAAGAAACCACTCGACCTATAGGAGACCAGGAGTCACTCAGGATGGCAACGGTCAGACGTTCACTCCGTAGTCTTAAAGGTCATTAAATACACTTCGTAGCTGGCGTTATCAGTAACGCCCTATCTTAATGTACATTGAACCCCTGTAATGGAGGTGGGCTGGGAGTCCTGGCGCACTCTATATAAGCCACCCCCTCCTCTGGGACAAGGGTTCGCACCCCTTGTAACACACACCCATATTCCAGTCGACCGCCTCAGGGCACCGAGACGTAGGGCATTTACCTGCTCCGAGAGGGGTCTGAACTCGTAAACTCATGTGTACAACCTCGCCGTAGCTAGGGCCTCGCCTCCTCATACGTACCCCCCTATTCTTACTGTCAGACTTAGTACCACGACAGTTGGCGCCCACCTTGGGGCAAAGCGTCTTAGCGACTTACGGCGAGGTCGCATTTTCTCCGATCTTCATTAACATGGTTTCCGGCGGCGGTTTGGTCATGGGCCACGAGTTCCGACTCGACGCGCTCACTTTCATCGCCGACGACTCCGCCTAGCTCCAGGAGGCGCCCCTCGACATCGAGGCTCTCCTGATCCGTGGTTCACCGCACTTCCGCTCGAGTGCCTGCGCGTCCTCCTTCGGCAGCCGTCGACCCCGTATCAGTCGGTCCTCGCGTCGTCTTCTCACTCCACTGGACGCCGCCACAAGCGCTCTGGTCGATCGCGGCTCCAGCGGTGGGTGAAGCACGCGGTGGCTCGTCAGACATTCACCCCTAAGTCGCGGCAATCGAGCCCGACGTATTTCACTGCGGTCCAGTCGACCTGTCGACTGACTTTGTAGGCACATTTTCCGAGACGAGAGCTGTGACCCCGTGGCAGAAGTCCTTATGGTCGACTCCCATCGCAGCCCACCTGGTTTCCGTCGCAGTGGCGGTAACGGTGGTGGTGATGGCCTGTCATTCGGCCACGAGGAGTATTAGCCCCAACCTCTCAACTGGCAGTAGAGGGAGGAGCTGCACCGTCGCAACGTGGAGGCCCTCCAGACCCCCATCATAGGGGAAACCGCCAAGGCTCGCGCCTTGGAGGCAGTGTGCCTGGCCACGCTGGCTAAGTGCACTTGTTTGGAGAATCTCCAACATTCTCTTGATGAGCATGCCCGTCGACTGATCCTCGAGTCCAGTCGACGTATGCGACAGTTGTTTCCGCCAGAAACTCAGGTACTCCGCACACCAATCCAGAATCTTGCAGCTGTTGTGCGAATAGCAGAGTCCATTCAGCCGTCCCGTTCAGAGGCTGGAAGAGGCTTGGAACAGATTAGGACGCTGCTTCGAGCAGCGGGAGAACTAAACTCCGCCGTGTCCTAGTCGCAGAACAGGCTCCACAATAGATCAGTAAGGGCAGACACCGTTCAGTCGGCACACAATCCTGGGTCACCTTTCTGACGTGAAGATCGTGATCACCATCGAGATCGACACCTAGGAAGAGCTCATGGAGAGTTCGACCGGGAGTATGCCCATGACAACCGCCGTCGAGTGCCTTCGCCTCTTCCGAGAGACGGGTCGTACGCGCTCCGGCGGTATGATGACAGGCGCCCATATGGTAATGACCGAAGAGTTCCACTCGACCCAAGAGAGTCTAGTTTTGATGCAAGGTCAGTCCTTGTTTAGGGTTTGGTCGATCGGAACAGAGCATACAGAGAGGGGCTGGATAGAGATAGGCCCAACGGAAACAGGGTCCACGTTTCTGGCCCTAAGTGTTTCGGGAGAGCCATCAGAGCCGCTGAGATCCTGCACAAATTCAGATTGGCGACTGGAGTCAGTAAGTTCACAGGAGAATCAAAGCCCGACACTTGGCTTGAAGACTACCGAGTGACTGTGCACATTGGTGGCGGCAGCGATGAGGTGGCCATGAAGCACCTCCCTCTGATGCTTGAAGGTTACGCGGGGATCAAGCTAAATCAAGTAGCCCTCAGGAGCATTTTGAGTTGGGATGAGTTGGCCCGAGTGTTTACCAGAACATTTGAGGGCACCTGCAAGAGACCTGCTGGTTTGCCAGAATTGTAGCATTGCATGCAGAAATCGAATGAGACCTTGAGAGATTATATCTACAGATGGATCACTCTGCACCACACAATGGAGAATGTATTAGATCACCAAGCAGTCTGTGCCTTTAAAGAAGGCATTCGCTACAAAGAGCTCAATCTGAAGTTCGGTCGGACCGGAGACATGTCTCTGGCTTGGATGATGGAGATTGCCACCAAGTACGCTAACGGCAAAGAAGAAGACCGACTCTGGAGTGGCAAGAACAGACTAGTCACCCAGGACACCAAAGGAGGAAATTCCAGTCGGAAGCAGAAGCGGAAGGCTGAGGCAGCAGGCCCTGTCGAGGCAGCAGTGTTGAACCAAGGGAAGTTCAAGGGGAAGCCCAAAGGGCCTTGGATCCCTAAGGAAGTGAAGGATCAAGCAGGAAATGATGTGATGGATTTGCCGTGTCATATACACACCAAAAAGGATGAGGATGGAAACCTGATTCTCCCCAAGCATACGACTCGACAATGTCGACTCCTAATCCAGAACTTCTGAGAAAGCCAACCTAGTGAAAAGGACAAAGAGTCCGATAAGGAGGAAGACAAAGATGATGATGATGGTTACCCCAATGTTAATGCCACCTTGGTGATTTTTGCTGATCTCGAGAGCAAAAGTCGACTGAAAGTTATTAACAGAGAGGTGAACATGGTTGCTCCGGCAACACCAAAGTATTTGAAGTGGTCAAAAACACCTATTACATTCGACCAGTCTGACCACCCGCCACGCGTTGCTACCCATGGGAGGCAAGCGCTGGTGGTCGACCCAGTCATTGGGGGCACCCGACTGACCATGGTTTTGATGGATGGTGCCAGTGGTCTGAATATCCTATATGTTGAGGCCCTCAAAGGGATGGGCATTCTGATGTCCAAGCTCAACGAGAGCAACATGCGATTTCACAGAGTCATCCCAGGAAAGAAGGCCGACTCACTCGGTCAGATCACTCTTGACGTGGTTTTTGGCGATGAGAAGAATTACCGCAAGGAAAAGTTGACGTTTGAGGTAGTAGATTTCAAAAGTGCCCATCATGCCATTTTGGGCAGACCTGCCTATGCTAGCTTCATGGCTCGACCATGTTATGTGTACCTCAATATGAATATGCATGGCCCCAAAGGCGTGATAACGGTCGCCGGTAACCGGCAAAGAGCAGAAGATTGTCTTCAGGACAGTGCGAAGATAGCGGATGAGCAGATGGCAGCAGTGGAGTTTCAAGAGTACCAGAAGACTGCAGATCTGAGTGATTTGCTGCATGCCAAGAGGCCTGCCTCGGAGTCCGCATTTCAGTCGGCCGGCGAGACCAAGCGGGTCCACATTCACCCGACCGACCCCAATGCTGCTCCGACCCATATCTCAATGACACTCGACAACAAATAGGAAGAAGCGCTCATCCAGTTCCTCCGTGAGAACTGGGACATCTTTGCGTGGAAGCCATCTGACATGCCAGGTGTACCCAGGGGACTAGCTGAGCACCGTTTGCGAGCCGACCCAAAGGTAAAACCCGTTAAGGAGCATCTCCGTCGGTCCGCCATGGAGAAGAGAAAGGCCATTGGCGTGGAGGTGGCTCGGCTCCTGGTTGCTGAGTTCATCCGCGAGATATACCACTCCGAGTGGCTTGCCAATGTTGTTATGGTTCCCAGGAAAGACAAATCACTCCGAATGTATATTGACTTCAAGCACATCAACTGGGCCTGCTTGAAAGATCATTTTCCTCTGCCCCGCATCGACCAGATAGTCGACTCAACTGCGGGATGTGAGCGACTGTCCTTCCTGGACGCTTATTCCGGGTACCATCAGATCCGGCTGTATGGACCCAACGAGATAAACATGGCTTTCATCACCCCGTTCGGGTGTTTTTGCTATGTTACTATGCCCTTTGGCCGCAAGAATGCTGGCGCCATGTTCATGCGCATGATTCAGAAGTGCCTGCTCACTCAAATCAGTCGGAATGTGGAAGCATACATGGATGACATAGTGGTTAAGTCACGCAAAGGTTCCGACCTGCTGACTGACCTTGCTGAAACCTTTGCCAACTTAAGAAGATATGATATCAAGCTCAATCCATCAAAGTGCACATTCAGAGTCCCTGACGGAAAGTTACTTGGTTTTCTCGTTTCCGAACGAGGGATCGACGCGAATCCGGAGACGATTGGCACAATCCTTCGAATGAAGCGCCCAATGCGTGTGCACGATGTTCAGAAGCTTACTGGTTGTTTGGCTGCATTGAGCCGATTCATCTCACACCTCGGTGAAAAGGCACTGCCTCTTTACCGACTGATGAAGAAGTCTAACAAGTTCGAGTGGAATGACGAAGCTGAAGCAGCGTTTGAAGAGCTCAAAGCCATGCTTTCCACCCAGCCGGTGCTTGCTGCTCCAGTCAGCAAGGAGCCTTTACTGCTTTACATCACAACCATGGGACAGGTTGTTAGCACAGTGCTCACGGTCGAGCGGGAAGAAGGCAAAGCCTTCAGAGTTCAGTGCCCTGTGTATTACAAAGCAGAGATACCCTCATTATCAGAAGCTTGTTTATGGGATTTACTTGACCACGAAGAAAGTTGCACACTATTTCTCTGACCACTCAGTTTCAGTCATCAGCGATGCTCCATTGTTAGAAATTCTAAATAAAAGAGGTGCAACTGGTCGAGTGGCAAAATGGGCGATCGAACTCCTTCCTTTAGATATCAAGTTTGAGGCAAAGAAGCCCATCAAGTATCAAGCAATTGGAGATTTCCTCGCAGAGTGGATAGAACAATAGCAGCCGACTCAGATTCAGTCAGAACATTGGACCATGTTCTTTGATGGATCCAAAATGTTGAATGGCTCCGGTGCAGGAGTGGTTTTAGTGTCCCCACGAGGAGACAAGCTCAGTTATGTCCTCCAGATCCACTTTGATTCTTCAAACAATGAAGCTGAGTATGAGGCACTATTGTATGGGTTGCGTATGGCCATTTCACTCGGCGTCCAGTGCTTGATGGTCTACAGCGACTCAGACTTAGTGGTTAATCAAGTAATGAAGGAATGGGATGTCAGGAGTCCAGCAATGACCGGTTATTGCAATGCAGTGAGAAAGCTAGAGAAGAAGTTTGAGGGGTTAGAGCTCCACCATATACCACGAATCAAGAATCAAGCTGCTGATGATCTGGCAAAGATATGTTCCACTCGGAAGCCTATCCCTAGCAACATGTTCTTGGAGCATCTCCACACCCCGTCAGTACAAGAAGATCCCTTCAAGGAAGAGCTCCCGCAACCTATAAGTTCAACCGACCCGACTGAGATTGAGGTTCCAATTGTGGTCGACTTAATCATGGAAGTCTTGGTGATCACGCCTGATTGGATGGTATCGTACATCATGTACATTCTCGGCAGGAGCTCCCAGAGGATGAGGATGAGGCTCGCAAGATAGTCCGTCGATCGAAAGCTTTCCCCGTGATAAATGGACAGCTTTACAGAGAAAGTGTCACAGGAGTGGCTCAACGCTGCATCCCCCCGGAAGAAGGTCGAATGATCCTAAACGATATCCACTCGGGGACCTGTGGTCACCATGAGTCCTCTCGGACCATCGTGGCCAAAGCATACTGAGCAGGGTTCTATAGTCGACAAGTGCGCAGGTTGCCAGTTCTACTCCAACATGTCCCACAAGCCTGCGTCTGCCTTGAAGACTATTCCACTCATCTGGCTGTTTGCAGTCTCGGGGTTGGATATGGTTGGACCCTTCAAGACCGGCAGACGTGGTTTCACTCATTTGCTCGTAGCAGTTGATAAGTTCACTAAATGGATCGAAGCCAAGCCCATCAAAAATCTTGACTCAAGCACTGCCATCAGTTTCATCAAGGAGTTGATATTCAGATATGGAGTTCCTCACAACATTATCACAGATAACAGCTCCAATTTTGATTCTGGTGAGTTCAAGGCATTCTGTGTGTCCCAAGGCACTCGGGTCGACTATGCGTCT
This sequence comes from Aegilops speltoides, assembly GCA_021437245.1. Taxonomy (NCBI): domain Eukaryota; kingdom Viridiplantae; phylum Streptophyta; class Magnoliopsida; order Poales; family Poaceae; genus Aegilops; species Aegilops speltoides. The sequence continues at coordinate 489,271,136 of CM038147.1, read as the reverse complement.
GTTGCACACCCGCAGTCGAATGGGCAAGCAGAAAGGGCGAATGGTTTGATCCTTCAAGGGCTGAAACCCCGGTTGATGCGCGACCACAAGCACGCTGCTGGAGCTTGGGTGACTGAGTTACCATCTGTCCTATGGGGGCTGAGAACGACACCGAACCGGTCGACTAACCGAACCCCTTTCTTCCTAGTGTATAGCGCCGAGGCTGTGCTTCCGAGTGACTTGCTGCACAATGCTCCCCGGGTGGAACTCTTCTCAGAAGCTGAAGCAGAGCAGGCACACGAAGATGCAGTTGATCTCCTGAAGAGGAATGCAAGATGGCTCTGATTCAGTCGACCATCTAACAGCAAGATCCGCGTCGATTCCATGCCCGTAATGTTAGAGGTCGAGCATTCCAGGAAGGAAACCTTGTGCTCCGAGTGGATCAGAAACGGCCTCACAAGCTTGCTCCGGCCTGGGAAGGTCCCTTCATCATCACCAAGGTGCTTCACAATGGAGCGTACCACATCTACAACATAGCCAAGAATATGAGCAAGCCTCGCGCGTGGAACATAGAGCTGCTTCGACCTTTCTATACCTGAAATCACTCGGATCAACGAGTTGTAATAAGAAGTCCTTCAGTTTGCTTACCAAAGACAAGATTTTTTGCAGTATCTTAATGATTGATTTCCCGTAATCATTTGTGTCCGAATCCTCCAGTGGGTGGCTTAGCCGCGAACCTGATTCACCTAAGTTAAAAAACACTCCGAGTGGAGAGCAATCCTCCCACTTGGGGGCTTGGCTGCGACCCCGTACTCGCCTAAGTTGAAAAAAACTCCAAGTGGAGAGCAATCCTCCCACTCGGGGGCTTAGCTGCGACCCCGTACTCGCCTAAGTTAAAAAACACTCCGAGTGGAGAGCAATCCTCCCACTCAGAGGCTTAGCTACGACCGCGTACTCGCCTAAGTTAAAAAACACTCCGAGTGGAGAGCAATTCTCCCACTCGGGGGCTTAGCTGCGACCCCGTACTCGCCTAAGTTAAAAAACACTCCGAAGTGGAGAGCAATCCTCCCACTCGGGGGCTTAGCTGCGACCCCGTACTCGCCTAAGTTAAAGAACACTCTTAGTGGAGAGCAATCCTCCCACTCGGAGGCTTAGCTGCGACCCTGTACTCGCCTAAGTTAAAAAACACTCCGAGTGGAGATCAATCCTCCCACTCGGGGGCTTAGCTGCAACCCCGTACTCGCCTAAGTTAAAAAACACTCCGAGTGGAGAGCAATCCTCCCACTCGGGGGCTTAGCTGCGACCCCGTACTCGCCTAAGTTAAAAAACACTATGAGTGGAGAGCAATCCTCTTAGCCTCAAGGCCAAGAAGGGCGAATTGGAGTCTTATCTGGGGCAGCTCGCTGCGAAGTTGGTCTTGAAGCTTGAAGGTATTCTTGTTCGACTGATTTGTTGACGTTGACTGACATGTCTTGTTAAACTATCGACCCACTGTTTTTCCGACTGTGCAGAACTTTGTCAAGACTTTGAAGCAGAAACCGGGCGGGTCGAGACGGGTCTCGACCCCATGAATTGTCCTGTCAAAGATGACGTTGCAATGAATGTGATGCGGTTGGAGTCACGCATGGACAGTGCTGTTGGTTATCTTGCCCGACTGAAGGCGGCAATGTCGCGGGTTGACACTGAACTCTGGCCCCAGGCGGAACTCTAACAAGATCTCGAGTCTCTGATGATTCGACTGAATCAAATACCTGACTGAGTGCAAGAATGGAAGAAATCATCTGCTCGCTATGGCGCTGACGTCGCCCTGTCATTGGTCCGAGTGAACTGCAAGGATGTCAGAGAAGACAAGCTGGCGGCCCTCAAGGTTGTGAACACCAAAAAGCACAGTTTCTAGTCCTTCATGGACACTTTCCTTGACGCCGCCACTCGCATTGCAGAGATCATCGACCTTGGCAGTTTCTGCGATCCAGCAAGTCCTTCTCCTGACGAGTGAACAAAACATTGTGCCCCACTTTTATTTGCCTCGGAATGCCGAGTGATTACATAACCGTTAAACTCTTTCGGGCTTGAAGCCTGAGCACCTCTGCCCGTTGTGGCCCTGAATCTTTGCAGGTTTATCTGAACTTGAATTTCCTTGAATATCATGGCTTTTGTTTTGGTTTTGAACTATTTCTGACTGTCTTTCGATTCCGAGTGAACTTGATCTTTTCGCCTTTTGTCGAGTGAAGTGTAATTGTAGCTGTGACGCAGCTCAGACGTGGTGTTCAGCCGACACCTCATCGTCCTTGCGGATCAGGATGGTACATTGTACTTGTGACGCAACTCAGATGCGGTGTTCAATCGACACCTTATCGTCCTTGTGCATCGGGATGGTACATTGTACTTGTGACGCAGCTCAGACGTGGTGTTTAATCGACACCTCGTCATCCTTGCGGATCGGGATGGTACATTGTACTTGTGATGCAACTCAGACGTGGTGTTCAGTTGACACCTCGTCGTCCTTGCAGATCGGGATCATTCATTGTACTTGTGACGCAGCTCAGACGTGGTGTTCAATCGACACCTCGTCGTCCTTGCGGATAGGGATGGAGTGTACGTTGTATTTGTGGTGTAGCTCAAAGGATATTTGTGACCTAGGCGAGTACGGGGTCGTACCTAAGCCCCCAAGTGGGAGGATTGCTCTCCACTCGGAATGTTTTTAACTTAGGCGAGTACGGGGTCGCATCTAAGCCTCCGAGTGGGAGGATTGCTCTCCACTCAGAATGTTTTTAACTTAGGCAATTTTGGGGTCGCAGCTAAGCCCCCGAGTGGGAGGATTACTCTCCACTCGGAATGTTTTTAATTTAGGCGAGTACGGGGTCGTAGCTAAGCCTCCGAGTGGGAGGATTGCTCTCCACTCGGAATGTTTTTAACTTAGCCGAGTACTGGGTCGCAGCTAAGCTGCCGAGTGGGAGGATTACTTCTCCACTCGGAATGTTTTTAACTTAGGCGATTTTGGGGTCGCAGCTAAGCCCCCGAGTGGGAATATTGCTCTCCACTCAGGTTGTTTTTTAACTTAGGCGAGTACGGGGTCGCAGCTAAGCCCCCGAGTGGGAGGATTGCTCTCCACTCGGAATGTTTTCTAACTTAGGCGAGTACGGGGTCACAGCTAAGCCGCCGAGTGGGAAGATTACTTCTCCACTCGGAATGTTTTTAACTTAGGCGATTTCGGGGTCGCAGCTAAGCCCCCGAGTGGGAGGATTGCTCTCCACTCGGAAAGTTTTTTAACTTAGGCGAGTACAGGGTCGCAGCTAAGCCCCCAAGTGGGAGGATTGCTCTCCACTCGGGATGTTTTTAACTTAGGCGATTTCGGGGTCACAGCTAAGCCAGCCTCTGGGGGATTTGGGCACAAGTGATTACGAGGAACCAGTCATTAAGATACTGTAAAAATCTAGTCTTTGGTAAACAATCTAAAGTGCTTTTATTACAACTCGTCGGGTCGAGTGATTTTAGGTATAGAAAGGACGAAGCAACTCTGCGTTCCATGCGCGTGGCTCGTCCATGTTCTTGGCTACGTTGTAGATGTGGTACGCTCCATTGTGAAGCACCTTGGTGATGATGAAGGGACCTTCCCAGGCCGGAGCGAGCTTGTGAGGTCATTTCTGATCCACTCAGAGCACAAGGTCTCCTTCCTGGAATGCTCGACCTCTAACATTACGGGCATGGAATCGACGCGGATCTTGCTGATAGATGGTCGACCGAATCAGAGCCATCTCGCATTCCTCTTCAGGAGATCAACTGCATCTTCATGTGCCTGCTCTGCTTCAGCTTCTGAGAAGAGTTCCACCCGGGGAGCATTGTGCAACAAGTCACTCGGAAGCACATCGTTAGCGCCATACACCAGGAAGAAAGGGGTTAAGTCAGTCTACCGGTTGGGTGTTGTTCTCAGCCCCCATAGGACCGACGGCAATTCAGTCACCCAAGCTCCAAAGAAGATGCTTAAGGTCACAAGATCGACCAAGGCTTTAACCCTTGAGGATCAAACCGTTAGCCCTTTACGCTGCAGTGCATTCGATCAAGGGTGTGCGACGGACGCATAGTTGACCCGAGTACCTTGGGATGCGCAGAACGCCTTGAACTCATCAGAATCAAAGTTGGAGCCGTTATCTATGATAATGCTGTGAGGAACTCCATATCTAAATATCAACTCCTTGATGAAACTGACGGCAGTGCCTGCTCCAAGGTTTTTGATGGGCTTGGCTTCGATCCACTTGGTGAACTTGTCGACTGCTACGAGCAAATGGGTGAAACCACTCGTGCCGGTCTTGAAGGCCCAACCATATCCAATCCCCAGACTGCAAACGGCTAGATGAGTGGAATAGTCTTCAGGGCAGATGCAGGCTTGTGGGACATGTTGGAGTAGAACTGGCAATCTGCGCACTTGTCAACTATATCTTTCGCCAACTCATTTGCTAGAGGCCAATAGAATCCCGCTCGGTATGCTTTGGCCACGATGGTCCGAGAGGACGCATGGTGACCACAGGTCCCCGCGTGGATATCTTTTAGGATCATTCAGCCTTCTTTCGGGGTGATTCAGCGTTGAGCCACTCCTGTGACACTTTCTTTGTAAAGCCGCCCTTTCATCACGGTGAAAGCTTTCGATTGATGGACTATCTGGCGAGCCTCATCTTCATCCTCTGGGAGCTCCTTTCTGAGAATGTATGCGATGTACGGTACTGTCCAATCGGGCGTGACCACCAAGTCTTCCATGATCAGGTCGACCACGGCTGGAACCTCGATCTCAGTCGGATTGGTTGAACTTATCGGTTGCGGGGGATCTTCCTTGAAGGGATCTTCTTGTACTGAAGGGGTATGGAGATGCTCCAAGAACACATTGCTGGGGATAGGCTTCCGAGTGGAACCTATCTTTGCCAGATCATCAGCAGCTTGATTCTTGATTCGTGGTATGTGGTGGAGCTCTAACCCCTCAAACTTCTTCTCCAGCTTTCTCACTGCATTGCAATAACCTGTCATTGTGGGACTCCTAACGTCCTAATCCTTCATTACTTGGTTAACCACTAAGTCTGAGTTGCCATAAACCATCAAGCGTCGGACGCCGAGTGAAATGGCCATACACAACCCATAAAATAGTGCCTCATACTCAGCTTCATTGTTCGAAGAATCAAAGTGAATCTGGAGGACATAGCTGAGCTTGTCTCCTCGTGGGGACACTAAGGCCACTCCTACACTAGAGCCATTTAACATCTTGGATCCATCAAAGAACATGGTCCAATGTTCCGACTGAATTTGAATCGGTTGTTGTTGTTCTGTCCACTCTGCAAGGAAATCTGCAATTGCTTGAGATTTAATGCCCTTCTTTGCCTCAAATTTGATATCTAAAGGAAGAAGTTCAATCGCCCACTTTGCCACTCGACCAGTTGCATCTCTGTTATTCAGAATCTCTGACAATGGAGCGTCGCTGATGACTGAAATTGAGTGATCAGAGAAATAGTGTGCAACCTTCTTCGTGGTCAGGTAAATCCCATAAAAAAGCTTCTGATAGTGAGGATATCTCTGCTTGGATGGGGTTAAGACTTCTGAAATGTAATACACGGGGCACTGAACTTTGAAGGCCTTGCCTACTTCTTCCCGATCGACTGTGAGCACTGTGCTAACAACTTGTCCCATGGCTAAGATGCAAAGCAGAAGAGGCTCCTTGCTAACTGGAGCAGCAAGCATCGACTGGGTTGAAAGCAGGGCTTTGAGCTCCTCAAACACTGCTTCAGCTTCGTCATTCCACTCGCTTGTCAGACTTCTTCATCAATCGGTAAAGAGGCAGTTCCTTTTCACCGAGGCATGAGATGAATTGGCTCAATGCAGCCAAACAACCGTAAGCTTATGAACATCATGCACATGCACTGGGCATTTCATTTGGAGGATTGTGCCAATCTTCTCTGGATTTGCATCGAGCCCTTGTTCGGAAATGAGAAAACCGAGTAACTTTCCGCCTGGGACTCTGTAGGATCGTTGAAGGCAAGAGTGTCTAGAGGGGGGGGGGATTAGACAACTCGACAAGATAAAAGTTTATGCCTTTTGATTAACATAAGTTCTTAGCAAGTTCATAATGAAGATCAAGTCAAGCATCATGCATACAAGTCGAGCAACATACTAAACATGCAATTCTAGAGTATAGGGCAGCGGAAAGTAAATTGCACGAATAGTAAGGGAGAGATTGTGAAGAGCAAACGCAATTTGGAGTCACGGAGATTTTTCTCGTGGTTCCGATAGGTGGTGCTATCGTCAATCCACGTTGATGGAGACTTCAACCCACGGAGGGTAACGGCTGCGAGAGTCCACGGAGGGCTCCACCCACGAAGGGTCCACGAAGAAGCAACCTTGTCTATGCCATCATGGCTTACGCCCACGAAGGACTAGCCTTACTGGGGTAGATCTTCACGAAGTAGGCGATCTCCTTGCCCTTACAAACTCCTTGGTTCAACTCCACATCATGACGGAGGCTCCCAAGCGACACCTAACCAATCTAGGAGGCACCACCCTCCAAAAGGTAATAGATGGTGTTGGTGATGATGAACTCCTTGCTCTTGTGCTTCAAATGATAATCTCCCCAACACTCAACTCTCCTCACTGATTTTGGCTGTGGTGGAAGAAAGGATTGAGTGGAAAGCAACTTGGGAAGGCTAGAGATCAAGTTTCATATGGTGGGAGTGGAGCAACTTGATCTCAACACAAGGGTAGGTAGTTTTCTTCTCGAAATGTAAGGTAGGAGTGGTAGTTCTTTCGATGGCTCTCTCCACGAATGAAGAGGAGGTGGAGGGTATTTATAGCCTCCACACAAAATCCAACCGTTACACACATTTGACCAATCTCGGTCGGACCGAAGTTGACAACTCGGTGGGACCGAAAGTTCAAATCTTGTGAGCGTTGGGATTTTCGTGGGACCGAAAATACAATCTCGGTTAGTCCGATTCTTCCAAAGTCTAGGGTTTGCCAATCTCGGTGGGACCGACTTTCTCATCTCGGTGACACCGATTTGAGTCTGAATGTTCTGAAGCTTGGCAACACCAATTTCGGTATGACCGAGTTTGGAATCGGAAAATCCGAAATTCTTAGGGTTTGGCTATATGGCTGAGGTGGTTCATCTCGGTGTGACTGGGTTTGGAATCGGTGGGACCGAGATTACTTATGAGTTTATGTTGGAATGAAAGATTGCTGATGGTTTGAGAGATAAATCACTAAGCACTTAGAGCAACCAGATCATTATCATAACCTCATCCCCTTTTAATAGTATTGGCTTTCCTATGGACTCAATGTGATCTTGGATCACTAAACCAAAAATGGAGTCTTGAGCTTTTGCCAATCCTTTCCTTAGCATCTTAGGGGTTCACCTTTCTAGTCCTTTTGCCATGCCAGAGTGATTGACTTTCTGAGACATACTTGATAAAAGCATTAGTCCAACCACAAAGTATGTTGTCATTAATTACCAAAACCACCTAGGAGCAAATGTGCTTTCAATCTCCCCTTTTGGTAATTGATGGCAACACACGAAAAAAGATATCAAAGCTTCTCAAAGAAAGACAGGATTATCATTAAAGCTTTGACAAACATGTAGTACACAAGCTCCCCTACAAGTGTGCAAGATTTTAGATTTTGGTTTTGGACTACCACAAGCACACATGAGAGAAAAGCAAGATGTGCTACATGCAGCTTGGCTATATGCATCGAGCAGATGAAGGTAAATGAGAGATGATGCATATGTGCATGGTGATTTCTTGCAAACAAGTATTCACAAGCAAGTCACCATCATGCACATTCTGCAAGATACATATACTTACCTTGGAGTTCCTTGGTATTGTACCGAAAAAATAAACTTGGGAAAACAAGGTTAGATAACACAAGAGTAGTTCTTCAACCAATAGCAAGAACATCAAGAGTACCAAGCCGTGGATGACATGTATAAAGAGTGTCTCATGTTGAGCACTAGCTTGAATCAGCCAACATGTCTCCCAAGACTAAAAGATTTTCAATGAGCTCTGAGAGAATTTTGCTTTTCATAAGATACCAATTGTGCTTTTCAGAAGATACCAATAGTGAGAGCACGAGAAGCAAAATCAAGAGAATAATGCCAAATGTATTATCACAGTGAAATATATGGCAAAGCTTTGATGTGATCCTCTCCCCCTTAAGGTAAGATTGTTCTTCTTCCTTTAAAATATCTTTTCTCCCCTTATCCTCCAATCTTCCCTTAAGCTCCCCCTAAATCTTCTCCCCCTTTGACATCAAGTGCCGAAAAGGGCAGTAAACCAGGAAGGGCAGGAAGGATGGAAGGAAAGAAGTGGGTTCATTAAGAATCACAACTGAGCAAATTAAGTATGCAGAAGAATTCATTTAGATGAGCTGTAGAAGATGATATCCTGGTGAATGTAAATCGGTGACACCAATTGATATGGATCGGTGAGTCCGAAAGTCGAGACTTAGGGCAGATCCTTTTCGGTCGATCAAGTGATTGAATCGGTGACTCGAGTTTAATTCCAAGGAAATACAGAAATAATTCAGCTCACTTTGCAAGGAATGTTTCAAAGATTTGCAATGAATTTGTAAATGATTTTCAGGAATTTATCAGAGCTAAAGGATATACACAGGATCAGAAGAAACAGAAATAAAAAATATTGCTAGAAGAAGTTTTTTTTTTTGTTTAAAAAGAAAAACTCAACAAGAGAATCAAAAGAGACAATAGCAAAACTCCAAAACATATGTACTTCATCTAGACAGGGGTCGGCGACTAGGTCACCTATGTTTGAGTATATTGACTTAGGAGTCAAATGAGAACATTTGATCATAGGTCATACTCATCGTTTAAGCTCAAAATGGGGTTACCATTTTTCGATTAAGCATTTGATGTGATCACATCTTTTGAAGCTGCTTGTACTCATGCCTTTGAGCAAAGCTTTTCAAGATGTGAAAGACATACCTTGGGCTTGTTGTTGCTTGTTCTCATGTAGGTGAACTTGATGTAGATGCTCATAGAATGTGAAGTTGGAGCACCAATTCCAATTGTATAGTTCATCTTCCTACATGGGTTAGGCAAGCAAGGAAATACTCAAGAATATCCAATATGACATGAGTGAAGTACTAGAAGTGTATGGTGTCAAAAGGATATGTGGAATTTTGTTCCTTGAACTCAACATCCCAAAGAGCTAGATACTTGGTCAATGACAAGATTACTCATGATTTGAGTGAGTGTGATAATCTTGTAGAATGTAGACCATCCAAGTACCGCAAGGAGTTAGATGCAATACAAGGGGCAAATGTGTCCAAGACATATGATCATCATCATAAGAGAAATATCAAGGATTAGTCAATTAGGCTCATGCCTTGCATGCATCAATGGAGTTTTCACTCCAAGTTTGAAGCATCAATGATGTTCAACTCACTCCTTAAGCGACAAAACATTTTCTCATCAAGTGGTTTTGTGAAGATATCTGCAAGCTGTTTGTCAGTACGAACATGCTTAAGATCAAAGTCACCCTTAGCAATGTGATCACGAATAAAATGGTGACGAACTTCAATGTGTTTCGTGCGAGAGTGTTGCACGGGATTGTGTCCAATCTTAATCGCACTCTCATTGTCACAAAGCAAAGGAACATGTCTCGCATGTATCCCATAGTCCTTAAGCATTTGTTTCATCCATAGCAACCGAGCACAACACTAACCAGCGGCAATATATTCTCTTTCGATAGATAATGATATCGAATTTTGTTTCTTGGATGACCAAGATACAAGGGATCGACCGAGAAATTGACATGTACCAAGTTGACTTTCTATCTATCTTGTCTCCGGCATAGTCCGAGTCGGAATAGCCAACAAGATCGAAAGAGGCCCTCTTAGGATACCAAATGCCAAAGTTAGGTGTGTGTATCAAATATCTCACAATTCTTTTAACAGCTTTAAGATGACATTCTTTAGGAGCAGCTTGATATCGAGCACACATGCATACACTCAACATTATATCAGGACGAGAAGCATAGAGATATAGTAGAGAACCAATCATGGATCGATAAACCTTTTGATCAACAGGTTTTCCATCTTTAGTCAAGTCATTATGTCCATTAGTAGGCATGGGGGTTCTCATACCTTTGCTCTCTTGCATGTTGAACTTCTTGAAGAGATCCTTAGTGTACTTAGTTTGTGAGACAAAAGTACCCTCCTTAGATTGCTTGATTTGCAACCCAAGGAAGAACTTGAGTTCACTCATCATGGACATCTCATACTTCTCCGACATAAGCTTTCCAAATTTCTCACTAAAATCAGGGTTAGTTGAACCAAAGATAATATCATCAACATATATTTGGCATACAAATAGTTCATCGCCTACTCTTTTCGTGAATAGCGTTGAGTCAATTTTACCAATCTCAAATCCTTTTTCAAGAAGAAAGCTAGTCAAGATTTGTACCAAGCTCTAGGAGCTTGTTTAAGACCATAAAGAGCTTTGTGCAATTTGTAAACATGATTGGGCTTTTATGATTCACAAATCCGGAGGTTGTTTCACAAAACTTCCTCCTCAATTTCACCATTTAGAAAAGCACTTTTAATGTCCATTTGATAGAGAGTAATGTCATGGTGGTTGGCATAAGCAAGAAGAATGCGAATGGACTCAAGTCTAGCAACGGGGGCATAGGTCTCACCATAGTCCATACCTTCGACTTGTGTGTAACCTTGTGCTACGAGACGAGCCTTGTTGCGGATGACTTGTCCATCTTCATCTTGCTTGTTCCGAAACACCCATTTGGTTCCAATGACGTTTTGGTCATCATTGGGCTTCTCTACCAAAGACCAAACGTTGTTCCTCTCGGTTGTGCAGCTCTTCATGCATAGCGCTCACCCAATCCGGTCTTCAAGCACTTCTTCTACCTTCATAGGTTCAAGACTGAAATAAATGAGTAATGCTCACAAAAGTTAGCTAAACGAGTTTTAGAGCGAGTGATTCTCCCGGAGTCGATGTCATTCATCATTTGTTCCACGGGATGGTCCTTCTTGACTCTTGCTCGAACTCGGGATAGCTTTTGTCGTGGTCGTGGCTGAGCTTCCTCATCATCCTCATCTTCTTCTTCATCTGTGTTGTTGGTGTTGTCTTGAGGTGGTGGAGAAGGAGGTTGTGGTGGATCTTCTTGTCGCACTTCCTCATCTTGGTGAGTTCCACTTGTGGAGGCCTCCATGTTGCCTTGAGGTTCACCTTGCCGTGAGGTAGGGGGCTCCACATATGTAGATGAGGTACTCTCCTTCACTTCCATGGGACTAATCTTTCCAATGGATAAATCTTGAATGGCTTCCGATGGGTCCTTGTCTCCTACATCAATAGGCATTTGCTCTACTTATGAGCCATTAGATTCATCAAACTTCACATCTACCGTCTCTTCAACCTTTCGGTGAAATTATTGTAGACACGGTAGGTGTGAGAGTTTGATCCATAACCGAGGAAAAGCCTTCATGAGTTTTAGGAGCAAATTTAGACCGACGATGCTTATCAAGAATATAGCACTTTGAACCAAAGACACGAAAATATCCCACTTGGGGTTTGTTACCCGTAAGGAGCTCGTATGAAGTCTTGCCGAGGAGCTTGTGAAGATAAAGTCTGCTGATGGCATGACAAGCTGTCTCGACGGCTTCACCCCGTAAGTGTTTTGGTGTCTTATATTCATCAAGCATTGTCCTTGCCATCTCAATGAGCGCTCGGTTCTTCCTATCAACAACCCCGCTTTGTTGAGGTGTGTACGCGTAGCTGAGAACTCATGTAGAATCCTTCCTCATCGAGAAAAGAGTCCACATGGGCGTTCTTGAACTCCGTTCTCGTTGTCACTCCAACCTTCTTGATCTTTACTTCAAACTGATTCTGAGCCTTTCTAGCAAAGGTTTTGAAGATTTTCTGAACCTGCGATTTGTCATCAAGGAAAAATACCCACGTAAATCTGGAAAAGTCATCAACAATAACTAGACCAAAGGAGTTACCACCAAGGCTTTTGTAAGCATTGGGACCAAGAGATCCATATGAAGAAGCTCAAGCGGTCTCCTTGTGGTCATGATATTCTTCACGGATGACTTCCACCTACTTGTTTTCCCGCTTGACATGCATCGCAGAGTCTATCTTTGTCAAAGAAAACATCTTTAACACCAAGAATGTGATCACCTTTGATTAGCTTATCTAAATTTCGCATACCAACATGTCCAAGCCTTCTATGCCAAAGCCAACCTTTAGCAGATTTAGCAATAAAGCAAGTTCTAGGTTGAGCTTTCTTAGTGAAATCGACAATGTATAGGTCACCTCTACGAATGCCAAGAAAACCATGTTATGATTGTCACTACGAAAAACTTGGCAATCTACTTTGGTGAATAGCACGTTGAATCCAAAGTCACTAATCTAGACACGGAAAGTAAATTGTATCCAAGAGATTCAACAAGCATGACATTTTTAATGGAGCTATCATGAGATATGGCCACCTTACCAAGGCCAAGTACCTTTCCCTTGGAGTTGTCTCCAAAAGTCACATACTTGCGTGGACCATCGTTCTTTGCAAGCTCTCAAACATGTCTTCATCTCCGGTCATGTGATCGGTGCATCCACTATCAAGAATCCACTCTTTTCCACCGGATATGTAGTCTCTCAGATTTGCCATAAGATGAGACTCTTCATGATCTTGTCTAGCTCGGTGTCCTAATCGTCATCATGCTCATGCTCATCATCATATTGACCCATAGATAATTCATCATCAATACCTAGGTCAATTTGACAATGACTTGCATCAGTTTTATCAACGTGATAATAATCATCGGAATGCAATACAAGAGCATTTCTAACAAGAACATTGATAAGTCCGAATCACCCTTCCGCTTCATAAGATCACGAAGCTCAAAGAAGCATTTATCAAAGTTGGGATCATTGGGGCGCAACATATCAAATTCAACAGTCTTGTATAGAATTTCATCAAGACCTCTCAAAGAGTAGTCCGGATAAAGTTCTTCCAAGAACTTCCACATAGCATGGGCGCACTCAAAGTTTGTGACAAGCTCAAGCAAGTTATCCGCAAGCCTCTAATGATAAGATTGACAGTTCTAAGGTTATGAAGCAAATCAAGCTCTTCATCCATAGTGGGGTGCAAGGGTCAAATGGTGGTACATATGGGGTTTCAACATATTTGCAAAGTTGTACATCTTAAAGATAGCAAGCATTTCAATCCTCCACGAGTTATAGGACACTCCATCAAGAATAGGCACTCTATGACTAACACTCCCAAACGTGACACGCCCATCTTCCTCCAATGGTGTGCAAACCAAAGCAATGGAAACCAATGCTCTGATACCAATTGTAGGATCGTTGAAGGCAAGAGTGTCTAGAGGGGGGGGGATTAGACAACTCGACAAGATAAAAGTTTATGCCTTTTGATTAACATAAGTTCTTAGCAAGTTCATAATGAAGATCAAGTCAAGCATCATGCATACAAGTCGAGCAACATACTAAACATGCAATTCTAGAGTATAGGGCAGCGGAAAGTAAATTGCACGAATAGTAAGGGAGAGATTGTGAAGAGCAAACGCAATTTGGAGACACGGAGATTTTTCTCGTGGTTCCGATAGGTGGTGCTATCGTCAATCCACGTTGATGGAGACTTCAACCCACGGAGGGTAACGGCTGCGAGAGTCCACGGAGGGCTCCACCCACGAAGGGTCCACGAAGAAGCAACCTTGTCTATGCCATCATGGCTTACGCCCACGGAGGACTAGCCTTACTCGGGGTAGATCTTCACGAAGTAGGCGATCTCCTTGCCCTTACAAACTCCTTGGTTCAACTCCACATCATGACGGAGGCTCCCAAGCGACACCTAACCAATCTAGGAGGCACCACCCTCCAAAAGGTAATAGATGGTGTTGGTGATGATGAACTCCTTGCTCTTGTGCTTCAAATGATAATCTCCCCAACACTCAACTCTCCTCACTGATTTTGCTGTGGTGGAAGAAAGGATTGAGTGGAAAGCAACTTGGGAAGGCTAGAGATCAAGTTTCATATGGTGGGAGTGGAGCAACTTGATCTCAACACAAGGGTAGGTAGTTTTCTTCTCAGAAATGTAAGGTAGGAGTGGTAGTTCTTTCGATGGCTCTCTCCACGAATGAAGAGGAGGTGGAGGGTATTTATAGCCTCCACACAAAATCCAACTGCTACACACATTTGACCAATCTCGGTCAGACCGAAGTTGACAACTCGGTGGGACCGAAAGTTCAAATCTTGTGAACGTTGGGATTTTCGGTGGGACCGAAAATACAATCTCGGTTAGTCCAATTCTTCCAAAGTCTAGGGTTTGCCAATCTCGGTGGGACCGACTTTCTCATCTCGGTGACACCGATTTGAGTACGAAGGTTACAGAAGCTTGGCAACACCAATTTCGTATGACCGAGTTTGGAATCGGAAAATCCAAATTTTAGGGTTTGGCTATATGGTGAGGTGGTTCATCTCGGTGACTGGTTTGGAATCGGTGGGACCGAGATTACTTATGAGTTTATGTTGGAATGAAAGATTGCTGATGGTTTGAGAGATAAATCACTAAGCACTTAGAGCAACCAGATCATTATCATAACCTCATCCCTTTTAATAGTATTGGCTTTCCTATGGACTCAATGTGATCTTGGATCACTAAACCAAAAATGGAGTCTTGAGCTTTTGCCAATCCTTTCCTTAGCATCTTAGGGGTTCACCTTTCTAGTCCTTTTGCCATGCCAGAGTGATTGACTTTCCGAGACATACTTGATAAAAGCATTAGTCCAACCACAAAGTATGTTGTCATTAATTACCAAAACCACCTAGGAGCAAATGTGCTTTCAATCTCCCCTTTTGGTAATTGATGGCAACACACGAAAAAAGATATCAAAGCTATCGAAGAAAGACAGGATTATCATTAAAGCTTTGACAAACATGTAGTACACAAGCTCCCCTACAAGTGTGCAAGATTTTAGATTTTGGTTTTGGACTTCCACAAGCACACATGAGAGAAAAGCAAGATGTGCTACATGCAGCTTGGCTATATGCATCGAGCAGCGTATGAAGGTAAATGAGAGATGATGCATATGTGCATGGTGATTTCTTGCAAACAAGTATTCACAAGCAAGTCACCATCATGCACATTCTGCAAGATACATATACTTACCTTGGAGTTCCTTGGTATTGTACCTGAAAAAATAAACTTGGGAAAACAAGGTTAGATAACACAAGAGTAGTTCTTCAACCAATAGCAAGAACATCAAGAGTACCAAGCCAGGGATGACATGTATAAAGAGTGTCTCATGTTGAGCACTAGCTTGAATCAGCCAACATGTCTCCCAAGACTAAAAGATTTTCAATGAGCTCTGAGAGAATTTTGCTTTTCATAAGATACCAATTGTGCTTTTTAGAAGATACCAATAGTGAGAGCACGAGAAGCAAAATCAAGAGAATAATGCCAAATGTATTATCACAAAGGAAATATATGGCAAAGCTTTGATGTGATCCTCTCCCCCTTAAGGTAAGATTGTTCTTCTTCCTTTAAAATATCTTTTCTCCCCTTATCCTCCAATCTTCCCTTAAGCTCCCCCTAAATCTTCTCCCCCTTTGACATCAAGTGCCGAAAAGGGCAGTAAACCAGGAAGGGCAGGAAGGATGGAAGGAAAGAAGTGGGTTCATTAAGAATCACAACTGAGCAAATTAAGTATGCAGAAGAATTCATTTAGATGAGCTGTAGAAGATGATATCCTGGTGAATGTAAATCGGTGACACCGAATTGATATGGATCGGTGAGTCCGAAAGTCAGAGACTTAGGGCAGATCCTTTTTCGGTCAGACCGAAGTGATTGAATCGGTGACTCCGAGTTTAATTCCAAGGAAATACAGAAATAATTCAGCTCACTTTGCAAGGAATGTTTCAGAAGATTTGCAATGAATTTGTAAATGATTTTCAGGGAATTTATCAGAGCTAAAGGATATACACAAGAACAGAAGAAACAGAAATGAAAAAGATTGCTAGATGAAGTTTTTTTTTGTTTGTTTAAAAGGGAAAACTCAACAAGAGAATCAAAAGAGACAATAGCAAAACTCCAAAACATATGTACTTCATCTAGACAGGGGTCGGCGACTAGGTCACCTATGTTTGAGTATATTGACTTAGGAGTCAAATGAGAACATTTGATCATAGGTCATACTCATCGTTTAAGCTCAAAATGGGGTTACCATTTTTCGATTAAGCATTTGATGTGATCACATCTTTTGAAGCTGCTTGTACTCATGTCTTTGAGCAAAGCTTTTACAAGATGTGAAAGACATACCTTGGGCTTGTTGTTGCTTGTTCTCATGTAGGTGAACTTGATGTAGATGCTCATAGAATGTGAAGTTGGAGCACCAATTCCAATTGTATAGTTCATCTTCCTACATGGGTTAGGCAAGCAAGGAAATACTCAAGAATATCCAATATGACATGAGTGAAGTACTAGAAGTGTATGGTGTCAAAAAGGATATGTGGAATTTTGTTCCTTGAACTCAACATCCCAAAGAGCTAGATACTTGGTCAATGACAAGATTACTCATGATTTGAGTGAGTGTGATAATCTTGTAGAATGTAGACCATCCAAGTACCGCAAGGAGTTAGATGCAATACAAGGGGGCAAATGTGTCCAAGACATATGATCATCATCATAAGAGAAATATCAAGGATTAGTCAATTAGGCTCATGCCTTGCATGCATCAATGGAGTTTTCACTCCAAGTTTGAAGCATCAATGATGTTCAACTCACTCCTTAAGCGACAAAACACTTTCTCATCAAGTGGTTTTGTGAAGATATCTGCAAGCTGTTTGTCAGTACGAACATGCTTAAGATCAAAGTCACCCTTAGCAATGTGATCACGAATAAAATGGTGATTTAACTTCAATGTGTTTCGTAAGCGAGAGTGTTGCACGGGATTGTGTCCAATCTTAATCGCACTCTCATTGTCACAAAGCAAAGGAACATGTCTCGCATGTATCCCATAGTCCTTAAGCATTTGTTTCATCCATAGCAACTGAGCACAACACGAACCAGCGGCAATATATTCTGCTTCGGCAGTAGATAATGATATCGAATTTTGTTTCTTGGATGACCAAGATACAAGGGATCGACCGAGAAATTGACATGTACCCGAAGTTGACTTTCTATCTATCTTGTCTCCGGCATAGTCCGAGTCGGAATAGCCAACAAGATCGAAAGAGGCCCTCTTAGGATACCAAATGCCAAAGTTAGGTGTGTGTATCAAATATCTCACAATTCTTTTAACAGCTTTAAGATGACATTCTTTAGGAGCAGCTTGATATCGAGCACACATGCATACACTCAACATTATATCAGGACGAGAAGCACGTAGATATAGTAGAGAACCAATCATGGATCGATAAACCTTTTGATCAACAGGTTTTCCATCTTTAGTCAAGTCATTATGTCCATTAGTAGGCATGGGGGTTCTCATACCTTTGCTCTCTTGCATGTTGAACTTCTTGAAGAGATCCTTAGTGTACTTAGTTTGTGAGACAAAAGTACCCTCCTTAGATTGCTTGATTTGCAACCCAAGGAAGAACTTGAGTTCACTCATCATGGACATCTCATACTTCTCCGACATAAGCTTTCCAAATTTCTCACTAAAATCAGGGTTAGTTGAACCAAAGATAATATCAGATGGCTTCCATGCAAAGATGTCCCAGTTCTCACGGAGGAACTGGATGAGCGCTTCTTCCTATTTGCTATCGAGTGTCGTCGAGATATGGGTCGGAGCAGCATTGGGGTCGGTCGGGTGGTGATACATCTCCAACGTATCTATAATTTTTGATTGTTCCATGCTATTATATTACCCGTTTTGGATGTTTATGGTCTTTACTTTACACTTTTATGTAATTTTTAGGACTAACCTACTAACCGGAGGCCCAACCCGAATTGTTTTTTTTTGCCTATTTCAGTGTTTTGAAGAAAATGAATATCAAACAGAGTCCAAACGGAATGAAACCTTCGGGAGCGATCTTTTTGGAACAAACGCTATCCAGGAGACTTGGAGTGGACGTCAAGAAGTAGTCGAGGCGGCCATGAGGCAGGAGGGCGCGCCCTAGGGGGGTGGGTGAGGGAGTCCTAGATTAGGTGGTATACGGACAGTCAGACTATATACTTTGGCATACTGTTGGACCATGAAGATACAAGACTCAAGACTTCGTCCCGTGTCCGGATGGGATTCTCCTTTGCGTGGAAGACAAGCTTGGCGATCTGGAGATTATATTTCCTTCTTTGTAACCGACTCCATGTAAACACTAGCCCTCTCCGGTGTCTATATAAACCGGAGGGTTTAGTCCTTAGAGATAGAATCATAATCATCATAGGCTAGCTTCTAGGGTTTAGCCTCTACGATCTCGTGGTAGATCAACTCTTGTAATACTCATATCATCAATATTAATCAAGTAGGAAGTAGGGTTTTACCTCCATCAAGAGGGCCCGAACCTGGGCAAAACACTGTGTCCCTTGCCTCCTGTTACCATTAGCCTTAGACACACAGATCGGGACCCCCTACCCGAGATCCGCCGGTTTTGACACCGATATTGGTGCTTTCATTGAGAGTTCCTCTGTATCATCGCTGCAAGGTTTGATGGCTACTTCAATCATCAACAACAACATGGTCCAGGGTGAGCCTTTTCTCCCCGGACAGATCTTCGTGTTCGGCGGCTTCGCACTGCGGGCCAATTCGCTTGGCCATCTGGAGCAGATCGACAGCTACGCCCCTGGCCATCAGGTCTGATTCGGAAACTTGAACTACACGGCCGATATCCGCGGAGACTTGATCTTCAACGGATTCGGGCTTGCGCCAGGAGCGCGGGACGGTCACGATGAGCACGACTTAGACCTGCTGTCGGACAATGCTCGGGATATCGCCCCTACAGGAGCCCCGGACCTAAATCCGGGGCAGATTGCATCGCCCGAGGACGGGTGGATGAACCCCGCCCCAGAGGCCGCATACTCATCGGCGGTAGAGTCGAACACAGACTTCACCCCTAAGGAAGCATGTGACTCCGGACCCCCGGACTCGTATCCGGCTGTAGGTTCCAGTCCGCTCACCCCCGAGCCCGCCGAATCTGGTTGGGCTCTGGTAATGGAGTTCACCGCAGTGGATATCTTCCAGCACTCGCCCTTTGGTGACATGCTGAACTCATTAAAGTCTCTCTCTTTGTCAGGAGACTCTTGGCCGAACTATGTCCGGCTCGAGTGGGAATCATGCGACGAAGGAATTCGTTGCCCACCCACCACCCACTTCATTGCCACGGTCGATAATTTAACCGACGTGCTTGACTTCAACTCTGAAGACATCGACGGTATGGACGACGATGTAGGAGAAGAACAAGAACCACCGCCCATGGAGCAGTAGACAGCCACCTCCTCATATGAACCACCGACGATGTAGGGCACACACGGCACGCTACCTCAACCTAAGAAGGAGAACCTAAAGCCCACACCCCGACGCCAATATAACATGGTCTGGGACAATACGCAGGAAACACGAGGCAGCATCCTCAAACCTCGACACAATCGTCATAAACGTCAAGTCAAGGAAGTTGGTGCCGAATTCAGCGGCCCCCAGTCTGGTCAGTGGAAAAAATAGCTCAAGCCCATCCGGCCCGAGCAGCATACTCGATCAACCATGTGAAATTCATGATACCCCTAGAAGGGCGACCAAGCATACCAATAGAGAATGCCGGATCCTCAAAACAAAACGGCCGGTCGCGTGCCGGAAATAATGAAGGGAGGTTTAAAACAACGAAAGACCGATCAAACATGGCGAGGTCAAAGGAAGATCCCCCACAGTACAAAAATACGGCCGATCATCTTTGATCGCATCGACCGTCCGGACAACATCAACCATAGCAATTTAATGGCACTCACTATCGACCCAATAGTTTGTGGGCTCCATCTCACACGAGCCCCCACGGGCATAAAACTATCAATCACATCTCCTAAAAGATGCCAGGTGCAAAGGCCAAGTTTTAGAGGCTCACCACACTAGTGGTTGTCTTCGGATCACCAAACAAATACCATGCCGAAGAATAAGTCTTCGGCATTGTCCCCTCATACAATAACTAACACATACTATCGGGATGAACCACGTTGGATAGATTCAACGGGGTACAACACCAGGCCGGTCCCATGTGATATAGTCACAATTATGGGTAAGGCCGAACCCCACCCTCAGAGTGGAAATCATACCGCCGCTGGAACAGCGAGTCGTGCCCGTTTATCAAATCTTGATTCGGCAGCCAACTACCCGGACACCAACTGAGGAGTCCGAGTTACTTCATGGCATGATAACCTGGTTCATCCAGGCTTCGATCAGGCACCCGCAGTTCAACCACAACCTGACATACAACTGCCTTTAAGCATTTGTCTTCACAGGCTGACTTTGGCAAAGAACAGGACTGGCAACGTGGAATCAGCTCGGACACACAAGGCGGGAACACATAAGTAAATCCCCCCCAAAGGAGACATTCCAGATACACTTCGGATCCACACACAGCCTCCTCCCGTCCGGCCATGACAGGTTCCGCCAAAACACCTCTTTTCATAAGTGTCACGCCCAAGATGCGACCCTATCCTAAAGGAACTCGAAGGTCCCACCAAGGATAGAAGCGCATCTTGAAGACGCTTTTGCAAGGTGGATATCATTACATCAACATTAAATAATAGATGGGGATACATACAAAAGGCATACAATGCCACACGAATTACATCATCATCTCATACATAAGATCAACATCCGACTACGGATGAAACACAAACAGAAGCTCAAACAATACCCACCCTGCTAGCCCAGGCTGCCGACCTGGAACCTATCCCCTGATCGAAGAAGAAGCAGAAGAAGAACTCCAAAACAAGCAAGCATCACTCTCGCGTCATGATCATCGCATAACCTGTACCTGCAACTGTTGTTGTAGTAATCAGGAGCCACGAGGACTCAGCAATCCCATTACCATGGGTATCAAGACTAGCAAAGCTTAATGGGAAAGGAAGGGGTAAAGTGGTGAGGTTGCAACAGCAACTAAGCATATATGGTGGCTAACATACGCAAATAAGAGCGAGAAGAGAAGCAAAGGAACGGTCGTGAAGCTAGCAATGATCAAGAGGTGATCCTGAACACCTACGTACGTCAAACATAACCCAAAGACCGTGTTCACTTCCCGGACTCCGCCGAGAAGAGACCATCACGGCTACACACGCGGTTGATGCGTTTTAATTCGGATCTGGTGTCAAGTTATCTACAACCGGACATTAACAAATTCCCATCTACCACATAACCGCGGGCATGGCTCTCGAAAGTTTATACCCTGCAGGGGTGTCCCAACTTAGCCCATGATAAGCTCTCGCGATCAATGAAGGATATTCCTTCTCCCAGGAAGACCCGATCAGTCTCGGAATCCCGGTTTATAAGACATTTCGACAATGGTAAAACAAGACCAGCAAGACCTCCCGACATGCCGACATCCTGATAGTAGCCGCACAGATCTCGCCTCGTGCCACGACCGGATGAGCAAGACGCATAACCAGAACCAGCCCTCAAGTTTCTCGCAGTGGCGCCGCAAGTGGTTTCTAGTTTGGACCAACACTTAGACAAGCGTTGGCCCGGGGCTAAAATAAAGATGACCCTTGGGATGCGTGACTCCCAAGGAAAAAGGTAATAGGTGAGGCAAATGGTAAAACCAACGTTGGGCCTTGCTGGAGGAGTTTTATTCAAAGCGAACTGTCGAGGGGGTCCCATAAATCACCCGACCGCGTAAAGAACGCAAAATCCGGGAACATAACACCGGTATGATGGAAAACTAGGGAGGCAAGAGTGGAACAAAACACCAGGAATAAGGCCGAGCCTTCCACCCTTTACCAAGTATATAGATGCATTAATTAAATAAGAGATATTGTGATATCCCAACATAACCCTGCCCACCATGGAGCAATCTTCAACTTCACCTGCAACTAGCAACGCTATAAGAGGGGCTGAGCAAGGCGGTAACATAGCCAAACAACGGTTTGCTAGGAAGGGTGTCAAAGGTTAGAGGTTCATGGCAATTTGGGAGGCTTGAAGAGCAAATGATAGGTAACGCAACATAGCGATGGAACGAAGCAACTAGCATAGCAACGATAGTAGTGAGATCCAGGGTAGCGGTCATCTTGCCTGAAATCCCACAAGGAAGAAGAACGAGTCCATGAAGAAGATGAAGCCACGAAGACGAACCAAGCATAGACGAACGAATCCTCACGATCGCAACGAAACGGGAACTATCGAGAAGAAGCACACAACATGGTAAACACACCACACATATATAAGACATGATGCACAACAAGCATGATGCATGACAAAGCTACATGAAGCTACTCATGGCAAGAGATGATGCAAACAAGAACAACACATCAAGGCAAGTTTAAATGAGGCCGGGAACAACATATAACAATTCCGGTAAGTCCTCATATGCAAATTTCGAAATTGGTCCAGAACTAAATAAACCTTAAGTTCAAGTTGTTAAACAGCAAGTTAAGATGCACCAAGATGATCTACACGAGATTCTAGTCAAGTTACATATAAAGTTCATTTAGTTCGGAGCTACGACCTAGAAGATATGAGCAAAACAAGTTAAACATGGCATTGATGCAAAATGCACTCAAACATCAAGCAAACACCTCAAAACAAGGATGCAACATGATAATATGAATCTATATGCAAAAACAAGCAAGTTTCATATAGAGCACACTTAAAACGGAGCAACGGTGCAACACATACACCCTATACAAGATGTGACAACAATCTGTCCAAAACAGCAACTAGGCATATTGCAAGCATCAAAACAACATGCTACATCACCCCAACATAATAACAAAAGGCATGGGCATGAAGTAATGGTAAAGCATAACAAAACATGAACACTGAGCTATCTCCAGAAACAACTAGAACATGCTCAAAAGGACATGGAAAGATTGCAAATAATAACAGTTTCAGACTTTAGCAGAAATAACATCAGGTTGCAATGTTTAGGGCTATCAAACAACATGTTACAGGAACTTATCATGGCAAATAAAGGCATGACATGAATCTACTAATTGCATATATCAAAAGTCCCTTAGTGACCATGAGCCAAAAAGGCATAGAAAATATGATAGCACCCATGTAAACATGGCAAGTTATATTACAGATTCATACATGGCAGGAACAACAATAAGTAGGCATGTTGGTGAGCTTGAACCACTCACCACAGAGCAATACATGGCATGGAAAGGAAACCAAAAGTAAGAAGGCATGTTTATGAAGCTAGGCATGGCAAGAGCAAGTTCATAGGGTGCATGGATCACTAGAAAAGCATATGGCCAAAACTGAACTTCATGTTAACAGGTTGACAGCAACATTATTTAGCAACTTTGGAGCAAGATAACAACATGTACCAGCAGGCTATAATTGCAACCAAGGGCATTAATGGATAGAGCATGACATGCATAACGAACCATCCTTAGTGAACATCTCCAGAATAATGCACGAAATGACTTGTAGCAGGAGGTTAACATAACAACAAAATATAACAGAATCTGTCAGGAAAACAGCAACAGCAAGTACCCTACTTAACAAGCTCGATGCACTCAGTACAAGACTCACAAAAATACATGGATAGCACCCCTGGAAATATGGCATATCATAGATCAAAACACATGTAGAGCTCATGCTCATAGGATGCACACATCAATCATGGCAAAAATGACAAATGAGCAAGTTATAACAGTTCCAGCAGATTAACATCAACATGCACTCTTACAACAGCATTTAGGGCATCAAGATGAGCTCAAATGAAAATGATGCAATGGAATGAAATGAAGTACTCGTCGATACGAACAATTTGACATATTACACGCACGAAACGGAGCAGTATGCACGGAGTTATGATGTGATGAACATGGCATGATAATGTCAAAAATCTGGGACTTAGGGAAATCGGGGTCAACCTCCGTTTTGGATCTAGGGTTCGGGCGCGACTCCCGAGGTCGGCCGGACCTCGCCGGAGTGGACGGGGCCGGTGGCGGTGGCAGGAGGCACTGGGGAGGAGGATGCTGGCGACGGGCGGCGTTGCGGCGGGCGCAGGCGCAGCAGGCGCGGACGGCGGGGCGCCGAGCGAGGACCGGCGCGCGCGGCTCAGCTTGCTGTGGGAGGCGCGCGATCGGGCGGCGAGGCGGCGCGGCCTGGCCGGCCGAGGCGGCAAGCGACGGAGGCCGGCGGGGAGGCGAGGAGGCGGCGCTAACGCGGGGCAGGGCGCCGCGGCGAAGGCGAAGATGGCGGCGGCGGATCCCGCTGGATCGGGCGGCGGAGGCTCGGGCCTCGAGGGCCTGGCTGGGGCAGCAGCAGGCAAGGCGCGGAGACGGCGGCACCCACATGGCGGCCGCGGATTGGCCGGGGCGGCGGCGTCGGACGTGTCCGGCGGCGGAGTGGACATGTCCGGCGCGCGGAGGTGGAAGAGGCTAGGGTTTCGGGGGGAATTTGACCGCGAATTTCGGGGGAGGAGGTGTTTATATAGGTAGAGGGAGCTAGGAGACTCCAAATGAGGAGCGGTTTTCGGCCAAGCGATCGTGATCGAACGACCGAGAGCATGGAGGGGAGTTTGCTGGGTTTTGGGCCACTTTGGAAGGGGTGTTGGGCTACAACAAAAGAGGGCTTTACGGTTACCCGGTTAACCGTTGGAGTACCAAACGACCTCCAAATGGCACGAAGCTTGACAGGCGGTCTACCGGTGCTATACCAAGGCTGCTTGGCAAACCTCGGGCCATTCCGAGAAAGTTTAGCACCCGCACAAGAGAAGAGGCAAAAAGGGGACGCCGGATGACATGGGAGTGTCGGATTACAAAACGGACAACGGGGAAAATGCTCGGATGCATGAGACGAACACGAATGCGAGATGAGATGCACATGATGACATGATAAAATGCAACACGCAAGCAAATGACATGGCAACGACGGCGAATCACTGGCAAACACCTGGCACATCGAGTCCGGGGCGTTACAACACTCCTCCACTAACAAGAGATCTCGTCCCGAGATCTTAGGACCGAGACGGAAGGAAAAAAGGGATGAGGTGAAACAAGAACTCAAGAGAAGAAGCCAAGAATCGAGAGCACTCGAGAATAAGAGGGGACCGACGAGAATGACGAGAATCGAAAGCTCACGGAATTAGATAGACTATAAAATCACTCGTTCTAACCGGAGTGGTTAGAATGAGAAAAGAAACGAATAAGACTGAAAGGATTTAGGCAGCACTCCGTCTGAAAATGGAAGGATTAGAACATGAACTTCACAAGATGGGATGACACTTGATGAAGAGATGGCGCAAAACCTCTGGAAAGAATTGAAAGAGTTGAATGAAAAGAACGGAGGAGAAAATGACAACTTGTGCCACGAATGAAATTGAAAGCATCTTTAGAAGTAAGGTTAGAATGGAGTTGTTGAGAAAATCAACAACGAAAGAATAAGCTTGTTGTGGTCTTATAGGTAACATCTCAAGATCATGAGGTGATAACCGGCCACAAACGGAAATGGTTGGATAGCTGAGAAGAACGAAGAAAAGCAAAACTCCACTTCAAAAGAATACGAAGATTTAATTGCACTTTGAAAAGCCAGAAGGAAAGATACTTGAGCTCCTTCGATAAGAATCTTGATGAACACTTGAAGAATGAATTAAAACAAGACGAACCACCGTGAAGACTCCGGTAACAAAAGATGATGAGATAGGAACGGAGGATGAAAGAATAAGATGAGCCTTGCGATGATTTAGATGGAGGTTCCGACGAGATGGTCGAGGAAATTGAACTCCGGAAAAGAAAAAAAGAAAACACTCGAAACTAGAATTTATTCATCAAGAACAAACTCCGAAGGAAGGCATTACTCACTTGGAGAAATAAGAATAAGATTTATTGTATGCTTATCCTTCATCAAATTAAATTGATGACAAGCAATGGATTTTTGCATACTACTTATTTTTCTTGAAAAAGAATTGAGAAGTGACATATCGCAAACTTGAGAAGGTCTTCATGAACCACCGGTAGAATTTGAAAGAACGAATGGATTAAAATGATAATCAAAGAAGAAGAATCTTGAACGAACCACCATAAGAATTCGAAAATTGAATGACGAAAGAGAATGAACCACCGGGAAGAATACTGAGATGAACGAAGGGGCACGGATATAGAATAATTGGAGAACGAATCTGAAAAACTTAGAACGAGGAAATCTTCTGAAAAGATGGCCTCCGGATGATCGAGAGAGAAAGCAACTCCTGAAATGCTCCGGATGGATGAAAAGAGTTTGCATGACTTGAAACAATTTGATAGGATAACATCGAGCTAGCACCGCGAATCCCCGGGAGAACGGGCAAGATTTAAGAGAAATCTTCTTCTTTGGTCTTCAAATGATGACGAGAAACACCAATAAAATTTACTGAGATACTATGGGAGATTGTAAAAGCAAAGAGGTTGAGCCAACAATGAAATGATTTGAAAGACATCTTGGAGAAGGCATGTGACTGATGGAATCCATTCTTACGTCACACTTGAAAAGAATTGAGAATAACTCCGGGGAAAAGAAAAGAGTCAGGTAAGATCCAGGGAAAGACCTGTGGGTTAGGGCCCACTAAAAGAAAACACCGTTGAAAACGATTGTTGAACAGATAGATGCTGCACCGGAACAATTGAAATATTTGAATGAGGTGACAACCTCGAATTAGTTCGAACACAGACGAATCTCTGAGATGTCTTCAACACTCCGGAAGGATAAACTGACGAGAGGCGAACGAGCAGGGAAAACACTTGATCCAAGGAAAAGAATGTAATCACCCGAAAAAAACTTGAATTGAATCCACCAGAAAAGAAAAAGAGATGAAGAACGCCAAACGAGATGAGAATTCACCGGTTGAGATAATTGAGGGAAGACTGAAGAGGCTCCGAGCGAATGAAATAGATGGTCGAGAGAGAGTCAGACTCCGGTAAGAAAAAGGGTGGGAGGGCGGGAAAACAAAGGCAACTAGGAAGGGGAAACCGACGAATACTTGAAGAGAAAACACCGGTTGAAAACAAAGACTTCACACGAGTAGGAAGGATACTCGATTATGGACTATGGTTCCGAGAAGAAAAAGGGACTGCGGGTGGGAAAAGAAAACAACTGAGACTTGAACTTGATAACGATAAAGAGGCTCGAGTCAACTTGACGAGAAATGCACTGGATGAAAAGAGCTGAGAAACAACGATCGGAAAACCAACTGCGTGATCCTAAAGAAAAATTTGAAAGGGAAGAGAAGTAATTTAAAACACCTACGTCAAGATTTCTCACCAGAGCAACGAAGGGGCTGAGGAGTAAAAAGAATTCCTACTCTCCGATATAACTAGACTCCGAAAAAGTTTTCTTCTAGACTCAACAACGGCCAAACTACACAATCAATCAAGGGGGCCTTAGGGTCGGTCGAGGCTCGATACTAACTTGTCACGCCCAAGATGCGACCCTATCCTAAAGGAACTCGAAGGTCCCACCAAGGATAGAAGCGCATCTTGAAGACGCTTTTGCAAGGTGGATATCATTACATCAACATTAAATAATAGATGTGGATACATACAAAAGGCATACAATGCCACACGAATTACATCATCATCTCATACATAAGATCAACATCCGACTACGGATGAAACACAAACAGAAGCTCAAACAATATCCACCCTGCTAGCCCAGTCTGCCGACCGAACCTATCCCCGATCAAGAAGAAGCGTAAGAAGAACTCCAAAACAAGCAAACATCGCTCTCGCCATGATCATCGTGATAACCTGTACCAAGAATCGTTGTTGTAGTAATCAGTGAGCCACGAGGACTCAAAGAATCCCATTACCATGGGTATCAAGACTAGCAAAGCTTAATGGGAAAGGAAGGGGTAAAGTGGTGAGGTTGCAGCAGCGACTAAGCATATATGGTGGCTAACATACGCAAATAAGAGCGAGAAGAGAAGCAAAGGAATGGTCGTGAAGCTAGCAATGATCAAGAGGTGATCCTGAACACCTATGTACGTCAAACATAACCCAAAGACCATGTTCACTTCCCGGACTTCGCCGAGAAGAGACCATCACGGCTACACACGCGGTTGATTTGTTTTAATTCTGATCTGGTGTCAAGTTATCTACAACCGGACATTAACAAATTCCCATCTGCCACATAACCGCGGGCACGGCTCTCGAAAGTTTATACCCTGCAGGGGTGTCCCAACTTAGCCCATGATAAGCTCTCGCGATCAACGAAGGATATTCCTTCTCCCAGAAGACCCGATCGCCTCGAATCCCGGTTTACAAGACATTTCGACAATGGTAAAACAAGACCAGAAGACCTCCCGGCGTGCCTACATCCCGATAGTAGCTGCACAGACGCGCCTTAGGCCACGATCGATGAGAAGTACGCATAACTAGAACCAGCCCTCAAGTTTCCCGAGGTGGCGCCGCAAGTGGTTTCTAGTTTGGACCAACACTTAGACAAGCATTGGCCCGGGGGGGCTAAAATAAAGATGACCCTTGGGATGCGCGACTCCCAAGGAAAAAGGTAATAGGTGAGGCAAATGGTAAAACCAATGTTGGGCCTTGCTGGAGGAGTTTTATTCAAAGCGAACTGTCGAGGGTGTCCCATAAATCACCCGACCAAGTATATAGATGCATTAATTAAATAAGAGATATTGTGATATCCCAACATAACCCTGTACACCATGGAGCAATCTTCAACTTCACCTGCCACTAGCAACGCTATAAGAGGGGCTGAGCAAGGCGGTAACATAGCCAAACAACGGTTTGCTAGGAAGGGTGTCAAAGGTTAGAGGTTCATGGCAATTTGGGAGGCTTGAAGAGCAAATGATAGGTAACGCAGCATAGCGATAGAACGAAGCAACTAGCATAGCAATGATAGTAGTGAGATCCAGGGTAGCGGTCATCTTGCCTGAAATCCCGCAAGGAAGAAGAACGAGTCCATGAAGAAGATGAAGCCACGAAGACGAACCAAGCATAGACGAACGAATCCTCACGATCGCAACGAAATGGGAACTATCGAGAAGAAGCACACAACATGGTAAACACACCACACATATACAAGACATGATGCACAACAAGCATGATGCATGACAAAGCTACATGAAGCTACTCATGGCAAGAGATGATGCAAACAAGAACAACACATCAAGGCAAGTTTAAATGAGGCCGGGAACAACATATAACAATTTCGGTAAGTCCTCATATGCAAATTTAGAAACTGGTCCAGAACTGAATAAACCTTAAGTTCAAGTTGTTAAACAGCAAGTTAAGATGCACCAAGATGATCTACACGAGATTCTAGTCAAGTTACATATAAAGTTCATTTAGTTCGGAGCTACGGCCTAGAAGATATGAGCAAAACAAGTTAAACATGGCATTGATGCAAAATGCACTCAAACATCAAGCAAACACCTCAAAACAAGGATGCAACATGATAATATGAAGCTATATTCAAAAACAAGCAAGTTTCATATAGAGCACACTTAAAACGGAGCAACGGTGCAACACATACACCCTATACAAGATGTGACAACAATCTGTCCAAAACAGCAACTAGGCATATTGCAAGCATCAAAACAACATGCTATAGCACCCCAACATAATAACAAAAGGCATGGGCATGAGCTACTGGTAAAGCATAACAAAAATGAACAATGAGCTATCTCTAGAAACAACTAGAACATGCTCAAAAGGACATGGAAAGATTGCAAATAATAATAGTTTCAGACTTTAGCAGAAATAACATCAGGTTGCAATGTTTAGAGCTACCAAACAACATGTTACAGGAACTTATCATGGCAAATAAAGGCATGGCATGAATCTACTAATTGCATATATCAAAAGTCCCTTAGTGACCATGAGCCAAAAAGGCATAGAAAATATGATGGCACCCATGTAAACATGGCAAGTTATATTACAGATTCATACATGGCAGGAACAACAATAAGTAGGCATGTTGGTGAGCTTGAACCGCTCACCACAGAGCAATACATGGCATGCAAGGAAACCATCAGTAAGAAGGCATGTTTATGAAGCTAGGCATGGCATGAGCAAGTTCATAGGGTGCATGGAGCACTAGAAAAGCATATGGCCAAAACTGAACTTCATGTTAACAGGTTGACAGCAACATTATTTAGCAACTTTGGAGCAAGATAACATGTACTAGCAGGCTATAATTGCAACCAAGGGCATTAATGGATAGAGCATGACATGTATAACAAAACATCCTTAGTGAACATCTCCAGAATAATGCACGAAATGACTTGTAGCAGCAGGTTAACATAGCAACAAAATATAACAGAATCTGTCAGGAAAACAGCAACAGCAAGTACCCTACTTAACAAGCTCGATGCACTCAGTACAAGACTCACAAAAAATACATGGATAGCACCCCCGGAAATATGGCATATCATAGATCAAAACACATGTAGAGCTCGTGCTCATAGGATGCACACATCAATCGTGGCAAAAATGACAAATGAGCAAGTTATAACAGTTCCAGCAGATTAACATCAACATGCACTCTTACAACAACATTTAGGGCATCAAGATGAGCTGAAATGAAAATGATGCAATGGAATGAAATGAAGTACTCGTCGAGACGAACAATTTGACATATTACACGCACGAAACGGAGTAGTATGCATGGAGTTATGATGCGATGAACATGGCATGATAATGTCAAAAATCTGGGACTTAGGGAAATTGGGGTCAACCTCCGTTTTGGATCTAGGGTTCGGGCGCGACTCCCGAGGTCGGCCGGACCTCGCCGGAGCGGACGGGGCCGGTGGCGGTGGCAGGAGGCACTGGGGAGGAGGATGCTGGCGACGGGCGGCGGCGTGGCGGGCGGCGCGCCGCAGCGCGGACGGCGGCGGCGCTGGGCGAGGACCGCGGGCGGTGCGCAGCTGCCTGCCAAGGGCGGCGCGCGATCGGGCGGGCGGAGGCGGCGCGGCACCGCCGGCCGAGGCGGGAGGCGACGGAGGCCGGGCGCGGAGGCGAGGAGGCGGCGGCCGCGCGCAGCGGCGCCGCGCGGCGAAGGCGAAGATGGCGGCGGCGGATCCCGCGGATCGGGCGGCGGAGGCTCGGCCTCGGGGCCCGCTTAGGGGCAGCGCGGCCGGCGGCGCGGGAGACGGCGACACCCACGTGGCGGCCGCAGATTGGCCGGGGCAGCAGCGTCGGACGTGTCCGGCGGCGGAGTGGACATGTCCGGCACGCGGAGGTGGAAGAGGCTAGGGTTTCGGGGGGAATTTGACCGCGAATTTCGGGGGAGGAGGTGTTTATATAGGTAGAGGGAGCTAGGAGACTCCAAATGAGGAGCGGTTTTCGGCCACGCGATCGTGATCGAACGACCGAGAGCATGGAGGGGAGTTTGCTGGGTTTTGGGCCACTTCGGAAGGGGTGTTGGGCTGCAACAAAAGAGGGCTTTACTTGCCACCTTGCTAACCGTTGAGTACCAAACGACCTCCAAATGGCACGAAACTTGACAGCGGTTCACTGGTGCTATACCAAGGCCGCTTGGCAAACCTCGGGCCATTCCGAGAAAGTTTAGCACCCGCACAAGAGAAGAGGCAAAAAGGGGACGCCGGATGACATGGGAGTGTCGGATTACAAAATGGACAACGGGGAAAATGCTCGGATGCATGAGACGAACACGAATGCGAAATGAGATGCACATGATGACATGCTAAAATGCAACACGCAAGCAAATGACATGGCAACGACGGCGAATCACTGGCAGACACCTGGCGCATCGAGTCCGGGGCGTTACAATAAGCATAAACCGTACTCATATGCATGTCATTCTGCTACAATGCGTAGACTTAAATAACACTTATCGGC
Source organism: Aegilops speltoides (assembly GCA_021437245.1). Taxonomy (NCBI): domain Eukaryota; kingdom Viridiplantae; phylum Streptophyta; class Magnoliopsida; order Poales; family Poaceae; genus Aegilops; species Aegilops speltoides. The sequence goes on along the minus strand of CM038147.1, from coordinate 489,239,181 downwards.
CGTCGTTCCTCACTGATGCCCTTTTTGTTATACACGGCACCCGCGCCTCGTGTTATGCCCCATTATGCCAGGGGCTTCATAGTACTCATGATATGGCAACAATGTCCGACCACCTTTTCGGTCGCTCGACACCCCGAACTTATAGCACTATATGCATCAGCTCCGAATCATGTCTTGGGTCATTAGTTGGGTTTGCCCGGCTCCCATGTTTTGGTACCTTACATTCGGCTCCATCGGCTAAGGTAGCGCTGGGAGAACTATTGTGATTGTGTCCCGGTTCTTCCGGATGAGCACCTCAGTAGAGAAAGCCGAAAACTGACTGTCATGATACAACGAGAGCTGGTCAGCTGTTCGAGAGGTTGTAAAATCTTTAAAGATTTATTCCACATAATGCCATTATAAATGCAAATTGCGATGGATTGGTCTTCCGATCAGGCGCCGATAGAGCCCCTAGTATGGTCTTCCGAACACCAGGGGCTGCGCCCACCATACTCGAGTTCCTATGGCTAAGCGAGAGTGATAAAGCCCTATAGTCTGATTGCCTGGTTCGTGGTGAGGAACACCTCCTTAAAAGGACCCAACAATGGGATAAAGAGTGTTCAGGTATGTCCTGAACACCCCCGTACCTTTTACGTGGGGGAAGAAGCCGACGACTGGCCAACTCTCAGGATTTATATACATTAAACAGCCGCACAGGAAGAACAAACGTTCACATAAATAGGCAATAAATAATAACAGTGCCATTATCCCGCATTACAAAGGACGACATAATTGCCTTCAGGGAAATATAGTGTCTTTGGTACACTGATCCACCACAAGGCGGGCTCCTTTCAGGACACCTTAATAGTATAACTCGGGCTTGCGGTGCTCCTTACCTCCAAAGGTCCTCACCATCGCCTTCTCAAAGATCAAGCTTCCCCGATGCACCTTCAAGACGGAAAACGCCATGCGTGCATCCTCTATGCAAACCGATCGTTTAATGACATCGAGCCGAGGGCAAGCACCAACAATCCGCTTCACGAGTCTTAAGTAACTGCTTGGAATTGGCACTGCGGGCCATAGCCTGACAACTAAGTCCTTCATGGCTAGTTCGGCCGCCTGGTGCAGTTCGACCAGCTGCTTTAGCTGATCGATAAAAGGCACTGGATAATTCGGTGCCAAATACTGCGACCAGAAATGCTTCTCCGCAGACTTCTTCTCCTCAGTCTGGTAGAATTGGGCAGCATCTGATATGCTGCGTGGCAGGTCCGCGGACGCCCCTGGAAAAACAAGAATTCAGCTTGTCGCTTAGAGTTCCTCCCATTACTACGCAAAAAATGGCCTCGAGCACAAAAGGCCTTACCAGCCGCAACCTTTCGTGCCTCCTGAATGTCCTTCAGAGCACCTCGGGCTTCTTCCTGAGCATCATCTGCAGCTTGGAGAGCTTGGGCGAGTTTGGATTCTTTCCCCGCTAGACTCTACTCCAAGGTCTCGTTTTTCTTCATGGCCTCCTGGAGCTCTTGCTCAGCTTCAATGCCCCTGGCCTCGTGCTTCTTACGAAGAGCCTGCTCGGTGGCGGCCTTCTTGTTGGCTTCGGCCACAGCCTTCTTTAGTGCCTCAATTTCGGCACTCGCTCCTAGAGCATACAATACAAATGTCTTCATCAGGCACAACTTCTAATTCGCGCTCAACTTAGCAAAAGGTTTTGACATACCTTGCTTTTCCTCCAACTGCTTCTTCATGCGGCCAAGTTCCTCTTCGGCCCATCCCAGACTCTGCTTTAGTCCGGACACCTCCGCATTATGAGCGGCGGTCGTCTTTGTAGACGCTTGTTTTCAAACAAAGGGATACACGTCATCAACTGAGTCTCCTGCAAAGCGGAAGATTTGATCCCTTGTCCGGCTTTCTCTCTCTTACACCGGACAGTGCATCAGGGGCTACTACTCATACTATTACAATCTCCCAAAGGTTTCTAAAAAACATACCTCAAAGCCTTTTATAAGGCTAAGGCAGGATTCATTCAGTCCGCTCTCTGCAATCCATGAGGGCACGATGTTCATCGACGATGGACGTGGTCCTTAGCGCTGTCGATAGGCCGCCCGGCAACTTTGCTCGGACAGAGGTTGCTGGCGGAGTGGGCAAGCCTCCCTCCGTCAAAGGTGACTGCTCGCCCGATCCTGGAGCTTTAAAGGTCTCCAGGACCGTGTCCGGCTGCGGTCCGAACCTAAGATCACCCCCGCCGTTGACACGCATGGGAGCCGCTGCTCCTGTGTATCCGGCCCTAGAGATATCCCATCCCTGGTCCGGGCCCCGCTGAGACGATACCTCGATGTCGCGCCGAGGCTTCGAGGAAGGGGCCTCTTGAGGCGTCTCGCTCTCCAGGGCATCTGAGCTCAACGAATCCTCCGATGAGGACTGTCCGGCGTGGGACCTCGCCGGGCTGCACAAAGTATGGCGACAGTTAAACTACTACATCCTAATGACCCCGGGCACGTAGGTGTGTGCGGGTTTTGTATACTCACGACTTTACCAGGGGCTGGGCCCTGGGATCCCACTCCGGGCTGCCATCAGCAGCTGTGGTGGACGCCTCGGGGAGGGAACCTTTCCCCCTCTTTGGCGATTCAGCCTCCAGGGATGAGGAAGCCGTCCTTTTCTTCTCTCCCCCTGCGGGGGACTCGTCTTCTTCCTCCTCCTCTTCATCTTCGGAGGAAGGATGGTCGCTGGAGTCCTCGGATTTTGTGTCCGAAGCATCACGACGACGAAAGCCACTCCGGGTCTTCTTGACCTTCTAGGAGGCCTCTTTCTTTGGCGCCTCGTAAGGCTCTGGGACCAGCATCTTTGTTAGAAGAGGTCCTGCCGGTTCCTCTGGCAGTGGGGCCGAACATTGTATCCGCTCCACCTTTTTTGTCCATTCCTGGGATTATTGTAGAAAGCATGATAAGTGCGTCTCCCTCGGGATATGCCAGCTAAAACACGGATGGACAGATCACAGCAATGACTTACCGGACTTGCAGAGCGGGATAGTTGATACCCGCGGTCCTCGGCGGAGCCCGGCCACGGTTTACCGGACTTGAAAAGCACCTTCCAGATGTCCTTGTGGGAGGAGCCATAGAGCTCCCGTAGGTCTGGTGCTCGGCTGGGTCGTATTCTCACAAATTGCAGGCTCGACGCTGGCAAGGGAGAACCAGGCAAACTAACATCACCTGGACTACGTTGACGAGTTTGATTTCCTTGTCGACCACGCTCTGGACGCGCGTTTGGAGCACTGACAGCTCGTCGGATGAGGACCAGTTCAGGCCCTTCTTGGGCCAGGACGTGAGCCGTAGTGGAGCTCCGGATCTGAATTCGGGAGCAGCGGCCCACTTTTTACCGCGCAGTTCGGTGATATAGAACCACTGCGACTGCCACTCCTTGACGGAGTCGTTGAAGGTGCCCGTCGGCCATACGACCTTGGGCATCTTTCTCACCATGGCGTCGCCGCATTCGGCATGCTCGCCATTCACCACCTTGGGCTTCACATTGAAGATTTTCAGCCATAAGCCAAAGTGGGGCGAAATACGGAGAAAAGCCTCACACACGACGATGAAAGTCGAGATGTTAAGGAAAGAATTGGGGGACAGACCATGAAAATCAATCCCGTAATAATACATGATGCCACGAACGAATGGGTGAAGGGGAAACCCGAGCCCGTGGACAAAATGAGGGAGAAACACGACCCTCTCATAGGTCTCCGGAGTAGGGACGATCTGTCCCGCCGGCGGAAGATGGTGGCCGATTTTCTTGGCCAGGCACCTGGCCTCTCGGAGCTTCTTGATATCCCTCTCCCGGATGGTAGAGGCCATCCATTTGCCTCCTGCTCCAGATCCGGACATCTTCGGAGGACCTCTCTTTGATGGAGGAGAAGAGCGCTTGGGCGCTAGGGCTCGAGCGGAGGGGAATGGGCTAGCGGAAGGGAAAGGCATGGGTAAAGAGGAAGAGACCTTATATCTTTATAGAGACAGTAAAAGCTTTTGCGCCTCCCCTCTTGCCTGGAACCTGCTTGTTCCCCACTCACCGCAATTAGCGGTGCGGTTGGGCTACCCATGCCCGTATTGGTGAAAGCCCCGTGATAAAGGGAGCATGATCGCTGCTTCGACAAGACCGCCTCGCAATATGTGCGGTGTTTGGTAGTAGAGACGGTTCAGTAATAACTTGTCCATGGTGCTATGTCATGCTATTCGACGATGTCAGCAGATTATGTTTATGGAATATCGTTCTCTCCATGATGGCATGTGAAGATCATCTTATGGATCCGGACACAATTCGAGTGTTCGGTAATTACTTTGGAGTATTCGGAGATGGAACCCGCCTTGCAATGCCGAACACAAAACTGCGCGCCGGACTCATCGTCATTGAAGCCTGGTTCAGGGGCTACTGAGGGAGTCCTGGATTAGGGGGTATCCGGACAGTCGGACTATATACTTTGGCCGGACTGTTGGACCGTGAAGATACAAGACTCAAGATTTCGTCCCGTGTCCGGATGGGACTCTCCTTTGCGTGGAAGACAAGCTTGGCGATCCGGATATTATATTTCCTTCTTTGTAACCGACTCCATGTAAACCCTAGCCCTCTCCGGTGTCTATATAAACTGGAGGGTTTAGTCCTTAGAGACAGAATCATAATCATCATAAGCTAGCTTCTAGGGTTTAGCCTCTACGATCTCGTGGTAGATCAACTCTTGTAATACTCATATCATCAATATTAATCAAGCAGGAAGTAGGGTTTTACCTCCATCAAGAGGGCCCGAACCTGGGTAAAACACTGTGTCCCTTGCCTCCTGTTACCATTAGCCTTAGACGCACAGATCGAGACCCCCTACCCGAGATCCGCCGGTTTTGACACCGACAGTGGGCGCGCCCCCACCCTCGTGGGCCCCCCGTGGCTCCACCGACCTACTTCTTCCTCCCATATATATCTACGTACCCCGAACACATCCAGGAGCACCACGAAACCCTATTTCCACTGCCACAACCTTCTGTACCCATGATATCCCATCTTGGAGCCTTTTTTGGCGCTCTGCCGGAGGGGGAATCAAACACGGAGGGCCTCTACATCATCGCCAAGGCCTCTCCTATGAGTTGTGAGTAGTTTACCACAGACCTTCGGGTCCATAGTTATTAGCTAGATGTCTTCTTCTCTCTCTTTGAATCTCAATACAAAGTTCTCGATCTTCTTGGAGATCTATTCGATGTAACTCTTTTTGCGGTGTGTTTGTCGAGATCCGATGAATTCTGGGTTTATGATCAAGTTTATCTACGAGAAATACTTGAATCTCCTCTGAATTCTTTTATGTATGATTGGTTATCTTTGCAAGTCTCTTCGAATTATCAGTTTGGTTTGGCCTACTAGATTGATCTTTCTTGCAATGGGAGAAGTGCTGAGCTTTGGGTACAATCTTGTGATGTCCTTTCCATGGCAGGAGGCACAAAAGCACGTATTGTATTGTTGCCATTGAGGATAAAAAGATGGGGTTTATATCATATTGTTTGAGTTTATCCCTCTACATCTTGTCATCTTGCCTAATGCGTTACTCTGTTCTTATGAACTTAATACTCTAGATGCATGCTAGATAGCGGTCGATGTGTGGAGTAATAGTAGTATATGCAGAATCGTTTCGATCTACTTGTCGCGGACGTGATGCCTATATACATGATCATGCCTAGATATTTTCATAACTATGCACTTTTCTATCAATTGCTTGACAATAATTTGTTCACCCACCGTAATACTTATGTTATCTTGAGAGAAGCCACTAGTGAAACCTATGGCCCCGGGGTCTATCTTCCATCATATAAATTTCCAATCTACTTTATTTCGCGATCTTTACTTTACAATCTATATAATAAAAATACCAAAAATATTTATCTTATCTTATTATCTGTATCAGATCTCACTTCCGCAAGTGGCCGTGAAGGGATTGACAACCCCTTTATCGCATTGGTTGCGAGGTTCTTGTTTGTTTGGGTAGGTACGAGGGACTTGCGTGGAGCCTCCTACTGGATTGATACCTTGGTTCTCAAAACTGAGGGAAATACTTATGCTACTTTGCTGCATCACCCTTTCCTCTTCAAGGGAAAACCAACACAGTGCTCAAGAGGTAGCAAGAAGGATTTCTGGCGTCGTTGCCGGGGAGGTCTTCGCTCAAGTCAAGACATACTGCTATGTCTTGAGCTGGCGTTGGTTTTCCTTGAAGAGGAAAGGGTGATGCAGCAATAGTAGTGTAAGTATTTCCCTCAGTTTTTGAAAACCAAGGTATCAATCCAGTAGGAGGCTCCTATAAAGTCCCACGCACCTACACAAACAAACAAAGAACTCGCAACCAACGCAATAAAGGGGTTGTCAATCCTTCACGCCACTTATGAACTGAGATCCGATAGAGATAATACGATAAGATAAATATTTTTTGGTATTTTATAATATAGATTGGAAAAGTAAAGATGCAAATAAAAGTAGATTGAAAGCTTATATGATAAAAGATAGACCCGGGCCATAGATTTCACTAGTGGCTTCTCTCAAGATAGCATAAGTATTACGGTGGTGAACAAATTATCACGAGCAATTGATAGAAAAGCTTAATAATTATGAGATTATCTAGGCATGATCATGTATATAGGCATCACGTCTGCGACAAGTAGACCGACTCGCCTACATCTACTACTATTACTCCACACATCGACCGCTATCCAAAGATGCATCTAGAGTATTAAGTTCATAAGAACAGAGTAACTCATTAAGAAAGATGACATGATGTAGAGGGATAAACTCATGCAATATGATATAAACCCCATCTTTTTATCCTTGATGGCAACAATACAATACGTGCCTAGCTGCCCCTGCTGTTACTGGGAAAGGACACCGCAAGATTGAACCTAAAGCTATGCACTTCTCCCATTGCAAGAAAGATCAATCTAGTAGGCCAAACCAAACTGATAATTCGAAGAGACTTGCAAAGATAACTCAAGCATACATAAAAGAATTCAAAGGAGATTCAAATATTTCTCATAGATAAACTTGATCATAAACCCACAATTCATCGGATCTCGACAAACACACCGCAAAAAGAGTTACATTGAATAGATCTCCAAGAAGATCGAGGAGAACATGGTATTGAGATCCAAAAAGAGAGAAGAAGCCATCTAGCTAATAACTATGGACCCGAAGGTCTGTGGTAAACTAATCACAACTCATCGGAGGGGCAATGGTGTTGATGTAGAAGCTCTCCGTGTTGATTCCCCCTCTGGCGGAGCGCCGGCGAAGGCTCCAAGATGGGATCTCGCGGATATAGAAGGTTACGGGGGTGGAAATTGTTTTTCGTTGGCTCCCCTGATGTTTTCGGGGTACGTGGGTATATATATGAGGAAGAAGTAGGTCGGTGGCTGCCCGAGGCGCCCATGAGATAGGGGGCGCGCCCTGTAGGGGTGGGCGCGCCCTCCACCCTCGTGGCCGCCTCGGCTGCTTCTTTGCTTGCACTTCAAGTCCTCTAGATCACGTTTGTTCCAAAAATCACGCTCCCGAAGGTTTCATTCCGTTTGGACTCCATTTGATATTCCTTTTCTTCGAAATACTGAAATAGGCAAAAAACCGCAATACGGGCCGGGCCTCCGGTTAGTAGGTTAGTCCCAAAAATGATATAAATGTGTAAAGTAAAGCCCATAAACATCCAAAACTGGTAATATAATAGCATGGAACAATAAAAAATTATAGATACGTTGGAGACGTATCAAGCATCCCCAAGCTTAATTCCTGCTCGTCCTCGAGTAGGTAAATGATAAAAACAGAATTTTTGATGTGGAATGCTACCTAGCATATTTCTCAATGTAATTTTCGTTATTGTGGCATGAATGTTCAGATCCAAATGATTCAAAATAAAAGTTCATATTGACATAAGAAATAGTAATACTTCAAGTATACTAATCAAAGCAATCATGTCTTCTCAAAATAACATGGCCAAAGAAAGTTATCCCTACAAAATCATATAGTCTGGATGTTGCTCTATCTTCATCACACAAAGTATTTAATCATGCACAACCCCGATGACAAGCCAAGCAATTGTTTCATACTTTAGTAATCTCAAACTTTTTCAACTTTCACGCAATACATGAGCGTGAGCCACGGACATAGCACTATATGTGGAATAGGATGGTGGTTGTGGAGAAGACAAAAAAGGAGAAGATAGTCTCACATCAACTACGTGTATCAACGGGCTATGGAGATGCCCATTAATAGATATCAATGTGAGTGAGTAGGGATTGCCATGCAACAGATGCACAAGAGCTATAAATGTATGAAAGCTCAACAAAAGAAACTAAGTGGGTGTGCATCCAACTTGCTTGCTCACGAAGACCTAGGGCATTTTGAGGAAGCCCATCATTGGAATATACAAGCCAAGTTCTATAATGAAAAATTCCCACTAGTATATGAAAGTGACAACATAGGAGACTCTCTATTATGAAGATCATGGTGCTACTTTGAAGCACAAGTGTGGTAAAAAGGATAGTAGCGTTGTTCCTTCTCTCTTTTTTTCTCATTTTATTTTTTCCCTTTTTTTCTTCTTTTTTTTACTTTTCTCTTCTTTTTTTCCTTTGGCCTTTCTCTTTTTTTCTTTTTTTTTCTTTGGCCTTTTTTTTCTTTTTATTTAGTCCGAAGTCTCATCCCGACTTGTGGGGCAATCATAGTCTCCATCACCCTTTCCTCACTGGGACAATGCTCTAATAATAAAGATCATCACACTTTTATTTACTTACAACTCAAGATTACAACTCAAAGCTAGAACAAGATATGACTCTGTATGAATGCCTCCGGCAATGTACTGGGATATGTAATGAATCAAGAGCGACATGTACGAAAATTATGAAGGTGGCTTTGCCACAAATATGATGTCAACTACAGGATCATGCAAAGAGCAATATGACAATGATGATGCGTGTCATATAAACGGAATGGTGGAAAGTTGCATGGCAATATATCTCGGAATGGCTATGGAAATGCCATAATAGGTAGGTATGGTGGCTGTTTTTAGGAAGGTATATGGTGGGTGTATGGTACTGGCGAAAGTTGCGCGGCACAAGAGAGGCTAGCAATAGTGGAAGGGTGAGAGTGCGTATAATCCATGGACTCAACATTAGTCAAAAGAACTCATATACTTATTGCAAAAATCTACAAGTCATCAAAAACAAAGTATTACGCGATGCTCCTAGGGGATAGATTGGTAGTAAAGACCATCGCTCGTCCCCGACGGCCACTCATAAGGAAGACAATCAATAAATAAAATTGTGCTCCAACTTCATCACAAAGCGGTTCACCATACGTGCATGCTACGGGAATCACAAACTTCAACACAAGCATTCTTTAAATTCATAATCACCCAACTAGCATGACTTTAATATCACTACCTCCATATCTCAAAACAATTATCAAGTATCAAATTGATCATAGCATCCAATTCACTTTCTATGATAGTTTTTATTATACCCAACTTGGATGCCTATCATTCTAGGACCAATTTTATAACCATAGCAAATACCATGCTGTTCTAAGAGACTCTCAAAATAATATAAGTGAAGCATGAGAGACTAGCAATTTCTACAAAATTAAGCCACCGCCGTGCTCTAAAAGATATAAGTGAAGCACTAGAGCAAATACTATCTAGCTCAAAAGATATAAGTGAAGCACATAGAGTATTCTAATAAATTTCAATCAAGTAGGCTTCTCCAAAAAGGTGTGTACAGCAAGGATGATTGTGGAAAACTAAAAAGCAAATACTAATATCATACAAGACGCTCCAAGAAAAACACATATCATGTGGCGAATAAAAATATAGCTCCAAGTAAAGTTACCAATGAACAAAGACGAAAGAGGGGATGCCTTCCGGGGGAATCCACAAGCTTAGGATTTTGAATATTCTTGAATATCTTGGGGTTCCATGGGCATACCCAAGCTTAGGATCTTGCCACTCCTTATTCCATAGTCCCTCAAATCTTTACCCAAAACTTGAAAACTTCACAACACAAAGCTCAACAGGAAATCTCATAAGCTCCGTTAGTGAAAGAAAGCAAAACCACCACATAAGGTACTGTAATGAACTCACTCTTTACTGATATTGGTGTTAAAACTACTATATTTCAAGTTCTATATGGTTCATACCACTTAATACTAGCCATAGATGCATTAAAATAAGCAAACAACACACGAAAAACAGAATCTGTCAAAAACATAACAATGCAGTAGCAATCAGAACCCACTTAATACTTATGGAACTCTAAAAATCCTACCAAAATAGGAAGTCCTGAGAAATTTGTCTATTGATATACAGTACAAGGAATCAACGCAAAAGCACGTTTATGTGATTTAACAAAACTAATTTCGTGCGTGCAAAGTTTCTGTTTTTCAGCAGAATGAAATTAACTATCACCATAGGTTATCCTATAGGTTCTGCTTGGCACAAACACTAATTAAAACATAAAAACACATATAAACAGAAGGTATATGCAAAATTTATTAATAAACAGAAACAAAAACAAAAAACACAAATAAAATTGGGTTGCCTCCCAACTAGCGCTATCGTTTAACGCCCCTATCTAGGCATAAAAGCGAGGATAGATCTAAGTAGTGCCATCTTTGGCACTCAATTCATAAGTAGCTCACATGATAGATTCATAAGGTAATTTAATTTTCTTTCTTGGAAAGTGCTCCATGCCTTTCCTTAATGGAAATTGGAATCTAATATTCCCTTCCTTCATATCAATAATCGCACCAATCGTTCAAAGGAAAGGTCTACCAAGAATAATAGGGCAAGAACGATTGCAATCTATATCAAGAACGATAAAATCTACGGGCACCAAATTTCTATTTGCAACAATGAGAACATCATTGATCCTTCCCATTGGCTTTTTAATGGTGGAATCGCAAGGTGCAAATTTAAAGAGCAATCATCAAGATCATGGAAACCTAGAATATCACATAAAGTTTTCGGAATCGTGGAAACACTAGCACCCAAATCACACAAAGCATAACACTCATGATCTTTAATTTTAATCTTTATAGTAGGTTCCCACTCATCATTAAGTTTTCTAGGTATAGAAACTTCCAAATTAAGTTTTTCATCAAAAGATTGCATCAAGGCATCAACAATATGTTTGGTAAAAGCTTTATTTTGACTATAAGCATGAGGAGAATTAACAACGGATTGCAACAAGGAAATACAACCTTCTAAAGACCAATTATCATAATTAAATTCCTTGAAATCCAAGATAGTGAGTTCAATGCTATTTAAAGTCTTGACCTCTCCAATCCCACTTTTACCAAAGTTAGCATCAAGATCTAAAAATTCCGAATTATTGGGACGCCTTTTAACTAAAGTTGACTCATCTCCAGTCCCATCATTATTAAGATTCATATTGCAAAACAAAGATCTAATGGGGGTGTCGGTGTCAAAACCGGCGGATCTCGGGTAGGGGGTCCCGAAATGTGCGTCTAGGAGGATGGTAACAGGAGACAAGGGACACAATGTTTTTACCAAGGTTTGGGCCCTCTCGATGGAGGTAAAACCCTACTCCTGCTTGATTGATATTGATGATATGGGTAGTACAAGAGTAGATCTACCACGAGATCAAGGAGGCTAAACCCTAGAAGCAAGCCTATGGTATGATTGTTGTTCGTCCTATGGACTAAAACCCTCCGGTTTATATAGACACCGGAGAGGGCTAGGGTTACACAGAGTCGGTTACAATGGTAGGAGATCTACATATCCGTATTGCCAAGCTTGCCTTCCACGCCAAGGAAAGTCCCATCCGGACACGAGACGAAGTCTTCAATCTTGTATCCTCATAGTCTTGGAGTCTGGCCAATGATGATAGTTCGGCTATCCGGACACCCCCTAGTCCAGGACTCCCTCAGTAGCCCCCGAACCAGGCTTCAATGACGATAAGTCCGGTGCATATATTGTCTTCGGCTTTGCAAGGCGGGTTCTCCTCCAAATTCCATGTGCTCACTGAATAGTGTCCGGCTTACTTATAAATGTTGCACTCCTTGGCTTTCACGTCCAATAATGGCCCTCTTCCACGTGTCGTATGAATGCGAAAAGCCAAGGCATTCTTACGTTTTACCCCCTAGCTGCGCGAATAAGCTGCCTATAAGAGGAGCAAGGATCTAGATCCGAATCACACCATCCCCCTTCCGCGAGTACTCATCGAAGAGCCTTTGACAAAAATCCATTCCATCATGGACAGTCGACGCGGCTCCTCCTCAAGCCCCCAGCCCTCACCAGAGATTGAAGGAGATGTTTAGTCCAAGACACAAATGAGCTAGTGATTCTCCAAGCAGAGGGATACCTTCCCCCAGCCTTCATGGTTTTGGTTCGAGCCGGGCTGGCCACCTACAAGGGTGGAAAGCAGGCGGAGAGCGTCCCCAACCCCTCCAAAGGAGAGCGGGTATGCTTCGTCCCTTATCTGATAAGGGGACTCGGATTTCCCATACATCTGTTTCTCCGGGGGCTCTTGGAGTTCTACGGACTCCAGCTTCACCACCTTACACCTGCCTCCATCTTGCACATCGCGGGCTTTGTAGCCCTTTGCGAGCTGTTCTTGAGCATCGAGGCCCATTTCGTGTTGTGGAAGAGATTGTTCTGCCTCGTACCCCGTTCTCACGAGGGGTCGATATATCAAGTGGGCGGAGCCGAAATATGGCGCATCGCCGGGACCGGATATCTATCCGGAACCCCGAAGAAGGCGTCCGAAGAATGGCCTTCGGAATGGTTTTATATGGAAGACGCCCCACTACCGGACCAAGTTCGGATCGGCCTCCCGGAGTTCAGCAACGCTCCTCTGAAGAAACGCCTAAGTTGGCGCCCGCGGAGCCCTCAACGGGAGAGTGATAGGAGCGTCCAATATCTGATGGGCCGGATAAGGTTAATAGCTCATTCCAGATTGACCATGATTGGAGTCATGGCCATGTGCATCATGCGAGGGGTGCAACCGCTCCAATATAGGGGCCACCCCATGTGGGATTTCAACGGGGATAATGACGCCACCCGTCATGGCCGCAAGGGGCCGGGATCGGTTGCCGATCTGGTGAAGGTCCTGTCCGGCTTGTACAAGGGGGAGAAAGAGGACTTCCTCCGCGCGAGTCCATTGAATGGATTCTCCATGAATAACCCTCGAACCTGGGTTAGCGGACGTTTATTTATCCGATCCATATTCCCAAAGTTAAGTGTCTCACTTCGTGGTTTCGATGCAGGAGCTGCGCCGGGACGTAGAGGGCATACACAGCCCGACTCCACAACCCGAGGATCCGGACGATCCCTTGATCCGCCTCCAAGAGGATCCGACATAGAGGTGGAGCTGATCGATGGGGTGTTCCACCAACTTAGCGTGGATAACGCTTAGTCGCCATTACGCCGATTACCTCGGTTTATCTCCGCTTCCTGTAATCGTGACCGAGTCCTCGACATCATTACTTCATCCATGCTTATTTCTGACCACCGTATACCAACGGTGCCTCGCAGGAGGTGCCTTCAGGGCGGGAAGCCGAACCCGCGGCGGCTGACCAACAAGGGTCAGTTCCTAGCAGGCGGAAGAGGAGTGCGGCGTGAATCGAAACGCCGCCGCAATGGTATGACGCACCACCATGTTTAAAGGAAAAGATTCCTAGGAGGTATATTAATGCTCGTGACTTTCTCAGGAGAAAGAGCGCTCGCCGGTCTGTGTCCAGAGAGGTTGCCAATCAAGCCTTCGCCCGCCAGGCTCCAACGCCTGGTCCGGAGGGGGAGGCGAACATAAGGCGTGAGCCGGATGCTCCTCCAACGGAGGATGCCGACAGGCTGTACGCCACCAGGTCTGAGGTGGAGAGCGCCATGAATCATAGGCGCCACCGGACAGTTCTTCGTGATGCGTGTTTATCCCCGAAGGCTCTGAATGCCTTTAATGCGGGAGAGCGCACCTCCGTGCCGCTCAAGATGGTCTAACCAGAGCCACGGAGCAGTATGTGAAAGACATACGGGGTGAGGGATTTTAATAGTTATATATGCCAGTAGCCCCCGAGACTTAAAATAGTTAGAATAACTGATTTAAGGATCATTTGTTATGCAGGATCTTACAGAGAAGAATACCCACCTGTCCCAGGAGCTTCAAGAGTGCAAGGCCCAACTTGAGGCCGCACTAGCCGCCGCAGGGGGAGCCACAGAGACCCCCTCTGGTAATACATATTTCAAAAAGATAAGTAGTTTATGAAGTGCGGCGTGTGTATAAGTCTGACAATAATATTGCAGATGGTGCCGGACTAGATCCGGACAAGCAACATCTACTGCGCCAGTTGAAGGCCGGCGAGAAGGTGCTTATGAGGGTGCAGCAGGAGAGAAACAAACTCCAAGATGCCAACACCCAGCTGGGTGAAGAACTGAAAGATGTTCGGGTCCAGCTGTCTGACTCCGTGAAGGAGAGTCGGCGGCTTTGTCGCGGCATTTACACTAAGTGCTTGAGCAAACTCTTTTGAAAAGAAGAGTTCGACGAGGAAGTCGATTGACAGAAATGTGTCTGTAGGTGTGCTCACAGGTCGTCCGGCGGAGGAAATGCCTGGTTCCACAGGTGACCTTCTTCCCGAGCTGCCGCGAATCGCATTTAACGTGTTCGGCAAAGCGATGAGCAGCGCTGCTCGTGCCTTATGGCCGTCCGTCTCCCTACCCGAGGGTCTTGGAGGGCTTGCTGAGAAGCTTCAGGGAGTACAGCAGCGCTTTCATCTGTGGAAGATATCGGCTTGCCGTCAAGGCGCCAGGGAGGCCTGGGCCATGGTGAAGACACGGTACACGAAGGCTGATCCAAACCACATGGCCGAGGTCGGACCTGTGGGGCCCGATGGGAAGGAAATCCCTGTGAGCCTAATGTACGGCCAAGTAGAGTTGGCCGCTAAATATTCCCAACGGATCAGAAACTAGACAGCCTGTTAGATGGGATTGAAGAGGAGTACAATCACCAATTTGACGATGTAATTTTAAAATGACATGTAAAATGCCTTCTAGCCGGATTGTAGATTGTTTGTCTTTATGACCTTTTCGCTTCAACCTCGACCCAACAATCCGGAGTGTGTCCAAATACCCTCACAGCTTATATAAAAACCAGGCATGCATGGGGACCAAAGCGTAGGGGTCATTAGTGCTTTATCGCATAAGTGCCCAACTAGTTATGTTATATTACATGGTTAGTAAGAAACATCTTCCAGGAGAATAGTTCCGTTAGGGGTTCCTTTCTCGGGAGGCATGCCCTAAAGTGCATGTCCGGACTGCGAAAAGAGCGTAAAAGCATCCGGGGCAGATAAATAAATAAGTAAGAAATCATCTTTCAAGTCACCGATCGAATATTCCCTTAAGAACGCTTAGCTTTCGGCTTCACCCACCGAGGTACACATCCGTCGACCCGCAAGAATAATCGCAGAGGTGCTCCTTTACCTCCTAGCCGAACAATCGGGAACGAGGGGTAAGCACAGAGCCAGGCAACCCAGCTTGGCCAAAACTTAAGTCATATCGATGCATATAATGGTGAATAAAAGGTACATGCAGAAGTTTGACACATGTGTTGGGCATAAAGCCCGTATAAGCTTCTGTTAAAGAAGCCTCCAGGTATAGTGAGTGCGAGTAGCACGTCAAGTGTGTGCGAACAATGCACAGATCAGCCCTCAAAGGCTTTTACGAAAAAGGGAGGAAAAAAAGAGAAACAAAAGACAGCTAAAGTATAAAATGTGGACGGAGGAAGGAGACGAACTCTGAGTCCGGCGCTAAGCGTAGAATCTTCGGAGACGGGCTGCGTTCCATGGGTTCGGCTCGAGTCGGTTGTCCGATGCGCCAGAGACGGTATGCTCCGCCGGTCGACTTGGTCGATGATGAAGGGACCTTCCCATTTGGGCTTGAGTTTGTCCTTTTCTTGTCCGCAGCGAGAACTAGTTCGCCAACATTGTAGGTTTTGGCCCGTGCTTCTCTTTTGATATCTTCGAGCTGCTGCCGATAGAATGCGGAACGAAGCCGCCACGCCGCGCCCCTCCTCCAAGGCGTCCAAACTGTCTTGCCGATCCAACTCGTCCTCTCTTTCTTCGTACATGCGCACACGAGGTGAGTCATGAATTATATCGCAGGGCAAAACTGCCTCTACGCCGTATACCATAAAAAATGGTGTGAATCCAGTAGTACGGTTTGGCGTGGTCCGCAGCCCCCAGAGTACGGAGTCGAGCTCCTCTATGCAGTGCGTGTTAGATTCCGTGAGGGACCGCACTAACCTGGGTTTGATGCCGCTCATGATTAGACCATTTGCTCGTTCAACTTGACCGTTGGTTTGAGGGTGATAGACTAAAGCGTAGTCGAGCTTGATGCCCATATTTTTGCACCAGAGTTTAACCTCGTCGGCCGTGAAGTTCGTGCCGCTATCGCGATGATGTTGTGGGGACGCCATACCGTGTACTACCCCGTATATGAAGTCTATCACAGTCCGGATTCGCCGCTTTAACCGGCTTGGCCTCTATCCATTAGGTGAATTTGTCCACCATGACCAATGTACTTTTGCTTGTGGGTTCCCTTTAAGGGGTCCAACCATGTCAAGCCCCTGCATCGCGAACGGCCAGTGATGGGTATAGTTTTGAGGGCGGTGGGTAGCATGTGGCTTTGATTAGCAAAGAGCTGGCAACCGACGATCGTTGGACTAAGTCCCGAGATCCGCCTGTGCCGCCGGCCAATAAAATCTGTCTGGAAGGCCTTGCCTACAAGGGCCCGGCTGCGGCGTGGTGCCCGCGAGTCCGGCGTGAATTTCAGCCGAAGATTTCGCCTTCCTCTTCGGAGATGCACCTTTGAAGGACTCCGTTGTGCTTTTCTTATAAAGCTCTCCCTCATGGACCTTGTAGGCTTTAGATCGTCGTACTATGCAGCGGGCCTCATTTTGGTCTTCGGGGAGTTCCTGCCTAATTAAGTAGGCTAGGAATGGTTCCGTCCGCGGGGCAATGACTGCCATTATTTCGTGGGCTGAAGGTGTTATTTCATTGGCTGAGCCACCGATTGTGTCAAAATGTTCGGTGTTGGGCGGAGCGGTTGGTTCCAGATTGTTGTTTCCGGACTCCTCTTCCCATACTACGGATGGCTTAAAGAGCCGCTCCAGGAAGATGTTTGGAGGTATGGTGTCGTGCTTTGCGCCGATGCGTGCCAACACGTCGGCCGCCTGGTTATTATCCCGGGCTACATGGTGGAATTCGAGTCCTTCGAACCGAGCTGACATTTTTAAGACGACGTTACGGTAGGCTGCCATTTTCGGATCCTTGGCATCAAAATCTCCATTTACTTGGGATATTGCGAGGTTTGAATCCCCGCGGACCTCTAGGCGTTGAATGCCCATGGAGATAGCCATCCGGAGACCATGTAGAAGGGCCTCATATTCGGCTGCGTTGTTAGAGTCCGCGTACATTATTTGAAGTACGATTGATTGTGTCTCCGGTTGGGGACGCCAAGACGACGCTAGCCCCAAGCCGCCAACATTTTAGAGTCGTCAAGTGCATGATCCAATTGGAGTATGCGCCGATTTTTAGGGAGTTCGACTTCACCATTCAAAGGATGAAGTCAGCCAAAACTTGCGATTTTATAGCTCGCCGTGGTTTGTAGGTTATGTCGAATGGTAAGAGCTCAATGGCCCATTTTGCAATCCTGTCCGTCGCGTCAGCGTTGTTTATAATGTCGTTGAGAGGTACTTCGAGGCCATCGTTATCGAACACTCTTGAAAGTAGTGTCGCAGCTTCCGGATGCTATGAACACCGCGTCGCTATCTTTTGATAATGTGGATACCGGACTTGCATGGAGTTAAGACAAAGGATACGTAGTACACTGGTTTTTGAAGAGGGAATTTGTGTCCTTCTGTTTCTCGTTCGACGACGAGCACCGCGCTTACAACTTGATGTGTTGCCGCGATATATAAAAACATTGGCTCGTCCAAGTTTGGCGTGGCCAGGACCGGATTTGTTGCCAATATGGCCTTTATTTCTTCGAGTCCGGCCGTGGCAGCATCCGTCCATTCGAAGTGTTCGGTGCGCTGGAGGAGGCGATAGAGGGGCAATGCCTTTTCTCCCAAACGGGAGATGAAGCGGCTTAAAGCCGCCACGCTTTCAGTCAATTTTTGTATTTGTTTGAGGTCTTTTGGGATATCCAACTTTGACAGAGCTCGGATCTTGGCTGGGTTTGCTTCGATTCCTCTACCGGATACAATGAAGCGCAAGAGCTTTCCGGCTGGTACGCCGAAAACACATTTTTCCGGGTTGAGCTTAATGTCATATGCTCGGAGGTTGTCGAATGTGAGCCTCAAATCGTCTACTAGAGTTTCGACGTGTTTGGTTTTGACAACCACATCGCTCACGATGCCTCCACCGCTTTTGCCGATCTGGGTTGCCAGACATGTCTGAATCATGCGCTGATATGTTGCGCTGACATTTTTGAGGCCGAAGGGCATTGTGTTGAAACAGAATGGTCCATATGGAGTAATGAATGCTGTTGCGGCTTGGTCTGTTTCCGCCATCTTGATTTGATGGTATCCGGAGTATGCGTCGAGGAAGCACAATGAATCGTGCCCTGCGGTAGCATCGATGATTTGATCGATGCGGGGAAGGGGGAAAGGATCCTTTGGACAAGCCTTGTTAAGGTCATTAAAATCGACACACAGGCGCCAGGATTTGTCCTTTTTGGGTACCCTTACCAGGTTTGCTAGCCAGTCCGGATGTTTTATGTCTCTGATGAATCCGACTTCTAATAGTTTGGCTAGCTCTTCTCCCATTGCCTGTCTTTTGGTTTCGGAAAATCGCCGAA
This sequence comes from Aegilops speltoides, assembly GCA_021437245.1. Classification (NCBI taxonomy): domain Eukaryota; kingdom Viridiplantae; phylum Streptophyta; class Magnoliopsida; order Poales; family Poaceae; genus Aegilops; species Aegilops speltoides. Next base: position 489,220,349 of record CM038147.1, on the reverse strand, counting down.
GAGCCTATTTGACTGGCTTGAATCCTTTTAGGATGTTTAGGCTGTGTTCTGCCAGCCTGCGTGGGATTCCCCTGCATATCTCAAGGGTGCCAGCAAAGATGTCCCAATTTTCCCGAAGGAATTCTCGTAGTGCAGCGTCTACATCAGGGTTTAATTGTGCCCCAATGGAGGCCGTCTTTGTGGGGTCCGTTGGATGGACTTGGAATTTGACTATTTCGTCCGCTGGTTTAAAAGAGGTGGACTTGGATCTCTTATCGAGTATCACATCGCCCCTGCTCTCGGTGGAGCGCAAGGTGTGAGTTCCTCTGCCGCTAGGGCTTCGGATAGTGCCTCTAGGGCTAGTGTGGCTGTCTTGTTTTCGGTGCGGAGTGCTATGTTCGGATCGCTGACAAGAGTGATGATTCCATTAGGCCCGGGCATTTTAAGCTTCATGTACCCGTAATGGGGTATGGCTTGGAAAATTGTGAATGCCTCTAGCCCTAATAACGCGTGATATCCACTGCTGAACGGGGCCACTTGGAACGTGACCTCCTCAGACCTGTAATTGTCCGGCGAGCCGAACACCACATCTAGTGTGATTTTTCCTGTGCAGCGTGCTTCTCGACTAGGGATTATTCCTCTAAAGGTTGTGCTGCTTCGCTCAATGCGGCTCCAGCCTATTTCCATTTTTCGAAGGGTTTCCTCGTAGATGAGGTTTAATCCACTGCCGCCATCCATGAGTACCTTGGTAAGACGAAAGCCGTCCACTATTGGACTGAGGACCAATGCGGCTGGTGCTCGGGCTGTTCGAATTTAGGTTCGTCGCTGGCGTTGAAGGTGATAGCCGTGTCGCCCATGGATTTATTGTTGCTACTTGGTAGACTTCGCGACGCTATGGAGTGTTCGCTTCGCATATTATTTGATGCGAAAGTCTCAAGACTGTTGATACTCTGATCGGTATTGTTGGGCTGGTTCTCCGGGGCTAGAAGCTCTTCGCCACGCTTGGCCACTGCCATAGTATCCAACATGCTCGCAGTTATGTGTTGGAGTGGCGCCTCAGACTATGGATTTTACAGGTCCATTGAGCCATCCCTCCAAAGACGGTTCCGTGGCCTTTAGGGTTTTTTGCTTTTTGGTTTTTGTCCCAGGTGCTTGAGCATGATGCACCCTTTTATTTTGGACTAGGGTTGTGTTCGGAGCCGGATTGTCCCAAAACTTAGTTTCGGTTTTCAGCACTCTCCATCGCACAAGATTTCATACTATGGACGCCAGGTCGGCGGCGTGTGATTTTATGATTTACTTATGGCGCTCATGATTCCTTGTCCGCAATTATTGCAGAAAATTGAGATTGCGCTTTCCTCACGGCAGTCCTTTATCCTGTCCATAACCAGGAGGAATCTGGCCCAGTAATGATGTACTATTTCAGCGGGCTCTTGCCGGATTTGAGATAGATCGCTTGTGTTTGGGTGGGCAGGTGGAATTAAGTTCGGAACCCCGCCCAATCTGAGGCTGAAGGGCCGAAAAGTTTCCAAACTTGGAAGCTTGGATTGCTGGATGTTGTCCAACGAATCTGGTCCGCTGCCTGACTTTAGGTTCAGTACTTGATTGACGTCCGTCCCTCTGCGGGAATCCAGCATGGAGGGATCGGGAATCCAGACATAACTGGTCTTTAATATAGAAGAAGAGTCGCCGCGTTGTTCTTCTACCACAGCAACGTGGTGGGTAGCCTAGGGAGAGTTAATCTCTCTTAGATCGGTTTTAAGCCCAATCTGATCGTAGTCTGTAGTGACTCCCAGGGCGGCGATGCGACCCAAGAGCTCGTTTATGGAGGAGGGCTCCCTTGGGTCCAGCTGCTCGGCGAATTCCGTGTTGATGTGAAGATTTTTTTGATGACCCGAGAGGTCATTGTCGGAGCGGCGGCCGAACAGGCGGTCATAAGAAAACCACCTAGCCGGATAGTCTGGCCTGTGGCCAAAGCTCCCTTGGCGACGGTGCCGTCTTTAAAGACGGGAAGAGGCATCCTTCCTAATTGCGACGGCACAGAGGAACTCTCAATGAAAGCACCAATGTCGGTGTCAAAACCGGCGGATCTCGGGTAGGGGGTCCCGAGCTGTGCGTCTAGGCGGATGGTAACAGGAGACAAGGGACACGATGTTTTTACCCAAGTCCGGGCCCTCTCGATGGAGGTAAAATCCTACTCCTGCTTGATTGATATTGAAGATATGGGTAGTACAAGAGTAGATCTACCACGAGATCAAGGAGGCTAAACCCTAGAAGCTAGCCTATGGTATGATTGTTGTTCATCCTATGGACTAAAACCATCCGGTTTATATAGACACTAGAGAGGGCTAGGGTTACACTGAGTCAGTTACAATGGTAGGAGATCTACATATCCGTATTGCCAAGCTTGCCTTCCACGCCAAGGAAAGTCCCATCCGGACACGGGACGAAGTCTTCAATCTTGTATCTTCATAGTCTTGGAGTCCGGTCAATGATGATAGTTCGGCTATCCGGACACCCCCTAGTCAAGGACTCCCTCAGGGGGACACATCAATAACTTTAAGATCTTCATCATTATTTTCATTAGAACTAGAAGAACACGCTTTTACAAAGCAATCTTTCTTAGCACGCAATCTAGCAGTTCTTTCTTCGCACTCATCAATGGAAATTCTCATTGCTTTGAGAGACTCATTGATATCATGCTTAGGATAAGTAGATCTAAGTTTCAAAGAATCAACATCAAGCGAGAGTCTATCAACGTTCCTAGCCAAATCATCAACTTTGAGCAACTTTTCTTCAAGCAAGGCATTAAAATTCTTTTGAGAGATCATAAATACTTTCACACTAATCTCAAAATCAGAGGGCATCTTATTAAAATTACCATAAGAATTATTGTAGGAATTTCCATAATTATTAGAGGAATTACTAGGGAACGGTCTAGGATTAAAGTTTCCTCTATAAGCATTATTTCCAAAACTATTCCTACCAACAAAATTCACATCCATAGATTCATTATTATTCTCAATCAAAGTAGACAAATGCATATCATTGGGATCAATAGGAGCACTCTTAGTAGCAAATAAATTTCATAAGTTCATCCATCTTTCCAGTTAAAACATTGATTTCTTCTATAGCACATACTTTTTACTAGAAGATCTTTCGGTGTGCCATTGAGAATAATTAGCCATAATATTATCAAGGAGTTTTGTAGCTTCTCCTAAAGTGATTTCCATAAACGTGGCTCCCGCGGCCGAATCTAAAAGATTTCTAGAAGCAAAATTCAATTCGGCATAAAATTTTTGTATGATCATCCATAAGTTCAAACCATGAGTAGGGCAATTGCGAATCATCAATTTCATTCTTTCCCAAGATTGGGGAACATGCTCATGATCAAGTTGTTTAAAATTCATAATATCGTTCCTAAGAGTGATGATCTTAGCAGGAGGAAAATACTTAGAGATAAAGGCATCTTTGCACTTGTTCCAAGAGTCAATACTATTTTTAGGCAAAGACGAAAACCAAACTTTAGCACGATCTCTAAGTGAAAACGGAAATAACTTCAATTTAACAATATCATTGTCCGTATCTTTCTTCTTTTGCATATCACACAAATCAACAAAGTTGTTTAGATGGGTAGTGACATCTTCACTAGGAAGGCCGGCGAATTGATCTTTCATAACAAGATTCAGCAAAGCAGTATTGATTTCACAAGACTCAACATCATTAAGAGGAGCAATCGGAGTACTAAGGAAATCATTATTATTGGTATTGGAGAAATCACACAATTTGGTATTATCTTGCGCCATGGCGACAAGTAATCCAACACACAAGCAAACAAAAAAGGCAAGCCAAAGAGAGAGGAGAAGATTGGAAAAGAGAAGGCAAATAAAATGGCAAGGGTGAAGTGGGGGAGAGGAAAACGAGAGGCAAATGGCAAATAATGTAAATGCGAGGGAGATGAGTTTGTGATGGGTACTTGGTATGTCTTGACTTGAGCAAAGACCTCCCCGGCAACGGTGCCAGAAATCCTTCTTGCTATGTCTTGAGCTTGCGTTGGTTTTCCTTGAAGAGGAAATGGTGATGCAGCAATAGTAGCGTAAGTATTTCCCTCAGTTTTTTAGAACCAAGGTATCAATCCAGTAGGAGGCTTGATACGTCTCTGTCGTATCTATAATTTTTTATTGTTCCATGCCAATATTATTCACTTTCATATACTTTTTGGCAACTTTTTATATTATTTTTGGGACTAACTTATTGATCCAGTGCCCAGTACCAGTTCCTGTCTATTGCATGTTTTTTGTTTCGCAGAAACCCAATATCAAACGGAGTCCAAACGGGATAAAAACGGACGGAGATTTTTTTGGAATATTTATGGTTTTTGGGAAGTAAAATCAACGCGAGACGGTGTTCGAGGTGGTCACGAGGTAGGGGGCGCGCCCTACCCCCCAGGCGCGCCCCTGACCCTCGTGGTCCACCCATAAGGCGGTTGACGCTCTTCTTCTGGCGCAAGAAAGCTAATTTTATGAGAAAGATCTGGGCGAAACATTCACCCCAATCGGAGTTACGGATCTCCGGATATTTAAGAAACGGTGAAGGGGTAGAATCAGAGAACGCAGAAACAGAGAGATAGATCCAACCTCGGAGGGGCTCTCGCCCCTCCCACGCCATGGGAGCCAAGGACCAGAGGGGAAACCCTTCTCCCATCTAGGGAGAAGGTCAAGGAAGAAGAAGAAGAATAAGAAGGGGGGATCTCTCCCCCTTGCTTCCAGTGGCGCCGGAACGCCGCCGGGGGCCATCATCATCACCGCGATCTTCACCAACACCTCCATCATCTTCACCAACATATCCATCACCTTCCCCCATCTATATTCAGAGGTCCACTCTCCCGCAACCCTCTGTACCCTCTACTTGAACATGGTGCTTTATGCTTCATATTATTATTCAATGATGTGTTGCCATCCTATGATGTCTGAGTAGATTTCTATTGTCCTATCGGTGATTGATGAATTGCTATGATTGGTTTGAGTTGCATGTTTTATTATTGGTGCTGTCCTATGGTGCCCTCCGTGTCACGCAAGCGTGAGGGATTCCCGTTGTAGGGTTTGCAATATGTTTATGATTTGCTTATGGTGGGTGGCGTGAGTGACAGAAGCACAAACCCGAGTAAGTAGGTTGTTTGCGTATGGGATAAAAGGGGACTTGATGTTTAATGCTATGGTTGGGTTTTACCTTAATGAATCTTTAGTTGTTGCGGATGCTTGCTAGAGTTCCAATCATAAGTGCATATGATCCAAGTAGAGAAAGTATGTTAGCTTATGCCTCTCCCTCAAATAGAATTGCAATAATTTACCGGTCTAGTAACATAGTCAATTGCTTAGGGGCAATTCCACAACTCCTACCACCACTTTTCCACACTCGTTATATTTACTTTATTGCATCTTTATCTAAACATCCCCTAGTTTATATTTACGCGTTCTTTACTTTCTTGCAAACCAATCCAACAACACCTACCAAGTACTTCTAGTTTCATACTTGTTCTAGGTAAAGCAAACGTCAAGCGTGCGTAGAGTCGTATCAGTGGCCGATAGGACTTGAGAGAGTATTTGTTCTACCTTTAGCTCCTCGTTGGGTTTGACACTCTAACTTATCGAAAGAGGCTACAACTATCCCGTATACTTGCGGGTCATCAAGGCTCCTCAAAAGTCCCACGCACCTACACAAACAAACAAAGAACTCGCAACCAACGCAATAAAGGGGTTGTCAATCCCTTCACGGCCACTTGCGGAAGTGAGATCTCATAGAGATAGTATGATAAGATAAATATATTTTTGGTATTTTATAATATAGATTGGAAAAGTAAAGATGCAAATAAAAGTAGATTGAAAGCTTATATGATAAAAGATAGACCCAGGGCCATAGGTTTCACTAGTGGCTTCTCTCAAGATAGCATAAGTATTACGGTGGGTGAACAAATTACTGTCGAGCAATTGATAGAAAATCGAATAATTATGAGATTATCTAGGCATGATCATGTATATAGGCATCACGTCCGCGACAAGTAGACCGACTCCTTCCTGCATCTACTACTATTACTCCACACATCGACCGCTATCCAGCATGCATCTAGAGTATTAAGTTCAAAAGAACAGAGTAACGCATTAAGAAAGATGACATGATGTAGAGGGATAAACTCATGCAATATGATATAAACCCCATCTTTTATCCCCGATGGCAACAATACAATACGTGCCTTTTCGCCCTCATCACATCGGAAAGGACACCGCAAGATTGAACCCAAAGCTAAGCACTTCTCCCATTGCAAGAACGATCAATCTAGTAGGCCAAACCAAACTGATAATTCGAAGAGACTTGCAAAGATAACTCAATCATACATAAAAGAATTCAGAGGAGATTCAAATATTTCTCATTGATAAACTTGATCATAAACTCACAATTCATCGGATCTCGACAAACACACCGCAAAAAGAGTTACATCGAATAGATCTCCAAGAAGATCGAGGAGAACATGGTATTGAGATCCAAAAAGAGAGAAGAAGCCATCTAGCTAATAACTATGGACCCGAAGGTCTGTGGTAAACTACTCACAACTCATCAGAGGGGCTAAGGTGTTGATGTAGAAGCCCTCCGTGGTCGATTCCCCCTCCGACGGAGCGCCGGCGAAGGCTCCAAGATGGGATCTCGCGGATACAGAAGGTTACGGCGGTGGAAATTGTTTTTCGTTGGCTCCCCTGATGTTTTCGGGGCACGTGGGTATATATAGGTGGAAGAAGTAGGTCGGTGGCCGCCCGAGGGGCCCACAAGATACGGGGGCGCGCCCTCCACCCTCGTGGCTACCTCGGCTGCTTCTTGTCTTGCACTCCAAGTCCTCTGGATAACGTTTGTTCCAAAAATCACGCTCCTGAAGGTTTCATTCCGTTTGGACTCCGTTTGATATTCCTTTTCTTCGAAATACTGAAATAGGCAAAAAAACAGCAATACGGGCTGGGCCTCCGGTTAGTAGGTTAGTCCCAAAAATGATATAAATGTGTAAAGTAAAGCCCATAAACATCCAAAACGGGTAATATAATAGCATGGAACAATAAAAAATTATAGATACGTTGGAGACGTATCACATACCAAGTACCCATCACAAACTCATCTCCCTCGCATTACATTATTTGTCATTTGCCTTTCGTTTTCCTCTCCCCCACTTCACACTTGCCGTTTTATTCGCCCTCTCTTTTCTGTTTGCCTCTTTGTCGCTTGCCTTTTGTGTGCTTGTGTGTTGGATTGCTTGTCACGATGGCTCAAGATAATAATAAATTGTGTGACTTTTCCAATACCAATAATAATGATTTCCTTAGCACTCCGATTGCTCCTCTTAATGATGCTGAATCTTGTGAAATCAATGCTGCTTTGTTGAATCTTGTTATGAAAGATCAATACTCCAGCCTTCCTAGTGAAGATGCCGCTACTCATCTAAACAATTTTGTTGATTTGTGTGATATGCAAAAGAAGAAAGACATGGATAATGATATTGTTAAATTGAACTTATTTCTGTTTTCACTTAGAGATCATGCTAAAACTTGGTTTTCGTCTTTGCCTATCAATAGTATTGATTCATGGAATAACTGCAAAGATGCTTTTATCTTTAAGTATTTTCCTCCCGCTAAGATCATCTCTCTTAGAAATGATATTATGAATTTTAAGCAACTAGATCATGAGCATGCTGCACAATCTTGGGAGAGAATGAAATTAATGATTCGCAATTGCCCTACACATGGTTTGAATTTTTGGATGATCATACAAATTTTTTATGCCGAATTGAATTTTGCTTCTAGAAATCTTTTAGATTCGGCCGCGGGAGGCACTTTTATGGAAATCACTTTAGGAGAAGCTACTAAACTCCTAGATAATATTATGGTTAATTATTCTCAATGGCACACCGAAAGATCTACTAGTAAAAAGGTTCATGCGATAGAAGAGATTAATGTTTTGACTGGAAAGATGGATGAACTTATGAAATTGTTTGCTAATAAGAATGCTCCTATTGATCCCAATGATATGCCTTTGTCTACCTTTATTGAAAATAATAATGAATCTATGGATGTGAATTTTGTTGGTAGGAATAATTTTGGTAACAACGCGTATAGAGGAAACTTTAATTCTAGGCCGTTCCCTAGTAATTCCTCTAATAATTATGGTAATTCCTACAACAACTCTTATGGAAATTTTAATAAGATGCCCTCTGATTTTGAGAATAGTGTTAAAGAATTTACGATCTCTCAAAAGAATTTCAATGCTTTGCTTGAAGAAAAATTGCTTAAGATTGATGAATTGGCTAGGAACGTGGATAGCATTTATCTTGATGTCGATTCTTTGAAACTTAGATCTATTCCACCTAAGCATTATATCAATGAGTCTCTCAAAGCCATGAGAATTTCCATTGATGAGTGCAAAGAAAGAACCGCTAGGATGCGTGCTAAGAAAGATTGCTTTGTAAAAGCGTGTTCTTCTAGTTTCCATGATAATAATGATGAAGATCTAAAAGTGATTGACGTGTCCCCTATTAAATCTTTGTTTTGCAATATGAATCTTGATAATGATGGGACTGGAGATGAGTCAACTTTAGTTAAAAGGCGTCCCAACGATTCGGAGTTTTTAGATCTTGATGCTAAATTTGGTAAAAGTGGGATTGGAGAGGTCAAAACTTTACATAGCAATGAACCCACTATTTTGGATTACAAGGAATTTAATTATGATAACTGTTCTTTAATAGATTGTATTTCCTTGTTGCAATCCGTGTTGAATTCTCCTCATGCTTATAGTCAAAATAAAGCTTTTACCAAACATATCGTTGATGCTTTGATGCAATCTTATTAAGAAAAACTTGAATTGGAAGTTTCTATCCCTAGAAAACTTTATGATGAGTGGGAACCTACTATTAAAATTAAAATTAAAGATCGTGAATGCTATTCTTTGTGTGATTTGGGTGCTAGTGTTTCCACGATTCCAAAAACTTTATGTGATATGCTACGTTTCTGTGATTTCGATGATTGCTCTTTAAAGTTGCACCTTGTGGATTCCACCATTAAGAAACCTATGGGAATGATTAATGATGCTCTTATTGTCGCAAATAGGAATTATGTGCCCGTAGATTTTACCATTCTTGACATAGATTGCAATCTTTCATGTCCTATTATTCTTGGTAGACCTTTCCTTAGAACGATTGGTGCAATTATTGATATGAAGGAAGGAAATATTAGATTCCAATTTCCATTAAGGAAAGGTATGGAACAATTTCCTATAAAGAAAATCAAATTACCTTATGAATCTATTATGCGAGCCACTTATGAATTGAATACCAAAGATGGCAATACTTAGATCTATTCTCGCTTTTATGCCTAGCTAGGGGCGTTAAACGATAGCGCTTGTTGGGAGGCAACCCGATTTTATTTTTGTTCCTTGCTTTTTGCTTCAGTTTAGTAATAAATAATTCATCTAGCCTCTGTTTAGATGTGGTTTAATGTTTTAATTAGTGTTTGTTCCAAGTAGAACCTATAGGATAACCTATGGTGATAGTTAATTTGATCTTGCTGAAAAACAGAAACTTTTGTGCGCACGAGAATAATTTTAATAAATCACAAAAACGTGATTTTTAGTTGATTATTTTTGATGGACTGTGGAATAAGGAGTGGCAAGAGCCTAATCTTGGGGATGCCCATTGCACCCCAAGATAATTCAAGGACAACCAAAAGCCTAAGCTTGGGGATGCCCCGGAAGGCATCCCCTCTTTCGTCTTCGTTTATCGGTAACTTTACTTGGAGCTATATTTTTATTCACCACATGATATGTGTTTTTCTTGGAGCGTCTTGTATGATATGAGTCTTTGCTTTTTAGTTTGACACAATCATCCTTGTTGTACACACCTTTTGAGAGAGACACAACATGATTCAGAATTTATTAGAATACTCTATGTGCTTCACTTATATTATTTTGAGAGTCTTTTAGAACAGAATGGTATTTGCTATGGTTATAAAATTGGTCCTAGAATGAGGGGCATCCAAGTTGGGTATAATAAAAACTATCATAGAAGTGAATTGGATGCTATGATCAATTTGATGCTTGATAATTGTTTTGAGATATGAGGATGGTGATATTAGAGTCATGCTAGTTGAGTAGTTGTGAATTTGAGGAATACTTGCGTTGAAGTTTGTGATTCCCGTAGCATGCATGTATGGTGAACTGTTATGTGATTAAGTTGGAGCATGATTTATTTATTGATTGTCTTCCTTATGAGTGGCGGTCGGGGACGAGCGATGGTCTTTTCCTACCAATCTATCCCCCTAGGAGCATGCGTGTAGTACTTTGTTTCAATAACTTGTAGATTTTTGCAATAAGTATATGAGTTCATTATGACTAATGCTGAGTCCATGGATTATATGCACTCTCACCCTTCCACCATTGCTAACCTCTCTTGTGCCGCGCAACTTTCGCCGGTATCATACACCCACCATATACCTTCCTCAAAACAGCCACCATACCTACCTATTATGGCATTTCCATAGCCATTCCGAGATATATTGCCATACAACTTTCCACCGTTCCGTTTATTATGACATGCTCCATCATTGTCATATTACTTTTGCATGATCATGTAGTCGACATCGTATTTGTGGCAAAGCCACCTTGATAATTCTTTCATACATGTCACTCTTGATTCATTGCATAGAGTCATATTTTGTTCTAAGTATTGAGTTGTAATCCTTGAGTTGTAAGTAAATAAAAGTGTGATGATCTTCATTATTAGAGCATTGTCCCAAGTGAGGAAAGGATGATGGAGACTATGATTCCCCCACAAGTCGGGATGAGACTCCAGACGAAAAAAGAGAGAAAGGCCATAAAAAAAGAGAAATGCCTTATATAAAAAATGAGAGAAAAGAGAGAAGGGACAATGCTACTATCCTTTTACCACACTTGTGCTTCAAAGTAGCACCATGATCTTCATGATAGAGAGTCTCCTATGTTGTCACTTTCATATACTAGTGGGAATTTTTCATTATAGAACTTGGCTTGTATATTCCAATGATGGGCTTCCTCAAAATGCCCTAGGTCTTCGTGAGCAAGCAAGTTGGATGCACACCCACTTAGTTTCTTTTGTTGAGCTTTCATACACTTATAGCTCTAGTGCGTCCGTTGCATGGCAATCCCTACTCACTAACATTGATATCTATTAATGGGCATCTCCATAGCCCGTTGATACGCCTAGTTGAGTGAGACTATCTTCTCCTTTTTGTCTTCTCCACAACCACCATTCTATTCCACATATAGTGCTATGTCCATGGCTCACGCTCATGTATTGCGTGAAAGTTGAAAAAGTTTGAGAACATAAAAGTATGAAACAATTGCTTGGCTTGTCATCGGGGTTGTGCATGATTAAATACTTTGTGTGATGAAGATAAAGCATAGCCAAACTATATGATTTTGTAGGGATAACTTTCTTTAGCCATGTTATTTTGAGAAGACATGATTGCTTTGTTAGTATGCTTGAAGTATTATTGTTTTCATGTCAATATGAACTTTGGTCTTGAATCATTTGGATATGAACATTCATGCCACAATAAAGAAAATCACATTGAGAAATATGCTAGGTAGCATTCCACATCAAAAATTCTGTTTTTATCATTTACCTACTCGAGGACGAGCAGGAATTAAGCTTGGGGATGCTTGATACGTCTCCAACGTATCTATAATTTTTGATTGTTCCATGCTATTATATTACCCGTTTTGGATGTTTATGGGCTTTACTTTACACTTTCATATCATTTTTGGGACTAACCTACTAACCGGAGGCCCAGCCCGAATTGCTGTTTTTTTTTGCCTATTTCAGTGTTTCGAAGAAAAGGAATATCAAACGGAGTCCAAACAGAATGAAACCTTTGGGAGTGATCTTTTTGGAACAAACGCAATCCAGGAGACTTGGAGTGGATGTCAAGAAGCAGTCGAGGCGGCCACGAGGCAGGAGGGCGCGCCCTAGGGGGTGTGGGCGCGCCCCGCACCCTCATGGCTCCACCGACCTACTTCTTCCTCCTATATATATCTACGTACCCCGAAAACATCCAGGAGCACCACGAAACCCTATTTCCACCGCCGCAACCTTCTGTACCCGTGAGATCCCATCTTGGAGCCTTTTTCGTCGCTCCGCCGAAGGGGGAATCAATCACGGAGGTCCTCTACATCATCGCCAAGGCCTCTCCTATGAGTTGTGAGTAGTTTACCACAGACCCTCGGGTCCATAGTTATTAGCTAGATGGCTTCTTCTCTCTCTTTGAATCTCAATACAAAGTTCTCCTTGATCTTCTTGGAGATCTATTCGATGTAGCTCTTTTTGCGGTGTGTTTGTCAAGATCCGATGAATTCTGGGTTTATGATCAAGTTTATCTATGAGAAATATTTGAATCTCCTCTGAATTCTTTTATGTATGATTGGTTATCTTTGCAAGTCTCTTCAAATTATCAGTTTGGTTTGGCCTACTAGATTGATCTTTCTTGCAATGGGAGAAGTGCTTAGCTTTGGGTTCAATCTTGCGTGTCCTTTCCCAAAGGATGTTAGGGCAGCAAGGCACGTATTGTATTGTTGCCATCGAGGATAAAAAGATGGGGTTTACATCACATTGCTTGAGTGTATCCTTCTACATCATGTCATCTTGCCTAATGCGTTACTCTGTTCTTATGAACTTAATACTCTAGATGCATGCTGGATAGCGGTCGATGTGTGGAGTAATAGTAGTAGATGCAGAATCATTTTGGTCTACTTGTTGCGGACGTGATGTCTATATACATGATCATGCCTAGATATTCTCATAACTATGCACTTTTCTATCAATTGCTCGACAGTAATTTGTTCACCCACCGTAATTCTTATGCTATCTTGAGAGAAGCCACTAGTGAAACCTATGGCCCCCGGGTCTATCTTCCATCATATAAATTTCCAACCTACTTTATTTTGCAATCTTTACTTTCCAATCTATATCATAAAAATACCAAAAATATTTATCTTATCTTATTATCTCTATCAGATATCACTTTCGCAAGTGGCCGTGAATGGATTGACAACCCCTTTATCGCGTTGGTTGCGAGGTTCTTGTTTGTTTGTGTAGGTACGAGGGACTTGCGTGGAGCCTCCTACTGGATTGATACCTTGGTTCTCAAAACTGAGGGAAATACTTACGCTACTTTGCTGCATCACCCTTTCCTCTTCAAGGGAAAACCAACGCAGAGCTCAAGAGGTAGCAGGTGGATGTGGACTGGCTTGGTCTCTCCGTTCGACTGAAATGCGGACTCTGAGGCAGGCCTCTTAGCACACAGCAAATCACTCAGATATGCAGTCTTCTGGTACTCTTGAAACTCTACTGCTGCCATCCGCTCATCTGCTATATTTGCCTCGTCTTGAAGACAATCTTCTGCTCTCTGACGGTTACTGGAAACCGTTATTACGCCTTTGGGGCCAGGCATCTTCATATTGAGATATAGATAGCACTGTCGAGCCATAAAGCTAGCATAAGCAGGTCTGCCCAGAATGGCATGATATGCACTCTGGAAATCCACAACCTCAAACATCAACTTTTCCTTGTGGAAATTCTTCTCATCTCCGAAAACCACGTCAAGAGTGATCTGGCGGAGTGATTCGGCTTTCTTTCCTGGGATGATTCCATGGAACCGCATGTTGCTCTCGCTGAGTTTGGACATCGAAATTCCCATTCCTCTGAGGGCCTCAGCATAAAGAATATTCAGGCCACTGCCACCATCCATCAGAACCTTGGTCAGTCGGGTGCCTCCCATGATTGGGTCGACCACTAGCGCTTGCCGCCCAGGGGTGGCTACACATGCTGGGTGGTCGGACTGGTCGAATGTAATGGTTTTTTTACCACTTCAAATACTTTGGTTTTGCTGGAGCAACCATGTTCACCTCTCTGTTAATGACCTTCAGCCGACTTCTGCTCTCGATATCAGCAAAAATCACCAAGGTGGCATTGACATTGGGGTAACCATCATCATCATCCTTATCTTCTTCTTCCTTCTCGGACTCTTTGTCCTTATCACTGGGTTTACTTTCTCGGAAGTTTTGGATTAGGAGTCGACATTGTCGAGTGGTATGTTTGGGGAGAATCAGGTTCCCCTCCTCATCCTTCTTGGTGTGAATATGACACAGCAGATCCATCACATTGTTTCCTTCCCGGTGCTTCACCTTCTTAGGGATCCAAGGCCCTTTGGGCTTCCCTTTGAACTTTCCTTGATTCAACACTGCTGCCTCGGCAGGACCTGTTGCCTCAGCCTTTCGCTTCTGCTTTCTACCAGAAATTCCTCCTCTGGTGTCCTGGGCGACTGCTTTGTGCTTACCGCTCCGGAGTCAGTACTCCTCTTCGCCGCTAGCGTACTTGGTGGCAATCTCCATCATCCGAGTCACAGACATATCTCTAGTCCGACCGAACTTCAGATTGAGCTCTCTGTAGCGAACGCCTTCCTTGAAGGCACAAACTGCTTGGTGATCTGACACATTCTCCACTGTGTGGTGTAGAGTGATCCATCTCTGGATATAGTCTCTCAAGGTTTCATTCGGTTTCTGCATGCAATGCTGCAACTCCGGTAGACCAGCAGGTCTCTTGCAGGTGCCCTCAAGCGTTACAGTGAACACTGGCTAACTCATCCCAACTCAAAATGCTCCTGAGGGCCAACCGATTCATCCAAGCCCCGCGTAACCTTCAAGCATCAGAGAAGGTGCTTCATGGCCACCTCATTGCTGCCGCCACCAATGTGCACAGCCACTCGGTAGTCTTCAAGCCAAGTATCGGGCTTCGACTCTCCTGTGAACTTACTGACGCCAGTCGCCAGTTTGAAGTTATGAGGAATCTCAGCGGCTCTGATGGCTCTTCCGAAACACTCTAGGCCGGAAACATGGACTCTGCTTCCACTGGGTCTGTCTTGATCCAACCCTTTCTCTGTATGCTCTGTTTCGGTTGACCAAACCCTGCACAAGGACGGACCTTGCATCGAACCCGGGCTCTCTGGGGTCGATTGGAACTCTGCGGTCATTCCCATACAGACGCCTGTCATCATATCGTCGGGGCGCATATGACCCGTCCCTTGGAAGGGGTGAAGGCGCTCGACGGTGATTGTCGCGGGCGTACTCACGATCATATTCTCCATGAGCTCTTCCCAGGTGCCGATCCTGGCGGTGATCACGACCTCCATGCCGCAAAGGCGACCTAGGACTGTGTGCCGACTGAACGGTGTCTGCTCTTACTGATCTGCTGTGGATTCAGTTCCGTGACTGGGACACAGCGGAGTTCTGGTCTCCTGCTACTCGGAGCAGCGCTTTGATCTGTTCCAAGCCTCTTCCAGCCTCTGAACGGGACGGCTGAATGGACTCTGCGATATGCGCATCAGCTGCAAGATTCTAAATCGGTGTGCGGAATACCCGAGTTTCCGGTGGAAACAATTGCCATGGACGTCGACTGGACTCGGGGATCAGTCGACGAGCACGCTCGTCGAGAGAATGTTGGAGACTCTCCAGACGAGTGCGCTCAGCCAGCGTGGCCAGGCACACTGCCTCCAAGGCCCGGCCCTCAGCGGTTTCCCTTATGATGGGGGTCCGGAGAGCCTCCACGTTGCAGCGATGCAGCTCCTCTCTCTGCTGCGAACTGAGAGGCTGGGGCTGATACTCCTCGTGGCCGAATGACGGGCCGTCGCTGTTGGGGAATGTAGTAATTTCAAAAAATTTCCTACGCACACGCAAGATCATGGTGATGCATAGCAACGAGAGGGGAGAGTATTGTCTACGCACTCGTGAGACCGAAGCGAAGCGCTGACGCAACGTAGAGGAAGTAGTCGACGTCCTCCCGGTCCAACCGATCCAAGCACCGCACTCCGCACCTCCGAAGTTCTTGACACACGTACAGCTCGATGACGCACCCCGATCTCCGATCCAGCAGAGGCGTGGGGGGGGGGAGGGAGTTTCACAAGACGACGGCGTGGTGATGATCTTGATGTTCTCTGTCGCAGGCTTCGCCTAAGCACCGCTACAATATGACCGAGGTGTAATATCGTGGAGGGGGGCACCGCACACGGCTAAGGAACGATCTCAATGATCAACTTGTGTGTCTAGGGTGCCCCCTACCCCCGTATATAAAGGAGGGAGGGAGGAGGAGGCCGGCCCCAAGGGGTGGCGTGCCCTAGGAGGGGGAAACCTACTCCAAGTAGGTTTCCCCTCTCCTTTTCCTAATCCAAGAGGGAGGGGGAAGGAAGGAGTAGGAGAGGGGGAAGGCAAGGGGGGCGCCGCCCCCCCTTCCTTGTCCTATTTGGACTCAAGGGGAGGGGGCGCCACTTGCCCTGGCCGGCCCCTCTCTTCCTCCACTAGGGCCCATCAAGGCCCATAACTTCCCGGGGTTCCAGAACCTCCCAGACTCGTTTTCTCCAAAACTCCGGAACCTTTCCGTGTCCGAATATAGTCGTCCAATATATCAATCTTTATGTCTCGACCATTTTGAGACTCCTCGTCATGTCCGTGATCATATCCGGACTCAACAACCTTCGTACATCAAAATACATAAACTCATAATATAACCGCCATCGAAACCTTAAGCGTGCGGACCCTACGGTTCGAGAACAATGTAGACATGACCGAGACACGTCTCCGTCAATAACCAATAGCGGACCTGATGCCCATATTGGTTCCTACATATTCTATGAAGATCTTTATCGGTCAAACCGCACAACAACATACGTTGTTCCCTTTGTCATCGGTATGTTACTTGCCCGAGATTTGATCATCGGTGTCCAATACCTAGTTCAATCTCGTTACCGGCAAGTCTCTTTACTCATTCTGTAATACATCATCTCATAACTAACTCATTATTTACATGCTTGCAAGGCTTAGGTGATGAGTATTACCGAGAGGGCCCAGAGATACCTCTCCGATAATCGGAGTGACAAATCCTAATCTCGAATTATGCCAACTCAACATGTACCTTCGGAAACACCTGTAGAGCACCTTTATAATCACCCAGATTACGCTGTGACGCTTTGATAGCACACAAAGTGTTCTTCCGTAAACGGAGTTGCACAATCTCATAGTTGCAGGAACTTTGTATAAGTCATGAAGAAAGCAATAGCAGATACTAAACGATCAAGTGCTAGGCTAACAAAATGGGTCATGTCAATCACATCATTCTTCTAATGATGTGATCCCACTAATCAAATGACAACACATGTCTATGGTCGAAACATAACCATCTTTGATTAATGAGCTAGTCAAGTAGAGGCATACTAGTGACTATAGTTTTGTCTATGTATTCACACATGTATTATGTTTCCGGTTAATACAATTCTAGCATGAATAATAAACATTTATCATGATATGAGGAAATAAATAATAACTTTATTATTGCCTCTAGGGCATATTTCCTCCAGTCTCCCACTTGCACTAGAGTCAATAATCTAGATTACATAGTAACGATTCTAACACCCATGGAGTCTTGGTGCTGATCATGTTTTGCTCGTGAGAGAGGCTTAGTCAATGGGTCTGCAACATTCAGATCCGTATGTATCTTGCAAATCTCTATGTCTCCCACTTGGACTTGGTCCCGAATGGAATTGAAGCGTCTCTTGATGTGCTTGGTCCTCTTGTGAAATCTGGATTCCTTTGCCAAGGCAATTGCACCAGTATTGTCACAAAAGATCTTCATTGGTCCCGATGCACTAGGTATGACACCTAGATCGAAATGAACCCCTTCATCCGACTCCTTCATTCGCCGCTTGAAACAGCTATGTACTCCGCTTCACATGTAGATCCCGCCACGACGCTTTGTTTAGAACTGCACCAACTTACAGCTCCACCGCTTAATAAAAACACGATCCGGTTTGCGATTTAGAATCGTTCGGATCGGTGTCAAAGCTTGCATCGACGTAACCATTTACGACTAGCTCTTTGTCACCTCCATATATGAGAAACATATCCTTAGTCCTTTTCGTATTTCAGATGTTCTTGACCGCTGTCCAAAGGATCCACTCTGGATTACTTTGGTACCTTCCTGCCAAGCTTATTGCTAAGCATACGTCACGTCTGGTACACAACATTGCATACATGATAGAGCCTATGGCTGAAGCATAGGGAACATTTTTCATTTTCTCTCTATCTTCTGCTGTGGTCGGGCATTGAGTTCGACTCAACTTCACACCTTGTAGCACAGGCAAGAATCCTTTCTTTGCCTGATCCATATTGAACTTTTTTCAAAATCTTGTCAAGGTATGTGCTTTGTGAAAGTCCTATTAACCGTCTTGATCTATCTCTATAGATCTTGATGCCTAATATGTAAGCAACTTCACCGAGGTCTTTCATCGAATTTTTTTTATTCAAGTATCCCTTTATGCTATCCAGAAATTCTATATCATTTCCAATTAATAATATGTCATCAACATATAAAACTAGAAATGCTACAGAGCTCCCACTCACTTTCTTGTAAATACAGCTTCTCCAAAAGTCTCAGATAAAACCATATGCTTTGATCACACTATCAAAACGTTTATTCCAACTCCGAGATGCTTGCACCAGTCCATAAATGGAACGCTGGAGCTTGCACACTTTGTCAAGACCTTTTGGATCAACAAAACCTTCGGCTGCATCATATACAACTCTTCTTCTAGAAATCCATTCAAGAATGCAGTCTTGACATCCATTTGCCAAATTTCATAATCATGAAATGCAGCAATAGCCAACATGATTCGGACAGACTTAAGCATCGCTACGGTGAGAAAGTCTCATCGTAGTCAACCCCTTGAACTTGTCGAAAACCTTTTGCAACAAGTCGAGCTTTATAGACGATAACATTACCATCAGCGTCGGTCTTCTTCTTAAAGATCCATTTATTCTCAATGGCTTGCCGATCATCGGCAAGTCAACCAAAGTCCATACTTTGTTTTCATACATGGATCCCATCTCAGATTTCATGGCTTCCAGCCATTTTGCGGAATCTGGGCTCATCATCGCTTCCTCATAGTTCATAGGTTCATCATGGTCAAGTAACATGACTTCCGAATAGGATTACCGTACCACTCAGTGCGGATCTTACTCGTAGACCTCACGAGGTTCAGCAGATACTTGATCTGAAGTTTCATGATCAATATCATTAGCTTCCTCACTAATTGGTGTAGTTGTCACGGAACCGGTTCTCGTGATGAACTACCTTCCAATAAGGGAGTAGATACTGCTTATCTCATCAAGTTCTACTTTCCTCCCACTCACTTCTTTCGAGAGAAACTCCTTCTCTAGAAAGGATCCATTCTTAGCAACGAATGTCTTGCCTTCGGATCTGTGATAGAAGGTGTACCCAACAGCTCTTTTGGGTATCCTATGAAGACACATTTCTCCGATTTGGGTTCGAGCTTATCTGGTTGAAGTTTCTTCACATAAGCATCGCAGCCCCAAACTTTAAGAAACGACAACTTTGGTTTCTTGCCAAACCACAGTTCATAAGGCGTCGCCTCAACGGATTTTGATGGTGCCCTATTTAACGTGAATGCGGCCGCCTCTAAAGCATAACCCCAAAACGATAGCGGTAAATCGGTAAGAGACATCATAGATCGCACCATATCAAGTAAAGTACGATTCTGACGTTTGGACACACCATTTTGTTGTGGTGTTCGGTGGCGTGAGTTGCTAAACTATTCCGCATTGTTTCAAATGTAAACCAAACTCGTAACTCAAATATTCTCCTTCACGATCGATCGTAGAAACTTTATTTTCTTGTTACGATGATTTTCTACTTCACTCTGAAATTCTTTGAACTTTTCAAATGTTTCAGACTTGTGCTTCATTAAGTAGATATACCCATATCTGCTCAAATCATCTGTGAAGGTGAGAAAATAACGATATCCGCCACGAGCCTCAACATTCATCGGGCCACATACATCTATGTATGATTTCCAACAAATCTGTTGCTCTCTCCATAGTTCCGAGAACGGTGTTTTAGTCATCTTGCCCATGAGGCACGGTTCGCAAGTACCAAGTGATTCATAATCAAGTGATTCCGAAGTCCATCAAGATGGAGTTTCTTCATGCGTTTACACCGATATGACCTAAACGGCATTGCCACAAATAAGTTGCACTATCATTATCAACTCTGCATCTTTTGGCTTCAACATTATGAATATGTGTATCACTACTATCGAGATTCAATAAAATAGACCACTCTTCAAGGGTGCATGACCATAAAAGATATTACTCATATAAATAGAACAACCATTATTCTCTGATTTAAATGAATAACCGTCTCGCATCAAACAAGATCCAGATATAATGTTCATGCTCAACGCAGCACCAAATAACAATTATTCAGGTCTAAAACTAATCCCGATGGTAGATGTAGAGGTAGCGTGCCGACCGCGATCACATCGACTTTGGAACCGCTTCCCACGTGCATCGTCACCTCGCCCTTGGCGGTGCTCGCTTATTCCGTAGTCCTGCTTGAGTTGCAAATATTAGCAATGTAACCAAGATCAAATACCAGTGCTACTACGAGCTCTAGTTAGGTACACATCAATAACATGTATATCACATATACCTTTGTTCACTTTGCCATCCTTCTTGTCCGCCAAATACTTGGGGCAGTTCCGCTTCAAAGGACCACCGCTTGCGGAGAAGCACTCGATTTCGTGCTTAGGTCCGGACTTGGGTTTCTTCTCTTGAGCAGCAACTTGCTTGCCGTTCTTTTGAAGTTTCCTTCTTCTTCCCTTTGCCCTTCTTCTTGAAACTAGTGGTCTTGTTGACCATCAACACTTGATGCTCCTTTTGATTTCTACCTCCACAGCTTTCAAAGATCGCCAAGAGCTCGGGAATAGTCTTGTTCATCCCTTGCATATTATAGTTCATCACAAAGCTCTTGTAGCTTGGTGGCGATGATTGAAGAATTACATCAATGACACTATCATCGGAAGATTAACTCCTAGTTGAATCAAGTGATTGTTATACCCATACATTCCGAGTATATGTTCACCGACGTAACTATTCTCTTCCATCTTGCAGCTATAGAACTTATTGGAGACTTCATATCTCTCAATCCGGGCATTTGCTTGAAATATTAACTTCAACTCTGGAACATCTCATATGCTCCATGACGCTCAAAACGTCGTTGAAGACCCGGTTCTAAGCCGTAAAGCATGGCACACTAAACTATAGAGTAGTCAGCAGCTTTGCTCGCCAGACGTTCTTAACGTCGTCGGTTGCATCAGCAAGAAGTTCGCACCGAGCGGTGCTTCCAGACATAATTCTTACAGGCAGCAATGAGGATAATCCTCGAGTTACGGACCCGTTCGTGTAATTGCTACCATCATCTTTCAACTTTGCTTTCTCAAGGAATGCATTAAAATTCAACGGAACAACAAAGACGAGCCATCTATCTACAAACAAACATAGACAAGCAAGATACTATCAGGTACTAAGTTCATGATAAATTTAAGTTCAATTAATCATATTACTTATGAACTCCCACTTAGACAGACATCTCTCTAGTCATCTAAGTGATCACGTGATCCAAATCAACTAAACCATAACCGATCATCACGTGAGATGGAGTAGTTTTCAATGGTGAACATCATTATGTTGATCATATCTACTATATGATTCACGCTTGACCTTTCGGTCTCCGTGTTCCGAGGCCATATCTGCATATGCTAGGCTCGTCAAGTTTAACCTGAGTATTCTGCGTGTGCAAAACTGGCTTGCACCCGCTGTAGATGGACGAGAGCTTATCACACCCGATCATCACGTGGTGTCTCGGCACGATTTAACTTTGGCAACGGTGCATACCGGGAGAACACTTCTTGATAATTTTAGTGAGAGATCATCTTAAAATGCTACCGTCAATCAAAGCAAGATAAGATGCATAAAGGATAAACATCACATGCAATCAATATAAGTGATATGATATGGCCATCATCATCTTGTGCTTGTGATCTCCATCTTCGAAGCACCGTCATGATCACCATCGTCACCGGCGGGACACCTTGATCTCCATCATAGCATCGTTGTCGTTTATGCCATCTATTGCTTCTACGACTATCGCTACCGCTTAGTGATAAAGTAAAGCAATTACAGGGCGTTTGCATTTCATACAATAAAGCGACAACCATATGGCTCCAGCCGATTGCCGATAACTTCGTTACAAAACATGATCATCTCATACAATAAAATACAGCATCACGCCTTGACCATATCACATCACAACATGCCCTGCAAAAACAAGTTAGATGTCCTCTACTTTGTTGTTGCAAATTTTACGTGGCTGCTACGGGCTTAGCAAGAACCGTTTACCTACGCATCAAAACCACAACGATAGTTTCTCAAATAGACTCTGTTTTAACCTTCACAAGGACCGGCGTAGCCACACTCGTTCAACTAAAGTGAGAGAGACAGACACCCGCCACCACCTTTAAGCACGAGTGCTCGTAACGGTGAAACCAGTCTCGCGTAAGCGTCTGGCGTAATGTCGGTCCGGCCGCTTCATCTCACAATACCGCAGAACCAAAGTATGACATGCTTTGGTAGGTAGTATGACTTATATCGTCCACAACTCACTTGTGTTCTACTCGTGCATATAACATCAACGCATAAAACCTGGCTCGGATGCCACTGTTGGGGAACGAGTAATTTCAAAAATTTCCTACGCACACGCAAGATCATGGTGATGCATAGCAACGAGAGGGAGAGTGTTGTCTACGTACCCTCGTAGACCAAGCGGAAGCGTTGACGCAACATAGAGGAAGTAGTCGTACGTCCTCCCGGTCCAACCGATCCAAGCACCATTACTCCGGCACCTCCGAGTTCTTGACACACGTACAGGTCGATGACGCACCCCGATCTCCGATCCAGCAGAGGCGTGGGGGGGGGGAGGGAGTTCCGTCAGCACGACGGCGTGGTGACGATCTTGATGTTCTCTGTCGCAGGCTTTGCCTAAGCACCGCTACAATATGACCGAGGTGTAATATCGTGGAGGGGCACCGCACACGGCTAAGGAACGATCTCAATGATCAACTTGTGTGTCTAGGGTGCCCCTACCCCGTATATAAAGGAGGGAGGGAGGAGGAGGCCGCCCCAAGGGTGGCGCGCCTTAGGAGGGGGAAACCTACTCCAAGTAGGTTTCCTCTCCTTCCTAATCCAAGAGGGAGGGAAGGAAGGAGTAGGAGAGGGGAAGGCAAGGCGCGCCCCCTTCCTTGTCCTATTCGGACTCAAGGGAAGGGGCGCGCCACTTGCCCTGGCCGCCCCTCTCTTCCTCCACTAGGGCCCATCAAGGCCCATAACTTCCCGGGGTTCCAGAACCCTCCCAGACTCGGTTTTCTCCGAAAACTCCGGAACCTTTCCGTGTCTGAATATAGTCGTCCAATATATCAATCTTTATGTCTCGACCATTTCGAGACTCCTCGTCATGTCCGTGATCACATCCGGACTCCGAACAACCTTCGGTACATCAAAATACATAAACTCATAATATAACTGCATCGAAACCTTAAGCGTGCATGGACCCTACGGTTCGAGAACAATGTAGACATGACCGAGACACGCCTCGGTCAATAACCAATAGCGGTACCTGGATGCCCATATTGGTTCCTACATATTCTACGAAGATCTTTATCGGTCAAACCGCACAACAACATACGTTGTTCCTTTGTCATCGGTATGTTACTTGCCCGAGATTTGATCGTCGGTATCCAATACCTAGTTCAATCTCGTTACGGCAAGTCTCTTTACTCGCTCCATAATACATCATCTCATAACTAACTCATTAGTTACATGCTTGCAAGGCTTAGGTGATGAGTATTACCGAGAGGGCCCAGAGATACCTCTCCGATAATCGGAGTGACAAATCCTAATCTCGAATTATGCCAACTCAACATGTACCTTCGAAACACCAGAGAGCACCTTTATAATCACCCAGCTTATGTTGTGACGCTTGGTAGCACACAAAGTGTTCTTCCGTAAACGGAGTTGCACAATCTCATAGTTGCGGGAACTTTGTATAAGTCATGAAGAAAGCAATAGCAAGATACTAAACGATCAAGTGCTAGGCTAACAAAATGGGTCATGTCAATCACATCATTCTTCTAATGATGTGATCCCACTAATCAAATGACAACACATGTCTATGGTCAGGAAACATAACCATCTTTGATTAATGAGCTAGTCAAGTAGAGGCATACTAGTGACTATAGTTTTGTCTATGTATTCACACATGTATTATGTTTCCGGTTAATACAATTCTAGCATGAATAATAAACATTTATCATGATATGAGGAAATAAATAATAACTTTATTATTGCCTCTAGGGCATATTTCCTTCAGTCGCTTCTACCACCGTCTCCGCTGCGACGAAAACCAGGCGGACTGCGATGGGAGTCGACCATGAGGACCTCCGCCGCGGGGTCACAAGTCCCGCTCTCGGAAAAAAGTATTTGCGAAATCAGTCAACAGGTCGACCGATCTGCTGGGAAATATGTCGGGCTCGATCACCACGACTTGAGGGGTGAACGCCTGACGAGCACCGCGTGTCTCACCCACCGCTGGAGTCGCGAACGCCCAGACCGCTTGCGGTGGCGTCTAGCAGAGTGAGACGACGACGCGATGACCGACTGGTACGGGGAAGAAGGCTGCCGAAGGAGGACGCCGCAGGAACTCGCACGGAAGTGCGACGAGCTACGAACCGGGAGCGCCTCGACATCGAGGGGGGCCTCCTGGAGCCAGGCGGAGTCGTCGGCGACAAAAGTGAGCACGCCGAGTCAGAACTGGCAGCCCATGACCAAACCGCCGCTGGAAACCATGCTGATGAAGATCAAAGAAAATGCAACCTCACCGAAAGTCGCTAAGACGCTTTGCCCCAAGATGGGAGCCAACTGTCGTGGTTCTAAGTCTGACAGTAAGTATAGGGGGTATGAATGAGGAGGCAAGGTCCTAGCTACGGTGAGGTTGTACGCAAGTGTTTACGAGTTCAAGCCCCTCTCGGAGGAGGTAAAAGCCCTACGTCTCGGTGCCCTGAGGCGGTCGACTAGATTATGGGAGTGTGTGTTATAGGGGGTGCGAACCCTTGTCCCAGAGGAGGGGGGTGGCTTATATAGAGTGCGCCAGGACCCCAGCCATTCCGCATTACAAGGAGTTCAATATACATAAAGACGGGGTGTTACTGATAACGCCAGCCATAAGTGCTATTAATGATCTTAAAGACTACGGAGTGAATGCTCAACCGTTGCAGTTCTGAGTGACTCCTGGTCTTCAATAGGTCGAGTGGTTTCTTGAATGGTCGAGTGACATCAGGAAGGAGGGGTACCCGAGTGATTGATTGGTCGAGTGGATTGCACTCAACACCTTCACTGGGCACTCCTTGTTGTTTCTTGGGCTTCTTTGCTTCTAGGGTAGTGACCTTGGGTAGAGCGTATAGGTCAGGCCCATGACCCTACGCAAGGTCTATATCAAGGTTTGCCTGGAGAAGGGCTTCCCTGGCGGCACTCGACGGGTCGTCTGGAGTGTGGTATGCATCAAAGAGCGATGACGGCAGTACAGTCAGAGCGGTCACAGGATCTGAAGCATGGAGTGGTGTGGGCGCGACAGAGACTTGAACAGTCGACGCCGAAGGACGGTCAGTCGACAGTGGATTGGCAAAAGTAACATTGGCCCGAGCCAGATCTCCGGATCGCTGAACGATCGTCTCTGGTGCCGATGTCGACTGAGGCACCTGACCCTCGGTCGTCCTCCCGCTTGAGGCCCTGCCCCTCCTTCTCCTCTCTTTCAGAGACACTTCTTCCTCATCATCTGGAAGATCAATGACGTCCCGTGGAGCTGCAGCAAAAAGCAACCGTAAGAGTTCAATCGACCGACAACCCAGTCGGCAGAACAAATTCAAGATGGCAAGAGCGTACCAGCTTGGAAGTAGCCGCGTCATTAGGCTCCTCATCACCCGGGGCCTTGTCAACGTCCATGGAGGTCGCGGAAGTTGCAGCACTGAAAATTTCATAATCCATTCGGTCATAGTGGAAGTATGGGTCGGTAGAGAAAACACCAAAAGATAGAACACTCACACAGAAGCAACAGGAACATCCATCTTGATCTTGGGCAAAGTCTTCCGAGACTTCGAAGGGACGACCTTGGGCTGCTTGGCGGCCTTCTCTGTCGGCTCCAGAGTCGAAGTCCGAGTGCGCTTATGTACTTGCATACTCGGAGCCACAACCTTGCCACGCCCGCCCGCTGGATCATGGAACTGCTTGGATCGATGCTCTGTGAGAGGTGGTGAGTCGACTTCCTCTTCGTCGTCCGACTAATCGCTCTCTTCATCATCGTCATCAGGGGATTGCCAGTCGCCGCTCTCTTTTGCGCTGTCCTCTCCCTCCTGGTCTTGCTCCAGGGCTTGTTCACCATTGGGCATTGAGTACATCTCCTACAAGACAAGAAGTCAATCAAACATCAGTCGGATTCAGAAACAGTTACAAAACAGATTGAAGTACACTCGGTAGCAAGGATCAGACCTTGTCCGGCTGGTTGTCAGTGTCGAATGGATCGACTCTCCTGGCTCCCCTGGGGTTATCCTTGTTTCCGGTAATGCCCTTCAGCCACAGGGCCACCATCTCATCTGTAACCTCCTCTGGGTGAACCCGAGCGGTGTCATTGGCACCCGAGTACATCCACATCGAGTGGTCACGAGCTTGGAGTGGCTGGATGCGTCGACTGAGAAACACCTCCAACAAGTCCATGCCAGTTACACCCTGACGGACCAACTGGACTACCCTCTCGACCAACATGTTCGTCTCTACTTTCTCCGCCGCGGTCACGGTCAGTGAAGAAGGCTGTTGGGCACGATCTAAGGAGAAAGGGGGAAGACCGGTCGACTGACAGGGGGTCGCAATATCCTGGCAATAGAACCAGGTCGACTGCCAGCCCCTGACCGACTCGGGAAGTGTCATGGTAGGGAAAGTGCTCCTCTTTCTCATTTGGATCCCTAGACCCCCGCACATCTGGATCACGTCCGTCCTCAAGTCACTCGAATTCGCCTTCTTCACGGTCTGGGAGTGGATCGTAAAAATGTGTTTGAAGAGACCCCAGTGCGGTCGACACCCAAGAAGTTCTCGCACATGGACACGAACGCAGCAAGATACGTGATGGTGTTGGGAGAGAAGTGGTGAAGCCGAGCACCGAAAAAGTTCAAGAATCCCCGAAAAAAGGATGTGGAGGAAGAGAGAAGCCACGGTCGACATGGGTAGCAAGAAGGACACACTCACCCGACCGCGGCTAAGGCTCCGTCTCCCCCTCCGGCAACCTCGCGGCCCCGACAGCAATCAAACCAGAGGCGGCCAGCTCTTCCAGATCCTCTAACCGGAGCGAAGATCGGATCCAATCGCCCTGGATCCAGCCCGGCGGCAGAGCAGACCTCGACGACGATCCCCGATTTGTCTTCTTGCCTTTTGCCGTCCCCGTCGCCTTTTTCGCGCGCTCCAGCGCCGCCGTCTTGTCCTTCACCATGGTGGCGAGCTGCGCACTGGCGGGGCGGCGGCGTCGAGGGCGGAGGAAGATGTGATGGAGAAGCAGAGAAAGAAGAAGGGGAATGAGGGCGCACAGTGCAGACGCCTCGGCCCCGACGCCTTTTAAGGACCCACTTCCGAGTGGCTGACGCGTGGGCCCGAGCAATCCTGTCAAATTCCGCAGCAGTCGCAAGCCGAGTACGTGGCGAAAAAGGTGGTGCGGAAATTGAGGCACCCCTATCTGTCCGTCCCGCTTACTACGGCGCGCTCCCCCCTGTGCGCTTCCCTAAATTTTCGAATCCCGTGAGATCCGGGATCCGCAGTAACCAATCGCGCCAAAGATTTTGCATCGAAGCAACACTCGACGAGTGCCAGCATAAGTCCACTCGACAACTTCTGAATCAATCAAGGCGACTGAAACGAAGCCGAAGTTCCAGCATGGGCCTCCAATCAAGCATGGGTACTTGTGAAGCACAAGAATCAAGGCAGGACCAACTTCAACCTTCTTGCCACTCGGTCCTCAATCCATTCGGGGGCTAATGACGATGCCATGGACCTAGGGTAGGGTCATAGGCATGACCTATACTCCCCACCCAAGGTCATTACCCTAGAAGCAAAGGCATTCAAAGAACAGCAAAGAGTATCAATTGAAGTCGTCGAGTGATTTCCACTCGACCAGTCATCTCACTCGGATACCCCTCCCTCCTAATTTCACTCGACCAAGACGAAGCCATTCGACTGTACAAGAAACCACTCGACCTACAGGAGACCAGGAGTCACTCAGGACGGCAATGGTCAGGCGTTCACTCGTAGTCTTAAAAGTCATTAAATACACTTTATAGCTGGCGTTATCAGTAACGCCCTATCTTAATGTACATTTAACCCCTGTAACGGAGGTGGGCCGGGGTCCTGACGCACTCTATATAAGCCACCCCCCTCCTCTCGGACAAGAATTCGCACCCCTTGTAACACACACCTATATTCCAGTCAACCGCCTCAAGGCACCGAGTCGTAGTGCTTTTACCTCCGCCGAGATGGGCATGAACTCGTAAACTCGTGTGTACAACCTCGCCGTAGCTAGGGCCTCGCCTCCTCATACGTACCCCCTATTCTTACTGTCAGACTTAGTGCCACGACAGCGAGCGCGCCCGGGCGCTCCCGTATCCACTCCATATTTAGGCTGGATACGAGGGGTGCCGGTCAGCCCAGGCGTTTGAGGCCCGTTTAGGTCATATTTAGGCTGGATACGAGGGATGCTGGTCAGCCCGGGCGTTTAAGGCCCGTTTAGGTCGCATTTTTGTGATCGATCAGTGCCTTTCACCGGGGCGTTTGAGGCGGGCTGTAGATGCTCTGATGTACCATGTGTTTGCACAAGTGAACAAGTTAGCTTGTGACAGGTTTCATTTGTACATGCGCGTTGTTCTGTACTTGGTCCAGAAGGTTGTGTGCCAGTTTAACAAGTTTGTAGAGGCTTCCGTTAAGAGTAAGAGTCGATTGTGTCCATGCATAAATAAACCAACTTTTGTTGCTAGAGAAAATGGTCGAATGAGAATCTGGCATTCGTTGCCTGAAACCTACTCTGTTTTATCTCCTCTGTTTTCTCTCGTTTCAGTCAGAGGAGAAGAAGCAGGCTGGCGGCTAACTTATTACACCTTCCACAAACAGTCAGATTAAAAACTGATAAGCATCTTACACTGGTCGATACCGAATTGCAGGCACAGGCTTCAGCATTTTCAGAATCAAAGCAATCATTCATAACTCGACTCGCTGCAAACAGAAACCCCCCCGAACTGCATTCCTGGCAATCACTCCGGCAGCAGCAAGGCCAACCTTCAGTGAAAACGCTGCGTCATCGTTTATTTTGATACAACTACAACATTTCTATAACATGTACTAGCAGTACCCATGTCCCAAAAGCATGATTAAAACATTTTTTCCTTAAAAATGTAATTAACAAAAAAAAAAGTTTAGATTCATCCAATAGAAATTGTACCTTTAGATTTGTCATGGAAAATAGTTTCAGTCTACACCTTTTCATTGCATTATATACTACCATACACATATAAAAAGTAATAGCAGCCAAAATTGTATCTTAAAAACTATGAAGGGAGTAGTAACAAAGGGTTCTATCTAGAAGCATCTGCGGGAATTCAAGACCTAGAGCGAGAAAAACAGAAATAAAACAAAATCCATCGAGAACTCCATGGTGTTCCCCACGCAGAATTATTTTTGTGTAATGATCGATGATTGTGTAACCGCCTTGATGTGAAATCGTATGCACAAATAATAGAGATTGATCTCAAGCTGAAAACAAGATGCAGCCACCTCCACGGACTACTATCAAATAAGCAAGTTATAGTGCTACCCATCTTTTCTTGGCTCCTGCATGTTTTCCACACATGATTGTTTTCTGGAAACGAGAAAAATATTTATAATTTTTCTTGTTTTTTACAATTCATGACTCTGGTGTTTCTTTCCTAGATTATAAATATCAGAAATATGGTTGCCTCGATTCTGAAATACTCAGAATGCATGCAGTCACCTTCTGATTTTAACCACTAAAATGTTGGAAATATTTTGATCACCCTATGGAAAAAGTATATCATTAGATCCATATTGAGAAGCACTTCTTTTCCAATTTCTATGACATCTGGTGGTAAGTTGTGATCAGAGTGATGAATCGGAGACCGCTGAAGTTAGTGTTTGAGGGGAGGACATAGTACTGTGTAGTACTGAATTTACTAATCATTGTTCAGAAGGGTTTGGATGGTCCAAATTCACAAGCCTTGATCATTACTTACACGTCACAATACTAGATCACTGCAATAAGATGCTTATACTTCCTAACTTCCCATGGCTGCAACTGCAAAATAAACCTCAATTGTGGGTTGGAAACAGACGATCTGGGGGAGAGAGGAAAGAGCCGAGAAATCAAGGGAGTGGGTTCCCGGGAAGTTACAAGGGGTTTTTGGTGCGAGGTCCCGAACCGTGAGATGAAACAGAAATCTGTGTGGAGGCTTGGAGCTGAAACTAGAGAGATACTGTTGCAGAGCCATGACAGCCACATCATCCACGCTGTTGCTTCAGTGTCATAGGCCGTCGAAGCTCAAAATTCAGAAAAATCAGAAATGATGCTGCAAAGTTGCACTGGACTGGAGCTTATGCGCAACATTACAGGCATCTTGGTAGAGCAAGAAGCAAGACTACCATGGAAAGCGAACAGTGTCGCTTATTTATTTAACACTATTTTAAGCTGCCTACCAAAACAAAAAGCGCAAACTAAGGTGGCATATTGCTAGCCTTCTGGAGCACTGTCTGTTCAGGGAAAATAAGTCCCTAACAAAACATGAATATAGCAATCCAAGCACAGCATGCTAATGTTTTGATAACAGTATTTTTCTACTTGAAACATGCCACATGCAAAGAGTTTTTTCTTTTCAAACCATTAGCAGTAGAGAAAATTGATTTCAAAAGTTAGAGCATTAGCACAGTTTGACATATTATATCGTTAGCAGACAACTGATCATTTACCAAGTCACTGTCCATAAGATGCAAATATAAGTTTAGAATTTAAGCTGCATGATGATCATTGGCCATGTCTTCTACTACATCACCTTCGCTCTACGCCAAGTTAACCGAATACATGGAGGTAGGAGTTCCCCAAAACCATTGGTATGCAGAAACCAATACAGACAACAGAAAGTTCAGTACAAATTTGGATAACTAATCACCCAAGGTCACTCCATATATAGTGAACCACCACACTCTAAACATAAAAGCACGCATATATCAGTCAGAGAAAACAATAGCCCAGTTCAAGCAAACATACCAAGAAGACTGTTCCATAGCACAAAGAACTAGTGCTTGTCGAGGATCCACTTGTTATAAAGCCACCAACTCAGACTGATGTCAAATGTGCAATGACTGTAACTCTGCATACAACGGCACATATGGCAGATAAGGCGGCTTGCCATCTTCAAGATTGGAGATCAGATTGACTTGCTGAAGATCCATATTATAGCACATGAATGTGGTGTTCCACCCAGCAGTGAAGAATATCATGTTGCATTCCGGATGAATTGCAATCCAATCAAAATCCATCGCAAACCAATTAAGACCATCATCAAGGTAGGCATCTATCCCTCCAAATATGTATGAAGCTTCGACGCTGTGCTTCAGTATCCATTCCCTGCTTTGATAGTTGTCCAGAACATAGACTACTAATCGAATGACACCATCTCCATCTCTCAGAAAATTGGCATAATGCAAGCGGCCCTGCGATCGCTGAATAAAACCATCGACCAAACCACCAGGGACACTGAAGCTCATCCATGTTTCCGCCTCTGTATCTACCACGGCTAGGCGATGGGATAACCAAGAAGCGCTGGCTTGAAAATGCAGACAGCCATTAAGAAAGACAGGCGCCAAATGACGACTGAGCCTGATTTCTTCGTTCCATCTCTTCTTCTTATAAAGCCATCCTCCAGTTTCAGACGAATACACTGCCACCCCAGTTATGCCAGGATCCCAATCCCAGGGAAACGTTGAGTCCTGCTCCTCTACCAACTCAAACACATGGAAATGCGGCGACAGGGCGGGGTCGAAGCCCAAACGTGCGGCGGCTACCTCGCTGGTGGCCTTGCCGGAGCTCGGCAACACGACCCACTTCTTCGTGGCGGGATTGCACACGACGTAACGGGACTCTTCACCCTCGGCGGAGGCGTCGCACCAGCAGCAGAGGAGGAGGCCGTTGCAGCAGTCCAACAGATGGATGCGCTCATGGTTGGGCAGGAAGGAGCAAGAGGTATCGATCGGAGGGCACCGTCTCCCCGGTAAACTGGTGAAGTGGAGAGGTGGTTGCAGAAGCCACTCGCCGGCGTACTTGTTGCCGTAGAAGAAGCCGGCCGGGGTTTGGGGGAGCCTTTTTTGGTGGTCAGGGTGGTCGATGAGGGCTAGCCAGTGGCTGGACACGCACCTGAAGCGGAGGAGCGACTTGGCGGGGACGCGCGAGAGGATCTCGACGAGGAGATCGTCGGTGAGCCTGTCGGTCGCCGTCCCGATCTGCTTCGTGTACCGGGCATGAGGAGAAGCGAGGCCTTCCTCCCCCGGCTGAGAGATATCTGCGGCGTCGGACATGGCGGCGGCAGAAAGCGGCGGCGAGCCGGCGGCGCCGTCTCTAGAGGGACGGAGAGTGAAACCTACTATGTCAGAGCATCCCCATCCCTCCCCTAAAAAAAAAGAGCATCCCATCCCTCTCCCCCCAGTCGACGGGAGTGAGGCCGAGGCTTAACAGATTGGGCCGTCCAGCGCGAGTACATGGGCTCAGCCGTGTCGCGACTAATTTGAATTGGAAGAATAGGGCATGTTCACCTAAAAAAAAAAGCTCAAAAAAAAAGGAAGAATAGGGCCCGCAGATACAACATAAGACATTTACAATTTGATTCCTTTGTCTTCGAGAAAAGTACAATTTGATTTCTAAAGGAAATGGTGAAGGCGTATTGTTTGGGAATTTTGCTGCACGACAATTTTGACTTAAATTAAGTAGATCAATTATCATCAACGATCGTATCGAGGTTCCACATAAGAATGGCACTGCCGGAGGAAAGAAGCATTTTCATTCTAATTCCTTTCCATAGGATAACTAGGAAAAATCATTCCTAAACACTATGAACGCAAGGATGCTTTCATCCTCAAAAAAGAAAAAGAAACACAAGGATACTTTCACCGGGCGGCATTGCCCGGTTAGCAATCTCCAACCAAACAATCAACACAAGGACACTTTCAGTTTTGTCTTGGATGCTTGAAGCTGAAACTAGGTGACGGTGTCCCAGTTAAGGGGCCTCTCATCGCTACTATTCTTGGCCTGGTGGGCCGTGCTAAGGACCCCCTTTATCGGTTTCGTCCTGGGCCACGTAGGACGACCCATGGCGGATAACAAGAAGATTCCAGGCGACTTGACGTGCAAGACAAGAAGCTGGATTCGTGGAGGGTTCTACCTCCCTGTACATAGCCGGCTAGGAGCCTTGTACCCTAGGGTCCCCGGTATGTTATATAAGCGGGGCTCCCGACTTGTAGATAGATATCACACAATCTCTCAGTATTTTGTACTCTCCATACACTCCAACGCAATAAAGCAAAGAGTAGGACGTAGGGTATTATCTCTATCGTGAGAGCCTGAACCTGGGTAAATCATGTATCCTTGTTACCATCGCGCCAAGTAGCCTAGTTTAAGGATACTCTACCGAGGGGATCTGTCAGATTTAGGTCTGACGGTGATATCCCATGTAGGTTCTGCTAGGTGAACATCGCGGTTGATGGGAGTTCGCATCAATGCTTAGATCGGTTCCATGATGACCTTTGTACCAAGGCATAGGTTCATCTTCGACGTCGCCACCTTCGTTGCCAACTCGACTGGTCACCCTTTGGTTCCTTGGGGAAAAGACATGGAACCTTTTGTAGTCCAATTCGGATCTCAAAGGGCATCACCCGTGTCGCCTAGGGTTAGGCGACGCGGGAGCCGACCGGGTTTTCCTCCAGACCATTGGTCACTTTCAACCCACCCGCCACTTGAGGAGGAGGGTTAGGCAACCCACCCAACAATGTGCATTATCCCTCATCGATAGATGAAGATTTATCACTTCCATCCCACCCTCCACTTGAGGAGGAGGGTCAGGCGAAGAATTCCATGAGTGTAGGATCCTGCAGGTTGAGGAACGCATCCGTGAGCGAGAGCGAAAGCAGGTGTTAAGGCATATCCCTCTCGATGTAGTTTTGGTGATTGATGACAACATGTTTGCGGACTAATCGTGTGCTGTGAGCATTTCAGAGATTCATACTTTGGCACCAGACGATTCCTTCCCCTCGGAGTTTTAATCAAGACGGTGTAGCTCTTTCATTTCTGTTTTGGTGGACTTGTTTCGTAGGAGTCACCGTACTATCAAGAGGGGGTCTGCTTTGGTAAGGCTAGGGTGGAATCAACACGTACACATCCTTTTCACACCCACTGAGCCTTCCCGCTTTGATGGAGGTTTTCTTCCCTTTCTATGAGTATGATTTGGTCCCAGCGGTAGTACCGCGGTGCCCAGCGGTAGTACCGCTCAAGAGCCACAGGCGGCAGTACTTCTCTGCAGCGGTAGTACCGCCTGTGGGTCCTCAGCCGTAGTACCGTTGAGGTACCGAGCTCCTACCGCCTCGACTCAAGGGGATCGTCTCTCATGTTGGATTGTGCGGCACTAAGCAGCACAGTAGAGAGCGGTAGTACCACCCTACCACCGCGGCAGTACCGCCCTGGGTCTGATTCCTGCTCATACGCTAGCCCTCCCAGACGGCACGACAGTATCCCGAGGGGGAGCAGTAGTACCACTGGGCCTAGCGGTAGTACTGTTGCCCCCTGCGGTAGTACCGCCCTCTTTGGGGCTGTTTTGGGGGGTAACGGTTGGATTGTTCCCCCCTCTATAAAAGGAGGTCTTCTTCTCCAAAGTTGACCTACCTCTTCCCCCAAAAGCTCCATTGTTGCTCCAAGCTCCATTTTCACCCGATCTCTCTCCCTAGCCAATCAAACTTGTTGATTTGCTCAGGATTGGTTGAGAAGGCCCGATCTCGCGCTCCACCAAGAGAAATTTGATTCCCCACTAATCCCTAGCGGATCTTGTTACTCTTGGGTGTTTGAGCACCCTAGACGGTTGAGGTCACCGCGGAGCCATAGTCCATTGTGGTGAAGCTTCGTGGTGTCGATGGGAGCCTCCAATTAAGTTGTGGTGATTGCCCCAACCTTGTTTGTAAAGGTTCGGTCGCCGCCTTCAAGGGCACCAATAGTGGAATCATGGCATCTCGCATTGTGTGAGGGCGTGAGTAGAATACGGTGGCCCTAGTGGCTTCTTGGGAGCATTGTGCCTCCGACCGCCGAACGGAGACGATTTCCTCAAAAGGAAGGAACTTCGGTAACACATCCTCGTCTTCACCGGCTCCACTCTTGGTTATCTCGTGCCTTTACTTGTGCAAGCTTATTTGTGTTGTATGCCTTGCTTGCTTGTGTGCTTGTTGTTGTTGCATCATATAGGTTGCTCACCTAGTTGCATATCTAGACAACCTACCTTGATGCAAAGTTTAATTTGGTAAAGAAAAGCTAAAAATTGTTAGTTGCCTATTCACGCCCCCCTCTAGTCAACTATATTGATCCTTTCAATTGGCATCAGAGCCTCGTCTCTTTATAAGGACTTTGCCGTCCGAAGAGTATGGTTGACACCGTAGACGGTGGGGAGGAGCACTCCGGTGTGAATCCGAGCTCGTCTCTGACGATCGGGAACCATGGTCTCGTGAGGAATTCAATGTGGCCTTGGACACATTGAAAACCTCCATGACAACCGAGGTTGAAAGCATGTTTAATAAATTCTTAGAAGGACTTAAACTATCTACCTCGCCGATGAAAGTGGGTGATCCCACTACCAAGGTGATGGATGCTTACACCGACAAGGGGGAAGCTACTAGTGAAAAGGGTCCTTCTACTAGTGGTAGAAATGGCACCGACATCTTTGCCCATGTGGAACCTCCAATTTATGGAGGACCGATTCCCTCTACTCATTTAAATCATGCCGACCCACCTCCTAAGATTGTGAAAAATGAAGATTTTGATGCTTGGGTCTATCACTTTAAGCGTCATTCAAAACATGTTAATACTAATCTTTGGAGAACTATTGAAGAAGGTTTCTATCCGCATGACCCAAGCAACTTCACTCCAAGAGAAGTCGCGGATAATCAATTCAACGAGAATGCTCTCTTCATCATTCAAGATGCAATTCCACATGAAGACATTGCTCATCTCCGACCATTCACCATGGCCAAGGAAGCATGGCACCATGTTGTTTCCCTCTACAAGGGAAGTGCTAGCATTCAACGCTCCAACTATGAAGTGGTGCAAGATGAAGCCGATGAGTTTGCAATGAATGAAGATGAAGAACCTCGTGTGCTTTACCGGAGATTGACCACTCTCGCGGTATTACTCTGAGATCATGGGAGTAAGGATACGGATGACAATTGGATCAAGCGCAAGTTCCTCAAGGCCATGATGCCCTACCACAAGGCCATGTCCTCCGTCATCCGTCAAAGACCGGACTTCCACTCCTTGTCCTCAAATGAAGTGTTGGATGAGTTTGTGGCAATGAGGATCTTGGACAAGACCGCCGACAACGCGGTGTTGCGTTCTCAAAGAGCAAAGAAGCCCAACCTTGCCTTGAAGGCCAAGGTTATTGTGGAAGAAGAGGAAGACGAGGAGAGCAACCCCGAAGATACAAAATATGATTATGATGAACACATGGCTCTTGCTTCAAGGCAATTTTGGAGCAAGAAGAACACAAGGCCCAACTTCAACAAGAACAACTCAAGTGGTCTCAAGGGCAAGTAACGTGTGAGAACATGTTACAATTGTGGCAATGTGAGCCACTTTGTTGTGGATTGCCCTTACGAGAAGCGGGAAGACAATGGTGGCAAGCTCATCCGAAAAGACAAAGCCAAGTCCTTCCCCAACAAGAACAACTTCACCAAAAAGACTCCAACTCGAGGGTTGGTGGTTCAATAAGAATACCATGAGGATGACGAGGATGATGAAGATGATGAAGCAATGACCATGGCCGCCATTGCCATTGCCAAAACTCCACGGGTGTCTCTCTTCGATTCACCCAACGAGAACATCATCGCCAAGTGCCTCATGGCTAAAGCCTCTAACAAGGTAACTCCCAACATCAAAACCACCATCATTACTAATCCCTCCTTGACGGATTGCATTGATGAAAGTGAGGGGTCTAATGAGGAAGTGAATGAATTTGAGTCTTTTATGAGTAAGCTCAAGGGCAAATCCAAGAAGCACTTCATTGATCTCTTGGAACAACTTGGTGAAGCCAATGACATGATCGAGGCTCATGAAGAAACCATCTCTAAGATGGAAGGTCATAGTCGTGACTATGCCGATGAGATATCGGATCTCTCTAATGCTCTTGAGGAAGAGCGTGGGCATCGTTTGGCTCTTGAGGAGTCACACAACGATGACCATGCTAAATTAAAGAAAGATCTTGATCATGCTCCTGTTGTATCTCGTGTGCTAAATTCCGAGAAGGCTAAACTTGGGGGTTGACCATGCTAGACTCAAGGAGGAGTTTTATTTACTCGACAAGGCCCACAAGGTCTTGAAGGGTGCTCATGCTAGCCTCAAGGAGTCTCATGATCAACTCCAAGTGAAGCTAACCAAGGAAAAAGCCACCTTTCCTCATATGGTATTAACTGATAATGCAAATGCCACTAACCCGTGTTGTGAGCACGTGCATCTTGTGGAGGATAATGCCAAGTTGAAGGAGCAACTTGAGAAAGGCCTTGTGACGTGCATACAAGGTGAGAAGAACCTCAGTGACCTTTTGAGCAATCAAAAGGAAGTTGTGGACAAGGAGGGAATTGGGTTTGCACCCAAGTCCAAGAACAAGAAGAAGAATGACAAGACCAAACGACCTCCCCCTCTCAAGCAAACTTTTGTGAAGGAGGGAGAGGGTGCTTCAAAGTAGAAGAAGAACCATGTGAAGGGTGGTGGTGTCAAAAAGGACAATGCCACCCCTTCCAACAAAGCCGACGACTTTAATCCCTCTTATGTGTTGTGTCATGCTAGTGATGGGCATGTTTATGCTAAATTTGTTGGTTCTCCTTATGCGTACATTGAATGGTCTATTTGGGTTCCTAAGACCCTTGTTACTAACAACAAAGGCCCATTACAAAATGGGTTCCTAAAATCAAGCATTGATCTCTTCTAGGTGTTTGCTTCTGGTGGGGGTCATGGTTGCTCGATAGTGGAGCCACAAATCATATGACCGGAAGCAAGGATTTGGTGGTGGACGTGCACAAGATCCCATCTATGCCCACCAATGTCGAGTGGGGTGATGCCTCGTCTTCTAAGGTATTGGGTTGTCGGGGCGTCTCTCTGTGGCCACGAGCACCTATGGGGCAGGGGGGCCCTTCTAGTCCGGCAAGGGAGCGGAGGGCGTGCGCAGAGCAGATTGAGGTCGGGCGCGCGGGGGAGACGGGCGATTTTTACCCAGCTTCGGAGCTCTCCGGAGAGATAAAACCCCATCGCTGCTTCGCTTTGTATTTGTTCTTGCTCGAAGCGCGCGTATGGTGGTGTTGATCTACGAATCGGAACCCCAGTGTGGGAAAAGTTCGAACCGCCAACCTCTTCTACGTGCGCATGGGCCTCCCTTTATAGTCTAAGGGCAGGTGGCGGTGTAGGAAGGGGGTAGGAAGGTAAAACACAGGTTGGTACAACAAGGACCAACAAAGTGTCCCTACCTAACTCGACGGCAGGGACAAGGGCATTTAATGCCCGTCCGTCGCCCTAACAAAGGCAAAGAAACGACCGTTAGGTGCGCCACCGATCGCCACGATGGCCTCCTTGTCGCTTTCGCCGCCACCTAGCACCGCATGGCTGCGCGCCTATGCCACGCGCTTCGGATGGCCCAGGGGTGACATGTCGTTGGATGCACTGGAGCTTGGGTGCAGGATGGCAGCCTTGCCGCGGCAAGCGCCTTGCCGCTGCCCTTCTCTTTGTTGCGCCGCAAGCTTGCCGCCGCTGGCCTTGCCGGGGGCGCTGCGGGCGTCGCGGCAAGTTCCTCTGGAGCGCCTTGGTTGGCCTTCCCGGCAAGCTCCTCTTGCCGAGGCCTTTGTCTTCTTAGTTGATACTTTGTTCTTGAATGGCAGTAATAGGAAATGACGGAGGGTCTTGGCGGGCGCCCGGCTAGCCTTGCCGCGGGGTGCTGCGACTGCCCGTGCACAAGTTCGGGGTACTAAGGCACCCCTACTTTAGTAGACCGACAGGAGCCCCCGGCCTGGGCCATACACGGTGCCGAGCGTTGTTGGGCCAGGCCCAAAACAGTGCACGGGCACGCGCGGCCTGGGTCCACACGCAATCGGACTCCGTGTCCACCGTGTCCTCTCGCAACGGCACGCGTCGATTGCAACGTCGTGGGAGGCGTGGGTAGTGTGCGCGATTTTCAAGGCGTCCACCCCTGTGATCATGGGGCAGGGTGAGGTCACTTCATCTGTCGCCTGCCGCCTCCCGCCACGCTGCTCCCATGCTGCGATGGGGTCGTGGGCGTGAAGGTGGGAAGCAGAGCCGTCCACGGGCGGAGGTGGTGGGTCGGCCCGTGCCTCTGCTCTCCCGTGCTCCGATTGGCTGAGCGGGCGGCCGAGCCCCGCCTCCTCCTAAAAAGGGCGGAAGGGGGCGCAAGAATCCGCACTTCCTCCTCTTCTCCTTTCTTCAACCCCTGCTACTCTTCCTCCCACCCGCCATGGAGGAAGGGAACCCTGGTCCTTCATCGGTGGCGGCAAGGGTCGCCACCAGGCAGCGCGCCTCTCCCTATCCTGCGCCAGTGGTGGCGGAGCCAGCCACGAGGGGAAGAGGGAGGGGGCGAGGTCGTGGGCGAGGTCGAGGGCGTGGTCGGAGCGCTCGGGGAAGAGGCGGCCGGGGCGGTGCGCCACCCCCGCCTCCGCCGGCAGCTCTTCTCCTCGAGGCGGTCCACACCGGGCGATCCACGGAGTTCTTCGTCTGCTGCGCCGGCACCTCGTCGTCGCCTCCGTCTTCCGCTCTTATTTGCGCGATGGAGCCGGACCCGCCCAAGATGTTGGAATTGCGCATGAGGGGCTGTGGGATCAGCGGCACGCGAGTTAGTGTCGTATCCCCAGCCCCCGGCGTGATGTATTTCGATCGAGGGTGGAAGACGTTCGCCCGCATCCACAGCTTGATTTGGGGTTCACCTCCATTTTAAGTTAATGGAGGGCGATCTTCTCGCCGTCAAGGTCTTCAGAGGACTCCGCACCGGCGAGATGTTGCGTGGACAGCTCCTCCGATAGCGAAGACTCCCCCTCGAGCGAGAGTGACGAGGAGGAGAGCGACAGCGATGACGAGGACGGTGGTGGGTCCGACTAGGCGTCGGCCGTCGCCTCGCGCGCCACCGGCGACCCCATCATCCGGGTTGCCGGCCTTCTGAACTTCCCCGGGGTCGTCTCCTTGGGCGGCTGGCGTAGGGAGGCTGCGGAAGAGGAAGAGGGGTGGCGGCAAGGCCGTCAAGTCGGAGTACGAGGGCGTGGTGCCCTCGACAGCGTGCTGACGTCCTGCCGCCCCGTCTTCGAGCTCTGCTTCCGGCGCCTCCATCTCCGCCAAGCCCCTGGCCGGCCCCCGGGATGTTCTCTTGGTGTCTTCTGGCACCCGTAGCTCACCTAGGCACCCCTTTTGCTCTTCCCGGCAAACTTCTCTTGCCGGGGCCTCCTTGACCTACCTCCTGAAGAGAGAAACAGGAGAGGGATTACGGGCATCTTATCTTTTTAATTTGTAAGCCTTCGGGCCTTAGCTGCATTGAAAACTTGTAATCATCTCTTTCATGTTTTTCATCCTCTATGGACTTGTACTGGAGTGGGATGTTTTTTAACGAAAAGAGGGGAATGCTTGCCGGGTTATATCCTTTACTCGATTCTGTGCCTTGTATGTTTCCACCCTACACTATGAGGGAACTTGCGGCAAAGCACACTTGTCTTGTCAGGAACATCAAGAGCCACCGGCGGTGCTGTTTTCGGCAAGAAACCTTGTTGGGTCAGTTGCAGCGCACTTGTATTGTTGAGCGGACTCGGAAACAAATCAAGGGCGCAATTGAACCGCGAGTCGATTCCTCTGCGCACAGGTTTTCCATACAAGGCACGCTCGTTCAAGGACGCGGCCTCGCATTCCCCAGTCCATAAGAGGATGCATGATGAGGGATGAAAAACTTATCTGATATCACAGCCCCCGGCGACTCTGGCTTGTCGGGGGTGAATCTTGGTATCTGCAGCCTCCGGCAACACTGGTTCGCTGAGACCTAGGTGCCGGCGCTCCTTTCTTTGTTCTTGTCGCTGACGTCACAGCCCCCGGGGGCCCTGGCTTGCCGCGAAGGAATCTTGGTGCTCGCAGCCCCCAGCAACGCCGGTTTGCCGGGGCCCAGGTGCCAGTACGCCCTTCTGTTCTTTCCTTGTCGCTGTTATTTCAGTCATGAAAACAACTTAGACAGCGCCGCAGTAAGTTACTTTTTGTGGCGTAACTTCATGTTAGGCAACGCAATGCTATGTTTCACCCTTTGTATGTTTATACTCTACGCTTTTAGGGGACTTGCCGGTGCATACACGCTTGCTGAGTGCGGAACATCAGCAGCCATTTGGCGGTGTTGCCTCCGGCAAGAAACCTCGTCGGGCTAGTTGCAGCGCGCTTTCATTGTTGAGCGGACTCGAAAACAAATCAAGGGTGTAACTTAGCCATGAGTCGGCTCCTCCGCGCACAAGTTTCCCATACAAAGGACGTCCCACGGCAAGGCTTGCTACGTTACATCCTCTACCCCATTACATCCCTTGTATGTTTTTACCCTCGCTTTTAGGAAGCTTGCCGCTAACACACTTGTCGAGTCTGGAACATCAGCAGCCACCGGCGGTGTTGTCTCCGCAAGAAACCTTGTCGGGCTAGTTGCAGCAAGACTTTCATTGTTGAGCGGACTCGAAACAAAGCAAGGGCTAAACTTAACCACGAGCTGGTTCCTCCGCGCATGTGTTTTCCATACAAGGCACGAACGCTCAAGGAATATAACATAAAACTTAGAACCGAAAGTGCTCAGACTCAAACTTGGGCAACTTAGCTTTTCCGTCTTCTGCGCTCGGCAAGGCCGCACTTCTCCCTTGATTTCCCCTTGTACGCCACCCTCACGCTTCAGTGGAACCCGCCGTGCAAACACACTTGCCGAAAAGGAACATTAGCAGCCCGCTGGCGGTGTTGCCTCCGGCAGGAAAAACTCGTCGGGCCAGTTGCAGCGCTCTTTTATCGTTGAGCGGACTCGAAACAGATCAAGGGCGCAACTTAGCCACGATTCGACCCCCTTTGCGCACAAGTTTTTCATACAAGGCACGGTCCTTCAAGGAATGTGACTCAAAAGTTTGGAGCTGAGTGCTCTCTTTGCTCTACTGGCCGGTGGAGCTCGATG
The DNA here is from genome assembly GCA_021437245.1 of Aegilops speltoides. Lineage (NCBI taxonomy): Eukaryota > Viridiplantae > Streptophyta > Magnoliopsida > Poales > Poaceae > Aegilops > Aegilops speltoides. Next base: position 489,177,792 of record CM038147.1, on the reverse strand, counting down.
GCGCGTCCTCGACGGCGGCGCAGCACTCCGGAGATGTGCGCTTGCTGGAGTGGGCACCAGAGCTGTTCTTGCCGGGCTTAGTCTTTGGTAGAACTGCCTTTGCCTTCTTGCACTTGCCGGTGGAGCTCGATGGTGCGTCCTCGACGGCAGCGCAGCACTCCGGAGAGGTGCGCTTGCCGGAGTGGGCATCAGAGCTGCTCTTGCCGGACTTAGTCTTTGGTAGAACTGCCTTTGCCTCCTTGCACTTGCCGGTGGAGCTCGACGGTGCGTCCTCGACGGCAGCGCAGCAGTCCGGAGAGGTGCGCTTGCTGGAGTGGGCATCAGAGCTGCTCTTGCTGGACTTAGCATTCTTATTCCCCCGGGGAGCTTCAGCGGCAAGTGGCTTGCGCTCGGCCGCGGCTGCTGCTTCCCGGTAGATCTTGTCGGTGCAGATAAGTGCATCCTTCTTGTCACCTTGGACAGAAATGACACTTATCGGACCAGGCATCTTAAGCACATTGTTGGCGTAGTGAGAGGCTGCCATGAACTTGGCGAGCGCTGGACGGCCTAGTATCCCATTGTAGGGCAATGGGAAATCAGCAACATCAAACGTGACCCTCTCTGTCCTGAAGTTCAGCTCGCTGCCAAACGTCACTGGTAGTGTGATCTTCCCCTTCGGCCTGCTCCTTCCCGGATTTAACCCTTGAAAGGTACCAGTTTCTTCGAGCTCGCTGTCGGGGATCTGGAGCTTCTTGAGCACTGCGGAGGAAATCAGGTTCAGGCCGGCCCCGCCGTCAACCAACATCTTCGTGACCTTGAGGTTGCGGATTGTTGGTGAGACCAACATTGGCAAGCACCCGACCGCAGTGATGCGATCAGGGTGATCCTCAACATCGAAGACGATGGGCGGCTTTGGACCACTTCGAGGCCTCTTGCGACTCGACGGACGGCTCACAGTGTTCACTTCGCACCCATCGCTTGAGTTGGCGGTGCGAGGTGTGCGAGAGGCACCGCCGTCGATGCACAACACCTCCATTGCCTTCTGAAACTCTTGGTCATCAGTCTCATCTTCCTCCATCTCATCATCCTCATCTTCATCTTCGTCCTTGTCGCGCCGCTGGGAGGCTGTCTCCTTGCCGCTGCTTGGCCTTGCTGCAGTGCCCTCCCCGGCGGGAAGCTTCTTGCGGATCCTCCGCCACCTCCTGGGCTCTCTCCTTGTCGCGGCGCCAGACTCAGCTTTCAGAGCTCCGCCATCCGCTCGACTTTCTTGCAGGTTTGGAGATCATGGCCCTTGGTGCGGTGGATCTTGCAATACCGCTTGCCGGAGCCATCCTGCTTGTCGGCGGCTACCACAGCCTCGCCAGAGTCATCAGCTTTGGCCTTGTCGGAGCCGCCTTTGTTGCCGGAATGCTCAACAGCTAGCACATACTTAGCCTTTCTCTTCCTGTTGTTCCGCCTCCGGTTCTTCCTTGCCGGGGCGGCATCCTCACCGCTGCACCCTTCGCTCCCGCAATCTCTCCGGGATTTTCCTCCTCCTCAGCCCGTGCACACTTGTCGGCGAGCATAAAGCTCGTGACATCTCGATCTTGCACATCGCCATCTCCTCCCTCATCTCGCGTTACGCGTTCGTGGAACGCGCCGATAACCGCGGCAGGTGGACGCTCGGATGTTGCGCCGCACCGCTGAATCTCTGATGTACTTGCTAGCAGGGCTCTCCTCCTTCTAGACGAAAGCAGATGCAGATCGCTCTCCTGCCATGGGGTTTGTGGTCACTGTGAAAGCGCCGACAAACCGATGACACAGTCCGCCCATGAAGAGATGGAGCCGCCCAGCAAGTGCATGAGCCAAGATCTCGACGTTGGGCTTGAGCACCGGGAAGTAGTTGGCGAGGATCTTCTCGTCGCGCCCTCGGCAGCTGCACCGCGATGGTGTAGATGCTTGAGGAACTCCGACGGATGTATCCCGCCATCGCACTTCTCGGGCACATCGGCTTGAAATTCTTGGTATCGGGCCATCGGACTTGCCGCAGCTCACGAGTGAACGCAGGGCAACCTGCCACAGACGGCAAGTCGCTGGTTCTTGGCGCATGCATATCGACATGGGCCCCGCTGCTGGTCGATTGACGTCGTGTTTCCCTTCGGCGCTCGATGCGAGTACGAGCATCTTCGTGCCGCCGTTCTTGGAGAACGTGGCGTTGATCGCGGCGGGTTCGCGGGTCCGACGACGCGGTGGAGTCGGCGCAAAGTTGGTCCGACGAGCCGGCGACCTCGCCGGGCTGGGAGTGCACGGAGGTGGCACCCCAGCGATCTTGTCGGCGTCGGCTCGCGCTGGCGCGTCGCCGGGCTTCGACGTGCTTTCGGTTGCCGGGCTTGTCGCCGTTAAGCGGCCGATGAGGTCTGTAAATGGTCATCCTCCGCCTTCAATCTTGTGCGGCGCCGAGGGTAATCTAGAAGCAGCTGGGCTCGGGCGCCGCTTCCTCTCGCTGTCTTGGGTGGCGGTGGCGACGAAGCGGCGTGAGGAGCGGATGTGCTCGGACTCCCCCTTCGGATTGAAGGAGCAACACCCGCCCCGGCGATCAGACCTCACTCGCGCCCGGCATGTCGGCGCAGCATGCTGACCTCGAACGTCCCGCGACCCACCAGCTTGGCCTTGCTCCAAGGCAAGCACGATGCTAGGAGAACCGGGGCGTTATCGACCTTGCACCTCCTGGGAAGGGCGTGGTGTCTGCACGGTCGTCGACGCTTGCGGGGCCTTGTTTTTGGACCTGGTGACGACGTGAGTCCCACCGTCGGCGCCCGCTCCTCCGCCGGCGTCCACTCCACCGCCCGTTTGCTCCGTCGGTGGTGGTAGAATCGATGTAGACGGAGCGGCCACCTCCGAAGGCTTCTTCTTTGGTGGCATGTTGATGAAGGCGTTGATGTAGCGCGAGACCGGATCGGATGCTCACGACCTCGACGCGCCCCTGCTCGGGCGCGCCAAAGATGTCGGGCGTCTCTCGGGCCACGAGCACCTATGGGGCAGGGGGCCTTCTAGTCCGCAAGGAGGCGGAGGGCGGCGCAGAGCAGATCGAGGTCGGGCGCGGGGAGACGGGCGATTTTACCCAGCCGAGCTCTCCGGAGAGATAAAACCCCTCCGCTGCTTTGTGTTTTGTATTTGTTCTGCTCGAAGCCGAGCGTATGGTGGTGTTGGATCTACGAACCGCGGAACCCCAGTGGGAAAAGTTCGAACCGCCAACCTCTTCGACGTCGCATGGGCCTCCTTTTATAGTCTAAGGGGTCACCGACAGTGCAGATGTAGGAAGGGGTAGGAAGGTAAAACGCAGGTTGGTACAACAATGACCAACAAAGTCCCCTACCTAACTCGACGGCAGGGGACAAGGGCATTTAATGCCCGTCCGGTCGCTAACAAAGGCAAAGAAACGACCGTTAGGTGCGCCACCGATCGCCACGATGGCCTCCTTGTCAGCTCTGCTCGCCACCTAGCACCGCATGGCTGCGCAGCGCCTCGCCACGTGCTTCTGGGATGGCCCTGGGGTGACACGTCATTGGATGCGCTGGAGCTTGGGTGCAGGATGGCAGCCTTGCCGCGGCCCTTCTCTTGTTGCGCCGGCAAGCTTGCTTGTCGCCGCCGGCCTTGCCGGACGCTGCGGCGTCGCGGCAAGTTCCTCTAGAGCGCCTTGGATTTGGCCTTCCCGGCAAGCTCCTCGTCGGGGCCTTTGTCTTCTTAGTTGATACTTTGTTCTTGAATTGGCGTAATAGGAAATGACGGAGGGTCTTGGCGGGCGCCCGTCTAGCCTTGCCGCTGGGTGTCATGATCGCCCGTGACAAGTTCGGGGTACTAAGGCACCCCTACTTTAGTACACCGACATGGGTCTTGGCAAGGTTGTCATTTCTCATGATCTCACGATCGAGAAAGTCATGCTTGCTGAGTCCCTTGCATACAATTTACTTTCCGTTCGTCAACTTGCACTCATGGGCTTTGCCACATTCTTTGATATTGATACCATTGCCCTCTTGTGGAGCAAGACTCTTAAAGTAGCCTTTGTTGGGCATGTCGAGAACGGTCTTTATGTGATTAACTTTTTGGAGCGACCCACTAAGACCGCCACATGCCTAATGGCTAAAGTTGATGTGGGATGGCTTTGGCATCGCCGTTTAGCCCACGTCAATATGAGATCTTTGCAAAGTCTTCTCAAGGGGGACCATGTCCGTGGACTAACAAATGTCAGTTTTGCCAAAGATTGTGCTTGCAGTGCCTGTATCGAAGGAAAGCTACATGAGAAGGCTCACCCTCCCACGACTATCATCTACTTGAAGAGACCCTTGGAGCTCCTTCACATGGATATCTTTGGGCCTCCATCCTTTGATAGTCTTGGAGGTAGAAAGTATTGCTTGGTTATTGTGGATGATTATTCAAGATACACCTGGGTATATTTCTTCAAGAGGAAGAGTGAGACTCAACAAACCGTCATCGACTTTGCAAATGAAGCTCAACATCAACATGATGCAAAGATCTTGGCAATAAGGAGTGACAACGGCACCGAGTTCAAGAACTACACCTTGGATGAGTTTCTGAGTGATGAGGGGATCAAGCATCAATATTCTGCACCTTATACCTCTCAACAAAATGGTGTCGCGGAGAGGAAGAACCGGACGTTGATGGATGCGGCAAGGACCATGATGGCGGAGTTCAAGTCTCCATACAACTTCTGGGCCGAAGCCATCAACACAGCATGTCATGCATGCAATCGGCTCTATCTCCGCAAAGGCTTGAACAAGACTCCTTATGAAATACTTGCCGGTAACAAGCCCAACCTCAAGTACTTCTGGGTGTTTGGGTGTAAGTGTTTCATTCTCAAGAAAGGTGTTCGTTTGTCTAAATTTGAGGCTAGAGCTCATGAGGGCATATTTGTTGGTTATGCTACAAACTCTCATGCTTACCGTGTCCTCAACAAGTCCACCGGACTCATTGAGGAGACGTGTAACGTGGAGTTTGACGAGAATAACGGCTCCCAAGTGGAGCAAAGTGGTACTTGTGATGTAGGTGATGAAATTCCTCCCCAAGCCATAAGAAGAATGGGTGTTGGTCATATCCTACCCATTGAGGAACCCCTTGTGGCGAAGGAGAAGGACAATGCTCCACTCAAGTGGAGCCATCACCAACCCAAGACCCACACGCTTCCGAAGAACAAAGTGAAGGCCCTCAACCTCATGAACAAGATCAAGGGCAGGATCAACCTCAAGATGGTGGTGAACCACCAAATGATGCCCAAGGTCAAGTTCTCCCCTTCGAGCAAGTTCAAGATCAAGAGCAAGCTCAAGATCAAGAACAAGCTCAAGACGGCGCTCAAGATGATCAAGTTACCCCTCCTCTTTTCACACCCGAGGAGGAATTAGAGCGTCGTGCCGGCGAAGATTGCTTCCAAGCTCACTACCAAGGGTCATCTCATGGAGAATGTGGTTGGAAGCCTAAGAAAGGGGGTAAGCACTCGTAGACAATTAGCAAACTATTGTGAACATCACGCGTTTGTCTCTTGTGTTGAACCCCAAAAGGTCTATGAGGCGCTCGAAGATCCGGATTGGCTCAATGCCATGCATGAAGAACTCAACAACTTCGAGTACAACAAGGTGTGGAGATTGGTGCCAAGACCATCGGGGAACCACAATGTCATTGGAACCAAGTGGATATTCAAGAACAAGCAAGATTCTCATGGGATCATTGTTCGCAACAAGGCAAGGTTGGTAGCACAGGGCTACTCCCAAGTCAAGGGTATCGACTATGATGAAACCTTTGCTCCCGTTGCTCGCCTTGAATCCATTCGTTTGTTGATTGCTTATGCTTCTCATCATAATTTCAAGTTGCAACAAATGGATGTGAAGAGTGCTTTTATTAATGGTCCTATTAATGAGTTGGTATATGTCAAGCAACCCCCCGGGTTCGAGGATCCCTACTTCCCCGATCATGTGTATCAACTCGATAAGGCACTCTATGGCCTCAAGCAAGCCCCACGTGCGTGGTATGACCACCTTACCGAGTTTTCGGGCAAATCGATCCCACTCTTTTCACTAAGAAGGTCAAAGGGGAGTTGTTTGTGTGCCAACTATATGTTGATGATATTATCTTTGGTTCCCCTAACAAAGCTTTCAATGAGGAATTTGCCGCTCTCATGACATCTAAGTTCAAGATGTCTTCGATGGGAGAGTTGAAGTTCTTCCTCGGTTTCGATATCAAGCAAAGAAGAGAAGGTACCTTCATCAACCAAGCCAAATACACTCAAGACATCTTAAAAAGATTCAAGCTAAGTGATGTCAAGCCGGCTTCCACTCCAATGCCCACCAAGTGCCAACTTGACATTGATCCCAATGGCAAAGCGGTGGATCAAAAGGTATATCGCTCCATGATTGGCTCCTTGCTTTACCTTTGTGTATCTAGACTGTATATCATGTTGAGTGTGGGAATTTGTGCACGGTTTCAAGCTGCACCTAAGGAAAGCCACTTTGTGGCGGTCAAGCGAATCTTTCGATATTTGGCTCATACCCCAAACTTTGGCTTATTGTACCCAAGAGGAGGCAACTTTGATCTTCTGGGCTATACAGATTCAGATTGGGCGGGAGACAAAGTGGATAGGAAGTCCACCTCAGGAGGGTGCCAATTACTTGTTTTCTCCTTAGTGAGTTGGTCTTCCAAGAAGCAAAGTTGTGTATCTCTCTCGTCCACCGAAGCAGAGTATGTGGCTGCCGGTAGTTGCTGTGCTCAACTCCTATGGATGAGGCAAACTTTGAAGGATTACGGTGTCACTTGTGATGAAGTGCCTCTTTGGTGTGGCAATGAAAGTGCCATCAAGATCTTTCTCAACCCGGTGCAACACTTCAAGACGAAGCATATTGAGATTCGGTACCACTTCATCCGGGATCACATTAGGCGAAGGGAGATCAAGCTCAAGTATGTCAACACTCATGATAACCTTCAGATATTTTCACGAATCCCTTGGATGAAGCAAGATTTCGCGAGTTAAGGCATGAGCTAAATATCATTGATTCGAGCAATGTGGCTTGAACCCTTGCACACCCCACCATACTCATTATGCTTTCTTGTCTAGGTGTAGGCATGGACATAGGGGGAGTGTTGTTCTCTCAATGAACTTTCCCTCCCCCCATTATGCATAAACTAATCAAACTCTTTCACATTAGCCATTTTTGATGGTACTTGTGCTTCAAAGATGAGTTTTGGTCTTGGGCCCAAGGATAAAATCTTTGCGGCGCCATACCTCCGGACTCAAACATAGGTGGCCACGGCCACTGCCCTCTCTTGGAGAGAAGTTTGCTTCTCGTCTTCCTTATGTTTGTTTTGCGTGTGTGTTTGCTCTCTTTTCTCGTCGATTTATTTTCTTGAGCTAAGCCTTTTTGGGCCAGTCCTTTTGCAGCTGAGCAGTACTACTGCTGGCTGCGCGGTACTACCGCTGATGATCATCAAGTGGTACTACCGCCCATCCCAGCGGCACTACCGCTCCGGGGTGGGCGATGTGGGGTTATGTTGGGGCAGAGGGAGTTGCCTTTCTCCCCCATACCCATTCGCTCCACTCGCTCGTCTTCTTTGTCGCTCCAGCGATGTCTCGCCACAGGAGGGCTTGGGCAGGCCGCCATCTTCGTGCCTCTCCTCTCTAGTTCCTTCTATGGAATCGATCCCCATCGCGCCCTCTTGCCATGGATCCCGGTATTGCCCCTGTTCCTGTTCTCTCTTTGCCTAGACCTCACATCTAGTTGTTAGGGGCAATAGGCATTGCTTTTCTCGATTTTTGGCTAAGTCGAGGCTTGAGTAGGATGGATATGGCATCTAGACCCTTTGGATTGATGTTTGGTAGGATTATTTTTTGAATTTGGCATCACCGGTAGTGCCGGATCTATCCATGGCAGTAGGGAACCGCTGTAACGCCCCAATATGCGACCCTATCCAAAAGGAACTCAAAGGTCCCACCAAGGATAGACCCGCATATTGAAACGCTTTTGCAAGGTGGATATCATTACATCAACATTACATAATAGATGAGGATACATACAAAAGGCATACAAAGCCACACAAATACAACATCATCTTATAAGAGATCAACATCCGACTACGGATGGAGCACAAACATAAACTCAAACGACATCCACCCTGCTAGCCCAGGCTGCCGACCTGGAACCTATCCCCTGATCGAAGAAGAAGCAGAAGAAGAAGAACTCCAAAACAAGCAAACATCGCTCTCGCGTCATGATCATCGTGATAACCTGTACTGCGAATCGTTGTTGTTGTAATCAGGAGCCACGAGGACTCAGCAATCCCATTACCATGGGTATCAAGACTAGCATAGCTTAATGGGAAAGGAAGGGGTAAAGTGGTGAGGTTGCAACAGCGACTAAGCATGATATGGTGGCTAACATACGCAAATGAGAGCGAGAAGAGAAACAAAGGAACGGTCGTGAAGCTAGTAATGATCAAGAAGTGATCCTGAGCTCCTACTTACGTCAATCATAACACAGAAACCGTGTTCACTTCCCGAACTCCGCCGAGAAGAGACCATCACGGCTACACACACGGTTGATGCGTTTTAATTCGGATCTGGTGTCAAGTTATCTACAACCGGACATTAGAAAATTCCCATCTGCCACATAACCGCGGGCACGGCTCTCGAAAGTTTATAACCTGCAGGGGTGTCCCAACTTAGCCCATGATAAGCTCTCACGATCAACGAAGGATATTCCTTCTCCCAGGAAGACCCGATCAGTCTCGGAATCCCGGTTTACAAGACATTTCGACAATGGTAAAACAAGACCAGCAAAGCCGCCCGGATGTGCCGACAAATCCCGATAGGAGCTGCACATATCTTGTTCTCAGGGCACACCGGATGAGCCAGACGTCGGGTTGGCATAGACCCTGGTTGCCCAGGGGGCGCCAGACATCGCTCGGTTTGGACCAACACTTAGACAAGCATTGGCCCGAGGGGCTAAAATAAAGATGACCCTTGGGTTACTTACTCCCAAGGGAAAGGTAGGTGGTGGTGAGGCAAATGGTAAAACCAAGGTTGGGCCTTGCTGGAGGAGTTTTATTCAAAGCGAACTGTCAAGGGGGTCCCATAAATCACCCGACCGCGTAAGGAACGCAAAATCCGGGAACATAACACCGGTATGACGGAAACTAGGGCGGCAAGAGTGGAACAAAACACCAGGCATAAGGCCGAGCCTTCCACCCTTTACCAAGTATATAGATGCATTAATTAAATAAGAGATATTGTGATATCCCAACATAACCCTGTCCGCCATGGAGCAATCTTCAACTTCACCTGCAACTAACAACGCTATAAGAGGGGCTGAGCAAAGCGGTAACATAGCCAAGCAATGGTTTGCTAGGAAGGGTGTCAAAGGTTACAGGTTCATGGCAATTTGGGAGGCTTGAAGAACAAGTTATAGGAGGCGCAGCAAAGTGATAGAATGAAGCAACTAGCATAGCAATGATAGTAGTGAGATCCAGGGTAGCAGTCATCTTGCCTGAAATCCCGCTAGGAAGAAGAACGAGTCCATGAATAAGATGAAGCCACGAAGACGAACCAAGCGTAGACGAACGAATCCTCACGATCGCAACGAAACGAGAACTATCGAGAAGAAGCACACAACATGGTAAACACACTGCACATATACATGACATGATGCACAACCAAGCATGACGCATGACAAAGCTACATGAAGCTACTCATGGCAAGAGATGATGCAAACAAGAGCAACACATCAAAGCAAGTTTAAATGAGGCCGGAAGCAACATATAACAATTCCGGTAAGTCCTCATATGCAAATTTAGAAATTGGTCTAGAACTGAATAAACCTTATGTTCAAGTTGTTAAACATCAAGTTAAGATGCACCAAGAGGATCTACACGAAATTCTAGTCAAGTTACATATAAAGTTCATTTAATTCGGAGCTACGACCTAGAAGATAAGAGCAAAACAAGTTAAGTATGGCATTGATGCAAAATGCATCCAAACATCAAGCAAACACCTCAAAACAAGGATGCAACAAGATAATATGAAACTACATGCAAAAAGAAGCAAGTTTCATATAGAGCACACTCAAAACGGAGCAACGGTTCAACCCACACACACTATAGAAGTTATAGCAACAATCTGTCCAAAACAGCAACTAGGCATATTGCAAGCACCAAAACAACATGCTACAGTACCACAATATGAGAACAAAAGGCATGGACATGATGTACAGGTAAAGCATAACAAAACATGAACACTGAGCTATCTCAAGAAATCACTAGAACATGCTCAAAAACACATGGCAAGATTGCAAATAATAACAGTTTCAGACTTTGCAGAAATAACATCAGGTTGCAATGTTTAGAGCTACCAAAAAACATGTTACAGAAACTTATCATGGCAAACAAAGGCATGGCATGAATCTACTAATTGCATATAACAAAAGTCCCTTACTGACCATGAGCCAAAAAGGATCAGAAGATATGATGGCACCCATGTAAACATGGCAAATTATATGACAGATTCATACATGGCAGGAACAACAATAAGTAGACATGTTGGTGAGCTTGAACCACTCACCACAGGGTAATACATGGCATGGCAAGGCAACCAACAAAAAAAGACATGCTTATGAAGCTAAGCATGGCAAAAGCAAGGTCATAGGGTGCATGGATCACTAACAACAAGCATGGCAACATTGAACTTTTAACAGGCTGACAGCAACATTATTTAGCAACTTTGAGGGCAAGATAACAACACGTTACAGCAGGCTAAAAATGCAACCAGGGGCATGAATGGATAGAGCATGACATGTATAACAAATCATCCTTAGTGAACATCTCCAGATTATGCATAGAATGACTTGTAGCAGCAGGTTAACATAGCAACAAAATATCACAGAACCAGCCTAGCAAAACAGCAACAGCAAGTACCCTACTTAACAAGCTCGATTCACTCAGTACAAGAGTCACAAAAATAAATGAATGGCACCACTGTAAAGATGGAATGACATAGTACAAAACACATGTAGAGCTCATGCTCAAAGGATGCACACAAAAAATGCAACGAAAAAGACAAAACAGCAAGTTTCAGCAGATTAATATCATATAGCACTCTTGCAACGATGATTAGGGCATCAAGCTGACCTCAAACAAACATGGCATAATGGAGTGAAATGTAGAGCATCTCACAACGAACATTTTGATATACTAAACATGCAAAACGGATCTACATAGAGGAAGTTATGGCACGATCAACATGGGCACTTAATGACAGAAAAACTAGGACTTAGAGAGATTTTTACCCCGCGAAAAAAACCCGAAGCGGATCGGGCGAGGAGGCAGAGCGGGTCGGGTCCGGGCGCGGATTGGGTCGAGGCGGACCCGGCGGCGGCGGCGGCTCGGGCGAGGTCGGCGGGGCCGGAAGGCGACGGCGAGGCGGACCGGACCGAATCTGCCGGATCCGCCGGGCGGCGAAAAGTGGCGACGGCTGAGGCGGGCGCCGGCGGAGGCGCGGCGGCTCCGGCATGGAGGCGCGACGGCTGGAGGCGGGTGCGTGGGGTCAAGGGCGGCTCGACAGGAGCTCGCCGACGGGCGGGCATGGGCGGCGGAGGAGCACGGAGAGGAGGCGGAGATCCGGGCGCGCGGGTCTGGTCGGCGAGGGCGAGGCGGCGGCGGCGATGCTCGCCGGAACGGGTGGCGCCTGTGGCGCGAAGCCGACGAGGCAGTCCGGCGAGGCAGCGGGGTCCATAGCGGAGCTCCGGCGACCGGCGAGGCGGGCGCTGGGCGGCAGCTCGGGCGAAGCGGCGGCGGAGACCGGGCCCCGATGGGCTCGGGCGGGCTTGCCCCGGGCCCAGGCGGGCCGCGGTGGCTGGTGCGGTGGAGGAGGAGAGAGAAAGGCGGTGGCGCTGACGTGGCGGGCGGTGATTGGGCGAGGGGGCGACGGCAGACATGTCCGGCGGCGGAGGATGAAACGTCCGACGGCGCGGAGGGGAATTGATCTAGGGTTTGCCCGAAAATTCGGAGGGGGAGATATTTATATAGGTAGAGGGAGCTAGGAGAGTCCAAATGAGGAGCGGTTTTCGCCCACACGATCGTGATCGAACGACCGAGAGCATGGAGGGGGTTTGGATGGGTTTTGGGCCACTTTGGAGGGGTGTTGGGCTGCAACACAAGGAGGGCTTTGCGGCTACCTGGTTAACCATTGGAGTATCAAACGACCACCAAATGGCACAAAACTTGACAGGCGGTCTACCGCTGCTATACCAAGGCCGCTTGGCAAACCTCGGTCCATTCCGAGAATGTTTAACACCCGCACACAAAAAGGAGACAAAAGGGGAACCCCGGAGGACATAGGAGTGCCGGATTGCAAAACGGACAACGGGGAAAATGCTCGGATGCATGAGACGAGCACGTATGCAAAATGAGATGCACATGATGACATGGAAAAATGCAACATGCAAGCAAATGACATGGCAAGGACGGCGAATAACTGGAGGACACCTGGCGCATCGAATCCGGGGCGTTACAACACTCCTCTACTAACAAGAGATCTCGTCCCGAGATCTTAGGACCGAGACAGAAGGGAAAAAGGATGAGGTGAAATAAGGACTCAAGAGAAGAAACAAAGAATCGAGAGCACTCGAGAAGAAGAGAGGAACGACAAGAAAGACGAAAATCGAAAGCTCACGGAATAAGATAGACTATGAAACCACTCTGGTTAGAACGAGATAAGAAACGAATAAGACTGAAAGGATTTAGGCAGCACTCCGGCTGAAAATGGAAGGAATGGAGACGTGAACTTCACAAGATGGGATGGAACTTGATGAAGACATGACACAAACCTCCAGAAAGAATTGAAAGAAAAGAACGGAGAAGAAAATGACAACTTGTGCCAAGAATAAAATTGAAAGCATCCTTAGAAGGAAGGTTTAAACGGAGTTGTTGAGAAAAATCAACAACGAAAAGAAAAAGCTTGTTGTGGACTTATCAAAAACAACTCAAAACTTGAGGTGAAATTATGCCACAACCAATGTCCAAATAGCTGAGAAGAATGAAGAAATGCAAAACTCCACTTCACAAGAAAACAGAGAATTAATTGCACTTCGAGAGGCAAGAAGAAGGATACTTTAGCTCCTTCGATTAGAATCTTGATGAACTCTTGAAGAATGACTAAATCATGAAGAGCCACCGTGCTGAACTCCGGTAACAAAAGGATGATGAGATAAAATGAAGGATGAAAGAATAGATGAGCGTTGGATGATTTATATGGAGGTTCCGACGAGATGGCCGAGGAAATTTGAACTCCGGAAAAGAAAAGATGAAACACTTGGAACTAGAATTTATTCATCAAGAACAAACTCCGAAATAAGGGATTACTCACTTGGATGAAATAAGAATAAGATTTATTGTATGCTTATCCTTCATCAAATTAAATTGATGGCAAGCAATGGATTTTGCATATTACTTATTCTTCTCGAAAACGATTAAGGGGTAAGGCACAAAACTTGAGAAAGTCTTCATGAACCACCGGTAGGATTGGAAAGAACGAATGACTTAAAATGATAATCAAGGAAAAAGAATCTTGAACGAACCACCGTAAGAATTTGAAAAGGACTGATGAAAGAGACTGCATCACCGGGAAGAATTAGAAGAACCAATATGCTTGAGGGGATTTAGATGCAAAAGAACAAAGAGATCATGAGCCGATTAAAGAACACTTGAATGAAGCATCGAGATAATTGGATAACGGTAGCTGAAATATGAGGGCGAAGAATTCTTCTGGAACGATGGCCTCCGGTGAAAAGAAACAGGCAAACAACTCCTGACATGCTCCGGATGGGTAAGCAAAAGAATATCTGACAAATGGAATAATTCGAGAGGATGACATGAAGCTAGAACCACGAAACTTTGAGAGAACAGACAAGATTTAGAGAAAAAACTCTTCTTCGATCTTCAAATGATGACGAGAAACACCACCAAAATTACTGAGATACTCCGGGGAAATGAAAAGCGAAGGGGTTTGAACCAACAATGAAAATGATTTGAAATCGATCTTGGAGAAGGCATGTGACTGATGTGATCCATTCTTACATCACACTTGAAAAGAATTGAGAATAACTCCGGGGAAAAGAAAAGAGTCAGGTAAGATCCTGGGAAAAGACCTGTGGGTTAGGTCCCACTAAAAGAAAACACCGTTGAAAAGGATTGTTGAAGAGATAGATGATGCACCGGAACAATTGAAATATTTGAATGAGGTGACACCCTCGAATTAATTCAAACATGCATTTAACCTCCCGAGATTTCTTCCAACTCGTATGATAAACTGGCGAGAGGCGAACGAGCAGGGAAAACACTTGATCCGAGGAAAAGAATATAATCACTACCAAAAAACTTGAATTGAATCCACCGGAAAAGAAAAAGAGACGATGAATGTCAAACGAGACGAGAATTCACCGGTTGAAAAGATTGATGGAAGACTGAAGAGGCTCCGCACGAATGAAATTGATGGTCGAAACAAACTCAGAATCCGGGAAGAAGAGGGTGGGAGGGCGGGAAAAAACAAAGGAAACTTGGAAGGGGAACCGACAAATAACTTGAAGAGAAAACACCGGTTGAAAGAAAACAAAAGCTTCACACGAGTAGGATGGATACTCGATTACGGACTCCGGTTCCGAGGAGAAAAAGGGAGGGCGGGTGGGAAAAACAAGGACAACTTCGGACAGGGAAACAACATCGATCGAAAAGAGCTGAGGATTGATCTCCCAAAGACAAAGAGGTTCGAATCAGCTTGACGAGGAATGCGCCGGACAAAAGAGGATGGACAACGAACGAAAACTAACCGCGTGATCCTAAAGAAAAATTTGAAGGGGAAGAGGAGTAGTTCAAAACACCTACGTCAAGATTCCTTACCAGAGCGACGAAGAGGCTGAGGAGTAAAAAGAATTCCTACTCTCCGATATAACTAGACTCCGAAAATAGTTTTCTTCTAGACTCTACATCGGCCAAACTACACGATCAATCAAGGGGGCTCCTATGGTCGGTCGAGGCTCTGATACCAACTTGTAACGCCCAATATGCGACCCTATCCAAAAGGAACTCGAAGGTCCTACCAAGGATCGACCCGCATATTGAAACGCTTTTGCAAGGTGGATATCATTACATCAACATTACATAATAGATGAGGATACATACAAAAGGCATACAAAGCCACACAAATACAACATCATCTTACAAGAGATCAACATCCGACTATGGATGGAACACAAACAGAAACTCAAACGACATCCACCCTGCTAGCCCAGCTGCCGACCGAACCTATCCCCGATCAAGAAGAAGCGTAAGAAGAAGAACTCCAAAATAAGCAAACATCACTCTCGGCCATGATCATCGTGATAACCTGTACCTGCAACTGTTGTTGTTGTAATCTGTGAGCCACGAGGACTCAGCAATCCCATTACCATGGGTATCAAGACTAGCAAAGCTTAATAAGAAAGGAAGGGGTAAAGTGGTGAGGTTGCAGCAGCGACTAAGCAAGATATGGTGGCTAACATACGCAAATGAGAGCGAGAAGAGAAACAAAGGAACGGTCGTGAAGCTAGTAATGATCAAGAAGTGATCCTGAGCTCCTACTTACGTCAATCATAACACAGAAACCGTTTTCACTTCCCGGACTCCGCCGAGAAGAGACCATCACGGCTACACACACGGTTGATGCGTTTTAATTCGGATCTGGTGTCAAGTTATCTACAACCGGACATTAGCAAATTCCCATCTGCCACATAACCGCGGGCACGGCTCTCGAAAGTTTATACCCTACAGGGGTGTCCCAAATTAGCCCATGATAAGCTCTCGCGATCAACGAAGGATATTCCTTCTCCTAGGAAGACCCGATCAGTCTCGGAATCCCGGTTTACAAGACATTTCGACAATGGTAAAACAAGACCAGCAAAGCCGCCCGGATGTGCCGACAAATCCCGATAGGAGCTGCACATATCTTGTTCTCAGGGCACACCGGATGAGCCAGACGTGGGGTTGGCATATACCCTGGTTGCCCAGGGGGCGCCAGACATCGCTCGGTTTGGACCAACACTTAGACAAGCATTGGCCCGGGGGTGCTAAAATAAAGATGACCCTTGGGTTAATTACTCCCAAGGGAAAGGTAGGTGGTGGTGAAGCAAATGGTAAAACCAAGGTTGGGCCTTGCTGGAGGAGTTTTATTCAAAGCGAACTGTCAAGGGGGTCCCATAAATCACCCGACCGCGTAAGGAACGCAAAATCCGGGAACATAACACCGGTATGACGGAAACTAGGGCGGCAAGAGTGGAACAAAACACCAGGCATAAGGCCGAGCCTTCCACCCTTTACCAAGTATATAGATGCATTAATTAAATAAGAGATATTGTGATATCCCAACATAACCCTGTCCGCCATGGAGCAATCTTCAACTTCACCTGCAACTAACAACGCTATAAGAGGGGCTGAGCAAAGCGGTAACATAGCCAAGCAATGGTTTGCTAGGAAGGGTGTCAAAGGTTAGAGGTTCATGGCAATTTGGGAGGCTTGAAGAACAAGTTATAGGAGGCACAGCAAAGCGATAGAATGAAGCAACTAGCATAGCAATGATAGTAGTGAGATCTAGGGTAGTGGTCATCTTGCCTGAAATCCCGCTAGGAAGAAGAACGAGTCCATGAAGAAGATGAAGCCACAAAGACGAACCAAGCGTAGACGAACGAATCCTCACGATCGCAACGAAACGGGAACTATCGAGAAGAAGCACACAACATGGTAAACACACCGCACATATACATGACATGATGCACAACCAAGCATGACGCATGACAAAGCTACATGAAGCTACTCATGGCAAGAGATGACGCAAACAAGAGCAACACATCAAAGCAAGTTTAAATGAGGCCAGAAGCAACATATAACAATTCCGGTAAGTCCTCATATGCAAATTTAGAAATTGGTCCAGAACTGAATAAACCTTATGTTCAAGTTGTTAAACAGCAAGTTAAGATGCACCAAGAGGATCTACACGAAATTCTAGTCAAGTTACATAGTTCATTTAATTCGGAGCTACGGCCTAGAAGATATGACCAAAACAAGTTAAGTATGGCATTGATGCAAAATGCATCCAAACATCAAGCAAACACCTCAAAACAAGGATGCAACATGATAATATGAAACTACATGCAAAAATAAGCAAGTTTCATATAGAGCACACTCAAAACGGAGCAACGGTTCAACGCACACACACTATACAAGTTATAACAACAATCTGTCCAAAACAGCAACTAGGCATATTGCAAGCACCAAAACAACATGCTACAGTACCACAATATGAGAACAAAAGGCATGGACATGATGTACAGGTAAAGCATAACAAAACATGAACACTGAGCTATCTCCAAAAATCACTAGAACATGCTCAAAAACACATGGCAAGATTGCAAATAATAACAGTTTCAGACTTTGCAGAAATAACATCAGGTTGCAATGTTTAGAGCTATCAAAAAACATGTTATAGAAACTTATCATGGCAAACAAAGGCATGGCATGAATCTACTAATTGCATATAACAAAAGTCCCTTACTGACCATGAGCCAAAAAGGATCAGAAGATATGATGGCACCCATGTAACATGGCAAGTTATATGACAGATTCATACATGGCAGGAACAAAAATAAGTAGACATGTTGGTGAGCTTGAACCACTCACCACAGGGCAATACATGGCATGGCAAGGCAACAAACTGAAAAAAGACATGTTTATGAAGCTAAGCATGGCAAAAGCAAGGTCATAGGGTGCATGGATCACTAACAACAAGCATGGCAACAATGAACTTAAAGTTAACAGGCTGACAGCAACATTATTTAGCAACTTTGAGGGCAAGATAACAACACATTACAGCAGGCTAAAAATGCAACCAGGGGCATGAATGGATAGAGCATGACATGTATAACAAATCATCCTTAGTGAACATCTCCAGATTATGCATAGAATGACTTGTAGTAGCAGGTTAACATAGCAACAAAATATCACAGAATCAGCCTAGCAAAACAGCAACAGCAAGTACCCTACTTAACAAGCTCGATTCACTCAGTACAAGAGTCACAAAAATACATGAATGGCACCACTGTAAAGATGGAATGACATAGTACAAAACACATGTAGAGCTCATGCTCAAAGGATGCACACACAAAATGCAACGAAAAAGACAAAACAGCAAGTTTCAGCAGATTAATATCATATAGCACTCTTGCAACGATGATTAGGGCATCAAGCTGACCTCAAACAAACATGGCATAATGGAGTGAAATGTAGAGCATCTCACAACGAACATTTTGATATAATAAACGTGCAAAACGGATCTACATAGAGGAAGTTATGGCACGATCAACATGGGCACTTAATGACAGAAAAACTAGGACTTAGAGAGATTTTTACCCTGCGAAAAAAAACCGAAGCGGATCGGGCGAGGAGGCAGAGCGGGTCGGGTCCGGGCGCGGATTGGGTCGAGGCGGACCCAGGCGGCAGCGGCGGCTCCGGCGAGGTCGGCGGGGCCGGAAGGCGACGGCGAGGCGGCCTCGACCGAATCTGCCGGATCCGCCGGGCGGCGCAGCACGGCTCTGGCTGGAGGCAGGCGCCGGCGGAGGGCGCGGGCGGCGCCGCATGGAGGCACGACGGCCGGAGGCGGGCACGCGGGTCACGGGCGGTTAAGATAGGGAGCTCGCCGGGCGGGCGGGGCATGGCGGCGGAGGAGCACGGAGAGAGGCGGAGATCCGGCGGTGCGCTGGTCTGGTCGACGAGGGCGAGGCGGCGGCGATGCCGCTGGCGACGGTGGCGCCGGTGGCGCGAAGCCGACGAGGCAGTCCGGCGAGGTAGCGGGGTCCAGAGCGGAGCTCCGGCGACCGGGCGAGGCGGGCGCTGCGGGGGCGGCAGAGACCGGCCTGGCGGGCTCGGGCGGGCTTGCTTCCGGCCCGGGCGGCCGTGGTGGCTGGGCAAAGGAGGAGGAGAGAGAAAGGCGGCGGCGCTGACGTGGCGGGCAGCGATTGGGCGAGGGGGCGACGGCAGACATGTCCGGCGGCGGAGGATGAAACGTCCGACGGCGCGGAGGGGAATTGATCTAGGGTTTGCCCGAAAATTCGGAAGGGGAGATGTTTATATAGGTAGAGGGAGCTAGGAGAGTCCAAATGAGGAGCGGTTTTCGCCCACACGATCGTGATCGAACGACCGAGAGCATGGAGGGGGTTTGGATGGGTTTTGGGCCACTTTGGAGGGGTGTTGGGCTGCAACACAAGGAGGGCTTTGCAGCTACCCGGTTAACCATTGGAGTATCAAACGACCTCCAAATGGCACCAAACTTGATAGGCGGTCTACCGGTGCTATACCAAGGCCGCTTGGCAAACCTCGGTCCATTCCGAGAATGTTTAACACCTGCACACTAAAAGGAGACAAAAGGGGAACGCCAGAGGACATAGGAGTGCCGGATTGCAAAACGGACAACGGGGAAAATGCTCGGATGCATGAGACGAGCACGTATGCAAAATGAGATGCACATGATGACATGGAAAAATGCAACACGCAAGCTAATGACATGGCAAGGACGGCGAATAACTGGCGGACACCTGGCGCATCGAATCCGGGGCGTTACAACACTCCTCTACTAACAAGAGATCTCGTCCCGAGATCTTAGGACCGAGACGGAAGGGAAAAAGGATGAGGTGAAATAAGGACTCAAGAGAAGAAACAAAGAATCGAGAGCACTCGAGAAGAAGAGAGGAACGACAAGAAAGACGAAAATCGAAAGCTCACGGAATAAGATAGACTATGAAACCACTCTGGTTAGAACGAGATAAGAAACGAATAAGACTGAAAGGATTTAGGCAGCACTCCGGCTGAAAATGGAAGGAATGGAGACATGAACTTCACAAGATGGGATGGAACTTGATGAAGACATGACACAAACCTCCAGAAAGAATTGAAAGAAAAGAACGGAGAAGAAAATGACAACTTGTGCCACGAATAAAATTGAAAGCATCCTTAGAAGGAAGGTTTAAACGGAGTTGTTGAGAAAAATCAACAACGAAAAGAAAAAGCTTGTTGTGGACTTATCAAAAACAACTCAAAACTTGAGGTGAAATTATGCCACAACCAATGTCCAAAAGGGGAACGCCGGAGGACATAAGATTGCCGGATTGCAAAACGGAGAATGGGGAAAATGCTCGGATGCATGAGACGAGCACGTATGCAAAATGAGATGCACATGATGACATGGCAAAATGCAACACGCAAGCAAATGACATGGCAAGGACGGCGAATAACTGGCGGACACCTGGCGCGTCGAATCTGGGGCGTTACAACCGCCGTTCCCCGTCTAGAGCGGTACTAGCGCTCATCTGGCGCGGTACTACCGCTCGAGCAGTACTGTCGCGGTTGGGTCGCGGTACTACTGCTGGATGCCCAATTCCATCATTCTCCTACCAGTTTTTGATCCATGTTGTTTTGTTTGGAGGCTTATGCTCTTTCTTTCGTGTTGTTTCTTCTGTCCTGTGTTTGGTTCCAGGTGATGAACATCCTGAGTAGCAAGTTCGCCGTGTCAACCCCGGGCATTCAACGTCGAAGCGCTATCGCACCTCTGAGACAGCGGGTGCTTCCTCAAGTACTCAACCTCTGTTTCAACTCAAAGAAGAAGCCTGCCAACAAGCCGAAGCCGAGGGGCAAGACCGTGACTGAGATGACTGCCAAAGAATTCTGGGAAAGGTGTCGCCGCAACCCCTATGCGGAAGACCAAGAACCCACTTTGGTCAACTGCCCGTTCTGGAACCGTTTTCAGTTTGCCATCTACTTTGATGTGATCAAGGCTAAGAAGAATCTCTATGTTGATGTGCGCTCCATCGACACGATGCTATGGAAAAGGACCACGAGTACTTTGGCGAAGCCCTTCAGATGTGCTCTCACCAACATTCTCGTAATCATGCGCTCAACAAGGACTTTGATGCAGATTTGGTGGCTCAATTCTTTGCCACTGTCCATCTTGGAACTGATGAAGAAATGACTCTGACCTGGATGACAAATGGCAAGTTGCTTTCTGTCAAGTGGAAGGCCTTCATGGAGTTACTTGGGGTGGGAGATCACGGGCTTGAGACTCCAGTCGGCTTCCGCCCTCACCGCAATGCAACCTCCACTCACAAGCAAGCTCTTTGGCCCTACTGTCCTGTGAAGATTCACCCCGTGACTAAGAAGGAAACCTATGATCTGCATACATTTCTGGACATCCTTTATCACGTTTTCCGAGAGACTCTCTTCCCTCGTATCGGGAATATGGATATGGTCCACTCCTATCTCGTGGACATGCTTCTCTTCTGCCAGCATGAGAAGGAAGCAAACACTGGCGAGTCCCTAGACATTTCCCATGTTATGTGGTCTGAACTTCTCTCTGCCGTTTTTGAGCGCAAGTGCCCGATCTATGGTCCGTTTACCATGTTGCTCATTGAGAAGGCCTGGGCACATGTCTATCCTAGGGTGCTGCTGGAAAACTGGAGAGTTGGTTTCTCATGAGATCTAGCGTTTGAGGAAGAAGGACAATTGGGGCACCCGGCTCCTAAGACTGGAGGTCCATCTCATGCTCCTGACATGGAGACCGAGGGCGAGGCTGAGGCCGATGATGATGAGGACTATGAGCCCTCCGGAGTGGAGCCCTCTTGGGCAAAGAAAATTAAGCGCAAGATGAAAAAACTCTTCTGCATGGAGTCTCATGGCCAGTCCATGTCTCATGTCTCTGAGAAGAAGGCCCGCAGCTGTCACAAGGAGCTCATGCTTCAGTTGGGTGCAATTGTTAACATCGGATCTGAGGGGACGATCACTTATGAGGAGGAGTGGGTTCAGCAGCACTGCCCGTGGACCGACTCAGACACCGAGCAGTTTCCTACCAATGACGGCGGTGCAGACGATCCCACTGGGATGTGATGCTCGAGATCCTCAGTTTGCTATCACCTAGAGCCGTAACAATGCTCTTTGCCTTTTTGGTGTCTCGATGCCAAAGGGGGAGAGAGTAGGGATTTATGTCGTTGCCGTGTTGCGAGTGTGTCTTTATGGTTTGTTTGTGTCGTTGCCGAGTTGTGTCTTTTCTCTCGTCGTTTGCTTTGTTTGGTTTTGTGCCTGTGAGACCTAGTCCTAGTTCATATGGTGTGTGACATATGCTATCTTGTCCATTATTATCTATGTCCATCAAGTACTTTGGTAATTCGTGAGTTGCATGCTTATCCTGTTATATACCCTGCTCACTGGTACCCATCTGCTTAGGTTGTTGGACTATAAAATATAGGGGGAGTGTTGATCCTAATGTGTGTGCCTTGCATTCCAAAGGCACCACTTATTAGGTGCACACATTCAGGGGGAGCCCGTCTATATTTTGTAGTTCTGAGTTTATCTTTACTTTCATGTCCTATCTTTGTGCAAATCCCTGGTTGTCATCAATCCACTAAAAAGGGGGAGATTGTTAAGGCATATCTCTCTCGATGTAGTTTTTGTGATTGATGACAACACGTTTGCGGACTAATCGTGTGCTGTGAGCATTTCAGAGATTCATCCTTTGGCACGAGACGATTCCTTCCCCTCGGAGTTTTAATCAAGACGGTGTAGCTCTTTCGTTTCTATATTGGTGGACTTGTTTCGTAGGAGTCGCTGTACTATCAAGAGGGGGTCCGCTTTGGTAAGGCTAGGGTGGAATCAACACGTACACATCCTTTTCACACCCACTGAGCCTTCCCGCTTCGATGGAGGTTTCCTTCCCTTTCTATGAGTATGATTTGGTCCCAGCGATAGTACCGCGGTGCCTAGTGATATGTCTCCAACGTATCTACTTTTCCAAACACTTTTGCCCTTGTTTTGGACTCTAACTTGCATGATTTGAATGAAACTAACCCGGACTGACGCTGTTTTCAACAGAACTGCCATGATGTTATTTTATGTGTAGAAAACAAAAGTTCTCGGAATGTCATGAAAATCCACGGAGGCACTTTTTGGAAAATATAAAAAAAACTGGCGAAAGAATCAAGACCAGGGGGTCCACACCCTGTCCACGAGGGTGGGGGCATGCCCACCCCCTGGGCACGCCCCCTGTCTTGTGGGCCCCCTGAGGCTCCGCCGACTGATACGTCTCCAACGTATCTACTTTTCCAAACACTTTTGCCCTAGTTTTGGACTCTAACTTGCATGATTTGAATGAAACTAACCTGGACTGACGCTGTTTTCAGTAGAATTGCCATGATGTTGTTTTATCTGTAGAAAAGAAAAGTTCTCGGAATGTCCTGGAAATCCACGGAGGCACTTTTTGGAATTAATAAGAATTCCTGGGTGAAAGAAATACATGAGGGGGCCCACGGCCTGTCCACGAGACAGCCCCCCCCTATAGGGCGCGCCCCCTATCTCGTGGCCCCCTTGGACCTCCACCGACCTCAACTCCCACTCCATATATTCACGTTCGGGGAGAAAAAAAATCAGAGAGAAAGTTCCATCGCGTTTTACGACACGGAGCCGCTGCCAAGCCCTAATTTCTCTCGAGGGCTGATCCGAGTCTGCTCGGGCTCCGAGAGGGGATTCGTCGTCGTCGTCATCATCAACCATCCTCCATCACCAATTTCATGATGCTCACCGCCGTGCGTGAGTAATTCCATCATAGGCTTGCTGGACGGTGATGGGTTGATGAGATTTACCATGTAATCAAGTTAGTTTTGTTAGGGTTTGATCCCTAGTATCCACTATGTTCGAGATTGATGTTGCTATGACTTTGCTGTGCTTAATGCTTGTCACTAGGGCCCGAAAAGCCATGATCTCAGATCTGAACCTATTATGTTTTCATGAATATATGTGTGTTCTTGATCCTATCTTGCAAGTCTATAGTCACCTATTATGTGTTATGATCCGACAACCCCAAGTGACAATAATCGGGATACTTCTCGGTGATGACCGTAGTTTGAGGAGTTCATGTATTCACTATGTGCTAATGCTTTGTTCCGTTCTCTATTAAAAGGAGGCCTTAATATACCTTAGTTTCATAGGACCCGCTGCCACGGAGGGTAGGACAAAAGATGTCATGCAAGTTCTTTTCCATAAGCACGTATGACTATTTACGGAATACATGCCTACATTACATTGATGAACTGAAGCTAGTTCTATGTCACCCTATGTTATAGCTATTACATGAGGAATCGCATCCGGCATAATTATCCATCACTGATCCAATGCCTACGAGCTTTTCACATATTGTTCTTCGCTTATTTACTTTTCCGTTGCTACTATTACAACTACTACAAAAACCCAAAAACATTACTTTTGCTACCGTTACCTTTATTATCATACCACTTTTGCTACTAAATACTTTGTTGCAGATACTAAGTTATCTAGGTGTGGTTGAATTGACAACTCAACTATTAATACTCAATAATATTCTTTGGCTCCCCTTGTGTCGAATCAATAAATTTGGGTTGAATACTTTACCCTCGAAAGCTGTTGCGATCCCCTACACTTGTGGGTTATCAAGACTAATTTCGCGCCATCTGAGCATAGCTCTATTCTTTGAGTCACTTGGGATTTATATCTGTTGATCACTATGAGGAACTTTAAAGACGAAAGAACCAAGATTTTTCCCTCAACTACAAGGGGAGGTCTGGAACTGCCATCTAGCTCTGCACTAGATTCTCCTTCTGTTTTGAGTAAGCTTGCGACACCTAAACCTGCTACTGCTATTTAGATATATTAAAACTGAGCACTTTTCCAGCCCTCTCAGGCCATCAGTGTTCCCACCGTCGGATAGTCAGTTTTAAGCATTTTCGCCGTCAGATTAGCAAAGAATCGCGATAAGCTCGCTTGCTCGCTAATACCGATCGCCATCGTCTTTGGGCACGCTGCCATGAGCTTTTTTGGACATTCTGTGTTAAATTGGGCCCAATGGGCTGTACCAGTCTCCCCACCTGAAGCAGATCAAGATGCAGGGTCGCACACCCTCGACTCCTCCTATCCCGACCCCGACCTCTCTCTCCTTTCTCCCAATCTGGCCGGTTGGACGAATCCTGCCAGGCAGCGCCGGCGACCACAACCTCGAGCAGACCAGTGGTCCGCCTCAGGTCACCTCACCGCCGGCCTCCGCCCCTATCATCTCCACCAAAGCAATCGACCTCGCCTCCCATCCTCTCCTCCTCGCCTCACCAGAAGAGAAGAGAACATGGAGATCGACCAGGTCAGGCGTCGGTCATGGCGGCGGCCAGATCCGCCACGGCCGCAGCCACCTCGCTAAGGCTCCGATCTTGGCTGCCATGGAGGAACAGCACGTCGGGACAGGACCTAACCTCGACCACGTGAGAAGACGTCTGCCTGCTCCGCGCCACCGACGCCATGGAGCTTCCCCCTTCTAGCAGGTTAGCATCCATTCTTCTCTGATCCACTATGTTGCCCCTCCATCTTCAACCTCTGCAGATTTTTTTCTCTCCCCGCAACACAATCCCTTCTCTACCCGTGGTTCGTCACCTCAAGATTTAGTGATGATTCCAGTCAGATTGGTTTGTTGCGTACTTAGCCATCACCCTATAGATGAATTATTATTTGTTTCTGCCATAAATGTTGTTCATGTTGTTGTACATATATTTAGTTGGTGTCACAACAGTGATTTGAGCATCATGAAAAGAGGATATGGCGCCATGCAAGCGAGAGGAGCAAGGTGGCTTCTGCAGGTTGCGGCTGAGATTTACAGCACAAGAACAGGCTGGGCACGTTTGGGGCTTAGAATAGCATGGTGAGATGGAGTTTTGTGGAGCACTAAGGTAGATACAGTTTCAGTACTGTATTTTGAGTAGTATTTCTGCTTCATCAGTTTTGGTATTGGGATTGGTTGCTCTCATGTGTCGTGATGTTGGGTTGCTATTTACCCATATTCGTGTAACAAGTAGTTGGCTGTATATAGTTCTGTAGTTGGATGTCGAGTTCTTGCTGCGGTTGTGAGGTGTTTTGTGTCTGCTAATTTAAAATCATGGCTGATCCTTGTGACCAGAACCTGAAAACTTGCTTTGGATTATCAATTTCCTTGCTGCAAATGAAATTGGGAGCGGGGAGCTCCTAAAGTCGAAAAAAATGTTGTTCATGTTGTGCTACGCTCTGCACCAATTAATCGCTGATTTGTGTGCTAGGCCACCACCAGGTCGCACCCGCGTCTCCACTCCATTCAATCACATCGTCCTACGATGCACACATCATAAGTCTGGGAAGTGATCCTGGTAAGACAATTAGAATCACATTTTTTAAGCCTATCACATGCGCAATGTAATCAATGGTTAATTTGCTATCTCAGTTCAAGAGTTTCTTGGTCACCGTCATTGGGATCCCATGGATGCCAAAGAATGCATGCAATCAATAAACATATTTGACCATGTCTTCTCCAACCAACAGCCTCCCAAGATGAAGTCAATAAACTGAGCACTCCAATCTATCTCGCCACTTAGCCCTCAAACCAAGATGACTACTAGCCAACTACACTCAAATCATAAAGCTCTCAATCTATCAGAATATCTCACATGGTATAGTACTAGCGAGCAAAGTTTTTAATTGTTCACTAAACTACAATTATTATTCAAAACCCAAATCATCCTATTGTTGCATAGATGTAAAGTATATATCCGGTAGCTTACGATTGTTCAAAAACTAAGACAATGATCGCTCCTAAATTTCAGATTTCATTGTGAATTATTTGGTAGGATTAATTCTTTTGTTCTCGCTTCAGCTCACTCTTAAATATTGGCAATTCGTGTCCAGACCGGATGTAGACATTCAGTGGATGCAGCTGCTCAACCCCAAATTGATTTTTATGCAAGGATTCTCGATCAGTATTTAGTTCAGAATCATCAATCTTATTCAATTTATACCTGAATGTTATCCATGTAAGTGTTTGAGCCGTAACATCTTATGTGGTCATGATATTTGTACCTTACAAAGATTTTATCTTGATTCTTGAATTTTACCGAGGGCTTTCCTATTTTTACCATTTGATTATTACAGCTTTTGTGTATCACATTTGCTGTAAGATAAGCCTTAAAACATATATGGCTTGCCACCACACCATGATTACAGGTATATATGTTGTTTGCTGTTAGAAAAATAAATTTGCCGCCTATTATCGATGCATCACAAGAATGATTTCTCCGTCACATGCCATTCCTTTATTAGCTTA
Organism: Aegilops speltoides; assembly: GCA_021437245.1. Taxonomy (NCBI): domain Eukaryota; kingdom Viridiplantae; phylum Streptophyta; class Magnoliopsida; order Poales; family Poaceae; genus Aegilops; species Aegilops speltoides. The sequence goes on along the minus strand of CM038147.1, from coordinate 489,150,575 downwards.
TTTGTCGATTGGTATTTCATGTCACTTCCTAATTTACATGTAACTCGATGAAAATGTGCTTTGACAGATGTAATCATATATCAAGGAAACATCCACGCCTAAGTTGTTCTAGATATATTTTATATTGGTTTATAGCTCACGATAATACCATTTTTAATTTTTGATATAAGAAATCTTTGCCTTCTTGAACCACTATACAGTGAAGTTTCCTTTTGTTGGGAGTACATTATGGTCAACTAATTCGATAGAAATTTTTACCCGAGAATGCTAAATAAGGAAACAAAGTACACCCGCTAAATTTAATTTCCTTCACAAGGAAATACGGGAAAAATTTCTCTTATAGATCCCCGGTTCTCATTGACTAATCTTTTGATCACCATTTGTGATCTTATTCCAGATCCATGTTATGCATGCCCATACATTTTTCCTCCCGAGTCTTATTGGATAACTGGAATGTTACAGAGCCATACATGTTTTTTTCCTGCTGTTTGTCTTGGCAGCTATGTCTTGGCAGTTCGGATTAGTTGTAATTACTACTTAACATTGTTGTGTATGTAGTCATACCATGTATCTGTGAATCTCGAGATTTCCTTAATTGTTGAATAATATATGTTTATGTTTATGCAAATTTAGTGGGTTCTATTTGTTAGCATTAATCTTGACATTAGTTGTACACATGCATGTCTACATCGCCAGTGAGTTCAACCCAGTCATTGCACGTATGCATTGGTTGATTAGTATAGGAATTAGTGCATGCATTGAGTCGGTTGAGCAGTGGCCGGCCGACCGAGTCCTCCGCAGGATGGAGCGATTCCAGGGAGAGGTGGGTGTGTGCCAGCCGGTTGTTAGCTAGCTTAGTGGCCGAATGTGGAGGCCGGTTAGTGGTGTGAGTTCGTGGCACAAGGTGCCCGAGTCCCTTATATATGTACTGCTTTGGGTCAATGAAAAAGAAGACCGTGAAGGCTGGAGCCAAGATGTAGCCTCCGTGTGACCAAGGAGGAAAGCCTTTTGGCAAAGGCTGTTGGTTTTCTTCTTGGTGAAGTGTGTGTGTGTGTGTGCGTGTGTGGTTTTCTTCCCTGGCGTGAGTTCTTGTGACAGAAAGAGAGAAACTCAAGAGAGAGTTGCGAGGAGAGGAAAAAGAAGCGGCGCCAACACTATGTTGCCATTTATTTACAAAGTTTCTTATAATTATATATTGTATAAATAGACGGGTGCAGCAACGCGCGCAGTCAATGATCTAGTGAATTCTGATATGTCGCATGTTATCGATGATGCCACTTCTGCTATACATGATACTTATGATGAAACTACTTCTGTGCGTGATACTACCCTGCCATTAGGTGAATTTCTTGATGAATAACTTGATAGGGCTAGAGAGAATGAAATTATTGAAGATGCTACTATCGATGATAGTGATGATGAAAGTTCTCCCAATGATTATGAATTGCCTGTTTTTCCTGAGGGTTATGTTATGGAATAGGAAGCTGCTAGAGCTATCTTTGCTTGTAAAGATAGATATGATCTTAAGAAATTATTAGCTAAATGGAAGCAGCAGTCTCTTAATGCTAGAATGAAACCTGACCCTGCTTTTGCTACTTCACCTATTTGTGTTACTGATAAGGATTATGAATTCTTTGTTGATCCTGAAATTATTACTTTAGTTGAATCTGATCCTTTTTATGGCCTTGAATCTGAAACTGTTGTGGCACATCTTACCAAGTTGAATGATATAGCCACCCTGTTTACTATTGATGAGAAGTCTCGCTATTATTATATCCTTCAGATATTTCCGTTCTCATTAAAGGGTGATGCTAAGACTTGGTTTAATTATCTTGCTCCTGGTTGTGTACGTAGTCCCCAGGATATGATTTATTACTTCTCTGCTAAATATTTCCCTGCTCATAAGAAACAAGCTGCCATGCAGGAAATATATAACTTTGTGCAAATCATAGAAGAGAGTCTCCCACAAGCTTGGGGGAGGTTTCTCTGATTACTTAATGCTTTGCCTAATCATCCTCTTAAGAAAAATGAAATACTTGATATCTTTTATAATGGACTAGCCGATGCTTCCAAGGACTACTTGGACAGTTGTGCTAGTTGTGTTTTTAGGGAAAGAACAGTCTACGAAGCTGAATTACTATTGAATAATATGTTGACTAATGAAAATAATTGACTCTTCCCGAGCCAATTCCCGAGGCAATTCTGAACCAATTGAGCCAACTCCCGAGCCTATTCCTAAACCCACTCTCAAGAAAAGAGGTGTTTTATTTCTCACCCAAGATATGCAAGAGGCAAAGAAATCAATGAAAGAAAAAGGTATAAAAGCTGAAGACGTTAAGAATTTACCACTTATTGAAGAAATACATGGTCTTAATATACCGACTATTGAAGAACCACATTGTCTTGATAACCTGACACAGGTAGTAAAGGTAAATTCTCTCTATAGATATGATAAAGTTGAAATTCCCTCTACTAAATTTCATAGCCCATGCTTAGATGAATTTGATGACTTTATGGCTAGACTAGAAAGTTTTAATGCTTATGTTGGTAGAGAGTTAAAGAATAATGCTTTCGAGATAGGACGCTTGAGCGATTATATGGCTAGAGTTAAAGGTGAACTTAAACTCATTAGCAAATATGCTTCTATGGTTGCTACTCAAGCTGAGCAAGTACTTAAAGCTCAAAATGATTTGCTTGATGAATTAAATAATAAACCTGGCTTTGCTGTTAGAGTGGCTACTAGAACTGGTAGAATGACTCAGAACCTCTCAGATCCTCGGGTCACCCTAAGAGAATCGAGCAAGATTCTCGAGAAACAATTTAGAGGCACCTAGTTCTTCTAAAAGAAGAAAAGAAAAACGATAGGACTTTGCATGCTTCTAGTGAACCTATTGTAGACACACCGAGAATCCCAATGATATTTCTATCTCTCGATGTCAAACACAATCAGTGATGAACATGAACCTAGTGATAATGTTAATGATAATGTTCATGTTGATGCTCACCTAGCAAAAACAATGATGTAGAGATCGAACTCGCTGTTGATCTTGATAACCCACAATCAAAGAATCAACGTTATGATAAGAGAGATTTTGTTGCTAGGAAGCACGGTAGAGAAAGAGAACCATGGGTTCAGAAACCCATGCCCTTTCCTCCTAAACCATCCAAGACAAAGGATGATGGGGATTTTGAGCACTTTGCTGAAATGATTAGACCTATTTTCTTACGTACGCGCTTAACTGATATGCTCAAAGTAAACCCTTATGCTAAATATACGAAGGATATCATTACAAATAAAAGAAAGATACCAGAAGCTGAAATTTCCACCATGCTTGCTAATTACACTTTTAAAGGTGGAATACCAAAGAAACTTGGAGATCCAGGGGTACCAACCATACCATGCTCCATTAAAAGAAATTATGTTAGAACTACTTTATGTGATCTTGGAACCGGTGTTAGTGTTATGCCTCTCTCTTTATATCGTAGACTTGAATTGAATAAGTTGACACCTACTGAAATATCTTTGCAAATGGCTGATAAATCAACTGCTATACCTATCGGTATTTGTGAGGATCTGCCTGTTGTGGTTGCAAATGTCACTATCTTAACGAACTTTGTTATTCTTGATATTCCCGAGGACGATAGTACGTCGATTATCCTTGGTAGACCCTTTGTGAATACTGTAGGGGCTGTTATTGATTGCAACAAAGGCAATGTCACTTTTCATGTTAATGGTAATGAGCATACGGTACACTTTCTGAGGAAACAATCTCAAGTTCATAGCATCAATTCTATTGGAAAAGTTCCAACTATTATTATTTGAGGTTTTGAATTTCCTCTCCCTACTGTCAAGAAAAAGTATGATATTCTTATTATTGGGGATGTTCATATCCCCGTTGAGGTAACTTAGTGTTATTTGAAATTTCTCCGGTTCCATGTTATTCGGAATGAGTTTGTTAACAAGACTTGATCAACCTTGTTAGTGGATTCATTTTGATGATCACGAGATGGATGAAACTAGAAGGCACAACCTTCTGTACCCTCTTTTTACTTTATGTTATTTAGAATAAATAAAGCAAAAATAGTATTATTCTGTTTTCTGAATTATCCGTGCAATAAAAAATATCCCGAAAATAAAAGTGCTCCAAATGCCCTGTAAATTTAGTATGATTTCTTATGGAATATTTGAGGATTTTAGGCATTGAAATCACTACAGGAGGGGCAAGCACCAGGCCACGAGAGTGGAAGGCGCGCCACCCCCTGGGTGCGCCCCCCTGTCTCGTGGGCCCCTGGTGGCCCCCTCCACTTATGTCAGCACCCACACACTCCATCTTCTTCCCAAAAAATCCGCATCCAGCTCAAGCACGAGTTCTAGCTCATTTTGCTGCGATTTTCGATCTCCTTGCTCAAAGCTCTATTCACAAAACTGCTTTGGGAGATTGTTGCTTGGTATGTGACTCCTCCATTGGTCCAATTAGTTTTTGTTCTAGTGCTTTATTCATTGCAAATTTTTGCTGCATAGGTGACCATGTTCTTGAGCTTGCATGTTAAATTTATGAGGTCCCAAGCAATTCTAATGCATGATATAGGCTCTAGGCACTTGTATGAGTAGTTGCTACCAATCTTGTTTAATTCTATTAACTTTTATTTTGAAGTTACTAAAATTTCAGAAATTTTCATAAAATGTTAAGGAGACTTTTGAGGGGATCTTCTAGCCAGGGCTCCCAGGAAAAACAAGCTAAAGAGAAGGAAAAAGCCAAGTATAACCTTCCTCGCACAGCGGAAGTACGGCCGTGTGAATGGCCATGCGATAATTTCTTGAAAGAAGCTGGAATTCATGAAGATTTTTATTCTTTGATCGAGAATGCATGCCTCACCAATTTCCTCCACGACCGAATCGATCAGTATCTCTTACTCACCAATACTTTCATGCAAAACTTTTATTATTATCCTAAGAAGTCACCGCCTTCAGTATCATTTCATTTATATGATGAATTCAGGGAAATGTCTTTACGTAATTTTTGCACGGTATGTAGGATACCCTTTGAGGGAAAATTAGAGGAACCACATCATAAAGATGTGGATGGCTTTGTTAACACTATCACTGTATGGGATCCAAAGAAGGGTTCCGATGCGAGAATCTCTAGCATACACTTTCCTGATTACGCTACTTTGCCATATTTGCTAGTAGATGCTTGATTGGTCGTGGAAATAGTGGAAACTTCAATGTTCCTGATATTATCATTCTTCACCATGCCTTGTTTGGAGATAATAGTTTTAGTATGGGTGCCGTCATTGCTAAACGGCTAAGCTTGAATCGTACAAAAGGCCCCATCTTTGGAGGTATCTATGCTTCACGTCTTGCTAGACATTTTGAGATACCTATTAGGCACCATGAGAAAGAGGAGACAAAATTGCCTCCTTATATTTTAGATTACAAGAGCATGGTAGCACACGAGTTCATTGTTGATAACAAAGAGAAGATGCTCTTGTATAACCTGAGATTTAATAAGAAATACAATGAGACTATTATTTTGCCTGCGCCTCTGTTGTTTGATTTGATTGCAGATAATTTTCTTGTCACGTCGTAAGCGGTGTACGCTCATCGAGGCCAAGCATCCACCTGAACCGAGCTCGAGCCGAACTCAGACTGGACCCTTATCGTGCATCATCTTACCAGTGGGACCCGGAGATGGCCAGCCAGTGGTATCCTGATTACACCTCCCAGTACACCAGGGAGAGTAGCAGCGGTTCGTGGCATTAGACCAACTTAGGCCAAAAGCCTGAGCTTGGGGGAGTACGTATTTCTCAATGACTTTACATTCATGTTCACACACTGTTTTAGTCGTCGGTGCTCATACTCTTTCATTGTATTATCCATGTTAGTTTAATTTTCTTTTTTCTATCTTTCTTCTTGTGTGTTTGATAAACCTTAAGAAAAAACAAAAAAATTAGTTAGTTTAATTTCCATGCTTGTAGTAGACTTAAAATGAAAAACCCAAAAAGATTTCTCGTTCTTCTTTTACTTGTTGGGAGCTTTCCCGTGTAAATAGTTTTCTTTTCTTTTCTTTTCTTTGGGGTCGAGAGTAGAAGACATATTGAAATTGTTTAGTGGCTCTCATATGCATGATTGTTTATTCAACTTAGAGCCCATATTATTTTGTCTTCTCTCTTGAGTTGAATGCTTGCAGATTCCAGCTTAGTCCAATGCACGTGCACTATTATTATTATACACATCGTTCGGTCGTGCAAGTAAAAGGCAATAATGACGATATATGATGGACTGATTGAGATGAGAGAAGCTGGTATGAACTCGACCTTTTTTTGTAAATATGATGAGTTCATCGTTCCTGATTCAGCTTATTATGAAGTAAACATATTTGCGATGACATTTAGAGATTATAGTTGCTTGTGCCATGCTTGATTAGCTATGAGTTATAATGGTTTACCTTGCGTGCCAACATGCTATTAGAATGATTATGATGTGATATGATGGGATGGTATCCTCCTTTGAATGAATTGAGTGACTTGACTTGGCACATGTTCACGCATGTAGTTGAAACAAATCAACATAGCCTTCACCATATTTATGTTCATGGTAGATTATATCCTACTCATGCTTGTACTCGGTGTGAATTAGTCTTAATGCATGTTTATGACTGTTGTCGCTCTCTCAGTTGGTCGCTTCCCAGTCTTCTGCTAGCCTTCACCTGTACTAAGCGAGAATACTGCTTGTGCATCCAAACTCCTTAAACCCCAAAGTTGTTCCATATGAGTCCACCATACCTACCTATATGCAGTATTTACCTGTCGTTCCAAGTAAATTTGTATGTGCCAAACTCCAAACCTTCAAATGAAATTCTGTTTTGTATGCTCAAGCAGCTCATGTTCCAACTAGGACTTCCTATATCTTCCATGCTAGGTGGGTTATTCTCAAGAGGAGTGGACTCCGCTCCTCATTCATGAGAAAGGGCTGGTAACCGGGATGCCCAGTCCCATGATCCAAAAAGATCAAAGCAAATCAAAATAATTAAACAAAACTCCCCCAGGGCTGTTGTTAGTTGGAGGCCCTCGTTGTTTCGAGCAAGCCATGGATTGATGCTTGTTGGTGGTTGGGGGGGTATAAACCTTTACCATTCTGTTTGGGAACTGCCTATAATGTATGTAGTATGAAAGATACATCCATCTCATAGTTGTTATGCTGACAAATGAAAGTATGCCGCTCAAAATGTTATTCAATCTCTATTTTAAAATCGAGCTCTGGCACCTCTACAAATCCCCGCTTCCCTCTGCGAAGGGCCTATGTATTTACTTTTATGTTGAGTCATCACCTTCTTATTAAAAAGCACCCGCTGGAGAGCACACTGTCATTTGCATTCATTATTATTGGTTTATATTGGGTACGACATGACTGGATCTCTTTTACCATGAATTACAATGTTTAGTCAGTCCTTGATCTTTAAAGGTGCTTTGCATTTATGTTTTGCAGTCTCAGAAAGGGCTAGCAAGATACCATTTTGTTATATCATGTTATGATTGTTTTGAGAAAGTGTTGTCATCCGAGTTTTATTATTATGGCTCGCTAGCTAATTACGCCATTGATATGAGTAATTGTGAGACCTGGGTGTTATTATGAGTATGGTTAGTTCATAATATTTGTTGAAACCTGAATGCTGGCTTTGCATGTTTACAACAACAAGAGCAAACAGAGTTTGTAAAAGTTTTCTTTATCACTTTCAGTTTATCAACTGAATTGCTTGAGGACAAGCAAAGGTTTAAGCTTGGGTGAGTTGATACGTCTCCAACGTATCTACTTTTCTTAACCTTTTGCCATTGTTTTGAAATCTAACTTGCATGATTTGAATGAAACTAACCCGGACTGACGCTGTTTTTAGCAGAACTGCCATGATGTTGTTTTATATGTAGAAAACAAAAGTTCTCGGAATGTCCTGAAAATCCACGGAGGCACTTTTTGGAAAATATAAAAATATCTGGCGAAAGAATCAAGACCAAGGCCCACACCTGTCCACGAGGGGGGGGCGCCACCCCCGGCGCGCTCTCGAGGCTCCGCCGACCTCAACTCCAACTCCATATATTCCGTCTTCACGGAGAAAAAAATCGAGAGAAAGTTTCATCGTGTTTTACGACACGGAGCCGCCGCCAAGCCCTAATCTCTCTGAGGGCTGATCTCGAGTCCGCTCGGGCTCCGGAGAGGGGGATTCATCGCCGTCGTTATCATCAACCATCCTCCATCACCAATTTCATGATGCTCACCGCCGTGCGTGAGTAATTCCATCGTAGGCTTGCTGGACGGTGATAGGTTGGATGAGATTTACCATGTAATAAGTTAGTTTTATTAGGGTTTGATCCCTAGTATCCACTATGTTCTGAGATTGATGTTGCTATGACTTTGCTATGCCGAATGCTTGTCACTAGGGCCCGAGTGCCATGATTTCAGATCAAAACCTATTATGTTTTCATGAATATATGTGTGTTCTTGATCCTATCTTGCAAGTCTATAGTCACCTATTATGTGTTATGACCCGACAACCCCGAAGTGACAATAATTGGGATGCTTCTCGGTGATGACCGTAGTTTGAGGAGTTCATGTATTCACTATGTGCTAATGCTTTGTTCCAGTTCTCTATTAAAAGGAGGCCTTAATATCCCTTAGTTTCCGCTAGGACCCTGCTGCCACGGGAGGGTAGGACAAAAGATGTCATGCAAGTTCTTTTCCATAAGCACGTTTGACTATATTCGGAATACATGCCTACATTACATTGATGAATTGGAGCTAGTTCTGTGTCACCCTATGTTATAACTATTACATGAGGAATCGCAACCGACATAATTATCCATCACTGATCCAATGCCTACGAGCTTTTCACATCTTGTGTTTCGCTTATTTACTTTTCTGTTGCTATTGTTACAATCACTACAAAACCCAAAAATATTACTTTTCCTGCTGTTACCTTTATTATCATACTACTTTGCTACTAAATACTTTGCTGCAGATACTAAGTTATCTAGGTGTGGTTGAATTGACAACTCAACTGCTAATACTCAATAATATTCTTTGGCTCCCCTTGTGTCGAATCAATAAATTTGGGTTGAATACTTTACCCTCGAAAGTTGTTGCGATCCCCTACACTTGTGGGTTATCACCTAGCGGTAGTACCGCTCAAGAGCCACAGGCGGCAGTACCGCTCTGCAGCGGTAGTACCGCCTGTGGGTCCTCAGCTGTAGTACCGCTGCGGTACCGGGCTCCTACCGCCTTGACTCGAGGGGGTTGCCTCTCGTGTCGGATTGTGCAGCACTAAGCAACGGCAGTAGAAGCGGTAGTACCACTCGAGAGCGATAGTACCGCCCTACCACCGCGGTGTTGGGGAACGTAGTAATTTCAAAAAATTTCCTACGCACACGCAAGATCATGGTGATGAATAGCAACGAGAGGGGAGAGTGTTGTCTACATACCCTTGTAGACCCGGCGAAGCGATCACAACGTAGAGGAAGTAGTCGACGCTCTCCTCGTGATCCGACCGATCCCGGCGCCAAGCATCTGACGCCCCGAGTTCTTGACACACGACAGCTCGATGACGCCCCTCGAACTCCGATCCAGCCGAGTGTTGAGGGAGAGTTTCACAAGACGATGGCGTGGCGACGATCTTGATGTTTCACTGGCAGCAGGCTTCGCTTAAGCTTCGCGACGGATGACCGAGGTGGAATATGGTGGAGGGGGGCACCGCACACGGCCGAGGAACGATCCGTAGATCAAACTTGTGTGTTCTAGGGTGCCCCCGCCTCGTGATATAAAGGAGGGAGGGGGAGGCCGGCCGCCCAGAGGAGGCGCTGCCGAGGAGTCCTACTCCCACCGAGTAGGACTCCCCCTTCCTAGTTGGAATAGGATTGGGGAGGGGAAGAGGAGGGGGCGCCGCCTCCTTGTCCTATTCGGACTGGGGAGGGGGCGCACCACCCCTGGCCGGCCCCTCCTCTTCTCCCTCGAGGCCCACCGAGGCCCATTTACCCCCGGGGTTCCAGAACCTCCCTGATTCGGTAAATTCTGCTTTCACCCGAACCATTCAACTCCAAACATAGGCTTCCAATATATCAATCTTTATGTCTCGACCATTTCGAGACTCCTCGTCATGTCCGTGATCACATCCGGACTCAACTTCTTCGGTACATCAAAATACATAAACTCATAATAACCGCCATCGAAACCTTAAGCGCAGGACTCTACGGTTCGAGAACAATGTAGACATGACCGAGACACGCCTCCGGTCAATAACCAACAGCGGACCTGGATGCCCATATTGGTTCCTACTTATTCTACGAAGATCTTTATCGGTCGAGACCGCATAACAACATACGTTGTTCCCTTTGTCATCGGTATGTTACTTGCCCGAGATTCGATCGTCGGTATCCAATACCTAGTTCAATCTCGCATCGCAAGTCTCTTTACTCGCTCCGTAATACATCATCTCACAACTAACTCATTAGTTGTAGTGCTTGCAAGGCTTAAGTGATGTGCATTACCGAGAGGGCCCAGAGATACCTCTTCGACAATCGGAGTGACAAAACCTAATCTCAAATACGCCAACCCAACATCTACCTTTGGAGACACCTGTAGTACTCCTTTATAATCACCCAGCACGCCAGGACGCTTGGTAGCACCCAAAGTGTTCCTCCGTAAACGGAGTTGCATAATCTCATAGTTACAGAACATGTATATGTCATGGATAAAAGCAGAGCAACATACTAAACGATCGTGGTGCTAAGCTAATGGAATGGGTCATGTCAATCGATCATTCTACTAATGATGTGACCTTGTTAATCAAATAACAACTCCTTGTTCATGGTCGGAAACATAACCATCTTTGATTAACAAGCTAGTCTAGTAGAGGCATACTAGTGACATGTTGTTTTGTCTATGCATTCACACATGTATCATGTTTCCTGTTAATACAATTCTAGCATGAATGATAAACATTTATCATGAAATAAGGAAATAAATACTAACTTTATTATTGCCTCTAGGGCATATTTCCTTCAGCCTCCCACTTGCACTAGAGTCAATAATCTAGATTACATAGTAATGATTCTAACACCCATGGAGTCTTGGTGCTGATCATGTTTTGCTCGTGGAAGAGGCTTAGTCAACGGTCTCGCAACATTCAGATCCGTATGTATCTTGCAAATCTTATGTCTCCCACCGACTAAGTCCCGGATGGAATTGAAGCGCCTCTTGATGTGCTTGGTCCTCTTGTGAAATCTGGATTCCTTCGCTAAGGCAATTGCTCCAAGATTGTCACGAAGATTTTCATTGGACCCGATGCACTAGGTATGACACCTAGATCGGATATGAACTCCTTCATCCGCACTCTTCATTAGCTGCTCCGGCTGCTATGTACTCCGCTTCACATGTAGATCCCGCCACGACGCTTTGTTTAGAACTGCACCAACCGACAGCTCCTCCGCTTAGTGTAAATACGATCCGTCTGTGATTTAGAATCGTCCGGATCGTTGTCAAAACTTGCATCAACGTAACTGCCATTTATGAGCTCTTTGTCACCTCCATATACGAGAAACATATCCTTAGTCCTTTTCGTATTTCAGATGTTCTTGACCGCTGTCCAAAGGATCCACTCGATTACTTTGGTACCTCCTCGCTAGGCTTATAGCAAGGCACACATCAGTCCGTACACAAGATTGCATACATGATAGAGCCTATGGTGAAGCATAGGAACATCTTTCATTTTCTCTATCTTCTCGCAGTGGTCGGGCATTGAGTCTTACTCAACTTCACACCTTGTAACACAGTGCAAGAACCCTTTCTTTGCTTGATCCATTTTGAACTTCTTCAAAATTTTGTCAAGGTATGTGCTTTGTGAAAGTCCAATCAAGCCGCCTTGATCTATCTCTATAGATCTTAATGCCCAATATGTAAGCAGCTTCACCGAGGTCTTTCATTGAAAAACTCTTATTCAAGTATCCCTTTATGCTATCCAGAATTCTATATCATTTCCGATCAGCAATATGTCATCTACATATAATATCGAAATGCTACAGAGCTCCCACTCACTTTCTTGTAAATACAAAGCTTCTCCAAAAGTCTCAGACAAACCCAAATGCTTTGATCACACTATCAAAGCGCTTATTCCAACTCCGAGATGCTTGCACCAGTCCATAGATGGATCGCTGGAGCTTGCACACTTTGTTAGCTCCCTTTGGATCGATAAAACCTTCTCGTTGCATCATATACAACTCTTCTTCCGTAAATCCATTCAGAATGCGTCTTTACATCCATTTGCCAAATTTCATAATCATAAAATGCGCAATTGCTAACATGATTCGGACGGACTTAAGCATCGCCACGGGTGAGAAGGTCTCATCGTAGTCAATCCCTTGAACTTGTCGAAACCTTTATGCATAAGTCGAGCTTTATAGACAAGAATATTACCGTCAACGTCAGCCTTCTTCTTGAAGATCCACTTGTTTTCTATTGCTTGCCTACCCTGCAAGTCAACCAAAGTCCATACTTTGTTTTCATACATGGATCCCATCTCGATTTCATGGCCTCAAGCCATTTTATGAATCTGGCTCACCATCGCTTCTTCATAGTTCGTAGGTTCATCATGATCTAGTAGCATGACTTCCGAACAGGATTGCCGCATCACTCGTGCGGATCTTACTCGTTGATCTACGAGGTTCAGAGTAACTTGATCTCAAGTTTCATGATCAACATCATCAACTTCCTCACTACTTGGTGTAGGTGTCTCGTAAACCGGTTTCGCGATTTAACTACTTTCAAGTAAGGGAGAAGGTACTATTACCTCATCAAGTTCCACTTTCCTCCCACTCACTTCTTTCGAGAGAAACTCCTTCTCTAGAAAGGATCCATTCTTAGCAACGAATGTCTTGCCTTCGGATCTGTGATAGAAGGTGTACCCAATCGCCTCCTTTGGGTATCCTATGAAGACACATTCGATTTGGGTTCGAGCTTATCAGTTGAAGCTTTTTCACATAAGCATCGCATCCCCAAACTTTAAGAAACGACAACTTTGGTTTCTTGCCAAACCACAGTTCATAAGGTGTCGCCTCAATGGATTTCGACGGTGTTCTATTCAAGGTGAATGCGGCCGCCTCTAGAGCATAACCCCAAAACGATAGCGGTAAATCTGTAAGAGACATCATAGATCGCACCATATCTAGTAAAGCACGACACGACGCTCGACACACCATTACGCTGTGGTGTTCCGGTGGCGGAGTTGCTAAACTATTCCGCATTGTTTCAAATGTAGACCAAACTCGAACTCAAATATTCACCTCCACGATCGATCGTAGAAATTTAATTTTCTTGTTACGATGATTTTCAACTTCACTCAAATTCTTTGAACTTTTCAAACGTTTCAGACTTATGTTTCATTAAGTAGATATACCCATATCTCGCTTAAGTCATCCGTGAAGGTGAGAAAATAACGATATCCGCCACGAGCCTCAACATTCATCGGACCACATACATCCAGATGTATGATTTCCAACAAATCTGTTGCTCTCTCCATAGTACCGAGAACGGTGTTCTAGTCATCTTGCCCATGAGGCACGGTTCGAAGTGCCAAGTGATTCATAATCAAGTGACTCCAAAAGTCCATCAAGATGGAGTTTCTTCATGCGCTTTATACCGATATGACCTAAACGGCAAGTGCCACAAATAAGTTGCACTATCATTATCAACTCGCATCTTTTGGTTTCAACATTATGAATATGTGTATCACTACTATCGAGATTCATCAAAATAGACCATTCCTCAAGGGTGCATGACCATAAAAGATATTACTCATATAAATAGAACAACCATTATTCTCTCGATTTAAATGAATAACCGCCTCGCATCAAACAAGATCCAGATATAATGTTCATGCTCAACGCAGCACCAAATAACAATTATTTAGGTCTAAAACTAATCCCAAGGTAGATGTAGAGGTAGCGTGTCAATCGCGATCACATCGACTTTGGAACCATTTCCCACGCCGATCGTCACCTCGCCCTTTGCCGTGTTCGCTAATCCGTAGTCCTGCTTCGAGTTGCAAATATTAGCAATGTAACCAAGATCAAATACCCAGTGCTATCTGCGAGCTCTAGTAAGGTACACATCAATAACATGTATATCACATATACCTTTGTTCACCTTGCCATCCTTCTTATCCGCCAAATACTTGGGGCAGTTCCGCCTCAAAGGACTACCGCTTGCAGAGAAGCACTCGGCCTGTGCTTAGGTCCAGACTTGGGTTTTTCTCCCGAGCAGAACTTGCTTGCTGTTTTTCTTGAAGTTCCCTTCTTCTTCCCTTTGCCTTTCTTCTTGAAACTAGTGGTCTTATTGACCATCAACACTTGATGCTCCTTCTGATTTCTACCTCCGCAGCCTTTAGCATTGCGAAGAGCTCGAGCATAGTCTTTACTAACCCTTGCATATTATAGTTCATCACGAAGCCTTTGTAGCTTGGTGGCGTGATTGAAGAATTCATCAATGACACAATCATCCGAAGATTAACTCCCAATTGTGTCAAGTGATTGTAGTACCCGCACATTCGAGTATATGCTCACTAATGTAACTGTTCTACTCCATCTTGCAGCTATAGAACTTATTGGAGACTTCATATCTCTCAATCCGCATTCTGTTGAATATCAACTTCAACTCTGAACATCTCATATGCTCCATGACGCTCAAAACGCCGTTGAAGTCCCGGTTCTAAGCCGTAAAGCATGGCACATCGAACTATAGAGTAGTCATCAGCTTTGCTCGCCAGACGCTCTTAACGCCGCCGGTTGCCAGCATCGGCGAGCAGTTCGCACCCAGCGGTGCATCCAGACGTAACTCTTCTCAGGCAGCAATGAGGATAATCCTCAAGTTACGGACCCAATCCGTAATTGCTACCATCATCTTTCAACTTTGCTTTCTCAAGGAACGCATTAAAATTCAACGGAACAACAAAGACGAGCCATCTATCTACAATCAAACATAAACAAGCAAGATACTATCAGTACTAAGTTCATGATAAATTTAAGTTCAATTAATCATATTACTTAAGAACTCCCACTTAGAAAGACATCTCTAGTCATCCAAGTGATCACGTGATCCAAATCAACTAAACCATAACCGATCATCACGTGAAATGGAGTAGTTTTAATGGTGAACATCTTATGTTGATCATATCTACTATATGATTCACGCCGACCTTTCGGTCTTCGTGTTCCGAGGCCATATCTGCATATGCTAGGCTCGCCAAGTATAACCCGAGTATTCTCGTGTGCAAAACTGGCTTGCACCTGTAGATGGACGAGAGCTTATCACACCCGATCATCACGTGGTGTCCGGGCACGATTTAACTTTGGCAACGGTGCATACTGGGAGAACACTTCTTGATAATTTAGTGAGAGATCATCTTATAATGCTACCGCCAATCAAAGCAAGATAAGATGCATAAAAGGATAAACATCACATGCAAATCAATATAAGTGATATGATATGGTCATCATCATCTTGTGCTTCATGATCTCCATCTTGCAGCACCACCATGATCACCATTGTCACCGGCGCGACACCTTGATCTCCATCGTAGCATCGTTGTCGCCTCGCCAAACTTATGCTTCTACGACTATCGCTACCGCTTAGTGATAAAGTAAAGCATTACAGTATGATTGCATTGCATACAATAAAGCGACAACCATATGGCTCCTGCCATTGCCGATAACTTCGATTACAAAACATGATCATCTCATACAATAAAATATAGCATCACGCCTTGACCATATCACATCACAACATGCCCTGCAAAAACAAGTTAGACGCCCTCTACTTTGTTGTTGCAAATTTTACGTGGCTGCTACGGGCTTAAGCAAGATCCAGTCTCACCCACGCATCAAAACCACAACGATATTTCACAAATAGACTCCGCTTTAACCTTCTCAAGGACCGGGCGAGCCACACTCGGTTCAACTAAAGTGAGAGAGACAGCACCCACCAATCACCTTTAAGCAACGAGTGCTCGAGCGGTGAAACCAGTCTCGCGTAAGCGCACGCTGTAATGTCGGTCCGGGCCGCTTCATCTCACAATACCGCTGAACCAAAGTATGACATGCTGGTAGGTAGTATGACTTGTATCGCCCACAACTCACTTGTGTTCTACTCGTGCAAAACATCAAACCATAGAAAAACCTAGGCTCGGATGCCATCGCTGGGGAACGAGTAATTTCAAAAATTTCCTACGCACACGCAAGATCATGGTGATGAATAGCAACGAGAGGGGAGAGTGTTGTCTACATACCCTTGTAGACCCGGCGGAAGCGATCACAACGTAGAGGAAGTAGTCGACGCTCTCCTCGTGATCCGACCGATCCCGCGCCAGCATCTCGACGCCCGAGTTCTTGACACACGTACAGCTCGATGACGCCCCTCGAACTCCGATCCAGCCGAGTGTTGAGGGAGAGTTTCACAAGACGACGGCGTGGCGACGATCTTGATGTTTCACTGCGCAGGCTTCGCTTAAGCTTCATGACGGTATGACCGAGGTGGAATATGGTGGAGGGGGCACCGCACACGGCCGAGGAACGATCCGTAGATCAAACTTGTGTGTTCTAGGGTGCCCCCCGCCTGTGATATAAAGGAGGGAGGGGGAGGCCGGCCGGCCTAGAGGAGGCGCTGGAGGAGTCCTACTCCCACCGAGTAGGACCCCCCTTCCTAGTTGGAATAGGATTGGGGAGGGGAAGAGGAAAGGGGGCGCCGCCTCCTTGTCCTATTCAGACTGGGGGGGGGCACGCGCCACCCCCGGCCGCCCCTCCTCTTCTCCTCGAGGCCCACCGAGGCCCATTTACCCCGGGGTTCCGTAACCTCCCTAGATTCAGCAAATTCCTGTTTTCACCCGAACCATTCCAACTCCAAACATAGGCTTCCAATATATCAATCTTTATGTCTCGACCATTTCGAGACTCCTCGTCATGTCCGTGATCACATCCGGACTCAACTTCTTCGGTACATCAAAATACATAAACTCATAATAACTGCCATCGAAACCTTGCTGCAGGACCCTACGGTTCGAGAACAATGTAGACATGACCGAGACACGCCTCCGGTCAATAACCAACAGCGGACCTGGATGCCCATATTGGTTCCTACATATTCTACGAAGATCTTTATCGGTCGAGACCGCATAACAACATACGTTGTTCCTTTGTCATCGGTATGTTACTTGCCCGAGATTCGATCGCCGGTATCCAATACCTAGTTCAATCTCGCTACCGCAAGTCTCTTTACTCGCTCCGTAATACATCATCTCACAACTAACTCATTAGTTGTAGTGCTTGCAAGGCTTAAGTGATGTGCATTACCGAGAGGGCCCGAGATACCTCTTCGACAATCGGAGTGACAAAACCTAATCTCAAATACGCCAACCCAACATCTACCTTTGGAGACACCTGTAGTACTCCTTTATAATCACCCAGCCACGCTGTGACGCTTGGTAGCACCCAAAGTGTTCCTCCGTAAACGGAGTTGCATAATCTCATAGTTACAGAACATGTATATGTCATGGATAAAAGCAAGAGCAACATACTAAACGATCGTGTGCTAAGCTAATGGAATGGGTCATGTCAATCGATCATTCTACTAATGATGTGACCTTGTTAATCAAATAACAACTCCTTGTTCATGGTCAGGAAACATAACCATCTTTGATTAACAAGCTAGTCTAGTAGAGGCATACTAGTGACATGTTGTTTTGTCTATGCATTCACACATGTATCATGTTTCCGGTTAATACAATTCTAGCATGAATGATAAACATTTATCATGAAATAAGGAAATAAATAATAACTTTATTATTGCCTCTAGGGCATATTTCCTTCACGCGGCAGTACCGCACTGGGTCCGATTCCTGCTCATACGCTAGCCCTCCCAGACGGCATGACAGTACCGCGAGGGGGAGCGGTAGTACCGCTGCCCCCTGCAGTAGTACCGCCCTCTGCGGGGCTGTTTTGAGGGGTAACGGTTGGATTGTTCCCCCCCCCCTCTATAAAAGGAGGTCTTCTTCTCGAAAGTTGACCTACCTCTTCCCCCAAAAGCTCCATTGTTGCTCCAATGTCCATTTTCACCCGATCTCTCTCCCTAGCCAATCAAACTTGTTGATTTGCTCGGGATTGGTTGAGAAGGCCCCGATCTACACTTCCACCAAGAGAAATTTGATTTTCCCCCACTAATCCCTTGCGGATCTTGTTACTCTTGGTTGTTTGAGCACCCTAGACGGTTGAGGTCACCGTGGAGCCATAGTCCATTGTGGTGAAGCTTCGTGGTGTCGTTGGGAGCCTCCAATTAAGTTGTGGAGATTGCCCCAACCTTGTTTGTAAAGGTTCGGTCGCCGCCTTCAAAGGCACCAATAGTGGAATCACGGCATCTCGCATTGTGTGAGGGCGTGAGGAGAATACGGTGGCCCTAGTGGCTTCTTGGGGAGCATTGTGCCTCCACACCGCTCCAACGGAGACGTACTTCCCCTCAAAAGGAAGGAACTTCGGTGACACATCCTCGTCTTCACCGGCTCCACTCTTGGTTATCTCGTGCCTTTACTTGTGCCAGCTTTTTTGTGTTGTATTCCTTGCTTGCTTTTGTGCTTATTGTTGTTGCATCATATAGGTTGCTCACCTAGTTGCATATCTAGACAAGCTACCTTGATGCAAAGTTTAATTTGGTAAAGAAAAGTTAAAAATTGATAGTTGCCTATTCACCCCCCCCCCCCTCTAGTCAACTATACCGATCCTTTCAGCAGGTCAGTGTGCACAAGATGAGTCGTCGGTTTCACACCAGGCGCTACAAAGACGAGCGGCAAAGGATTTTTGGCGAGCATATTGCTGGGTAGATGCGCCTGCTCGCCCGTCTTCTCCTCCCTATCGACACAACAAACAGTGGTCGCATCTCCATTGCTTGATGCCACCTCATGTCCATTGGTTGAAACTCACCATGGTTGTCTTCAATCTTGAAACTGCAAGTCTCTCTAGCTCTGATCAAGTATCATATTTAGAGGGTGTGAATAGACTTCAGAAAACATAAAATGAAATGGAAACCCTAGAGCATTGATTTATTCCCGAGGCCACTGATATCGTTTACCTAGCTATCTCTGCATAAATGATTTACCATCCTACTGCGTAAAAAATGGCTAGGGGTGACCAGATGAGCATTTCCATAGTTGTGGATCCAAACAATAATGTTGTCTCCCTTAATTGAATTAGCCTATTTGTCAGTAAGGTACACACTTTGCTCTTAATGTGATACAGATTTCACTCTTGACAACTACTACCTCCATTTACTGTCAGTCTTTGTTCCAATTCAGTTACTTCAATAGAAGAAATTCACAGGCTTGTTCAAGATGTGTTCAGCATCTGGCATCAGCTCTGATGCATGGAGAGATATAACTGTTGTATGATCAAGGACAAAATAAATAAATTATATTATGATTTATGGACGGTACATGAAGTATGCATGCAACTAAGATAAATTCTTGAACAATTGATTGGAAGCGAAAGTAAAGGCAAATGCCGTATGCATACATCTCAGTGTCACTGTCATGGTTTGTGTTACAGGCATGCCAGCCCCAAGAAGACCCAACAATTTGCAATATGTAAGGCGAAATATACCTAGTTCCTTCAAGCTACATCAAGAAACCTCCATCAAGAGCAAATGATTCTGTAACCAAGTTTATGTTCCCTCAATGTATCGCTGCAGCAACACTATTAACGTAAAAATGTGCAATGATATGAATCTTCTCCGAATTCGCTAGCTCTCGGCCACGAAGGTTAGGTAGTACCAAGCTGCAAAGGCCAGGACAAGCATGCATAAAGGGAGCACGAAGTCCAGAAATGTGTTTGGGGCAGGAGAGCCTTTGTTCCTCTGCATTGTTCTGGAATCTGGCAGCATATCACTACCACCAACTGTGGCGTCCTTCGTTGCTCTGGGAGGCACATAGTCCTCGATGCTTCCAATCAGGTAGCTGTTCATCATGCTGATGGCTGATGTGCTGTGGCCCACATCTTCAAAAGCCTCGGTGGCATCCCCAGAGGCTTCAAGAATTGATCAAACATGGATGAAATAAAATTGAACAACTCATCAGTAATTTGGTATGCCCATTTCATATGGATCACTTTGAAAACCATGCCAGGTGTGTAAGTATCATAGTTTTTGTCCATTGGTTAAACTATTATAACATGTGTTTAAAGAGACAATAAGTTATCATCATGGAACTAGTGCAGCTGTTGAAACAATAAAAGGCAAGTGTGCTTAATGAGGCTTGACGATTTTATGCAGCGAAACACAACATTTGCAATAAAAGCAAACGTGCTAATTTCCATAAGTTGGTGGACGCGGATTTTTGGGACATGGGGCCATTCCCCAACTGTTTTCTTTCTGTCCTGTGATTCACTAAACTTTATTCATGATGTTGGCCCATTTACTTCTCTGAGGGAAACAAATGACATAATAGTGTAGGCATACATAGTAAGAAAATAGAGGCAGCAAAGCAATAGTGGGTATGCTAGCAGTGTTCAGGGCTCTAGGCGCGCTTTGAAAAACATACCAGCGTTCTTAATTTCACTTTTGCTGCATCTACAACAAGTTCAGAAACGCAATGACTGACCAAATGGCGATTCAGTTGCAACAAGTTGCACAGGGAAAAAAACATGACAATTCTTTTAGGAAAATTTGAAGTTTTAAATTAGTTTTGGTTGGGGTGCGCCTGCCTGGGCTGCAGTGCAACGCCCAGGCGACACCTGAGGGCCCCAATGGCAAGCCACTGTTATGGACCCTCCCCCACAAAAAATAAATTTAATATCGTTGTGAGGATTTACCCCACATATCAGATATTAAACTGATAAGAACAGATACTACACTTGATCTTAGCCAAAAGGCCGAGAAAGGTATGAGTTGCAATGTTGCCCTGCCCCGTCTTTTATATCTCCCTCGTCCACCTCCCTGCTCTCCACCAGCGAGGTGGTACTAAACGAAAGAACGGAGAGAGCCAGTGCTTCACTCGGGCAACCAGCCTATGCGCCTCTCGTTCGTTTGGGCATCATCAGGCCCGGTAAGAACACCACGGCAGCAAGGCTTCCACGGCCCAGTATTACAGGGAAAATCCATGGGCCGTGGAAGGGTGTGGTATTTCTAAAAAAAATAAAAAATAAGCGGGGTATGGTTGGGATTCCATCCTCGCCTAGCACCATGTCCCAGTGAGCATTTTCGATAAGTTGGTCTCCTATATTTCCAACTATTCTGGTTGACCTTTTGCAAGTCCCAACTACTGAAGCTAACCTATATTGATGTCTTTTTAACAAATCAGTAGTACCTTTTTTTTTCAGGGAATAAGAAATCAGTAGTAACATGACAATGAGCAGACAATGGATGAATCAGAAGAAATCCAGAAAAAAAGCAGAAGAAGCAGACAATGGATGGACTTTGTACCAGATGCATGGAGCAGGACATCCTCTCCGCCGGGGTGGTCCTCCAGGAACTTGGTCACATCGTACACCTGAAAGGCAGCAAAATCAGAGGAGAAGGGGACAGGGTCAGAGAAACGGGCAGATCAAGAATGCCAAACCAGATCTCCTAACCAATGGAATCTAAAGACGAGGAATGAAGATTCCGCTCCTGTGCCTGACAACCTTGCCATGGATGACGACCCAGCAGTCCTTCGTGGACGCGTGGAGCGAGACATCCGACGGAGAGAAGAGCGGCTTCTCGGTCTCGGTCTCCTCCGCCATTGATAGACCAGGCGCTCTTTCGACCAGCTGTTCGTGATGGGGAGCGGAGCGGGGAGAGATATCAACGGGCTGGAAGAAGACGGCGCTGGGCTGAGATAGGAGGAGGGGATCTCGGGCGAAGCAGAGCCGAGCACACCAAGAGAGCTTGCTGCTCGTCTTGGTCCGCGGTTGGTCGTCAGTTGGTCGCGAGGAGAGACAACGTTGTGGGAACATGTTTTTTTCTTCAAAGCTTATTTGTTGCGAAAATGCAAGACTGACGCAGAGCAAAATAGAACCAAGAAAATTTAAAAAATCTGATTTTTTTTGGCAAACGTTCTGGATGCTTGCAAAGTTTGATCGTGTAATGACATTTGTGAAAGGGGCGCTTATAGGCGCCGGCGCACCGGCCGAGAGTTTCGGCCGGTCCAGCCCAGGCCATCGGATCTAAGTCACGGAGCCGTTGGATCCGGGCTAAAAAAAAAACAGATCGCCCCAGCTTCTTCTTCCTCGGGCAGTCGGCCTGGATCCGCATATCCCGCTCGGGGAGCACGACACCGCCTCTCGCCCTCTCCGGTGGTCGCCCCGCTGCGTCGATCCCCATCTCGCCGGTCTTCCTCGCCGCCCGGACCCGCCCTCGCCGCCGTCCTCGCCGCCGGTCCCCACCTCCCGCCTCGTTGTCGCCGACCCATGCAACAGCTCCACTGCGGTTGCAGCTCTTGGCGACGACGGTTGTAGCTCCGCCGCCCTCGCCATTGATGCTCGCTGCAGGAAAATACGTCGACGACGGTCGCGAGTCAATCAACGCCATTTGAATCGATGTAGCAAAAAAATTCATCGGTAGTAGCAAAATCAAACTACCGGTGCAGCAAAAACGCCGTCGCCACCTTCGCGAGGTCGCAGCTCCGCCTTACATGGATGTAGCAAAAAACTTCAACGGTAGTAGCAAAATCCTGCTCCGTTTGCAGCAAAAACATCATTGTCGTTCTCACGAGGTCGCAGCTCTGTCTGATGGATGTAGCAAAAAGCTTTGCCGGTAGTAGCAAAATCCAACTACGGTTGCAACTTACCCTTGTTGTGCAGTGCCATTGAAGCTTTCTATGTCTATGGTTGAAGCTTTTTTCAACGATTGTTGAAGCTTTTCTAGGTGACGGTTGCAACACTTGTATACGCGGGAGGATCCGGCATGGCGGCAGGCAGCCATGGCGGCCGGCGAGGGAGCGCCTGGCCGCCAGTGATGGAGCTTGTGGCGGCCCAAACGCAGCCAGGGAGGAGGGGCGGGGGGGGGGAGCGCACGTGAAGGCTCTAGGTAAGAGATGGATCTGGCCATGGCGGCCGGCAAGGGAGCCCCTGCCCGCCGGCGGTGGAGCTCATGATGGCCTAGTCGCTGCAGGGGGGGGGGAGGGGGAGGGGTGGGAGGGGGTAGGTAAGGCTGAAGGTAGGGGATGAAGGAGCTGGAAGGAGGCGGGGCGCGCGGGCCATTGCACGGGACGCGTTTTGCCAGCATGGCGTGTGAACCGGCCGAAAGTTCGGCCGGCGCACCGCGCCCAAACATTTACCTTTGTGAAAGCCCTAGACAAAAAAAACATCGATACTCCAAAAATGTTATTTTCGAAAGCATTTTGTGAGAGCTGAATTTTTTTTGCCACCGACTTCCACAAATGTCAATTTTATCAGTTTGTTTTGCATTTTTTAGATTTAACTATTCATCCGAGCTCATTTGAGCTCGGGAACGGAAGAGGGTTTTTAGACTTATACACAGTTTTCCACGCACGGTATCTACGTCCAAATCCTCACTCTTAATCTCAACTTAACCTCTCCCCACTCCCTCGGAATTTAGCCGGGCCCTACATGATTTCAAGTTTTCAACTGCCCTCTCGATTTCCTCCACATCATCCCGTGGAACCATTCTGTAGAAAAACACCCGTAAGTGCATCTACAGCCAGACCCCTCAAATTGCCCCTGCACGTCCGGGCCGATGGCCCGGTTAGTGACCCGTCGTGAAAATGCGACCCAACTGCCCCCCTCAAACCGTCCTTATACGTGTGGGCTATCCGGCACCCCTTAAACCCAGTCTACATCTGGGGCAGATACAGAGAGGCCCGTGCGTGCCCGTACATGTCCGTCATGTTGGACCCAAACAAAGGGACAACAAGTACTCAAGAAATATAAGAGCGTTTAGATCACTACTTTAGTAATGTAAATACTCTTATATTTTTTTACAGAGGAGTATTAGCAAAAGATCCACAAGCATTACCATGTACACAAGGAATATGTGAGACACGCGACTCCTCGCGGTGCCCCCGCGGGCGTCCGAGGAGAGCCCCGGTCAGCTGCACCAACCCACTCCTCCTCCTTCTCCCTTCGCCTCCGGCGCTGAAATGACGAAAGAAGCCCGTCGCCAGGCGGCGGGGGATTCTTCTCTCTCCTGGTCAGAAGCTCGTGGCACGGGACGTCAGATCTGGGCGGCAGCTCAGCGCGTGTGCGTGGCACGACGTGTTGGCGGCGACGGCTGTTGGGCACAGCGTCCGTGGGGAGGCTGCGTGGTGGGATGGTCGGCATGCCCGCGCTGGCGACGGCTGCCTTCTGAGGCCGGCGAGCGTGGGCGACGCGACCTGGCTCAGGCGTACAAGTTGACTTGGCGGGTGCGTTGCGGCTGCTGGCCGACGAGCTGGCCTCATCTCGCTAGTGTGCAGGGGTTTTTGCCGCGATTCATGCCGACCCCCCGATCTGGATCTGGGTGGGTTGGTGGAGGTTGGCCCATGGCTACGGTCGGGCGGCGATGAGCGGGATCAGGGTGGTGTGGGGGGCTGCTGCCATAATAATATAGGTGGCGGTCCCCGTGCTCCTCCCGCATCACGACAACATCCTGCATGATCGGTCCTCCTTGATCTGGTGATTGACGTGTTCTGAAACTGTTGTCGGAGATCTTGCCCAAGATATCTGGATCAGATAGAATTCGGTCGTGCACGTCCATTTCAACCTACGAGGTTTCATGTGGGCATGGCGCGAAGCTCTGTTATTTGTTGACACCATGGGGCATGTCGGCTTCTCGATTTCAATGGTGTAGACAGCTATGGAGAAGGTCATGGTGGCCGAGATCGGAGGATCAGTTAGACGGACGTGGCCTTCGAGGCGATGGAGTCAGCTAGGTGTCTGATAACTCTCACGAGCAGCAGTGTCAAGTGGGGGCGAAAACACTGGAGGAATTCATTTTTGGTGGTGCTCCTCGGGTACCGAGCCAGGAATTTCAGGGTGAAAACCTAAGGTCTGGCCTTCATTGGCTGTGCCTGGCAATTGCCTTGCTGAAGGAATTGTTTTGAGAGTTCGGACTTCTCCAGGGTGAAAATCTAAGATCTTGTGTCGGGCAACAACGACGTTTGTGCACTATTTCCTTCTTGAAGGCGTTGAGATCTTTGATGTTTTCCGCGTGTTGTATCTCTTGGAGACACTTTTTTTCTCACGGATTGATCCCCTCCCTTGGTGAACATTCTCATGTTAGGCCCGGAAGATCAACGGATCCTATGTTTCCGCGGGAGCTAGCGGTAGCCAAGGTAGGCCCTAGAGCTGAACCAAAACACCTTATCTGATGCCGAGGAAGATGCATGTTGTCTAGACACACATGGAGTATATTCCACGGCCGTACTTCGATCAAGAACGACCTGCACTCTATTCTAAGGCAGAGAGGTGAGGTCATGGTGTTGGAACTGTGGCCTCTCCCCCGAACCCTAGCTAGCACTAGCTCTCCCTCACCTCGCTCTCGCTGCGCACGAACGACAGAAGCAGGAGGATGAAGATGATCAACGATTCAGAGAAAATTCAGAAAACTAGTGGACACAGGGTTTTTCCGGCGCACGTACGCCTTCTCCTTTCCTCGAGCACGAATTCGACCGTGTCACAAGATACAGGGGGAATCCAGGGTTTTATACCCGCGAGCACCGGCCTGCCAGGCCACGCCTCGCACCAACTCGCACACCCACTCCCCACGCTCAGCTGCTCGCGCGCTACCACAAGATCGCGCTCAACGCGATCGCCACGGCCACCCCGCGTGCCCGACGCGGTCTCCTCCCCACGTTACTCGCCTACACGCAACGGCTCGAGCGCCAGACGCGAACGGACACACACGCACACACACCTGGTCACGCGACGATGCGACCCAGCCGCCTGCTCAAGCCCGACAAGCATCGTGACGCGACGCGACGCTGCGACGCCACGCCTGGCTCGCCACGGCTTATTCCCAACACACTCCCCCCTAAGCCGTGGCCTAGAGGAGACCGTTGTCCTCGACGTCGGCGTTCACCAGCATCGCCTCCCAGCTCCGGGCAGTCGTGCTTGAAGTGGCTGCTGCCGCCGCACTTGTAGCAGCGCCCTTCTTGTTGCCGCCGTCCCTGCCGCCACGCTGCTCGCTGCCGCTGCGTGCCCCGAGCCTTGCCTCGACGCCGCTCATACCCGCCATCAAGCCCAAGAAGTACAGTGAGCTGGCTGCCCGACGCTTCGCCGCTGCTTTCGCTAGCGCGCCAGACACGCCACAAATGCGCGCAGCCGCCCGAAAGCGCTGTCAGAGGTGAGCTCCTCCAAGACGCAGAATTGCTCGATGCCGGGCGACGACGGGAAGAGACGGTCCGGACAAAGGTCCAGAGCTTCTTCACCAGCTCCGTGTTCGCCAAAGATCTCCCCAGCCTCGTGAATCCGGCCGCCATGCCCGCGAGCCTCCCAGCGTACGCGTCTAGCGCCTCGCCGTCCTCCATCTTGATCCGATCAAGCTTGCCGCGCAACGTCGCCCTCCTCGCCGCGCGCACCCGCTTGGCACCGACGAACCGTACCGACAGGGAGTCCCATACCTCCCTGGCAGTGGGTTTCGTCGCCACCGAGAGCAACACGTCCTCCGGCAGCCCCTGCAAGATCAGAGCCCGCGCCATCTTGCACTTCTTGTTGTTCACCAGCGAGTCGCCCGGCGCCACCGCTTCCCACAGCGCGTGGGCATCAAGGATGGCCTCCGCCTTGATCGCCCACACGGTGTAGCCGTCCGGCGAGAGCATCGGCATCCCCATGGACACCGACCCGCCCGTCCCGCCGCCGTGTGGAACCAGCGCCATCACCGCCGGCGAGCTCCTTCTCCTGTCGCTCTGATACCAATTGTTGAAACTGTGGCCTCTCCCCCGAACCCTAGCTAGCACTAGCTCTTCCTCACCTCACTCTCGTTGCGCACGAACGACAGAAGCAGGAGGAGGAAGATGATCAACGATTCAGAGAAAATTCAGAAAACTGGTGGACACAAGGGTTTTTCCGGCGCACGTACGCCTTCTCCTTTCCTCGAGCACGAACTCGACCGTGTCACAAGATACAGGGGGAATGCAGGGCTTTATACCCGCGAGCACCGGCCTGCCAAGCCACGCCTCGCACCAACTCGCACACCCACTCCCCACGCCCCGCTGGCTCGCTCGCCACAAGATCGCGCCTCAACGCGATCGCCACGGCCACCCCGCTACCGACGCAGTCTCCTCCCCGCGTTACTCACCTACACGCAACGGCCCGAGCGCTCGCACGCAACGGACACACACGACACACACCTGGTCACGCGACGACGCTGACCCAGCCGCTTCGGCTCGAGCCCGACGCGCCATCGCACGCGACGCGACGCCAAGACGCCACGCCCCGGGCTCGCCACGGCTTATTCCCAACACATGGTGCACCGCTGGTAACGAGGAACCCGATCACATAGGCGGATGGTGTCCAGCTGCCTTCATGGAGTCATACATACGGAGTACACTTCCAGCCAGATGAAGATCTGCCACTCCAACTGTAGGCACTATTCCAGCCTGAACGTGCACCTTTCCTCTTTCTGGACCTGGAGACCTCTCCAAAGCTTAAAACCACAAGAAAGCTTTTTCTCAAATACGCACGAGCGTG
Source organism: Aegilops speltoides (assembly GCA_021437245.1). Taxonomy (NCBI): domain Eukaryota; kingdom Viridiplantae; phylum Streptophyta; class Magnoliopsida; order Poales; family Poaceae; genus Aegilops; species Aegilops speltoides. Next base: position 489,122,894 of record CM038147.1, on the reverse strand, counting down.
TGTAGAAAGCTTGCCAGATAAAAGAGGGTCAACAGTTGGTGTTAAGAACAACACCAAACGAGCCACAAACGACCTTGACCACAAGAACACCGATGAACAAAATGGCAGACAGTTTCAACATCATATAGAAGGAACAGAGAGGAACAGTTTCCCCTACACACAATCAAGCGAGCTACTGATAAATGCTTTAATCTTTGAAGGAATTTTCTCTTGCCAAACCTATCTGTTGTGAGCTCCGGCAATATATTTTTCCAGATAGCGGTATAAGGACTTAACAGTAAAGGGGAGGGGAACTTTTGGTCTATGGTTGTATATACACCTGATATCCGAAACAATAGTAATTAAATAAAAATTCCAAAAATTCTGAAAATATTTTTGAAATTAAGTTGAAATTCTATTGTACTTGTAAGAAAAATTCCGCAAAAAGAAAAAACCCCATTGACTTCTTTGAAAAACAAAAAATTGGGTCAAAATAGTGTGAGCACTGAGCAGTGACCTATAATAGCAAATAATTTTTGTTTTTTTCTTGCCCTGAAGTCAACAATAGGCTTTTGTTCATGAAATTTTATATACTAACGTGAATGAAAGTCAAGTTTATTTCGAAAAAAACTTCTTAACATTTTTTTGACTTTTTTAAATTATTAAACAGGAATTCTTGCCCGACTCCTCGATTCCTCCTGTCGCTTCGCCTGCATCTGGGAACCCTAGCGCCGCCGCGTCCTCGTCCCTCCCTCGACCTCTCCTCCTCGCCGCCGCCGGGCAAAGCCGGGTCGGCGTCGACGGCGGCGGGATCTCTTCTCCCACGGCTCGCTGGATCTGGCGCGGGCGGATCGTGGCGGTGGTTGGCGGCGCTGAGGCGAGGCGGGCGCTGCTGGCTTGGGGCGACGGCAGCTTCGTGTGCGAGGAGTCCGCTGGGCGCGACGGCGGCCCTCGCAAGCGGTGGCGGGCGCTGGGCTCGGCGGCGCCCGCGTGTGCAGCGCGGCGGTGGTTCCTATCTTGCGCCGGGCGGCTCCGCTCTCGACCCGGACGGCGCTGGGATGGCGGCGCTCAGCGCGGGCCGGGCGATCTGGATACGGTGGTGCCGGCGGCTCGCTGATCTGCCGCTGCTCCAGGGTTCTGCCTGGTGGTGTTGGTGGTGACGCCGGCCCGTGCACGAGAGTTGGATCCCTTCAAACTGATCTGGGTGAAAACTTGCCTTCGGCGTCTGCTAAGGCCGGCGGTGGCGGCGCTATCTGCGTCGTTCCCTTCTTGAAGGCATCGCCGTGGAGAAGTTCAAGGCCACTCTCTGTTACCTTTGAGGAAAACCCTAGATCGGATGATCGGATGACGACGGCGCTCTGGTGTCGTTCCTCCCTTGGGGGTGTCATTCTTGGAGGTACACACGTGATCGAGGGACCAGAGGACAGATTCTTTGGTGGAGTGGTGCTTCATCCTACACACTGATGGCGAAGGATCTTGACGGCGCGGCATGCTGCGATTCGGAGTTCGGCTGTGGGAGGATGGACTCACAGGAGGACGACGCGGTCGGGCGCCATGGTGGCGCTGATGGCGAGAGACCGACACGGTACATGCAACGGTACAACTCTGAAGATGGATTGGTGGCAGGTGGCTGCGGCGGCCTCATACCCGGCAGACGTCCTGGTTGAGGAGTGCGCCGGACTGGTAGGTGCCCCATACCCGGCAGGCGTCCTGGTTGGGACCTCAGATCTTAGATGTTTAGGTTTGGCTGCAATGTCTTGTTTGGTATTATGCCCAGACTATCTGCGCCCCTTCATCAATTGAATAGGTGTAGCGATAATTGTTGCTTAGACGATGGCTTTAGTCTTACTGTTGTATGACTTTGTAAGGTCTTATGAGAATAATTAATAAAGTGACCGTATGCATCATCCAGATGTAGAGGCCGCGGATCATTCTCCTTTTCTAAAAATAAAAATATCAGATGTATATACACCCAGAAACCAAAAAGTATTTCCCCAGTAAAGACTCCTTTACGCTTTACAATGAAGAGACTAGGGAACCTCATTAGGTTCAGATCCCACGATCTATGCTGGAGTACAATATGTTCCACTGTTCTGATTATAAAGACATATATATATATATATATATATATATATATATATATATATATATATATATATATATATATATATATATATATATATATATATATAAACTTATCAACAATACTGTTCCACTGTTCTGATTATAAAAGACATAACGTAGTACACAAACACATGACGTTGTCGTGGCTCACGGCGCGCGACGCTCATTAGGCTTTGTACAATGAAAAGTGCTTAGGAGAGGTGCTTAGAGAATAAACCAGGCTTTTCTTAAGCACCAGTGCTTATTTGTACAGGTTAGACGCTTAACTAAGCATCTCTCCTATAGAAACAGCCACTGATGCTTCAGAAAAATCCGGTTTATTTTTCTAAACATCTCTCTAGGCACCTTCCATTGTACAAAGCCTTAGAGCGCACGAACTGCCCAGGCCAAGCTAAGGCACTCGGTCGATTCGGCGCACCCGGCCGGCCACGGCGACTTTCGTCTTGACTTCCTCCTTCGCCCGGATAGACTGGCCCTTGCAAAGGAACCAGCTGGTGTCATCCAGCTCCTGGTCATCAAGTAGCGACCACTCCACTTCCACGCTCAGCTTGAAGAACCTGAAAGCACTCCCTCTGCCGTCGTCACAGGAGCACTCCACCCACGTCATTTCTTCATGCCCTGATCGGTGCCACGCCCACGATCAAAGTGATGCCGATGAATTTGCGCATTGCTTCTGACGGGTGCAAGCTGGATTTTACACTCATATTAAACTGGGAATACGCTAGCCAAGAGTTTAGTTGCTACTGCGTTGTATGCAATCTTTGCTGAGTAAGTACAATCCAGCTTGCAAACCTCAGAAAAGATTTACTCCCACTGTTCACTTTTGTAAGGCGTTTTAGACGGCGTCTAAAACGACTTACAAAAGTGAACGGAGAGAGTATCATTCGTCGTACATACGTAGCTTTATATCAAAAAAAACAGCAAGATGAGAATTCTGTCAATTTTGATTAAACTCAAGTTTCAACTTGGGCTGATAGTCTGAACGTGGACATGAGAACTCAAAATTATAAAAGCAGTGCTTTGTTGTTTGCTTTAGGTTTGTGCAGAATTATAATTCGACACAAACACATCTTTCCCAACATAACGAGCAATTTCTTTCCAAATTCTCTGCAGATTTGTAACACTATAAAACTTGCTTTCAATTCATCAACTCCTTCCGATCACATACATAACATGCATACGAGCTACGAGCAACTGCGTTGGAGTAGTGCTAGTTACAACTGCAGTATGCCATGTTCGAGATTCGAGAAGAAGGATTACAAATAGCTAACAAGTGACCAGGGCACTACTAGCTATGGATCAAGTGGTATCTTGACTAGAGCCCTACGCCATGTGAAGCTGTCCTGACCGCGAAGGTTTTCTTGACCATGGAGCTGCTGCACCTCCTGATTGGCTGCATCTTGGGCGCCTGCACCAACTGTGTCCTGCGCCGCCGTTTGGCGTCCTCTGCTTCTTGGTAACCTTGGCGGAGCTTGCGCTTCGCGGCTTCCATCTTCTCCTCCGAGCAGAAACCGGCACGGTCACCGTCGACGAAGCCTGTGGCAGGATCGGACGCCTTTTTGATGATTTCCGCCGTCTTCTTGGCCAAAGGCTCGCCGAAGATCTTGGGAGGCCGCTTCGTCTTCGCGTCGGAGACATCCTGCTGCTTGCCGACGGTCGCCTTGGGCTGCGGCAGCTTCTTCATGGCTGGTGTGACCTCGGCGACCTCGTCCTGGACGGAGGTCTCCCACCCGCTCACGATGCCGCGCGCGAGGAGGCGGACGCGCTCCGAGTCGTGCTCCCGCAGCGCGCGCACAGACTCGGCGAGTTCCGTGGAGATGGGCACCCCCGGCGTTGATGGAACCACCCTGAGCGTCTCGAGAGACTCTGCCATGAGGTCGTCGAGAATCCCGCAGATACGCTCCGCCTGGTCGTCGTCGGCGGCGTTGCAGAGCCATACCAACAGGTCCCCCCTCGCGCGCTGGAACACGTGGCGGGAAAATTGGTCTGGGTCGGCGGCCTCGATGGCGGCGTCCACGGGGTCGAAGGCGCCGTAGAAGCTATTCCACCGGCGGAGCATCTGCCCGGCCATGGCGGCGGCGGCTTTCCCGCGGCGATGGATTGGCTGGGGGAGTGGGGAGGATTGGATGGGGAAATTGGGAAGGAAGAAGGCGATCGCCTTCCACGAGGCCCACAATGGAGCTTATATCTCCCGGCGAGGCGGTGCCATACTCCACTCCCGGTCGAATTCGGAAGCGCGTTTCGCTCCAGTGGAATCCGATTGAGCAGCGGCAAACACGCACCACGCGTTGCCCGCGCGCCACGTTTCGATCCACTACGAGCTGACACGCGTGCTCGGAAGGGCGGCTACCGCGCCACCGGCTCGCCCGACGACGGCGGCGGCAAGAGGAGGCCTGGCTCGCCCACGCGCTCCACCGCGACCTACTGCCTCGTGCTGGAGCACGTCGGCCCGAGCCTCGGCCGCGTTCTGCGTGATCGCCGCGGACGCGGTTCGCTTAGGAGGAGACGCGGCGCGTCATGCGGCAGCTGCTGAGCGGCGCCGGCAAGATGCACGAGCGCGGTATCGTCCACCGGGACATCAAGCCCGGGAACATCCTCATCGGCGGCGAGGGCGTGGTAAAGATATGCGATCTGGGGCTGGCCATTTCCATGGCTCCCGAGATGCTCCTGAGGAAGCCGGACTACGACGAGCTCGTGGACGCCTGGTCGCTCGGCTGCGTCATGGCGGAGCTGCTCGCCGGCGAGCCACTGTTCGCTGGCCACAGCGCGACCGATCAGCCCCGGAGGATCTTCCGCGTGGTCGACAGCACGTGCATGGCATCCAGGCCGCTCGCCGCCGCGGGGCAGAAGCTGCCGAGGCGGCAGCCGGCTTCGTGAGTTGTTCCCCGAGGAGCGCCTGTCGCGCGACGGGTTCAAGGTTTGAGAGGGGCTCCTCACGTGCGACCCCGTCGAGCGTCTGCCAGCGGCCATGGCGCTCCAGTGCCCATGGTTTGCTGGCACCGCCGATGTCCCAGCTTCAGCCGCGTAGGATGCGTGCTCGACCACCATTCTACCTCATCACGTGGGAGTGCATTTCCATTCCTCCAATGTACAAATATGATTTATTTTGGGGACTATCTGTTCTTGTGCCTGAAAATAGAACTTGCATCAGTCACTTCCATCTAGAGGGGTTAGATCTTCATCCAACGGTTGGAAACGGATCGAGTACCGTTCATCTTCTACCTCTGCGCAGCCGCCGGCCAACCCAGGCTTAACCACCGGCCTCCGCTCCCGTGGCCAGCGGCTAGCGCCGCCCTGTCCTCCCCTCTACCCTCCCCACCGCCGTGCTGGCAACAACTCCGTTCATCGCTCTAAATCCCGCCCCGACGAACAATTTTACACCCCGCACTTCAGCTTAAGTTTCTAACTCGCTCCCATCGACTATCGCTGCTCCCTCGCCAGATCAGCTCTGCCTCGCCGTGAGCGGCGCTCCTCACGTCGTCCCCGCCTTCGGCCTCGTGCTGTGCTGTGCAAAATTGTGACTGATGCCACCCAAATTTTCAGGCACCTGATGTTTAGCAAAACCGTCTATTTTGTAATGTATATTTTGACGAATTTACTGCCAGGGACGAACACACCTTGTAAGCATGCTTGAAAAATGTAGAAAGCTTGAGCTGCAATGGAGTTGTAAATGAGAGTATGACTGTGCTATCAATTCTGCAGTAGAGCATTCTTAGAGTTTCGAAATAGCACAATAGTGGCGATTAGAAAAGGGATAAGTATATTTTTCAAACCTCAACTCTTCTTAAAGTTTACAAATCACCCCTTAACTCCAAAACCACCAAAATTTAGTCTCTCAACCTTTAAAAACCGGATAAGTTTAGTCCCCCGAGCGGCTTCCGTCCAACGTGAACAGTGCGTTGGTGAACAGTAAATTTGAACAAAATAGCCCCAAAAAAATCTGAAATTTTGTGGGATCTAAGATAGTTGGGGGCGCAAGGTTCGTGCAAAGCTTCGTGCTGTTTGGACACTTCAGGACCTCATGACATAGAAAAATAAATAAATTTATACGTCGATGAACACTAAATTCGAAAAATAGCAAGAAAATTAAAAAAGTATGATTTTTTTCGCATTCAAGATGCTTGAGTGCGCAAGGTGCGTGCAATTTTTTGTGGTGTTTGGACATTGTAGGAGCTCCTGGTAAAAAAAAATTGATTCGGAAAGAAACTTTTGAAAAAGTGCACTATTTTTTTGCTAGAGCTGCTTGAATGTCATTCGATCGCAAAAACTTGCGTACCCAAGCCTCTTTTATTCCAAGAAATTACATATTTTATTAACTTTTTTTTTCAATTTTACTGTTCACCAATGTACAAATTTACTGTTTTTTCTTAGTCATGAGGTCCTCGAACGTCGAAACACCACGAAATTCTGCACGCGTCTTGCGCATACGAGTATTTTTATCCCACAAAATTTCGGAAATTTAGAATTCTTTTGCTACTTGTTTCTGAATTTACTGTTCACTGACGCACTTTTCACGTTGGCCGGAAACCGCTCGAGGGACTAAACTAATCCGGTTCTGGAAGTTGAGGAACTAAGTTTTGACAGTTTTGGAGTTGAGGGACGAAAAATAGACTTATCCCCATTGTCCAACTAGAAAACAATAGTCCAACATTGTTACACGTGAGAGAGAGATGTACATAAAAATGAATTGTCATTTTTTCACTTGATTGTCATCATTCGAATTTTATCCCCGTTGGATAAAAGATGAAGATTTGGGCTGTTGTTCTTTTTCCCGGACGCCATTGTTATCAGGCAAGCCCGTTTTCATTTTGAGTGTTGCTATCTTCTTTTCCTCTTTACTTGAAATTCCCTCGTCTATCCCGGTTTGGGGGAGAGAAAGAGCGAAAAGCGAGAGGGCGAGGAGGGGCCCTTCCGATTGGGCATAGGGAACTCGGTTGGTTTTTGGTAGGAAAAACACCCGTTTCCGGTAGCCCAATTCTTTCCCAACGTCGTCTCGGATGTCCCGATATCTGATCGTCTTAGGAGAGTCTCTCATCCGACCAGTGGGTCGTCCGATCGAGGAGTGATTGAGCGAGAGATTTTATTATTATTTTAGAATCAGATTGAGCGAGAGGTTTGTGTTTTTTTCTTTTTGCAAGTATGCGGCCTCTGGCATTTGCTCCCGGATCACCCGTCCGTGGAGGCCTGGGCCCAGAAGCCTACTGGGTTTGCCCCCGCCCGTGAAGACCTCGGCCTTTCGCACCTGCTCGCGGCTGCGCGGAGGCTCTCGCTTCGCAGAGGAATAGTCCCATACCGCTACTTCGAGGTCACAGCGCTACCACACAGCAGTATATAAAGAGGGCCAAGCCGTCCATTCGAAAGCACGCAGCTGCGCAGCGGGCACAAAGCGAACTATTCTTTCGCCTTTTACTAAAGAATACCGTGTGCACACTGCAATACGCAGCATATGCTAATTTTTAAAGGGATCCTCTTTAAAGGGCCCCACAATTCAATAGAAAGTTTTGTAGCGCTAATTACAAAATTTTGCTAAATGATAGTTTGCATCTATAATCGTAGATTAGAGGTCTACACTACTGCACGGTGAGGGACGGGACTAGTTGGATTTTGAGCTCTGGGATATTGTCGCGGCCGGATGGGTGGCGCGGCACCTATGGGGCCGGGGCCCCTTCGTGTGTTCGGTACGGGGCGGAGGCCGCGCGGAGAGCAGATCGAGGCGATGCTGCTGGATTTTACCCAGCCGGGCGCGATTGTCGCAGAAACCCTCTCACTGCTTTGTGTTGTATTGTGCCGGGAGCTTGAAGAGCTACAGAGTGGCTTCCCGAGCGTGAGAGCTGCAACGAGTCGAACCCCTCACGCTGTGCATGGGCCTCCTTTATAGGGCAAGGGTCACCGACAGTGTCAACATAGGGTAGAGGGGTAAAATGTAAAAGAGGTGGTAGTTGAAACAAGGGGAACAAAGGCAGCTACAAGATGCTTTCTACCTACTTTTTGACAGAGGGGGACAAGGGCATTAAATGCCCGTCGCCGCCGCCCAAAAGCTCCCGCCATTGCGTCTTTTTCGCCACGGCGGCGGTTACCACCATGAGTGCCACCGATTCTTCATGCAAAGACCACCCGCCACGCGCTCGGAGAAGGCCGGAGGCGACGCGGGCAAATGAGCTGGAGTGCGGCACGAGAGCATAGCTCTCCGCAAGCACCTTGCCGGGCCTTGATCTTGCTGCCCGGGCTTGTCGGCTCTGGACTTGCCGCCTCGGTCCTCGCCAGGCTGCTGGGCGCCGAGGCGTGTCTTTCGTCCTCCCGACGAGCTCCTCTCGCCGGGATCTGCAGGAGTAATGTAGCCTTGAGCCTCGATGGCCTTCCGGCAAGCTCCTCTTGCCGGGTCTTGAGTTTCTATCTTATATACTTTGTTCTTGAACGGCTTGGTGGAGCGGAGATGGTCTCCGCAAGCATTCGATGGATCTGTTTGCGGGAGCTGGGGCTGCCCGTGCACAAGTTGGGGTACCGAGGTACCCTACCTTAGTACACCGACAGAGCCCCGGCCCGGGCCATACACGGTGCCGAGCGCCATTGGGCCAGGCCCAAGACAAGGCACGGGCGCTGCTTCCACGGCGCGTCGAATCCATCGCCAGATCCGCCGCTCTCCCTCCCCGCAACGGCACGCGCTGATTGTGGTGTCGGGAGGAGGTGGGCGGCGATGCAGCCTTCAAGGCATCCACCCGTGATCGTGGCGCAGCGGGTCGCTTCACCGCCGCCTGCCCGCCGCCACGCTGCCCTCATGCACGGGGTCGGGCGGCGAAGGTGGGAGACCGAGCCGCCACGGGCGGAGAGGGCGAGTCGGCCCGCCTCCTCCGCCTCCTCGCTTCGATTGGTCGAAGGGCGGTTGAGTCCCCACCCCGCCTTTTAAATAGGGCGGAAGGGGTGCACAACGCCACACTCACCCACTTCTCCTTCGCTCTTCATCTTCGCTTCTTCTTGCCGCCATGGAAGGAGGGAATCCTTCCTCGACGGTGGCGGGCGCTGGTTGCCTCCAGCAGCGCACCGCCTCAACCCGCCCCTGTGGTGGTGGAGCCGCCCACGAGAGGGAGAGGAAGGGGCGGGGCGCGACGAGGTCGAGGGCGGGCCGAGGCGGTCGGGGAGAGGCGGGCGGCGTGCGCTCCCCTGTCTCCCCGGCGTCCTCGACCACGGCGCGTCCACACCGGAGATGACCCGGGAGTTCTTCATCAAGCTTCACCGGGCGCCTCGCCGCCGCCTCCGCTGCCGGTCCTGCTTATGGACGCGATGGGACCGGACCCACCCGACGTGATGGAGTTACGCATGAGGGGCTGCGGGATCAGCGGCACTCGGTGAGTGTCGTGTCCCCAGCCCCGGCGTGATGTTCTTCGACCGAGGGTGGAAGACATTCGCCGATCCATAGCTTGACGGGCGGGTTCACCCTCCATTTCAAGTTATTGGATGGTGATCTCTCGCCGTCAAGGTCTTCGGCGATTATGGAACCCGGTGCGCTGCTGTGTGGACAGCTCCTGATAGCGAAGGCCCTCCTCGAGCGAGAGTGACGAGGAGGGAGCGACAGCGACGACGAGGGGATGGCGGGCCCGACCAGACGCCGGACACCGCTGCTCACGCGCCACCGCAACCCCTTCTTCCGGGTTGCTGGCTCCTGAACTCCCCGGGCCGTCTTCTTGCCGGCGGGCGAGGGAGGCTGCGGAAGAGGAAGAGGGGAGTGGCGGCAAGGTCACGTTACGCCGCAAAGCACGAGGGCGAGTAGCCTTCGATAGCGTCTTGCCGACGCCCCACTACCCCGCCTTCAAGCTCGCCTCCCACGCCTCCGACTCCGCCAAGCTCTGGCGGGCCCCGGGTGTTCTCTTGGGGTCTTCGCGCCTGTGGCTCTTTCAAGGGCTTCAGGGCTTGCCGCTGGCTCTTCGGCATGCGCCCCATGCCCGCCACCTTATGCGAGCCTCGGGCACGGCGGCGCCACCGCCACGCCCCCTTGTCGCCTCCTTTCGCCCTTCCCGACGAGCTCTTCTTGCGGGTCTTCTCCCCGCAAGCCTATCTTGCCGGGGCTCTTGACCTACCTCCCAACTCCCAACAGAGAAACAGGAGAGGGATCACGGCACCTTATCTTTTCAGATTGTAAGCCCTCGGCATTAGCTGCATTTAAGAACTTGTAATCCTCTCTATCATGTTTTTCATCCTCCATGGACTTGTACTAAATTGGATGTTTTTAATGAAAAGAGGGAAAGCTTGCCGGATCGAGTCTTTTACTTGATCAAGGTTTTGTATGTGCTTACGCTTATCGGGAGCTTGCCGGGCTTAACACGCTTAGCGACATCATGGACAGCCCGCTGGTGGTGTCACTCCCGCAAGCAACCTTGTCGGGCGATTCGACGCCTATCTTGCCGAAAGCGTGCTCGAAGCAAGGTAGAGGTGCAGCGCACACTTGGGTTTGTTGAGCGGACTCGAAACAAACCAAGCACGCAATCGGGTCGCGACTCGGTTCCTCCACGCACGGTTTTTACAAGACACGATCGCTCAAAGACGCAGTCCCGCATCTCCGGTCCATGAGAGGATGCATGACGAGGGATGAAAACTTATCGAATAGCAGCCCCCAGCAACCCTAGCTTGCCGGAGACGAATCTTGGCGTTCGCAGCCCAGTGGGCTGGCTTGCCGAGGAGAGCCTTTATAATCGCAGCCCTGCGACCGGGCTTGCCGGATCTTAGGCGCTGGTGTGGTCTTTTGGTTCTCCCTTGTTGCTGCAATTTTAGCCATGAAAATAGCTGAGGTAGATATGCGATTGCTCAATGCACACGTATGTGTATATAAATCTTGGCTAAGCAAGGCGATGTCGGGCTTTGTCCTTCAGATGTTTGTACTTCACGCCTTGGGGAGCTTGCCGGGGACACGCTTAGTGACCGCGGGACAGCCCGCTGGTGGCGTCGCCCCGCAAGCAACCTTGTCGGGCCATTCTGACGCTTAACTTGTCGAGCGTGGCTCGAAGCAAGATAAGGGTGCTGCAGCACACTTGTGTTTGTTGAGCGGACTCGAAACAAAACAAGCACGTGAATCGGGCCACGACTTGGCTCCTCTTGCGCCCAAGCCTCCCATACCAAGGGCATCTCACGGCAAGGCTTGCAACGTTACACCTCTACCCAGCATCCTTTGTGCGCCGCCTTTACGCCGAGGGAACTTGCGGCGCTTAACGCGCTTGCTGAGTACGGACATCAGCAGCCCGCCGGTCGGCGCCGCTTCCGCAAGCAACCTTGCTGCGTCTAGTTCGCGACGCGCTTAACTTGCCGAGCAGACTCGAACTAAACGAGGGTGCGGTTGGTCGCCGCCGCTTTTTTACTCGCTGAGTGTGTTCGGCGAAGTAAGGGTGCGGCTATCCACAAGCAGGCTCCTCAGCAGCAGGTTTCGGGCACAAACGACAAATGCGAGAGGGATATAACGAATAAAAGCATGAGATTAAGGAGCGCTCGCACGGCGCGCGAGCGACTTAGCTTTTTCTTTTTCTTGTTTCTTCGCACCACCGGAGGTGCCCAATGGTGCGTTCTCGACGGCGGCGCAGCACTCGGGAGGTGCATTTGCGGAACGAACGCTAGAGCTGTCTTCGCGGGCTTAGAGCTGCCCGAGGAGCTGCGCTCGCCGGAGTAAGCACCAGAGCCGCCTTGCCGGACTTAGAGCTCGATGGCGCGTCCTCGGATCACAGCGTAGCGCTCGTGGAGACACGCTTGCGGGAGCGCTAGGGGAGCGGAGCGAAGGCGCGAGGAACGGCCGTGCTCGGACTCCTAATAGCGGCAGGAGGAGCAGGGTCTTGTCCCAAGACTTTCGCTTTGCTCATGCTCGGACAAGAGTCCGGAGCATCCCGCGAGCCCCCGGCATGTTCTAGCCCCAAAGATGCGGCACCATCTTCGTGGCACGGCGCCGCTGGGTTGTGGTGCGCTGATGGACGTGGGTCTCACGGAGGCCGAGGCGTGGTCCTCCGCCTCGCCCTGATCTCGTGGCACCGCGAGCACCTCGCCGTGTCCACCTTCCACCGGGCGCTCCTCCGCCGCCGTCCGGCTCCGGTGGCGGCGGGAAGACGGAGATGGTCTGCGACCCTCGAAGCTCTCGCTCTTGGGCCATGATGCGCTTGTCGGCGAAGCTGCCGACGGCCGGAGAGGTTGATGAAGAGTCTTTGGCGCTTGACGCCGGATCAGTTCGCATAACCTCGACGCCCTACCGCGCGCGCCAGAGATGTCGCGCCGGATGGGTGGCGCGGCACCTATAGGGCGGGCCCTTCGTGTGTCGATGCGGGCGGAGGCCGCGGAGAGCAGATCGAGGCGATGCGCTGGGATTTTACCCAGCCGGGCGCGATTGTCGCAGAAACCCTCATCGCTGCTTTGTGTTGTATTGTGCCGGGAGCTTGAAGAGCTACAGAGTGGCTTCCCGAGCGTGAGAGCTGCAACGAGTCGAACCCCCCACGCTGTGCATGGGCCTCCTTTATAGGGCAAGGGTCACCGGCAGTGTCAACATAGGGTAGAGGGGTAAAATGTAAAAGAGGTGGTAGTTGAAACAAGTAAGGGAACAAGGCAACACAAAGTGCTTTCTACCTACTTTTTGACAGAGGGGACAAGGGCATTAAATGCCCGTCGCCGTCGCCCAAAAGCTCCCGCCATTGCGTCTTCTTTCACGGCGCGGCGGCCACCACCGCTGGAGTGCCACCGCATTCTTCATGCAGCCTGACCACCCGCCACGCGTCTCTGGAGAAGGCCGGAGGCGACGCGGGCAAATGAGCTGGAGGCGGGCACGTAGATAGCTCTCCCGCAAGCACCTTGCCGGGCCTTGATCTTGCCGGCCCGGGCTTGTCGGGCTCTGTGACTTGCCGCCTCGGTCCTCGCCAGTATGCCTGGGCGCCGAGGCGTGTCTTCGTCCTCCCGACGAGCTCCTCTCGCCGGGATCTGCAGGAGTAATGTAGCCTTGAGCTCGAATGGCCTTCCGCAAGCTCCTCTTGCCGGGTCTTGAGTTTCTATCTTATATACTTTGTTCTTGAACGGCTTGGTGTGGAGCGGAGATGGTCTCCGCAAGCATTCGATGGATCCGTTATGGAGTGGGGCTGCCCGTGCACAAGTTGGGGTACTGAGGTACCCCTACCTTAGTACACCGACAGATATATCGGTTATAATTATTTTAGGGTAAATCTCAAACTTCAAAAATTGGTGGCAATTTGTATTCCTTTTCTATAATGTTTTTCTTTCATTCCAATGTAAGGTTTATTCTTTTTTCAAAAAAGACTGCTCCAACTTTGCAAAAGTTTAAGAAGTCAAACTTCTACAACTTTGGCCGAAGTTTACAGGAAGCATATCAATGACTATTGTTGAGTATATTGTGTACGTGTATATGTGTGTGTAGGGCCCACCTCCTGTTTCCTTGTATAGTTGAGGTTGTGGCCCACCTCTGTACTTATATATACGTGCCTGGTGCACCGATCAATCGCGATTGCACAGCTCATAACTTGTCCTTCTACATGGTATCTATCGCAGCATGATCCTAACCCTAGCCGCCCGCACACACACACACGCGCCGCCGCCGCCGCCACACCCCGTCACCCCGCCGCTTCGCCCCCTTGCCGCCGCCCCCCCCTTTAGCCGCCGTCGCGCCGCTGGTCACCGCCACCACCACCCGCCCGCTTCGCCAGCCGCCACACACCGCTCGCCTCCCCTCTCCACCAGCGCCGCCCATCTCCTTCCCAGCGCAAGCTCCTCACCCTCCTCCTCAGAACCCGCGCCGCCTAAACCCGATCCCCCTACCCGCCGCCACCATGAGCTCCTCCTCCACGCCTCCAACCCGTCACGGTCCCGATGTCACCCTCGTTCGCGACCTCAACATCCATGAGCGCGTCCCGGTCAAGCTTGACCACACCACCGCCTCCTACTCCGCGTGGAAGCGGTATTTTTCGCTTGTGTTCCGTGAGTACTTACTTCATGGCCACGTGGACGGCACCGTGGACTCCGCACTCATGATCCACGACGAGGAGTGGATGATCCTCGACGCCACCATCATCCGCTGGTTCTACCTCACCATCTCCAGCGACATCTTCCACACCGTGGTGAACGACGAGGACGACGCCTATGCGGTCTAGACCAAGCTCAACGGCCTCTTCACCGACAATCGGCTGCAGCGCAAGGTCCTCCTCTATGGTGAGTTTTACGGGTGCCAGCAACTTGACTCGTCCATCGATGATTTTTGCATGCGCCTCAAGAAGCTCGCCGATGAGCTCCGTGATCTGGGGGAAAAGATCGGCGACGAGCTCCTCATCAGCACCCTCTCCGATGGCCTCAACGAGGACTTCGGGAACGCCACCTCCAACCTCACCCTCATCCCAGAGCCCACCTTTCGCAACGTGGTCGCGTACCTCAAGCTGGAGGAACGCCGGATGTGGGCGGCCCGGACGCACGCGACCCACACCGCCCTTGTTGCCGGCACCCGGGGTTCGCCCGCGCCACCGCCCGCCCGACGCCGCCCAGCCGGCGGCGCCGCCTCCCGCCAAGCTTCCGCCCGCCCACCCGCCCCTTCCCGCCACCCCAGCCGGGCGGCCAATGGGGCGGTCGTCGCGCGCGGCCGCCAGATGGCCGCAAGCAGGGAGGAGGCGGCGACGGTGCTCAGGGAGGAGCGCCTCGCCAGCAGCAGCCGGACCCTCAGCCGGCGGCCCCGTGGTACGCCGGCCAGAACCCGTGGACCGGCGTCGTCCACGCCTACTCCATGCCGGTTCCTCGGGCCCCTACTCCGGGTCTTCTCGGCACTCGGCCTCCGTCACAGCAGGTGTACTACGCCGCGCCGCAGCCCTATGCAGCGCCCTACGGGCAGTAGCCGCCGCTAGGTGGGCCGCCGTTCCTTCCCCTGACGTCTGCGCCGTCCCTCCTGCCGGCGCCGTGGGACCCGGCTCTTCTGGCGGCCCTCCACACCGCCCCTTCCCCGTCCAGCTACACCGGCGGCGGCGATTGGTACATGGACAGTGGCGCCACCGCTCATATGGCGGCGTACCCCGGTAACCTCCACACTCCCACCCTGTCCACACCTCCAACCGCATCACCGTCGGTGACGGTTCTTCTCTTCCTATCACCCATATTGGACATACATATTTTCTGTCTAACTCCACTCCTATATCCATGTCTAATATTCTTGTTTCTCCTGATCTTATTAAAAATCTTGTTTCCGTTCGTTCTCTTACACGTGAAAATCCGATCACTGTTGAATTTGACGAATGTGGTTTTTCTATTAAGGACGCTCGCACGCGGATGGTGCTCCACCGATGTGATAGCCCCGACGAGCTCTACCCGGTTCACTCCGCCGCCTCCACCACTTCCGCCGCCCATGTCGCTCTCGCCACCGGAGTGGATCTCTGACACGCTCGCTTGGGTCATCCTAATCCTGCCACACTTCGCCACATACTTCGGAGTTTTTCTTTCACGTGTAATAAGAACGAGGATCACTCGTGTCATGCATGCCGCCTCGGCAAACATGCTCGTCTTCCGTTTAGGGCTTCTTCCTTTGTTGCATCGTACCCGTTTGAGTTAATTCATAGTGATGTTTGGACATCTCCTGTTGCAAGTAATACGGGCTTTATTTATTACCTTGTCATCCTTGACGATTTTTCGCATTATGTGTGGACCTTCCCGTTGCGCCGCAAGTCGGACGTTATCTCCACCCTTGCCGGTTTCTATTCTTATGTTCGCACGCAGGTTGGTCGACCCATTCTCGCGTTGCAGACAGACAACGGGAAGGAGTTTGACAACACCGCTGTTCGTAATCTTCTCACCACACATGGCACGATTTTTCGTCTCACTTGCCCGTACACCTCGCAGCAGAACGGTTGTGCTGAGCGCATCCTTCGCACTCTTAATGATTGCGTTAGGACTCTTCTTTTTCACGCCAATGTGCCCCCGCGCTTTTGGCCTGATGCTCTAGCCACCGCTTCTCTCCTCATCAACATCCGTCCATGTCGTACTCGCGGGAACTTTACACCTCACCACCTTCTCTTCGGTGCACCCCCCTCTTATGAAGGGCTTCGCATTTTTGGCTGCCTGTGCTATCCTAGCATCGCTGCCACTGCGCCTCATAAGCTCGCACCCGCTCCGTCGCATGCATCTTTCTCGGCTACCCACCTAACACTAAGGGCTACCGCTGCTACGATCCCGTCTCTCACCGTGTTTTCACCTCCCGACACGCTTACTTTGATGAGATGGTCTTCCCGCTTCAGCAGCAGCACCCTTGTCGTCTCGCCGCTGCCGCCACCGGCGCCCATCGACGACCTCGCCAGTGGACGAGCACGCTGGTTCGTGGACCGCCTCCGGCTTTGGCGATTCCGGACCCTCCTGCGCGGCGCCCTCCCGGCCGGCTCGGCGGTGCGGCCGGCGCCCGCCTTCACCGCCGCCCCGACTGGGCGCCTCCTCTGCCGCCTCGGCGCCGGCCGCCTCGCTGGCTGTGGGCTCGGCCGCCACCTCCGCCGCCTCGATGCGGCCGCCTCGCCCGGCTCTGTGCGCCGTCGTGGCGCTGCCGCCTCGCAGAGCAGCGTTGCCCGCCGCCTCGCCGCGACGCCGGCTGCCTCGCCGGCCGCCTCGCCGTCCCCGGTGGCTCCGTCCGGCCCCGTCACCCCGCGCTCGCGCCGGCATTCACTGCCCGAGTCTCCGGTACTCGCGTGACGAGTACGTCCTCGCTGCCTCTGCCGTGGAGCCGTCACCCATTCCTGCGTCCGCCCGCGCCGCCCTCCGTGATCCTCACTGGCTTGCGGCGATGCAGGAAGAGTTCGATGCTCTCCAACGGAACCGCACCTGGACCCTGGTTCCCCGGCCTTCTCGCGCCAAAGTCATCACCGGCAAGTGGGTCTTTCGCCATAAGACCCGCTCAGATGGTTCACTTGAGCGCTACAAGGCTCGCTGGGTGGTCCGCGGTTTCCGCCAAATACTGGAGTTGATTTCACGGAGACGTTCGCCCCGGTTGTCAAACTGGGCACGATCCGCACTGTCCTCCAGCTCGCCGTCTCTCGCGGCTGGCCTGTTCACTAGATGGATGTCTCCAACCCTTTCTCCACGGCCATCTTGATGAGTAGGTGTTTTGCGAGCAACCCACTGGCTTTGTCGACGCTTCATTTCCCGGCCATGTGTGCCTGCTGTCTCGCTCTCTTTACGGGCTCAAGCAGGCACCCCGAGCCTGGTACCAGCGGATCGCCGGGTTTCTTCAGACACTGGGCTTCAGCGTCACTCGCTCGGACGCCTCACTGCTTGTCTATCGCCACGGTGACACGATCGCATATTTGCTGCTTTACGCCGACGACATCATCTGACAGCCTCCTCCGCGGCCGTTCTTCGACCAGATTACTCTCCGCCTGCGTGACGAGTTTGCTATCAAGGACCAGGTGCTCTACATTATTTCCTTGGCATTGAGGTCATTCGCGTCCGGACGGTTTCTTTCTTCATCAATGTAGTATGCACATGAGCTTCTTGGCTACCGGCATGCTCAACTACCATCCTGTTGCTACTCCTGCTGACACGAAGGCCAAGGTCTCGCTCTTGAGGGTTCGCTCTGCGTCGGATGCTCCGTTCTACCGTCTATTGTCGGCGCCTATAGTACTTGACTCTCACCGCACGGATCTTCATATCTTTGTACAGCAGGTGTATCTCCACATGCACGCCCCTCGTGACTCTCACTGGACTCTCATGAAGCGGATCCTTCGCTACATCCGCGGCACGATGTCCCTTGGGTTGACACTCACGGCGTCCACTTCTCTGGAGATGGTGGCTTACTCCGATGCAGACTGGGTCGGCTGCCCCGATACTCGTCGGTCCACCTCTGGCTATTGCGTCTACCTCGGTCCTTCCCTCGTCTCGTGGTCATCCAAGCGACAACCCACGGTTTTGCGCTCTAGCACGGAGGCTGAGTACCGAGCTGTGGCCAACGCTATCGCCGAGTGCACACAACCGGCGATAGCATTTCAGAGCTACATCACGATGTCTCCTGTGCTACGGTTGTTCATCGCGACAACGTCTGCGGTGTACCTCTCCGCCAACCCCGCTCATCATCGCCGGACTAAACACATCGAGCTGGACATTCACTTTGTGCGCGAAAGGTGGCTCTTGGACGCATGCGGTTCTCCATGTGCCGACCGCCAAAGCAGTTCGCTGATGTGATGACGAAGGACTGCCGACTTCTACCTTTGAGGAGTTCCGCTCCAGCCTGCGTCCTTGGCGCCGCTCGATCGCGCTGGGTGTTGAGTATATTGTGTACGTGTATATGTGTGTGTAGGGCCCACCTCCTGTTTCTTGTATAGTTGAGGTTGTGGCCCACCTCAGATTTTATATATACGCGTTCGTGCACCGATCAATACATCGCGATTGCACGGCCCATAACTTGTCCTTCTACAACTATAATGCCAAATCATTGTCATTTAGATTCGTCAATAGAACTATTTTATTTATTTAATATTGTAAATGCTGATATATATTGCTATAATTTTTGTCAAACAAAGATAATTTAATTAAACAATACATCTTATATTTTGAAACGGAGGGGAGATAACATGCAATTCTATGCATGGCTCCAAAAAAGACCAGACTCCGGTTCAAATAATAAGGTTAGTAATAAACTTTGAAGCCATATATATTAAGATAAGATCTGATAGCAAAACAATCTGTGTTTGGATGGTAGGAGGAGAGAGGTATCCCCAGTCCACCAAGGTTCAAGTCCTAGACTGGACATTGGTGCTCGCATTATTCATGGATTTATTTTAGGCTTCCGACGATGTTCGTTCAGTGGAAGGAGACGATTCCATCAATTGCGAGGCATCTGTGATGACTTTGTAAACCTCAAGATGCTATGCTAGCTCAGTATTTTGGAGCCGCTCACAGAGGTAGGTGTGGGTGCGTTCATAGGGGTGAGTGTATGCTCATGTATGTGAGTGACTTCGATTTTACTATTTTAAAAAAAGATCGGATAAAGTGGTAGGACACCATGTTCAAATAGGCGATTATAGTGGATTGCGGGAGAGTGGACCACTAAAAAAACGAGGAAGGTGCTGAAGACGGCGACGTTGATGAAGATGATCACCGCGATGATGGTTCCCCCAGCGGCACTCCGGCGCCATCAGGAGAGAAGGAGAGAGAGGCTCCCCTCTGGCTTGCTCCATCATGGCCTCCTTGATGGTGTCCTGGATTAGGGGGTACATACCACGTCGGTCTATTAATCATCGGCCAGGCCAGGGACCACCGACTACCGAAGACTGGACCACGTATACTACAGCCCTCAACGTGCTCAAAGATAGAATCCTCCAAAGACTCGGCGTACACTTCAAGGCATATTCAAATAGTTGGCATGTTATATCTAGATGTAACCGACCATGTGTAACCCTAGGTACCCCGGGCATTATATAAGCCATGGATTTAGTCCGTAGAGGCAGATCAGATTCATTCATACGATCTCGAGGTAGATCATCCCGTACTTTGTACCCATCCACAATCAATACAATACAAGCATGATGTAGGGTTTTACCTCTTCGAGAGGGCCCAAACCTAGGTAAACATCATGTCTCCATACTTTCTGTTATCATATAGTCAAGATCACCAGCTCGGGCCCCCCTATCCGAGATCTGCCGGATTTAGCTCCCACAACCCCTAGATGAGGAGAGGTTCCCCCCTTTGGCCCTTGGCCTCCATGGCGCCCGGAGGGGCGAGAACCCCTCCGAGATTGGATCTCTCTATTTTCTTCTCTATCTTGCATATATTTTCTGGCCTTTCACCGTTCTTTTTTATAGTCGGAGATCTTCAACTCTGACTGGGCTAAAATTTTGAGGGTATTTTTCTCCGAAAATTGGCTTTCTTGCGGCGAAAGAAAGGCTCCAACCGACCTAAAGGGCTTCCCACAAGCCGGGGGGCGTGCCCTAGAGGGTAGGGCGTGCCGTCCTGGCTTGCGGGGCCCTCAGGCACCATCTTGCATTGATTATTCCAAAAAATCATATATATTCAATAAAAGATCACCATAAATTCTTGTGGCATTTTGACCTTCGTAGATATTGATTTTCTGTGTAACAAAAAATATGCAGCAAATAGGAACTGACACTGGGCACTACATTAATAAGTTAGTCTATAAAAATAATATAAAATGCATCAAAACCATATATAATTGATGTAAATATAGCATGAACACTTCATAAATTATAGATATGTTGGGGAACGTAGTAATTTCAAAAAATTTCCGACGCACATGCAAGATCATGGTGATGCATAGCAACGAGAGGGAAGAGTATTGTCCACGTACCCTCGTAGACCGTAAGCGGAAGCGTTATGACAACGCGGTTGATGTAGTCGTACGTCTTGACGATCTGACCGATCCAAGCACCGAACATACAGCACCTCCGAGTTCAGCACACGTTCAGCTCGATGACGATCCCCGGCCCGATCCAAAGAAAGCCGGGGATGAGTTCCACAAGACGACGACGTGGTGATGATGATGATGTTCTACCGGCGCAGGGCTTCGCCTAAACTCCGCGACGATATGATCGAGGTGGAATATGGTGGAGGGGGGCACCGCACACGGCTAAGGAACGATCCGTAGATCAACTTGTGTATCTATGGGGTGCCCCCTACCCCCGTATATAAAGGAGTGGAGGAGGGGAGGGCCGGCCTCTCTATGGCGCGCCCTAGGGGAGTCCTACTCCCACCGGAGTAGGATTCCCCTTCCTAGTCCAACTAGGAGTCCTTCCAAGTAGTAGGAGTAGGAGACAAGGAAGGGAAGAGGGAAGAGAAGGAAGGAGGCGCCGCCTCCCCTAGTCCATTCGGACTAGTCAATGGGGGCGCACGGCCTGCCTCTCCCTCTCCCTAAAGCCCAAAAGGCCCATATACTTCTTCCCCGTATTCCGTAACTCCCGGTACTCAAAAATACCCAATCACTCGGAACCTTTCCGAACTCGAATATAGTCGTCCAATATATCGATCTTTACGCCTCGACCATTTCGAGACTCCTCGTCATGTCCCCGATCTCATTGGGACTCCGAACTCCTTCGGTACATCAAAACTCATAAACTCATAATATATCTGTCATCGAAACCTTAAGCGTGCGGACCCTACGGGTTCGAGAACTATGTAGACATGACCGAGACACGTTTCCGGTCAATAACCAATAGCGGAACCTGGATGCTCATATTGGCTCCTACATATTCTACGAAGATCTTTATCGGTCAAACCGCATAACAACATACGTTGTTCCCTTTGTCATCGGTATGTTACTTGCCCGAGATTCGATCGTCGGTATCCAATACCTAGTTCGATCTCGTTACCGGCAAGTCTCTTTACTCGTTATGTAATGCATCATTCCGCAACTAACTCATTAGTTACATTGCTTGCAAGGCTTATAGTGATGTGCATTACCGAGAGGGCCCAGAGATACCTCTCCGACAATCGGAGTGACAAATCCTAATCTCGAAGTACGTCAACCCAACATGTACCTTCGAAGACACCTGTAGAGCTCCTTTATAATCACCCAGTTACGTTCTGACGTTTGGTAGCACCCAAAGTGTTCCTCCGGTAAACGGGAGTTGCATAATCTCATAGTTACAGAAACATGTATAAGTCATGAAGAAAGCAATAACAACATACTAAACGATCAAGTGCTAGGCTAACGAAATGGGTCATGTCTATCACATCATTCTCCTAATGATGTGATCCCGTTAATCAAATGACAACTCATGTCTACGGTTAGGAACTTAACCATCTTTGATTAACGAGCTAGTCAAGTAGATGCATACTAGTGACATTATGTTTGTCTATGTATTCACGCATGTATTATGTTTCCGGTTAATACAATTCTAGCATGAATAATAAACATTTATCATGAAATAAGGAAATAAATAATAAATTTATTATTGCCTCTAGGGCATATTTCCTTCAGTCTCCCACTTGCACTAGAGTCAATAATCTAGTTCACATCGCCATGTGATTTAACACCAATATTCATATGTGTATATGATTAACACCCATAGTTCACATCGTCATGTGACCAACACCCAAAGGGTTTACTAGAGTCAATAATCTAGTTCACATCGCTATGTGATTAACACCCAAAAGAGTACTAAGGTGTGATCATGTTTTGCTCGTGAGAGAAGCTTAGTCAACGGGTCTGTCACATTTAGAGCCGTATGTATTTTGCAAATATTCTATGTCCACAATGCTCTGCACGGAGCTATTATAGCTAATTGCTCCCACTTTCAATATGTATCCGGATTAAGACTTAGAGTCATCTGGATCAGTGCCAAAACTTGTATCGACGTAACCCTTTACGATGAACCTTTTTGTCACCTCCATAATCGAGAAACATGTCCTTATTCCACTAAGGATAATTTTAACCAATGTCCAGTGATCTACTCCTAGATCACTATTGTACTACCTTGCCAAAACAGGGCAGAGTATACAATAGGTCTGGTCCATAGCATAGCATACTTTTATAGAACCTATGACTGATGCATAGGGAATGACTTTCATTCTCTTTCTATTTTCTGCTGTGGTCGGGATTTAAGTGCAACGCCCTCGATGCGGCTATATCTCCCACGTGTCGAAGCACGACTTAGAGGCATAACCGCATTGAAAGCAATGTCGCAAGTGAGGTAATCTTCGCACAATCCATGTAATACATAAGGGGAAAAGACACATAGTTGGCTTACAATCGCCACTTCACACAATTACATGAATAAAGCATTACATCATCCAGATACAATCAAGGTCCGACTACGGAACCAAAATAAAAGAAGAACCCCAAATGCAACAAAGGACCCTGATCGACCCCAACTGGGCTCCACTACTGATCAACTAGAACGAAACAACACAAAGGGCAAGATCTTCAGCGAGCTCCTCCTTGAGCTTGGTTGCATCACCGCTTTCGGTAACATAGGCACCGCAAACTGGTTTTGAAGTATCCGGTGAGCCACGGGGACTCAGCAATCTCGCACCCGCGAGATCAAGACTATTTAAGCTTATGGGTAAGGTAAAGGCATGAGGTGGAGCTGCAGCAAGCGACTAGCATATACGGAGGCTAACATACGCAAATGAGAGCGAGAAGAGAAGGCAAAGCACGGTCGATAAAAGTATGATCAAGAAGTGATCCTATAGCAACCTCGTCAAGCATAACTCCAACATCGTGTTCACTTCCGGACTCCGGAAAGAGACCATCACGGTAACACACGCGTTGATGTATTTTAATTAAGGTCAACTTCAGGTCTTCTACAACCGGACGTTAACAAATTCCCATCTGCCCATAACCGCGGGCATGGCTTTGAAAGATCAAATCCTGCAGGGTGTCCCAACTTAGCCCATGACAAGCTCTCACGGTCAGCGGAGGAATAGACCTCCACCCAAGACACTCCGATCGACTCGGTATCCCGTACAACAAGACATTTCGACGGGTAAAACTAAACCAGCAAGACCACCATTGTGCCGACAAATCCCGATAGGAGCTGCACATATCTCGTTCTCGTGGCACACCGGATAAGCGAAGCGTCTGGTACCGACGTAATCCAAGTTGCCAAGGAATGGTCCCGCACGGTGCTCTAGTTTGGACCAACACTCAGAGGAGCACTGGCCGGGGTAAAATAAAGATGACCCTTGAGTCTGCAGAACCCAAGGGAAAAAGGCTTAGGTGGCAAATGTTAAAACCAATGTTGGGCCTTGCTGGAGGAGTTTTACTTAAGGCGAACTGTCAAGGGGTTCCCATTATAGCCCAACCGTAAGGAACGCAAAAATCCGGGAACATAACACCGATATGACGGAAACTAGGGCGGCAAGAGTGGAACAAAACACTGCATAAGGCCGAGCCTTCCACCCTTTACCAAGTATATAGATGCATTAATTAAATAAGATATATTGTGATATCCCAACAAGTAAACATGTTCCAACAAGGAACAACATCTTCATGTTCCAACAAGGAACAACCTTCAATCTTCACCTGCAACTAACAACGCTATAAGAGGGGCTGAGCAAAGCGGTAACATAGCCAATCAACGGTTTGCTAGGAATGGTGCCAAAGGTTAGAGGTTTGACATGGCAATTTGGGAGGCTGACAAGCAAATGGTAGGCATCGTGGCATTGGCATAGCAAAAGAGCGAGCAAACTAGCATAGCAAAGATAGTAGTGATTTCGAGGGTATGATCATCTTGCCTGAAATCCCGCAAGGAAGAAGAACGATTCCATGAAGAAGACAAACGGACGTAGTCGAACGGATCCTCACAACTCCGGAACGAAACCGAAGCTAACGAGAGAAGCAAACCGGAAAGAAGCAAACAACATAGTAAACAACCATCACATAAACATGGCATGATGCGCAAACAAGTATGATGCATGTCCGGTTTAATGAAACATGGCATGGCAAAATGCAACAAACTATCTTACAAATTAAGTGGAACTCAATATGCAACGGAGTTGCATATTGACGAAACACCACATCAATTATTTAGTTATCTCTCGGTTATGAACAAGACAAGATTAAATGTTGGTTAACATGGCAAGAGGTGAGGCATAATTAAACTAACAAGTTTAGGCAAGTTTAAATGAGGCCGGAACAACAAACGACAATTCCGGAAAATCCTCATGTCATTTAGCAATTTAATGCAACAACAAGTTTAAAACATTTTAATTGTTGTTATCATGATGCGGATGACATGCACAAGTTTTATGCAATATTATGAAAACGTTGACATGAGCATGTTATGAAGCATTTGTCGCCATGGCGGAAGGAAAAAGGTGCCACGGCGGTGAAACGAAAAAGGGTGCCACGGCGGCGAAAATGAAATGGTGCCACGGCAACATTCCGGTCATCCGACAACTCCTCGAGATGTCGGTGCAAAAGAAAGTGTGGGTGAGCGTGTGATGCAAACGATGGTGGGGTGATCCCGGATACCGGGTTCCCACGTGTCGGTGGCATGGCAAAAGAGGGGCGTCGCAAGGACAATTCGATCACGGTGCAAAACTCGAGCATCTCATAACCAAGCATGCATTCGTTCACGGACGGTCGTTTCGGTGGTATACCTTTGAAGCGTGCATTCGGGGCGGAACGCGTTTCGTAGAGGGAAGTAGTCGTTCTCGTGATGTAGTGGAAGTAGTTGTACTCATGCCGTAGTGGGAAGTAGTGGTACACGGCGGCGGCGGTAGTGGAAGTAGTGGTACATCTCGTAGTGGAAGTAGTTGTTCATGTCCCGTGGATGTTCATGGTCCACGGGTCTTCGAGGGTCGGCGATGAGTGGTTCACGCGTCATCGGGGTACTTGTCGGATCCGGTCTTGGCGATTCGGGTTTCCGTAGGGGTACTTGCGGTCTGTGAAGTCGATCTTGACGGAACCGAATGTCCTCGAGGGTAGTCGTGGTACTTGTCGCATCCACGTGTAGTCGAACTTCACGGACTCGTTGACCTGGTACTTGGCAAAAACATGTCGACGGTATTTGTTCTGGGAAGGTAACAGTAGTTGTACACAGCGTAGATGTTCATGTCGCTGTAGTCGTTCACAGGGCCCAACACAGGGTCTTGGCGAAACCAGGGTGCATCTTGGCGGACATGGCGCGGGGCTCGGCGTGGCTCCTCGGGGCGCCGGCGGCAGGAAACGACGACGGGGTTGCGAGGCGGACGGCGAACTCGCCAGGACGGCGGCGGCTTGGAGAAGACCGGGCGCGGGCGCGTCGGGGTCACCACCTCCGGCAGGGCCGTGGCGGGAGGAGACACGGGAGGCGGGCGACGGAGCAAGGCGGCACGGCGGCCGGTCTTGGCGCAGGGAGGCGCGGCCATGGCGGAGGACGAAGGATCCGGGCAGCGGGGTTCGCTGGCCGCGCGAGGGGGGATCGGGCGCAGGGGTGGCCCTCCTGGTGGAGCTCGTCGGCGATGGAGGGCACCGGCACGGCGCGGCGAGGTGCGAGCGGCCGGCGCGAGGAGGTGGAGAGGCGCGGGACGGTGGCGCGATGGAGAGGAGGCGCTCGAGGAGGAGGAGAGGCACTCGGGCGGCGAGGAGGCGCCATGGAGGAGAGGAAGGAGGCCGAGGGGATCGGGATCGGCTGAGCGAGGGAGGAGCGAGGGGATCGAGCGCAGGTACGAGGGGCTCCTCCCCTGTGGCGGCGCTGGAGAGAGAGGGACCGAGGGAGAGATGAGATGCGCTGGGGGCTGGGCTAGGGTTAGAGGCGGCTGGGCCTTAAGCGGGCTAGAGGCCGGCCCAGGTGGTGGGCTGCGGGAGGCCGCGGTGGCCTGGGCCGACTGCCTGGAGAAGGCCGAGCTGGGCTGGCTCTCTCACTAATATTTAGCAGAAAAGAAAATAGAGATAAGAAAAGAAGGGAAGGTTAGGGAAAGAATTTGGGAACGAGGACAATTTTCCCGGGCTCACAAAAATATGAAGAATTTAACAAAAATGACCCGAGGATTTTTGGTGGATCTCCGGAAAATGATAGAATAAAAATGGCAAGGTTTTGAGGTCAACTCGGAGTAGAAAAGGCATGGGATTTAATATGCAAGTGTGTTCTGGTGAATTCCAAATCAATGGAATATTTTAAATATAGCTCCACTAATATCGGGAGGGTATGTTATAAAGAGAATCACCACGTGAATTCCCTCGATTTAAATAGATCAAAAGATCTATGCAATTTATTTAGTTGAGTTTTAAAAAAAATTAATGATATGATGGCATGATGACATGATGCAATGCACATGACGCAAGAACAAAACAAATCACATGACGAAACTCGGAGTAGCTGGAAGGCATCTGAAGCTCCGGTCTTGGGCGTTACAACACTCCACCACTACGAGAGGATCTCGTCCCGAGATCTAGAATGGCACCGGAGGGAAAACGGAAGAGAAAGAGAAGAGGTAAAACTAAGTTGCTTCTTCGACAAACTGAGTGAAACCATGAACCTTGAGAGGTTGAGCAAGATGAATGAAAGAAAACAATGAAGATGAACAAAGTTGAAAACACTCTGGTTAATTGGATAAGCAAGAAAAGAAGACGATCCTCACCAAACGAGGTGATGTGTGAAGAGCATAACATCACAATGCCTCCGTAACGAAAGAATAGAAGTTAGAACGTTGGGATAAAGGGACGGAGAAGAAAATGCCAACTTCTGCCACAAATGAGCATGGAAAGCACCCTTCCAAGAAGGTTATAATGGAGTTGTTGGAAAACCAACAACGAAAAGAATAAGCTTGTAGTGGACTTATTGAAACATCTCAACATTATGAGGTGACAACCGGCCACTAACGGAAACAATTGCTT
The DNA here is from genome assembly GCA_021437245.1 of Aegilops speltoides. Classification (NCBI taxonomy): domain Eukaryota; kingdom Viridiplantae; phylum Streptophyta; class Magnoliopsida; order Poales; family Poaceae; genus Aegilops; species Aegilops speltoides. Next base: position 489,095,536 of record CM038147.1, on the reverse strand, counting down.
GCTTGAGATTAACGAAGAGATGAAAGCTTGTTCCATCAAGATGGAAAAGAGATAACTTGGGTCATTAATAAGCACCAAAATAGCATCATTCCTTAGGGAAGGCTTTAGGTGAAATCTATACCCAGATAACTCCAAAGAAGAGATTGATGGATTTAAAATACCTCATTCTTGACAACATGTGAATCATGAAACATGAATGGAAATTGTCAAGAATGATATAATACCACCTCAAAAGCTAAGGTAGAAAGAATTGCACTTTGGAATGCAAGATGAAGAATGCTTGAACTCCTCAAAACAAGACATGTGTTGAACACCATGTTTATTTTGAAGTATGGCTTGACGGATCATAACTTCAAGAGAAAACTTGAAGAACAAATCGAGAATGAAAAGAATCCTTGACGAACCACCATGAAGAAACTCTGGTATTAAAAGGATGGTGGAAAGAAGGAGAAGTTGAAAACACAAGGTGAAGCCTTGCAATGATTTAGATGGATCTCCGTGATAATTAGAGCTTGGAACTCCGGGAAAAAGAGAAGATGAAACAAATGAAACCGATAATTTTAAGGGCCTCCAGAATAGAGAATTAATCGCTTGGATGAACAAGAAGAAGAATTATGTTATGCTTATCCTTCACCAATTTAAATTGATGACAAGCAGCGGATTTGCCATACTACTTATTCTCGTAGAAAGGATTAAAAGAGATATATCCAAACTTGAGAAGGTCTTCAACGAACCACCGGTAGGATTGGAACAACAAATGAATTGATATGATAAACAAGGAAGAGAGATCTTGAACGAACCACCGTAAGAATTGAAAATGAAAGTAGCAAAGGCACAATTCACCGGGAAGAATTGCAAAATGAATGAAGATACTTGAGGGTATTTAGATACAAATGAACGAATAGATCACGAGCTGATTAGAGAATACTTGAATGATGCACCGGTAAGATTTGGAGAACGATAGCTACACACTGAGAATGAAGAATTATGACATGATGACCTTCGGAGGAAAGAAATGGAAACAACTCATGAAATGCTCCGGATGGTAAAAAAAAAAGAATCCTCACAATCGAAAACAATTATGAGAGCTCTGGGAAAATAGAAGAGTCAGGTAAGATCCTGGAAAAAGACCTGTGGGTTAGGGCCCACTCAAAAGAAAACACCGTTGAAATGATTTAAAAGAGATGTTGCACCGGTTGAATTAAATGACTTGAATGAGATACCAATCTCGAAAGAGCTTGAACGAATGCAGAGTGGAAACACGAATCTTCGAGATATCTTGAGCACTCCGGAATAACAAATAGCGAGAAGTAGAATGATAATGAGGTGCACCGGTATGAGAAGACATTGAAATGAGGAAAAAAGGTATGATCAACAAAACTTGACTTTTATCCACCGGAGAAGAGAAAGGAATGAGGAATGACGAACTAGTAGAACATCTTCTTGAGAACCACCGGGTAAGAACATTGAAGAAAAGAATGAAGATACTTCGCACAAATAAAAGGATACATGGTAAAGAAATCTTAGTCCTTGAGGAAAAAGGGTGGGTGGGCGGGAAAAAAACAAAGGCAACTTGGAGACGGATGAAACAAATACCGTTGAGAAAACTTAGAATTGATCTAGCGGATGGGAAAAAATGATGGGATCCACTTGAAGAGAAACACACCGGTTGGAAAGGAGTTGACATGACAAAATCAATGATCAAAAGGATTAGTATTCACATAGCAATATGAGAACACCGTTTAGGAAAGGTATGGATTCAACATCTGACTTTGAAGCAACTCGAATACCACAAATAAAATAAAACAAAGGATTTGGCTTGCAGAATAAGCCGGAACAAACATATGATAGAGATTTCGTCCTAAGTTTTCGTGGTGGGGCCTACACGGGCTCAATCGTACAGCACCATCATGTACAAGGCAGTGCACATGACATACGAAGCGTCCCCGAGTCGGCATAGCCAAGGACTCTTTAAGACACAACGAGACCAATCAGTAAAACCAACCGTGAATAGGCGGACCACTAGACGTCGAACCCCAATTTCATATCATACATCCGTCGGAAAGATATCCCAAGAGCTACTTGAATTCCCACCTATAAAACTCCGAAACTTTACGGTTATGCAATCGGTGTTGGGGATACAGGGAGCAATAATATCTCACACAAACTAACAATCCCTACATCCAGTTGTATCCATCCGTCAACACATAACCAAGAAACCTTCGGAAATCGTCTACCTCAACCTTCGAAAAGCATCCGTTATACAAGTCATGGCAATACTCCCGTACTCACCTCAGTACTGGGTTAGCGGGGTTATCTCACCAACAACTGCATAAAAGAGATTTTCGATGTCGGCGTACTAAACTCAGGTATTCCAGAACTGCAACGATAAAATTATGACGATAACACCTCGGAGCTCAACTCCCCGGGACACTGCCACAACCCCTAATGACAGGAGGCACCAAGACAATGTTGTCATCATAAAACCATCGGAACGATTCCAAGATACCCGCGTGATCCTAAAATTTTTTTTTAGTGAAATTTGAGAAGAGAAGAGTCAAAACTCTACGTCAGGATACCTCACCAGAAGGTCGAAGGGACTGGGGAGTAAAAAGAATTCCTAACTCTCCGATATATATAATCCTAAATGACTCAAAACATTTTTCTAGACACAACTCGGCCACTAAAAGCGATCAAGCGGTGGGGCTCCTAAGGTCGGGAAGGCTCGATTACCAACTTGCAACGCCTCGATGCGGCTATATCTCCCGTGTCGGCACGACTTAGAGGCATAACCGCATTGAAAGCAATGTCGCAAGTGAGGTAATCTTCGCACAATCCATGTAATACATAAGGGAAAAGACACATAGTTGGCTTACAATCGCCACTTCACACAATTACATGAATAAAGCATTACATCATCCAGATACAATCAAGGTCCGACTACGGAACCAAAATAAAAGAAGAACCCCAAATGCGACAAAGGACCCTGATCGACCCCAACTGGGCTCCACTCTCGATCAACTAGAACGAAACAACACAAAGGGCAAGATCTTCATGAGCTCCTCCTTGAGCTTGGTTGCATCACCTTTTTCGGTAACATAGGCACCGCAAACTGGTTTTGGAAGTATCCGGTGAGCCACGGGGACTCAACAATCTCGCACCATGCGAGATCAAGACTATTTAAGCTTATGGGTAAGGTAAAGGCATGAGGTGGAGCTGCAGCAAGCGACTAGCATATACGGAGGCTAACATACGCAAATGAGAGCGAGAAGAGAAGGCAAAGCACGGTCGATAAAAGTATGATCAAGAAGTGATCCTATAGCAACCTACGTCAAGCATAACTCCAACACCGTGTTCACTTCCCGGACTCCGCCGGAAAGAGACCATCACGGTAACACACGCGGTTGATGTATTTTAATTAAGGTCAACTTCAGGTCTTCTACAACCGGACGTTAACAAATTCCCATCTGCCCATAACCGCGGGCACGACTTTCGAAAGATCAAATCCTGCAGGGTGTCCCAACAGCCCATGACAAGCTCTCACGGTCAACGGAGGAATAGACCTCCACCCAAGACACTCCGATCAGACTCGGTATCCCGGTACAACAAGACATTTCGACAGGGTAAAACTAAACCAGCAAGACCACCCGCTGTGCCGACAAATCCCGATAGGAGCTGCACATATCTCGTTCTCAGGGCACACCGGATAAGCGAAGCGTACAGGTACCGACGTAATCCAAGTTGCCAAGGAATGGTCCCGCACGGTGCTCTAGTTTGGACCAACACTCAGAGGAGCACTGGCCCGGGGGGTAAAATAAAGATGACCCTTGAGTCTGCAGAACCCAAGGGAAAAAGGCTTAGGTGGCAAATGTTAAAACCAATGTTGGGCCTTGCTGGAGGAGTTTTACTTAAGGCGAACTGTCAAGGGGTTCCCATTATAGCCCAACCGTGTAAGGAACGCAAAATCCGGGAACATAACACCGATATGACGGAAACTAGGGCGGCAAGAGTGGAACAAAACACCAGGCATAAGGCCGAGCCTTCCACCCTTTACCAAGTATATAGATGCATTAATTAAATAAGATATATTGTGATATCCCAACAAGTAAACATGTTCCAACAAGGAACAACATCTTCATGTTCCAACAAGGAACAACCTTCAATCTTCACCTGCAACTAACAACGCTATAAGAGGGGCTGAGCAAAGCGGTAACATAGCCAATCAACGGTTTGCTAGGAATGGTGCCAAAGGTTAGAGGTTTGACATGGCAATTTGGGAGGCTGACAAGCAAATGGTAGGCATCGTGGCATTGGCATAGCAAAAGAGCGAGCAAACTAGCATAGCAAAGATAGTAGTGATTTCGAGGGTATGATCATCTTGCCTGAAATCCCGCAAGGAAGAAGAACGATTCCATGAAGAAGACAAACGGACGTAGTCGAACGGATCCTCACAACTCCGGAACGAAACCGAAGCTAACGAGAGAAGCAAACCGGAAAGAAGCAAACAACATAGTAAACAACCATCACATAAACATGGCATGATGCGCAAACAAGTATGATGCATGTCCGGTTTAATGAAACATGGCATGGCAAAATGCAACAAACTATCTTACAAATTAAGTGGAGCTCAATATGCAACGGAGTTGCATATTGACGAAACACCACATCAATTATTTAGTTATCTCTCGGTTATGAACAAGACAAGATTAAATGTTGGTTAACATGGCAAGAGGTGAGGCATAATTAAACTAACAAGTTTAGGCAAGTTTAAATGAGGCCGGAACAACAAACGACAATTCGGAAAATCCTCATGTCATTTAGCAATTTAATGCAACAACAAGTTTAAAACATTTTAATTGTTGTTATCATGATGCGGATGACATGCACAAGTTTTATGCAATATTATGAAAACGTTGACATGAGCATGTTATGAAGCATTTGTCGCCATGGCGGAAGGAAAAAGGTGCCACGGCGGTGAAGCGAAAAAGGGTGCCACGGCGGCGAAAATGAAATGGTGCCACGGCAACATTCGGTCATCCGACAACTCCTCGAGATGTCGGTGCAAAAGAAAGTGTGGGTGGCGTGTGATGCAAGCGATGGTGGGGTGATCCGGATACCGGGTTCCCGTGTCGGTGGCATGGCAAAAGAGGGGCGTCGCAAGGACAATTCGATCACGGTGCAAAACTCGAGCATCTCATAACCAAGCATGCATTCGTTCACGGACGGTCGTTTCGGTGGTATACCTTTGAAGCGTGCATTCGGGGCGGAACGCGTTTCGTAGAGGGAAGTAGTCGTTCTCGTGATGTAGTGGAAGTAGTTGTACTCATGCCGTAGTGGGAAGTAGTGGTACACGGCGGCGGCGGTAGTGGAAGTAGTGGTACATCTCGTAGTGGAAGTAGTTGTTCATGTCCCGTGGATGTTCGAGGTCCACGGGGTCTTCGAGGGTCGGCGATGAGTGGTTCACGCGTCATCGGGTACTTGTCGGATCCGGTCTTGGCGATTCGGGTTTCCGTAGGGTACTTGCGGTCCGTGAAGTCGATCTTGACGGAACCGAATGTCCTCGAGGTAGTCGTGGTACTTATCGCATCCACGTGTAGTCGAACTTCACGGACTCGTTGACCTGGTACTTGGCGAAAACATGTCGACGGTATTTGTTCTGGGCAGGTAACAGTAGTTGTACACAGCGTAGATGTTCATGTCGCTGTAGTCGTTCACAGGGCCCAACACAGGGTCTTGGCGAAACCAGGGTGCATCTTGGCGGACATGGCGCGGGCTCGGCGTGGCTCCTCGGGCGCCGGCGGCAGGAAACGACGACGGGGTTGCGAGGCGGACGGCGAACTCGCCAGGACGGCGGCGGCTTGGAGAAGACCGGCGCGGCGCGTCGGGGTCACCACCTCCGGCAGGGCCGTGGCGGGAGGAGACACGGAGGCGGGCGACGGAGCAAGCGGCACGGCGGCCGGTCTTGGCGCAGGAGGCGCGCCATGGCGGAGGACGAAGGATCCGGCAGCGGGGTTCGCTAGCCGCGAGAGGATCGGGCGCAGGGTGGCCCTCTGGTGGAGCTCGTCGGCGATGGAGGGCACCGCACGGCAGCGGGCGAGGTGCGGCGGCCGGAGCGAGGAGGAGGAGGCGCGGGACGGTGGCGCGATGGAGAGGAGGCGCCGAGGAGGAGGAGAGGCACTCGGGCGGCGAGGAGGCGCCATGGAGGAGAGGAAGGAGGCCGAGGGATCGGGATCGGCTGAGCGAGGGAGGAGCGAGGGATCGAGCGCAGTCGAGGGCTCCTCCCAATGGCGGCTGGAGAGAGAGGGACCGAGGAGAGATGAGATCTTGTTGGGGGCTGGGCTAGGGTTAGAGGCGGCTGGGCCTTGCGGGGCTAGAGGCCGGCCAGGTGGTGGGCTGCGGAGGCCAGCGGTGGCTGGGCCGATTGCTGGAGAAGGCCGAGCTGGGCTGGCTCTCTCACTAATATTTAGCGAGAAAAGAAAATAGAGATAAGAAAAGAAGGAAGGTTAGGGAAAGAATTTGGGAGCGAGGACAATTTTCCGGGCTCACAAAAATATGAAGAATTTAACAAAAATGACCCGAGGATTTTGGTGGATCTCCGGAAAATGATAGAATAAAAATGGCAAGGTTTTGAGGTCAACTCGGAGTAGAAAAGGCATGGGATTTAATATGCAAGTGTGTTCTGGTGAATTCCAAATCAATGGAATATTTTAAATATAGCTCCACTAATATCGGGAGGGTATGTTATAAAGAGAATCACCACGTGAATTCCCTCGATTTAAATAGATCAAAAGATCTATGCAATTTATTTAGTTGAGTTTTAAAAAAAATTAATGATATGATGGCATGATGACATGATGCAATGCACATGACGCAAGAACAAAACAAATCACATGACGAAACTCGGAGTAGCTGGAAGGCATCTGAAGCTCCGGTCTTGGGCGTTACATTAAGTCTTACTCAATTTCATACCTTTGCAACACAGGCAAGAACTCTTTCTTTGACTGTTCCATTTTGAACTACTTCAAAATCTTGTCAAGGTATGTACTCATTGAAAATCTTATCAAGCGTCTTGATCTATCTCAATAGATCTTGATGCTCAATATGTAAGTAGCTTTACTGAAGTCTTTCTTTGAAAGAACTTCTTTCAAACACTCCTTTATGCTTTGCAGAATAATTCTACATTATTTTTGATCAACAATATGTCATTCACATATACTTATCAGAAATGCTGTAGTGCTCCCACTCACTTTCTTGTAAATACAGGCCTTTCAAAAAGTCTGTATAAAACCATAAGCTTTGATCAACTCATCAAAGCGTATATTCCAACTCTGAGATGCTTGCACTAGTCCATAGATGGATCGCTGGAGCTTGCACATTTTGTTAGCACCTTTAGGATTGACAAAACCTTGTGGTTGCATCATATACAACTCTTCTTTAATAAATCCATTAAGGAATGTAGTTTTGACATCCATTTGCCAGATTTCATAAAATGTGGCAATTGCTAATATGATTCGGACAGACTTTTAAGCATCGATACGAGTGAGAAAATCTCATTGTATTCAACACCTTGAACTTTGTCAAAAACCTTTTTCAACAAGTCTAGCTTTGTAGATAGTAACACTACTATCAGCGTCCGTCTTCCTTTTGAAGATCCATTTATTCTTAATGACTCACCGATCATCGGGCAAGTCAATCAAAGTCCATACTTCGTTCTCATGGATCATATCTCAGATTTTATGGCCTCAAGCCATTTCGTGGAATCTGGGCTCATCATCGCTTCCTCATAGTTCGTAGGTTCATCATGGTCTAGTAACATGACTTCCAGGACATGATTACTGTACCACTCTGGTGCGGAGCTTACTCTGGAAGACCTACGAGGTATGGTAGCAACTTGATCTGAAGTTTCATGATCATCATCATTAACTTCCTCACTAATTGGTGTAGGATTCACTGGAACTGATTTCTGTGATGAACTACTTTCCAATAAGGGAGAAGGTACAATTACCTCATCAAGTTCTACTTTCCTCCCACTCACTTCTTTCGAGAGAAACTTCTTCTCTAGAAAGGATCCATCTTAGCAACGAATAACTTGCCTTTGGATCTGTGATAGAAGGTGTACCCAATAGTTACCTTTGGGTATTCTATGAAGACGCATTTCTCCGATTTGGGTTCGAGTTTATCAGGTTGAAGCTTTTTCACATAAGCATCGCAGCCCCAAAATTTAAGAAACGACAGCTTAGGTTTACTGCTAAACCATAGTTCATACGGTGTCGTCCCAACGGATTTAGATGGTGCCCTATTAAACGTGAATGCAGTTGTCTCTAATGCATAACCCCAGAACGATAGTGGTAAACCGATAAGAGACATCATAGATCACACCATATCTAGTAAAGTACGATTATGACGTTCGGACACACCATTACGTTGTGGTGTTCCAGGTGGCGTGAGCTGTGAAACAATTTCCACATTGTTTTAATTGAAGAACAAACTCGTAACTCAAATATTCGCCTCCGCGGTCAGATCGCAGAAACTTTATTTTCTTGTTATGATGATTTTTCCACTTCACTCTAATATTCTTCGAACATTTCAACTATTTCAGACTTATGTTTCATCAAGTAGATATACCCATATATGCTCAAATCATCTTGTGAAGGTCAGAAAATAATGATACTTGCCACGAGCATCAACACTCATTGGATCGCATACATCGGTATGTGTATTATTTCCAATAAGTCAGTAGCTTGTTCCATTGTTCTGGAGAACGGAGTTTTAGTCATCTTGCCCAAAAGGCACGGTTCGCAAGCATCAAATGATTCATAACCAAGTGATTCCAAAAATCCATCTTTATGGAGTTTCTTCATGCGCTTTACACTGATATGACCCAAACGGCAGTGCCACAAATAAGTTACACTATCATTATTAACTTTGCATCTTTTGGCATCAATATTATGAATATGTGTATCACTACGATCAAGATCCAACAAACTATTTTCATTGGGTGTATAACCATCGAAGGTCTTATTCATGTAAACAGAACAACAATTATTCTCTGATTTTAAATGAATAACTGTATTGCAATAAACATGAACAAATCATATTCATGCTCAACGCAAACGCCAAATAACATTTATTTAGGTTTAACACTAATCACGAAAGTATAGGGAGTATGCGATGATGATCATATCAATCTTGGAACTACTTCCAACACTCATCATCACTTCCTCTTCAACTAGTTTCTGTTTATTCTGTAACTCCTGTTTCGAGTTACTAATCTTAGCAACCGAACAAGTATCAAATACTCAGGGGTTACTATAAACACTAGTAAGGTACACATCAATAACCTGTATATCAAATACACCCTTGTTCACTTTGCCATCCTTCTTATCCACCAAATATTCAGGGCATTTCCGCTTCCAGTGACCATTTCGTTTGTAGTGTAAGCACTCAGTTTCAGGCTTTGGTACAGCTTTGGGCTTCTTCGTGGGAGTGAAAACTTGTTTGCCATTCTACTTGAAGTTTCCCTTTCTTCCTTTTCTTGAAACTAGTGGTCTTGTCAATCATCAACACTTGATGCTCTTTCTTGATTTCTACCTTCGTCGATTTCAACATCACGAAGAGCTCGGGAATCGTTTTCGTCATCCCTTGCATACTATAGTTCATCACGAAGTTCTAGTAACTTGATGATGGTGACTAGAGAATTATGTCAATCACTATTTTATCTGGAAGGTTAACTCCCACTTGATTCAAGCGATTGAAGTATCCAGACAATCTGAGCACCTGCTCACTAGTTGAGCGATTCTCCTCCATCTTTTAGCCCTAGAACTTGTTGGAGACTTCATATCTCTCAACTCGGGTATTTGTCTGAAATATTAACTTCAACTTCTGGAACATCTCATATGGTCCATGATGTTCAAAACGTCTTTGAAGTCCGATTCTAAGCCATAAAGCATGGTGCACAAAACTATCAAATAGTCATCATATTGAGCTAGCCAAACGTTCATAACGTCTGCATCTGCTCCTGCAATAGGTCCGTCACCTAGCGGTGCATCAAGGACATAATTCTTCTGTGCAGCAATGAGGATAAACCTCAGATCACGGATCCAATCCGCATCATTGCTACTAACATTTTTCAACACAATTTACTCTAGGAACATATCAAAATAAACATATGAAAGCAACAATGCAAGCTATTGATCTACAACATAATTTGCAAAATACTACCAGGACTAATTTCATGATAAATTTAAGTTCAATTAATCCTATTACTTAAGAACTCCCACTTAGACAGACATCTCTCTAGTCATCTAAGTGATTACGTGATCCAAATCAACTAAACCATGTCCGATCATCACGTGAGATGGAGTAGTTTCAATGGTGAACATCACTATGTTGATCATATCTACTATATGATTCACGTTCGACCTTCGGTCTCCGTGTTCGAGGCCATATCTGTATATGCTAGGCTCGTCAAGTTTAACTTTGAGTATTTCGCGTGTGCAACTGTTTTGCACCGTTGTATTTGAGCGTAGAGCCTATCACACCGATCATCACGTGGTGTCTCAAAGACGAAGAACTTTCGCAGCGGTGCATACTCGGGAGAACACTTCTTGATAATTAGCGAGAGATCATCTTAAAATGCTACCGTCAATCAAAGCAAGATAAGATGCATAAAAGATAAACATCACATGTAATCAATATAAGTGATATGATATGGCCATCATCATCTTGTGCTTGTGATCTCCATCTTCGAAGCACCGTCGTGATCACCATCGTCACCGGTAGCGACACCTTGATCTCCGTCGTAGCATCGTTGTCGTTCGCCATGTATTGCTTCTCGACTATCGCTACCGCTTAGTGATAAAGTAAAGCAATTACAGTATGCTTGCATTTCATACAATAAGCGACAACCATATGGCTCCTGCCAGTTGTCGATAACCGGTTACAAAACATGATCATCTCATACAATAAAATATAGCATCACGTCTTGACCATATCACATCACAACATGCCCTGCAAAAAAAGTTAGACGTCCTCTACTTTGTTGTTGCAAATTTTACGTGGCTGCTACGGGCTTAGCAAGAACCGTTCTTACCTACGCATCAAAACCACAACGATAGTTCGTCAAGTTAGTGCTGTTTTAACCTTCGCAAGGACCGGGCGTAGCCACACTCGATTCAGCTAAAGTGAGGGAGACAGACACCCGCCAGCCACCTTTAAGCACGAGTGCTCGTAACGGTGAAACCAGTCTCGCGTAAGCGTACGCGTAATGTCGGTCCGGGCCGCTTCATCTCACAATACCGCCGAATCAAAGTATGACATGCTGGTAAGCAGTATGACTTGTATCGCCCACAACTCACTTGTGTTCTACTCGTGCAAATGACATCTACGCATAAAACCAGGCTCGGATGCCACTGTTGGGGAACGTAGTAATTTCGAAAAAATTCCTACGCACACGCAAGATCATGGTGATGTATAGCAACGAGAGGGAAGAGTATTGTCCACGTACCCTCGTAGACCGTAAGCGGAAGCGTTATGACAACGCGGTTGATGTAGTCGTATGTCTTCACGATCTGACCGATCCAAGCACCGAACGTACAGCACCTCCGAGTTCAGCACACGTTCAGCTCGATTACGATCCCCGGGCTCCGATCCAGCAAAGCTTCGGGGATGAGTTCCGTCAGCACAACGGCGTGCTGATGATGATGATGTTCTACCGGCGCAGGGCTTCGCCTAAACTCCGCGACGATATGATCGAGGTGGAATATGGTGGAGGGGGGCACCGCACACGGCTAAGGAACGATCCATAGATCAATTTGTGTATCTATGGGGTGCCCCCTGCCCCCGTATATAAAGGAGTGGAGGAGGGGAGGGCCGGCCTCTCTATGGCGCGCCCTAGGGGAGTCCTACTCCCACCGGGAGTAGGATTCCCCCTTTCCTAGTCCAACTAGGAGTCCTTCCAAGTAGTAGGAGTAGGAGACAAGGAAGGGAAGAGGAAGAGAAGGAAGGAGGCGCCGCCTCCCCTAGTCCAATTCGGACTAGTCAAGGGGGGCGGCCTGCCTCTCCTCTCCCTAAAGCCCAAAAGGCCCATATACTTCTTCCCCGTATTCTCGTAACTCCCGGTACTCGAAAATACCGAATCACTCGGAACCTTTCCGAACTCCGAATATAGTCGTCCAATATATTGATCTTTACGTCTTGACCATTTCGAGACTCCTCGTCATGTCCCGATCTCATCCGGGACTCGAACTCCTTCGGTACATCAAAACTCATAAACTCATAATATAACTGTCGCCGAAACCTTAAGCGTGTGGACCCTACGGGTTCGAGAACTATGTAGACATGACCGAGACACGTTTCGGTCAATAACCAATAGCGAAACCTGGATGCTCATATTGGCTCCTACATATTCTCGAAGATCTTTATCGGTCAAACCGCATAACAACATCGTTGTTCCTTTGTCATCGGTATGTTACTTGCCCGAGATTCGATCGTCGGTATCCAATATCTAGTTCAATCTCGTTACCGGCAAGTCTCTTTACTCGTTATGTAATGCATCATTCCGCAACTAACTCATTAGTTACATTGCTTGCAAAGCTTATAGTGATGTGCATTACCGAGAGGGCCCAGAGATACCTCTTCGACAATCAGAGTGACAAATCCTAATCTCGAAATACGCCAACCCAACATGTACCTTCGGAGACACCTGTAGAGCTCCTTTATAATCACCCGATTCGTTGTGACGTTTGGTAGCACCAAAGTGTTCCTCCGTAAACGAGAGTTGCATAATCTCATAGTTACAGGAACATGTATAAGTCATGAAGAAAGCAATAGCAACATACTAAACGATCAAGTGCTAGGCTAACGGAATGGGTCATGTCAATCACATCATTCTCCTAATGATGTGATACCGTTAATCAAATGACAACTCATGTCTATGGTTAGGAAACTTAACCATCTTTGATTAACGAGCTAGTCAAGTAGAGGCATACTAGTGACACTATGTTTGTCTATGTATTCACACATGTATTATGTTTCCGGTTAATATAATTCTAGCATGAATAATAAACATTTATCATGAAATATAAAAATAAATAATAAGTTTATTATTGCCTCTAGGGCATATTTCCTTCAAGATACATTAGAGACAATCAGTCTTCACGGATCTGTTCTTGGTCGATTTGCACGGATCTGGGCGTAGTCCGCTTCCTTCGTGTGTCTTTGGGTTGGGTACTTCCGGTCTACGCTACTCTTCAACGACAGTGGTTGCTGTTTTGGTGCGCTGGTCCTATGGGGCCTTAACACGACGACTTCCCGACTGTCCACTACAACAAATTTTGCCCGACTCTGGCAAGGGAGGGCGATGATGGTGGCACGCCTTTGGTTCGCTTTAGTGCTTGTAGTCGTCGTTAGGTGGTCTACGGATCTGGATCTAATGTTTATTATTTCCGATGTTCGTGGTACTGCCATAATTGAAAATGAATAGATTGAAAGTTATTCCGCAAAAAAGTACTTCATTTTAAAGGGAAGTAATCAATTAGTTGACCAGTTTTATTCTTGTTCTGATTATAAAGTTCATTATTTTTTTAATATAAGGTATAAAGGTCTAGTATATTTTGAAATTCGAGTAAATTTCGCTTCATGTAGATAAGTTTGCAAGTGGATGCAAGTAAGTTTCATTCTTGTTCTGATTATAAATTTCATTGTTGTTTGAATTTAAGGTATAAAGGTCTAGTATATTTTGAAATTCGAGTAAATTTCGCTGCATGTAGATAAGTTTTCAAAGTAGATGCAAGTAGGCACATCAAGTCGGCAGTCTAGAAAAGGACATTTTTGTCCACAAACATGTCAAGCCGATGAAGAGAAGCCCAAATAAGTAAATTTCTTGCTCATTTTGTAGGATTCCAAGTTATGGTAAAACACTGCATTATTTGGGGGTGGAAAGGATGGAGAGACGGGTCTCTGGCGCTGTTTATCAATGGTGACCATGAAGTGTGATAATTGGCTTTCATGATCTGTAGATAAGAACCGAATCAAGGTTCGTTTTTTTAACATAGTACAGATGCAAGCGCTTATACATACGCGCGCACACTCACCTCTATGTATGTATACACGCACTCTTAAGATTTAAAAAGTCACTGTACGCGCTTCGTCGTCGACGGAAACGTCTCATACCACTATCCCTCTAACCATCCAACCACAGGTTGGTGTGCACCGAATCAAGGTTCTGAATGCCAGTAATGTCATTGCGTCATGTATGAATGGGGAATCATGTACACATGTAAATATTTCATCTACATGAAGGATGCCTCGATCTCACAAGCCTTTCTCCGTTAAAATACCTCGATGCGTAACTAAAGAAGGCAAAACCTAATACACGTCAGTTCAAACAATGGCATTTTGTTATGCAATCTGTGTTTAGCACAATCCAACTTGCAAACCTCAGTTTTTTCTTTTTACCTTTCTGTGGTTGTATACTTGTATTCCCTCAGTCCCATAAGAGGATAGTTTTGTCAATTTTGATTGAATTCAAATTGGACTACAAGTCTGAACACGGACATGAGAACTCAAAATTGTAGAAGGGAATGCTTATTGATTGCTTACTGCTTAGGTACGTGCAGAATTACAATTCGACACGAAGAGTAATTTGTTTGCAGATTTCAGCAGATTTGTAACACCGAATCTCGCTTTCAGTTCATCAATTTCCATCGATCACGTACAGAACAGGCAAGCAAGCAAGCAACTGCATTGCACTAGTGCAAGTTTACAACTGCAGTACTGCATGTTTGAAAAGAAGGATGCAGAAACACTAGTTTAGATATTTCCAACTGGTTGAGCTAGAGCCCTAAGCCATGTGAAGCTGCGTCTTGATCGCGGAGGTTTTCTTGACCATGGAGCTGGTGCACCTCCTAATTGGCTGCATCATCTTGGGCGCTTGCACCAACTGCGTCCTGCGCCGCCGTTTGGCGTCCTCTGCTTCTTGGTAAGCTTGGTGGAACTTGCGTTTTGCGGCTGCCATCTTCTCCTCCGAGCAGAGCCCAGCACGGTCACCGGCGAAGGAATCGAACGCCTTCTTGCTGATTCTCATCGTCTTCATGACGATGTCAGAACTGGCCGAGACACGTTGCTGTTGATCGATGGTGACCTCCTTGTTCTGCGGCATGTCGATGTTGTCAAGCTTGTGTAGGGTGTCTCTGACCTTGGCGAGCTCGTCCTTCATCGTCGCCCTCCACCCGCTCACGATACCTCTGGCAAGGACGCGGACGCGCTCCGACTCGTGCCTGCGCAGCGCGCAGACGGACTTGGCGAGGTCCGTGGAAGCCAACACGTTGGGCATCACCGGAACCAGCCGTAGTGTCTCCAGGGACTCCGCCATGTGGTCGTCGAGAATCCCGCAGAGGCGCTCCGCCTGGTCGTCGTCCGCGGTGTCGCAGAGCTGCTCCACGATGTCGACCCTGGCGCGCCGGAGCTCGTCGCGTGAGTGGTCAAGGTCGGAGGGCTTGATGGCGGCATCCACAGAGTCGAAGGCGTGGAAGAAACGCTTCCATCGGCGGAGCGGGCTGGTCTGCGTGGGCGCGGCCATGGTGTGGCGGCGGACGCGAGCTCTGTCCTCTGTGTGACCTAGCGGCGGTGCTCTTGTCTCGCGGGGTAGGCAGAAGGTTGGGCGATCAAGGAAAGCTATGAATTCTCTTGTGGATGTAGTACGCTTATATAAATTCTGATGATGTGCAAGTCGAGCTCCACTCCAATTCGGATCAAGGAAGCGCGTCCGGAATCCGAGTTTCACATGGACGTGTTGCGCGAGCGCGACGAAAACTTACCATCCACCGCCCATCTTCCTGCCAGTTTTTGAAGTGCCCGTCCGCCGCGGCGCCTCTCCTCTACTTCTCCTCTCGTTCATGGCCTCGGCACCAGCGCCTGCACGAAGAGTTCTCCCACTCACGGTGGCTCCCGATCCAGCTGCCCGTCGTGTTTCCCGGTATATTTAATTGGTCTGATTGATGCTAGAGTTTGAACTTTCATGGTTAGTTCCTACAGTTTGTGTTGACTTTGTAAGGCAAAAGTGGGGAGATCTTTTAGTCAATCCCAGAAAAATAGCCTTAAAAATACTGAAAAATTGTGCCGGATTCTGAGATTGTCTTTTTATACTCTTTGGCGATAGATTTCTTCATGGATCTCAGGAACATGACCAGCACCAACGTAGTAAAAGGTGACGAGTTTGGCATACCAGACATCCTGGTTGCTAGGAAGACGGAATGAGTGCAACAAAGAAACCCAAGAGGGCATTTGTAGTCTGCAATGATAAAAGAGATCATGTAATCCCCTGGGAAATACTTCCAAAAATCACACACCCACATGGTTCTGTATACAGGGCCGGGGTACTCAACTTCGAAAATAGACTATCATGTCTAGACTATCTGGAACTGTAGGAATGATATAATTTTTAACAGATTACATATTCTAAACATCTTGCAGGTTATTTTCAGAGCTACGGCATGGATCCGTACATGGTTGTTACTCATTCCTATGGGCTCCAGGGTCATTTGGCTACTGGTGCAACCGATAGGAGATGATAGCTCAGGCTATCTTCAACCGGTTTGGATGGCGGTCTCATAATATGGCAGGTCCTTAATGTAGTCTCATCCAGCCGGTTGTGGCTTTGATTTACTTGCTTAGCGTCTTTTATTTGTGCTCCTTTTCTGAGCTATACTCCGGATTACAGACTTTGTATTTTGTTGCACTTGCTTAATAATATGGCCGCATGCATCTTTTCGATGCAGAGGCCGGGGGATGACCTCCTTTTAAAAAAATGTCACAAACCGTAATGAGAGTAATAAGTGATTAATGTCTCACTTTTTCTATTTTTATTTGTTATGACCACATTATTCAAGCTAAGGTCAATTATTACATTCTCCGTTGAAATTTAGTTTACATTCTTTATTTTCACAAGTCGAATGTGTTGGGGAACGTAGTAATTTCAAAAAAATTCCTACGCACACGCAAGATCATGTTGATGTATAGCAACGAGAGGGGAGAGTATTGTCCACGTACCCTTGTAGACCGAAAGCGGAAGCGTTATGACAATGCGTTTGATGTAGTCGTACGTCTTCACGATCCGACCGATCCAAGTACCGAACGTACGACACCTCCGAGTTCAGCACACGTTCAGCTCGATGGCGATCCCGGACTCGATCCAGCAAAGTGTCGGGGATGAGTTCCGTCAACCTGACGGCGTGGTGACGATGATGATGCTCTACGGCGCGGGCTTCGCCTAAGCACCGCAACGATATGACCGAGGTGGAATATGGTGGAGGGGGGCACCGCACACGGCTAAGGAACGATCACGAAGATCAACTTGTGTGTTCTAGGGTGCCCCCCTGCCCCCGTATATAAAGGAGCAAGGGGGGGGGGGGGTGCGGCCGGCCCTAGGAGGAGGAGCGCCGGAGGAGTCCTACTCCCACCGGGAGTAGGACTCCCCCCCCTTTCCCTAGTTGGATTAGGACTTGGGGGGAAAGGAAGAGAGGGGGAAAGGAAAGGGGGGGCCGCCTCCCCTCCTTGTCCAATTCGGACTTGGGGGGGAGGGGCGTGCGGCAGCGCCTAGGCCTCCTCTCCTCTTCCTCCACTAGGCCCAATAAGGCCCATTAGGTTACCCGGGGGTTCCGGTAACCTCCCGGTACTCCGGTAAAATGCCGATTTCACCCGGAACACTTTCGATGTCCAAACATAGGCTTCCAATATATCAATCTTTATGTCTCGACCATTTTGAGACTCCTCGTCATGTCCGTGATCACATCCGGGACTCCGAACAATCTTCGGTACATCAAAACTCATAAAACTGTCATCGTAAAGTTAAGCGTGCGGACCCTACGGGTTCGAGAACTATGTATACATGACCTAGAACTATTCTTGGTCAATAACCAATAGCGGAACCTGGATGCTCATATTGGCTCCTACATATGCTACGAAGATCTTTATTGGTTAAGCCGCATAACAACATACGTTGTTCCCTTTGTCATCGGTATGTTACTTGCCCGAGATTCGATCGTCGGTATCCAATACCTAGTTCAATCTCGTTACCGGCAAGTCTCTTTACTCGTTATGTAATGCATCATTTCGTAACTAACTCATTAGCTACATTGCTTGCAAGGCTTATAGTGATGTGCATTACCGAGAGGGCCCAGAGATACCTCTCCGACAATCGGAGTGACAAAACCTAATCTCGAAATCGCCAACCCAACATGTACCTTCGGAGACACCAGAGAGCTCCTTTATAATCACCCGATTCGTTGTGACGTTTTGTAGCACACAAAGTGTTCCTCCGTAAGCAGGAGTTTCATAATCTCATAGTTACAGGAACATGTATAAGTCATGAAGAAAGCAATAGCAACATACTAAACGATCAAATGCTAGGCTAACGGAATGGGTCATGTCAATCACATCATTCTCCTAATGATGTGATCCCGTTAATCAAATGACAACACATGTCTATGGTTAGGAAACATAACCATCTTTGATTAATGAGCTAGTCAAGTATAGGCATACTAGTGACGTTATGTTGGTCTATGTATTCACACATGTATTATGTTTCCGGTTAATACAATTCTAGCATGAATAATAAACATTTATCATGATATGAGGAAATAAATAATACCTTTATTATTGCCTCTAGGGCATATTTCCTTCAGTCTCCCACTTGCACTAGAGTCAATAATCTAGATTACACAGTAATGATTCTAACACCCATGGAGTCTTGGTGCTGATCATGTTTTGCTCGTGGAAGAGGCTTAGTCAGCGGTCGCAACATTCAGATCCGTATGTATCTTGCAAATCTCTATGTCTCCCACGGACTTGATCCGGATGGAATTGAAGCGTCTCTTGATGTGTTTGGTCCTCTTGTGAAATCTGGATTCCTTTGCCAAGGCAATTGCACGATATTGTCACGAGAAGATCTTCATTGGTCCCGATGCACTAGGTATGACACCTAGATCGGAAATGAACTCCTTCATCCGAGACTCCTTCATTTGCTGCTTCGAAGCAGCTATGTACTCCGCTTCACATGTAGATCCCGCCACGACGCTTTGTTTAGAACTGCACCAACTTACAACTCCACCGTTTAATAAAAACACGTATCCGGTTTGCGATTTAGAATTGTCGGATCGGTGTCAAAGCTTGCATCGGCGTAACCATTTACGACTAGCTCTTTGTCACCTCCATATCTGAAAACATATCCTTAGTCCTTTTCGGTATTTCAGGATGTTCTTGACCGCTGTCTAGTGATCCACTCTGGATTACTTTGGTACCTTCCTGCCAAGCTTATTGCTAAGCACACGTTGGGTCTGGTACACAGCATTGCATACATGATAGAGCCTATGGCTGAAGCATATGGAACATCTTTCATTTTCTCTCTATCTTCTACTGTGGTCGGGCATTGAGTCTGACTCAACTCCACACCTTGTAGTACGGGCAAGAACCCTTTCTTTGCCTGATCCATTTTGAACTTTTTCAAAACTTTATCAAGGTATGTGCTTTGTGAAAGTCCTATTAAGCGTCTTGATCTATCTCTATAAATCTTGATGCCCAATATGTAAGCAGCTTCACCGAGGTCTTTCATAGAAAAACTTTTATTCAAGTATCCCTTTATGCTATCCAGAAATTCTATATCATTTCCAGATTAATAATATGTCATCTACATATAATATCGAAAATGCTCTGAGCTCCCACTCACTTTCTTGTAAATCTGGCTTCTCCAAAATTCTCATAAAACCATATGCTTTGATCACACTATCAAAGCGTTTATTCCAACTCCGAGATGCTTGCACCAGTCCATAAATGGATCGCTGGAGCTTGCACACTTTGTTAGCACCTTTTGAATCAACAAAACCTTCTGGTTGCATTATACAACTCTTCTTCCAGAAATCCATTCAAGAATGCAGTTTTGACATCCATTTGCCAAATTTCATAATCATAAAATGCAGCAATTGCTAACATGATTCGGACAGACTTAAGCATCGCTACGGATGAGAAAGTCTCATCGTAGTCAACCCCTTGAACTTGTCGAAAACCTTTCGCAACAAGTCGAGCTTTATAAACGTTACATTACCATCGGCGTCGATGCGCTTCTTAAAGATCCATTTATTCTCAATGGCTTGCCAATCATCGGGCAAGTCAACCAAAGTCCATACTTTGTTCTCATACATGGATCCCATCTTAGATTTCATAGCTTCTAGCCATTTTGCGGAATCTGGGCTCATCATCGCTTCCTCATAGTTCGTAGGTTCGTCATGGTCAAGTAACATGACTTTCAGAATAGGATTGCCGTACCACTCTGGTGCGGATCTTACTCTGGTAGACCTACGAGGTTCAGTAGAAACTTGATCTGAAGTTTCATGATCAATATCATTAGCTTCCTCACTAATTGGTGTAGTTGTCACGAGAACGGTTCTTGTGATGAACTACTTTCAATAAGGGAGCAGTCTGATTACCTCATCAAGTTCTACTTTCCTCCCACTCACTTCTTTCGAGAGAAACTCCTTCTCTAGAAAGGATCCGAATTTAGCAACGAAAATCTTGCCCTCAGATTTGTGATAGAAGGTGTACCCAACAGTTTCTTTTGGGTATTGTCGTGGATTTGTCACGGCAGATGCCCTAGCGTAAGGACTTAGTCGTGGAGCCATCGCTACGGGTTTACTTGTAGGGGTTAAAGCGGACACAAAGACACGAGGGTTTTATACTAGTTCGGCCCCTTCGATGAAGGTAAAAGCCTACGTCTAGTTGTGATGGAATTGATGTAGTTTCGATGGCTAGGAGCAAACAAGCCGCCTAGGCTCGAATTGTGGTTGTCGTCCTTGAACCGCCGCGGGTCATCCCCTTATATACAGTGGCGCCCGTCGGTTCGTAGAGTCCCAACCGGTTCATACTCGTATCCCGGTTGGTATCTCTCTATTCCTAACTTACAATACAAGTCATACATCAGGCCGGTTTACGGCTACAAGCTCTAAACCGACTATAGGCCTTGGGCCTTTCTCTGATTACACCACTAATGGAGCTAACCCGGCCCAAGCTGGCCGGTTTACATCTAGTGGTAATATCCCCAACATTAGGCCCCAGATTGATTTGAACTGGTTCATGTCAATTCTTCACAAAGCCTGTATCTTGGATATCTTCTTTTGCTCAGCAAACCGCCACGTCGTCGTTGCTTCTGATCACTGTAAACCGGCATGACATCGTTGCTTCTGGTCACTGTAAACCGGCATGACGTCATCTTGAAGTTTATCCTTTATAACACCTTCTTTAATAGCAGCCCCTGGATTCACGCGCTTGACCTAGCTTTACTGCCTTATAAATAGGACCGAAGGGTCATTCTTTTTCCTCCCTTCGCTTCCTCTTCGTCTTCCTCGCGCCGCTGCCCTTGGAGCTCCGCCATCGTCATTAACCGCTTCATCCTAGGCATTGCATCAACTTTGGGCGTACCGAACACTGCGGCCTTTCTCCGCATCTCCTCTGTTCCCGGTAAGCTTCTTCCTCTTCTTCAATCTGTTTCTGCATTTAGATCTGTTTCTAGGGTTCGAGCTTCATACCATGTTCTTCGTGCGTTTTCATCTTTTTAGCCTTGAACCATGCTATGAATCTTGTTCTGTACCAATGACGACTCCTGCGTATCCGCTGTACTTTCTCATCTTAATCCCATAGATCTTCTGCATATATACATACGCCTTATGGTCCACTTCCGTTTCTTCTTTACTTCATGGCGCATTTCTGTTTTCCGAAAACCGCGTTTGATCCGTAGTGAACATGAAATTTTGTGAAACCTGTTTCTGTCCATGACTTCAATTATCTCCAAGGCCAAGATTAGGCGGTTTAACTCTCCATAATAAAAGCTGCTAAACCGGCATAGGTACGCCATTAGTCCCCTTGTTGAACCGCCAGAACACATCTGACATTATATCATAATGAACTGATTTATAGAAACCGCCTCCGGTTTATCATAACTTGGATCAATCACTCTGTAATAAGCACTTTCTTAAACGGATCCTTCTCCTTGTAGATCTCATCATGGCCAAACAGTGTCTGAATGCAAGCTGGGTTCCTTCCGCGTCTCGAGACACGCTTGAATGAACTGGTATCGATCGGCGCTTTAGATGATCAAAACACCATCCATTGGAGGGTTCCTGGAGAGGAATGTCCTCCTACACCTCAGGAAGGGGAAGTCGTAGTTTTCGCGGATCATCTGGCCCGGGGTTTCAAACCGCCCGGGTCAAAATTTTACCGGGACGTGATGGCCAATTTTCAGCTCCGTCCCCAAGACATTGGTCCCAACTCCGTTACTAACACTGCCACTTTCAAGTCTTTGTCAAGCATATCTGCAAGAGGAACCTTCATTGAACTGTTCAGAGATCTCTTCCACCTAAACCGTCGCTTGAATTCACTTGACGGCCCGAATACAGAATTAGGCGGTATGGCTATCCAGAAGAGGAAGGAGATCACCTATCCCCACGTCAAGCTCCACACTCACCCCAAAGAGTGGAATGCGACTTGGTTCTACTGCAAAGATACTTCTCCTGAAGGTGAAAATCCTTTACCTGGCTTTTGTCCAGAGCGGCTAAGCAATACTCATCCCTTTCCTCAAAGATTGACTGCCAAAGAAAGAAGCAAATATGCCCCACAACTGTCCAAGCTCCGAGCCTTTATGGCCAACGGTTTGACTGGGATTGATCTTGCACGCTGCTGGTTATCTTGGGGCATCTCGCTTTTGAGCGGCGTTCGGTTTGATGTGCCAGTATACCGGCAGCGTCGATGACCCACTCTGACACACCAAACTGGAACTGTCTGAAGATGAAGTTATAGATTCAGTAAGGAAAATGCTGAATGAACCGGAGCATCTCTGTGCTCAAACCGGCTTAGCTCCTTACTGCACCATCAACGCGCCACCTGCGGTAAGTCACTGACTATGTCATCATACAAACCCGCTGTTACTTTCATATGTCCAATTCTCAATGATTTCTGATCCAGGGCGATAATCCGTTTTGGAGCAAGAAACTCTCTCAAGACAAAGCGGACAAAGCCGGGCGGCCAAATCGGCCCAAAACAAAAGTTGTCAAGAAGTCCGCCCATAAGAGAAAGACTACTGCTTCATCTGATCCGGCCATTGACGATGATGTGGGTAATCTGGAACTTGATTCTCTTGGCTTGCTTTTTACACGCCTTATTGATGATGATGCTTGTCAGGATGACGCTGAAGCCAGCAACGCCGGATTTGCTGAGGTAACCATTCTTTCTTCCGACTCAACAAACTTGCCTTCGCCAAAATTTCGCCGGGCAAACCGGAAAGTTAACTTTTCTCACCCTCTTGCTTACTTGGATCCCAAACTTCTTATGAAGACACAGCAACATGAAGCTCGTCCCACAACCCGGCAGACAGACGGTGTAGTTACCTCTGCGGTTTACCAAACAACCCGGCTCGAAAGCGCCGCACCGAGGTTTCCAACCTTTTTATTGCCTTAAATTCCAAAGCGGGTTTGTTCCGTCAACCTCTTAATCCGTCCGACTCCGATTATCAGGTCACCTCCCATTCATCCTCTGGCGAATTGTCAGCCACTCAGCTACCACCGTTGAAGATAGCCGCCGGGTAAGTCAAAACGGCCATATGCCTTTCGATTTCTTCTGTAATGTATATGCCTTGTTCCTGAATCTTTGTTTCTTCAGAACCAAACCGAAACCCAGCAAGAAGGCTCGCTTGGACAAAACAGTTGAAGAAGCTGCCGCCTCAGATCATGAGCAGGCGCCGGATCTCGAAAACGTTGCTTCTGAAGACATTCCAAATGACCCTCCGATTCAAGAGGAGGTTATTCCTGAAGAGAGGCCTGTCAACCCTTCAATCTCTGTTGATCCACCTGCCAGCACTGTCCGGTTTGAAAAGCCTCGCAGCCCTACTGAAACAGCCGTGCCCACCCGATCCGTCGAGTCGAAAGACGATGACGTTGTGATCTGGCATGGGCGCTCTGAACCGGGAATCCTGCAACCTTAACCCGGCATCTTGTGAAAGAGGATTTTTCAACTTTGAACAAAGGAAAGTGGGCTGTCGAGCTGGAAACATATGCGCTTTGGCGCCCAAGACCTTCATTCGGATATCTGAACCGGCTTCTGATGGCCGTGATTATGAAGCGGCTTGGTGAAACTAATGAGAGACAAGTTTGAGGTAACACTCCTTTCCTTATTACCAGTATAGTAGTCCTTGTAGCCCCCAAGGGCCGGTTTGGAATCTTTGATCAAACTGGGACTTGATAATTTTCTTTGATAAATTTTGCAATCTTCCCTCATAACCACCAGGGCCGGTTTAGCGATGCATATCTAAACTGGTACTCCAAAAAATTTCCTGATAACACTTTAGTAGAATCAAATAGTCATTAGCCCCCAAGTGCCGAGTTGAATACTCGTATTGAACTTGGGACTTTGCCATGTATTAGCAATAGAAAGATTGAAGGTACATTAGCCCCCAAGTGTCAAGCATATAACTGTGTTGTGTGGTTGAGACTTTAACTTGAATTGTTGGCTGATCATACTATCAATGCGCAGGCTGAGGTGAAAATCAAGGATGATCGGATTGCCGATTCTGGTGACTTTGAAAACCCAAAGCAGCCGAGACGAGAAAAAAGCCAAGAAGGAGCTAACCAGTGCCTTGACTGCTGCTGAACAGGTGAAGGAAAACATGAAGAAAGAACAGGCGGTCTGGGCCACTGAAAAGGCCAACTTGCTCAAACGGGCTGAAAATGCTGAAGCTGCCCTTAAACCGGTGGTGGATGATCTGACAGCCGTGAAGCGGCAAGTACATTCTATGACTGCTGCCATCTTCGGTAAGCTCCCTGTGAATAAGTGTAATATGCTTTTCGTGCTGCATCATTATTCCGGTTTAAAACTATCCTGTTATCGTATGCAGGCACACGCGTTGGGCACTTGGGAAATGACGTGCGGAAGAAACTGAAGGCTGTCTACACTTTAGTGGAGCAGTTATATACCGGAGCCCAGCGCGTTATCACCACAATGTCGCATAACAATCCAGCGCCGTCCCTGATTCAAGATACTCTGAACCGGCTATCCATCCTTCCTTCCCGGATTGAAGAGGTGAAGAAATCTGCTGCACGAACCGGAGCCATCAACGCCTTGATCCGAGCCAAGGCATGGGTACCGGATTTTGATCCCGTGGAAGCAGCTCAAGGCTATCCCAGTGTGAAGGAAGATGGCTCGGACTTCAGCGAAGAGGACTTGCGGGCGATAAACCGTGCGGTACGCCCGCTAGCTTGTCAATTGGCCGAAGAAGCCGATTTGGAGCACTATCAAGCCCAATATAATGAGCAAAACAAGCGTGTGCCCGCCCCAACCTTTGAACCGGAAAACTTGATCCCTCCAATCCGTAAGCATACTTACGCACCCGACCTTGAACCGTCGTCTTTGATTCACGAAGAGGCTGTTTTCCAATCGTTAATGGGAATCGACTGGACTACTGTGGATTTCCAGCCGATGGGTAGAGATGAAGATCTTTGAAGCGGAGGATGAAGAATACGATCGTGAACCGGTAGCGGTTTAAACAACTGTCGTGGGCTGTTTACCCAAAAACAATGATCTCATTTGGGCACTGTGTTGCCTTGTAATAGCCTTAGTCAAAACTTGCCGCCTGGATATGCCTTCGTGCATTGATGAAACTTTTGTTTGATTCATACTCCCTGCAACCAAAAAATTGAACCTCGGCGGCGGTGACACCGCCAGCCGGTTTATGGCATCCAATATATTTTGTGTATCGAAAATCAATTAATATGCGATACAAATACCTGCCGTATCTGGGCATAAGGCTGGCGTAGCCAATCTTGAAGCGGAGGCCTTTAAAAACCATGACCGTCTGGGGAGACAATAACTCCCACATAGGTGTGCTGAATTAGCACAAGCCCCCGTGTTACTCCATAAGGATGAACCGGAAGAAGGTAAACCGAGCAGAGAAAAAACTGCGGTGTAATACCAAACCGTGTCCTGTCAGTTTGTTACCAACAGCTAAACCGGATAAAAATATTCGTCGGGTTGAAAAACGCAACAAAAATCGAATACCAACTATGTGAAAATACGGTAACAAAGGCAATAACTCTTTGCAAAAGTAAAGCTTCATGGAGCTGGTCAGATGGCATTACCATGGTCAGACGCAACCAAGCCCCCCGAAGGCGTAGCGATGGTGCTAGTCGGCCAGGTCCCCAAAAGACTCTTGGCGAGTCGCGCGGCCAAGTGGCATGACATTGGTTCGGGTTCGACCAAGCCCCCAAGTGACGCTGGCCCTATTGGCCGACCAAGAGGCGTGATGGTTTAGACGTGACCGTGTCCCCAAATGATCTGGTGGCTTTAGCCTATCAAGAGGTGTTGCATTGGTTCGGACACGACCAAGCCCCAAGTGATAAATATAAGCTGTCAAGGGTAAACCGGAGGCCGCTTTAAAATGTAAGCACTCCATGTAACCACACATGAAAAAAGACAGAGACCCGCTTTAGCTGAGGCTCGGTTTTGATTATATCGAAGATAATATATACATTGTCATGCTATGTACATAAACTGAGCCGATGACTCAAGTGTAGTAAGGTCGAAGATGAGCTATATTCCACGGCCTATTGGTCTCCTCCTCTGATGTACGTGAGTCTTTACGCTCTCGAATATCAACCAGATAGTAGGAACCGTTGTGTAGATTCTTGCTGACCACAAAGGGTCCTTCCCAAGGCGGGGATAACTTGTGCATATCTGTCTGGTCTTGGATGAGACGAAGCACTAAATCTCCTTCCTGAAAGGCTCTGGTCTTAACCCGCGGCTGTGATAACGATTTAAGATCTTGTTGGTAAATCGCCGAGCAAGCGGCTGCCGGATCACGCTCCTCATCCAATAGGTCCAAAGCGTCTGTCGCGCCACCTTGTTGTCGCTTCAACATAAGCCGCTACGAGGCGAATCGTATGTCGATATCACTTTGGAGAACGCCTCTGCTCCATAAACCATGAAGAAAGGTGTATATCCGATGGATCGATTTGGCGTAGTATTGATACTCCATAGCACCGATGGGAGCTCTTCAACCCAAAGATCTGGTGTTCTCTCATAACGGAACGTAAGGCGGGGCTTGATGCCTCGTAAGATTTCTTGATTAGCACGTTCTGCCTGCCCGTTGGACTCGGGATGCGCTACGGATGACACGTCAAGCCGGATATGCTCACGTTCACAGAACTCCTTCATAGCCCCCTTGGACAGATTAGTGCCATTGTCGATGAATGATCTTGTGGAAAGCCAAACCGAAAATCACCTTTTGATGAACTGCACCGCTGTTGCCGCATCACACTTGGCGGCGTGTTCGCTTCAACCCACTTGGTGAAT
Organism: Aegilops speltoides; assembly: GCA_021437245.1. Classification (NCBI taxonomy): domain Eukaryota; kingdom Viridiplantae; phylum Streptophyta; class Magnoliopsida; order Poales; family Poaceae; genus Aegilops; species Aegilops speltoides. The sequence goes on along the minus strand of CM038147.1, from coordinate 489,068,152 downwards.
TTGTCCACTGCCACCAACAGGTAGGTCTTCTTATCTTTGGATCATTTAAAGGGTCCAACCATATCCAACCCCCAGGTCGCAAACGGCCACGTTATTGGGATCATCCTCAATTCTTGTGCCGGTACATGAGCACGCCTGGAGAATTTCTGACATCCATCGCACCGTTTAACTAAGTCCTCCGCATTAGCATGAGCAGTTAACCAGTAGAATCCATGACGGAATGCCTTCGCCACCAGGGACTTTGAACCGGCGTGATGCCCGCAATCCCCTTCATGGATTTCTCTTAAAATTTCACAGCCTTCCTCAGGGGAAACACAGCGTTGAAACGCCCCTGAAACACTGCAATGATGCAACTCACCATTAAGAATCGTCATAGATTTGGAACGCCGGATTATCTGTCTGGCCAGAACCTCATCGTCTGGCAACTCCCCTCGAGTCATATACGCAAGGTAAGGAACCGTCCAATCCGGAATAGCATGCAATGCTGCCACCAACTGAGCCTCCGGATCAGGAATAGCCAAATCCGCTTCACCAGGGAGCTGAACCGACGGGTTGTGCAAAACGTCCAGAAAGACATTAGGTGGAACCGGTTTACGCTGAGAACCCAACCGCTTAAAGCGTCGCCGCCGTTCTTCCGGCGATCCACATGATCCACTTGATAGCCCTTGAAGCAACCTGCGATATTATCCACTTCCGACGATATGCGGCCATGAGAGGTCCTTAGAATCCCAAGTGCCAGATACTTGCTGAGCCACCAGGTCTGAATCACCAAAGCACTTAACCCGGCTTAAGTTCATCTCCTTAGCCATCCGGAGACCATGGAGCAAGGCTTCATACTCAGCTGCATTATTAGTACAAGGGAACATTAAACGGAGAACGTAACAAAACTTATCACCTCGTGGGGAAGTTAAAACGACTCCAGCCCCCGAGCCTTCTAATTGCCTGGATCCGTCAAAATGAATAGTCCAGTATGTGTGATCCGGCTTCTCCTCTGATGCTTGTAACTCTGTCCAGTCATTAATGAAATCAACAAGTGCTTGTGACTTCACTGCTGTGCGCGGTGTATACTTTAGCCCATGCGGCCCAAGCTCGATGGCCCATTTTGCAATCCGGCCAGTCGCCTCCCGGTTTTGTATGATGTCACCCAAAGGAGCTGAACTAACCACTGTAATAGGATGCCCTTGGAAATATTGTTTCAGCTTCCGGCTGGCCATAAAAACACCATAGACTAGCTTCTGCCAATGCGGATATCTCTGCTTGGACTCAATAAGCACCTCACTGATATAATAAACCGGCCGTTGAACCGGATATTCCTTTCCTGCCTCCTTGCGTTCTACCACAATGGCTACGCTCACTGCTCGAGCATTGGCTGCCACATATAACAACAGCGGTTCCTTGTCAACCGGAGCCGCAAGAACAGGCGGGTTGGCCAATTGCCGCTTTAGATCCTCAAAGGCTTCATCAGCAGCTGGACTCCAGACAAAATTATCCGTCTTCCTCAGCATCTGGTATAAGGGAAGGGCCTTCTCTCCGAGGCGGCTGATAAACCGGCTCAATGCAGCAATCCGGCTCGCCAGGCGTTGAACATCGTTGATACACTTCGGTTTAGCCAAGGAAGTGATGGCTTTAATTTTCTCCGGATTAGCCTCGATTCCTCTGTTAGACACCAGGAACCCCAATAACTTGCCAGCCGGAACACCAAAAACGCACTTGGCCGGATTAAGCATCATCTTATAAATGCGCAAGTTGTCGAAGGTCTCCTTCAAATCTTCCACCAGTGTCTCCTTTTGTCTTGATTTCACCACAATGTCATCTACATAAGCATGCACATTGCGGCCAATCTGCGTATGCAAGCAATTCTGTACACACCGCTGATAAGTAGCCTGGGCACTCTTGAGCCCAAAAGGCATAGATACATAGCAGAAGGCTCCAAAGGGAGTTATAAACGCCGTCTTCTCCTGGTCCTTAACCGCCATTTTGATCTGATGATATCCAGAGTACGCGTCCAAAAAACTTAAACGCTCACATCCTGCCGTGGCATCAATAATTTGATCGATGCGGGGGAGAGCAAAAGGATCCGCTGGACAAGCCTTGTTAAGATCTGTGTAGTCCACACACATACGCCAGGTGCCGTTTTTCTTAAGGACCAGCACCGGATTAGCAAGCCACTCTGGATGAAACACCTCAATGATAAAGCCAGCCGCCAGAAGCCTGGCTACTTCTTCCCCAATGGCCTTGCGCCTCTCTTCATTAAACCGGCGGAGGAACTGTTTCACCGGTTTATACTTAGGATCCACATTAAGTGTGTGCTCACGAGTTCCTCGGTACACCCGGCATGTCGGATGGCTTCCATGCAAAGATATCCCGATTCTCACGGATGAACTTCGATGGCGCGCCTCCCTATTTGGGATCGAGTTGGCACCGACAAGAAACTGCTTGGACGAATCGCCGCACAAAGTCAACAAGCTTGGTCTCATTGCCGATTTAAACTTCAGATCCGATTCATGCTCGTGGTGGGTTTCTTTAAAGGGTCATATCTGCGGATCAACATTGTCCTTATAGAACTTCAACTCCTCCGTGGCACAGACCGCCTCTGCATAAGCTGCATCGCCTTCCTCACATTCCAAAGCGACTCGGCGGCTTCCATGCCTTTATTATCGTTCCTTTGTAACCCGGCATTTTGAGCTGTAGGTAAATATAACAAGGTCGTGCCATGAACTGAGCATAAGCTGGCCGTCCAAACAAGGCATGATATGGGCTCGGTTTTTACCACCTCAAAAGTTAACTTTTCGGACCGTGAATCGTGCTCGTCTCCAAAGGCCACATCGGGGCTATCTTACCAACAGATAAGCAGATTTGCACGGTACTACACCATGGAACACCGTATTGGGCGGTGCGAGATCCTTGTCTGTGAGACCCATGCGACGGAAAGTGTCATAGTACAATATGTTGATCTGCTTCCTCCATCCATAAGCACCTTAGTAAACTTATAGCCCCCAACCCGAGGATCTACCACCAAAGCCACCGACCGGATTATCAACCCGGGGATGGTCCTCTACGCTCCATACGATAGGCTGCTCGACCAGCGCAAATACCGCGGTAAAGCCGGTTCAACAGAGTTTATGCCCGTTTGTGAAGCTTCCGATCCGCTTGTCGGACTGGTTGTGAAAACATGATCTGCCGCCATTCAACTGCTTTGGTTGGCTCGATAGCTTTATTTATTCTTTGCTGCTGCTTGGCCACCCTGATTACTCGATTATTGAGATTGCCTGGTTATGCCTCGAACCGAAGCTCCGTCTGACCCGCCCATGGAAACCGGATCTGAACCACCACGACCCTTGGTCATATCGGAAGCATCGGAGTTTTTGAACTCTTGCATAATATAACAGTCTTTGCAAAGATGATTCGATGGGGATTCCTTCGTCCCATGCTTGGGACAAGGCTGATTCAACAAGTAATTCAAGCGGTTTGCACTAGCATTTGGGCCCCGATTCGCCTTGCCTCTGCGCCATGAACCTCATCCTGCGCATTAGTGTTGGCTACGAAATCCGGATTGCCATCAGCCTTGCGCTTGCCCCGTTCCATGACCTGCGGTTTGAAATGCTGCTGCTTGGAGTTGCCGTTCTTCTTTCCCTTCCTGCTTCATCATCGTCCGCCGGGATCCTTGGTACTTTGCGAATCGGCATATTTTACCAAAGCGCCATGAGGGTTCCCATATCATTGCGTAACCGCTTCATCGTCCCAGCTTAAATTTCAAAGGCTCAAACCGGCGGTTGCTTTCCAATGTTATGATCGCCGAGTCGGCATTGATCCGATCGAGAGTGCAAAATCTCGGACACACGGCGTACCCAGCGGGTTGTTGACTCCTTCTTCCCGAGCATAAGCCGCCAGTCTACTATGGACTTGGGCTGCTTACACGTATCCTTGAAATTCGGATAAACCGAGCCCGTGAATCGCCCCATGAACGATAGAATTGGGCGGCAAGCTTTTTAACCAAATGCACGGCTGTGCCCTCCATCATCATGGTGAAGTACTTTGCACATGCGGCTTCATCAACATCTAGCATCTCCATGGCCATCTCATAACTTTCAACCCACGCCGGGGGACAGATCTGCGGTGTAATTCGGCACCTTGCGGGCCCTTAAAATCCTTAGGTAGGCGCACATTGCGTGGGGCGGGGATTAAACAGGCACCCCTAAAGCGGATCGACTCTGCCCGTGAAGGTGGTAGGCGAACCGGTGTGTGTTGATCCGCACCATCTGTCTGCTAACTCGCCTCCCTCGTGCGGGCCCGATCCACTACCTCCACGAGCATCACGAATACCACCCGTCGGTGATTGCCTCGGGCGCTTCATAGTCACGCGTTGCTTGATATGGCGGTTCATCCATCGCTTTGCTGTAGCTCCGGCTTGGCGGGCGTAGAGTGAATCCGATCACGGCTGTATGAATCGCCTCTGCTGTATCGGCGCCGTCCGGAGAAGCTCCTTGACCGGCGTGTCTCAACCGCTTGGGGAATCTCCTTGACCGATCGCCTCCAATCGTGCAGCGGCTGCAACAAGGTTGTCCATGGGATTGGAATAATGACCGGGGCGTCTGTGACGGCGGGGCACCGCCATGTTCATTGTGGGGCTCCATCGGCGCGGTTGGATCGTCGCTCCTGCTCCTGGTGCCTCAATCCGGTTTATTTCCCTGTGCTGGGGCGGGTTACTGGGTCCGGCTCCCGGGGTCTGAAAGAGATTTCTAGTATCAAACCACGACGGCGGCGCGATCTATACTTCGCCTCAACACCTCTGCGGCGCACTCGGTGAAAGCATGAGTTTGTAAGCTTGCGCATCTAAAGCGGCCCGCTCTGTGGCCATATGCTCCTTCTCTGCCGCTAGATCCGCTTTGGCTTGCGTGATCTGCTCTTTCACCCTTGCGATTTCTGCATTATGAGCCCCCTGATCTGCTGGGCTGTCCTCCGCCATAAGCGCTGCCAGTGCATCGAACAGATCTGATAGAACTTGAATCAGCGGGCGCACCGGGCCTCCTGCCCCTGCTGCCGCTGCTGAACCGGAAAGCATTGCTGCTGCGGTTGAAGAAAGGTTTGCGACTGCGTCGCCCATGAATACACCGATCCGGTTTAAGCGGCTGGGGGTCCGGAATCTTGTCACCATCGGAACAGCCCCGATCATATCATCCTGCAGTGGTACAACGACTCGGTCTCTCCTGCTGAAGATTCGCCGCCCGAATAAGCAGCGGTTTCACCGCCATGTTCGAACCGGCTTCATACTCTCCTCCATGGGTAACTCCGACGAAGACATGCTTCACGGCGGTTTAACTGGGCAGGTTCTTGTATGCTGAGCCGTTTCGATGAGGTCGGTGCAGATGTCCGCTCAGCCCGAGCTCCCGATCTTGCCGATGAAAACGTGTATGCCGCCGAAGGGACCGGTATCCATACTCGATTGAATCGGCCTCGGGACCCCATCCGACATCGTCGATGTAGATCCGACGCGACGACTCTTGGTCATCCGCCCACGACGTAACCTTCGAGTCCTTTGAGCTTGCCCTCCAAGATCGTCAAACCATCGTGCGATAGCCCCACGGTGGCGCCAAGCGTCGATGGATTTGTCACGGCGGATGTCCTAGCGTAAGGACTTAGTCGTGGAGCCATCGCTCTGGTTTACTTGTAGGGGTTAAAGCGGACACAAAGACACGAGGGTTTTATACTAGTTCGCCCTTCGATGAAGGTAAAAGCCTACGTCTAGTTGTGATGGAATTGATGTAGTTTCGATGGCTAGGAGCAAACAAGCTTCGCCTAGGCTCGAATTGTGGTTATCGTCCTTGAACCGCCGCCGGTCGTCCCCTTATATACACGAGTGGCGCCGTCGGTTCAGAGAGTCCCAACCGGTTCATACTCGTATCCCGGTTGGTATCTCTCTATTCTAACTTACAATACAAGTCATACATCAGGCCGGTTTACGGCTACAAGCTCTAAACCGACTATAGGCCTTGGGCCTTTCTCTGATTACACCACTAATGGAGCTAACCCGGCCCAAGCTGGCCGGTTTACATCTAGTGGTAATATCCCCAACAGGTATCCTATGAAGACACATTTCTCCGATTTGGGTTCGAGCTTATCTGGTTGAAGTTTCTTCACATAAGCATCACGGCCCCAAACTTTAAGAAACGACAACTTTGGTTTCTTGCCAAACCACAGTTCATGAGGCGTCGTCTCAATGGATTTTGATGGCGCCCTATTTAACGTGAATGCGGCCGTCTCTAAAGCATATCCCCAAAACGATAGCGGTAAATCAGTAAGAGACATCATAGATCGCACCATATCAAGTAAAGTACGATTACGACGTTCGAACACACCATTTCGTTGTGGTGTTCTGGGTGGCATGAGTTGTGAAACTATTCCGCATTGTTTCAAATGTAAACCAAACTCGTAACTCAAATATTCTCCTCCACGATCAGACGCAGAAATTTTATTTTCTTGTTACGATGATTTTCCACTTCACTCTGAAATTCTTTGAACTTTTCAAATGTTTCAGACTTGTGTTTTATTAAGTAGATATACCCATATCTGCTCAAATCATTTGTGAAGGTGAGAAAATAACTATACCCGTCGCGAGCCTCAACATTCATTGGACCACAAACATCAGTATGTATGATTTCCAACAAATCAGTTGCTCGCTCCATAGTTCCGAAGAACGGCGTTTTAGTCATCTTGCCCATGAGGCACGGTTCGCAAGTACCAAGTGATTCATAATCAAGTGATTCCAAAAGTCCATCAGTATGGAGTTTCTTCATGCGCTTTATACCGATATGACCTAAACGGCAGTGCCACAAATAAGTTGCACTATCATTATCAACTCTGCATCTTTTGGCTTCAACACTATGAATATGTGTATCACTACTATCGAGATTCAATAAAAATATACCACTCTTCAATGGTGCATGACCATAAAAGATGTTACTCATATAAATAGAACAACCATTATTCTCCGCTTTAAATGAATAACCGTCTCGCATCAAACAAGATCCAGATATAATGTTCAGGCTCAATGCTGGCACCAAATAACAATTATTTAGGTCTAAAACTAATCCCGATGGTAGATGTAGAGGTAGCGTGCCGACCACGATCACATCGACTTTGGAACCATTTCCCACGCGCATCGTCACCTCGTCCTTAGCCAATCTTCGCTTAATCCATAGTCCCTGTTTCGAGTTGCAAATATTAGCAACAGAACCATTATCAAATACCCAGGTACTACTGCGAGCATTAGTAAGGTACACATCAATAACATGTATATCACATATACCTTTGTTCACTTTGCCATCCTTCTTATCCGCCAAATACTTGGGGCAGTTCCGCTTCGATGTCGATCTACTTGCGGTAGAAGCACTCGGTTTGTGCTTAGGTCCAGACTTAGGTTTCTTCTCTTGAGCAGCAACTTGTTTGCTGTTCTTCTTGAAGTTCCCCTTCTTCTTCCCTTTTCCCTTTTTCTTGAAACTGGTGGTCTTGTTGACCATCAACACTTGATGCTCCTTCTTGATTTCTACCTCCGCGCTTTTAGCATTGCGAAGAGCTCGAAATAGTCTTGTCCATCCCTTGCATATTATAGTTCATCACGAAGCTCTTGTAGCTTGGTGGCGATGATTGAAGAATTCATCAATGACACTATCATCGGAAGATTAACTCCCAATTGAATCAAGTGATTATTATACCCGGACATTTTGAGTATGTGTTCCTTGTGAACTATTCTCCTCCATCTTGCAGCTATAGAACTTATTGGAGACTTCATATCTCTCAATCCAGGCATTTGCTTGAAATATTAACTTTAACTCCTGTAACATCTCATATGCTCCATGATGTTCAAAATGTTGTTGAAGACCCGGTTCTAAGCCGTAAAGCATGTCACATTGAACTATCGAGTAGTCATCAGCTTTGCTCTGCCAGACGTTCTTAACGTCGTCGGTTACATCAGCGAGAGCACAGCACCCAGCGGTGCTTCCAGGATGTAATTCTTCTGTGCAGCAATGAGGATAATCCTCAGGTTACGGACCCAGTCCGTGTAATTGCTACCATCATCTTTCAACTTTGCTTTCTCAAGGAACACATTAAAATTCAACGGAACAACAACACGAGCCATCTATCTACAACAAACATAGACAAGCAAAATACTATCAGGTACTAAGTTGATGATAAATTTAAGTTCAATTAATCATATTACTAAAGAACTCCCACTTAGATAGACATCCCTCTAATCCTCTAAGTCATTACGTGATCCATATCAACTACACCATGTCTGATCGTCATGTGAGATGGAGTAGTTTCAACGGCGAACATCAATATGTTGATCATATCTACTATCTGATTCACGCTCGACCTTTCGGTCTCCGTGTTCCGAGGCCATATCTGTTATATGCTAGGCTCGTCAAGTTTAACCTGAGTATTCCGCGTGTGCAACTGTTTTGCACCCGTTGTATTTGAATGTAGAGCCTATCACACCCGATCATCACGTGGTGTCTCAGCACGAAGAACTTTCGCAACGGTGCATACTCAGGGAGAACACTTCTTGATAATTTTAGTGAGAGATCATCTTAAAATGCTACCGTCAATCAAAGCAAGATAAGATGCATAAAGGATAAACATCACATGCAATCAATATAAGTGATATGATATGGCCATCATCATCTTGTGCTTGTGTTCTTCATCTCCGAAGCACCGTCGTGATCACCATCGTCACCGGCGCGACACCTTGATCTCCATCGTAGCATCGTTGTCGTTCGCCATCTATTGCTTCTCGACTATCGCTACCGCTTAGTGATAAAGTAAAGCAATTACAGAGCGTTGCATTTCATACAATAAGCGACAACCATATGGCTCCTGCCAGATTGCGGATAACCGGTTACAAAACATGATCATCTCATACAATAAAATATAGCATCACGTCTTGACCATATCACATCACAACATGCCCTGCAAAAACAAGTTAGACGTCCTCTACTTTGTTGTTGCAAATTTTACGTGGCTGCTACGGGCTTAGCAAGAACCGTTCTTACCTACGCATCAAAAACCACAATGATAGTTCGTCAAGTTAGTGCTGTTTTAACCTTCGCAAGGACCAGGCGTAGCCACACTCGATTCAGTTAAAGTGAGAGAGACAGACACCCGCCAACCACCTTTAAGCACGAGGGCTCGTAACGGTGAAACCAGTCTCGCGTAAGCGTACGCGTAATGTCGGTCTGGGCCGCTTCATCTCACAATACCGTTGAACCAATGTATGACATGCTGGTAAGCAGTATGACTTGTATCGCCCAAAACTCACTTGTGTTCTACTCGTGCATATGACATCTACGCATAAAACCAGGCTCGGATGCCACTGTTGGGGAACGTAGTAATTTCAAAAAATTTCCTACGCACACGCAAGATCATGGTGATGTATAGCAACGAGAGGGGAGAGTATTGTCCATGTACCCTTGTAGACCGAAAGCGGAAGCGTTATGACAACGCGGTTGATGTAGTCGTACGTCTTCACGATCCGACCGATCCAAGTACCGAATACGGCACCTCCGAGTTCAGCAAACGTTCAGCTCGATGACGATCCCCGGACTCCGATCCAGCAAAGTGTCGGGGATGAGTTCCGTCAGCACGACGGTGTGGTGACGATGATGATGCTCTACCGACGAAGGGCTTCGCCTAAGCACCGCAACGATATGACCAAGGTGGAATATGGTGGAGGGGGGCACCGCACACGGCTAAGGAACGATCACGAAGATCAACTTGTGTGTTCTAGGGTGCCCCCCTACCCCCGTATATAAAGGAGCAAGGGGGGTGCGGCCGGCCCTAGGAGGAGGCGCGCCGGAGGAGTCCTACTCCCACCGGGAGTAGGACTCCCCCCTTTCCCTAGTTCGATTAGGACTTGGGGGAAAGGAAGAGAGGGGGGAAAGGAAAGGGGGGGCGCCGCCCCCCCCTCCTTGTCCAATTCGGACTTGAGGGGGGAGGGGCGCGCGACAGCCCCTAGGCCTCCTCTCCTCTTCCTCCACTAGGCCCAATAAGGCCCATTAGGTTACCGGGGGGGTTCCGGTAACCTCCCGGTACTCCGGTAAAATGCCGATTTCACCCGGAACACTTCCGATGTCCAAACATAGGCTTCCAATATATCAATCTTTATGTCTCGACCATTACGAGACTCCTCGTCATGTCCGTGATCACATCTGGGACTCCGAACAATCTTCGGTACATCAAAACTCATAAAACTGTCATCGTAACGTTAAGCGTGCGGACCCTACGGGTTCGAGAACTATGTAGACATGACCTAGAACTATTCTTGGTCAATAACCAATAGCGGAACCTGGATGCTCATATTGGCTCCTACATATGCTACGAAGATCTTTATCGGTTAAGCCGCATAACAACATACGTTGTTCCCTTTGTCATCGGTATGTTATTTGCCCGAGATTCGATCGTCGGTATCCAATACCTAGTTCAATCTCGTTACCGGCAAGTCTCTTTACTCGTTATGTAATGCATCATTTCGTAACTAACTCATTAGCTACATTGCTTGCAAGGCTTATAGTGATGTGCATTACCGAGAGGGCCCAGAGATACCTCTCCGACAATCGGAGTGACAAAACCTAATCTTGAAATACGCCAACCCAACATGTACCTTTGGAGACACCTATAGAGCTCCTTTATAATCACCCAGTTACGTTGTGACGTTTGGTAGCACACAATGTGTTCCTCCGGTAAACGGGAGTTGCATAATCTCATAGTTACAGGAACATGTATAAGTCATGAAGAAAGCAATAGCAACATACTAAACGATCAAATTCTAGGCTAATGGAATGAGTCATGTCAATCACATCATTCTCCTAATGATGTGATCCCGTTAATCAAATGACAACACATGTCTATGGTTAGGAAACATAACCATCTTTGATTAATGAGCTAGTCAAGTAGAGGCATACTAGTGACGTTATGTTGGTCTATGTATTCACACATGTATTATGTTTCCGGTTAATACAATTCTAGCATGAATAACAAACATTTATCATGATATGAGGAAATAAATAATAACTTTATTATTGCCTCTAGGGCATATTTCCTTCAGAATGTTGATGCATTACCACATATAAAAGAATATCCCGCCAAATAGTACCCATGGGTTGCATCTTTTAGGTATTGCAGAATAAGTATAGGAAAGAAAACTAGTGCCCTCTAGGTCGTGATTCATGGGACATCACAATCCCCTGAAGTTCTTCGACCGTCTAGAGAACCGGCTTATCACCGGCTTGCCAGCTTGCTTCACGCCCTCCCGCAAATTTCTGCTTTAATAGAATGGCCATTTTTGTTTCTCATCGTGATTTTTATGTAGAAAAATGTGAGGTGAGAGAAGGCATCAAACCTTACGTTATGGAATGTTCATAGCTTCCATTTAACACATATTTTTTGTGTCGTATGTGTTAAATAGGTTTAGTTGCCACTAACTTATGCAAATAGTTATAGAAAATTATGAAAATATTTTGTAATATATAAGGTATGATGTTATCTACCATCAGGAAAAAAAAGGACTTCTAAAAAGAGTAACAAAAGAATATCTTATCAAGTGTTGAAATGACTTGTTTTAGTAATTGTTAGGGGTAAACTTTACCAACAAATATTTTAGGGGTTTATGATATATCATGGGCTACTAAAGTGAACAGTTTCCTTTCTGGGGTGATTCAATGTTACTCTCTTTGTCGTTGGGTTACCTAAAATAAAAATCTTTTGACTGAGCAAAATTCGGGGAACGGTCCCCTGATAGCATTATTGAATAAAAAGAGCATCGATAATATAAAAAGAAAAACTTCCAATAGCTCCATGGAATCCTCAAGTGGCATGTTACTTGTCGTATGGCGAGTATTTGTTTCCAGTATTGATTTCCATTGCAATGTAACTTATTTTCTTTATGAAGCTAGGTCGGTAGATCCCAAAGATTGCATCATACGTGATGGAACTTGCTCGTGGCACGTGTTACAAATTTTCTCATTAAAGTTGGCTAAACTAAGTATGAGTTTTTGCTTGTAGAGTTTTATGGATACATCGTAGTGCGGGGTAATCTGGAGCCATTGCTTAATTATGTTGTCAATATAAGCAGAGATGATCCCATCATCGTGAAGCAGGTGCAAATCCATACTTACCTGAAATTATTTCAAGGAATAAGACTACTTAACCCCCTCAAGTATAAAAGCAGGTGCTTGGCCCCTTGAAGTATTCCATACGATATAAATCACCCACTAGGGAAGTTCTCACATTAAGTGGATGTTGCAACATGGGCAACGCCACCTCGAGTCATGGTTTATACAGTATGGATATTCTTCATTTCACAATGTAAGACCAAACCTACCGCGTACATAGAAAACAAGCACTTAATTTCTGTTGCATCATTAAAGATGTGTCTGTGATTAGTCTCTCTAGAAGTAGCAGAACTGTAGTTTGGATTGTATAAGCCATTACTATAACAAGTTTATATTTTGAAATGATTAGTTACTACGAGAAACTTCTAAATTATGGAATCGGATGTCATGTATTCCTAACAAAAATCGAACATAATAGTTTGGGCTCTTTGTTGCTACTTGGCACACAACACATATTTTTTATATGAACATGCATAGCATGAATAATCCCACCACAACAAGTCGTCTTATTTTATCTTTTCATTTTGACAGGCTTATGTAAATATGTACGATTTGAACAATATCAAATAAATATTGGGAACCAAATTTCCATGCCCGAACACTGTTGTGCACTTTGCAACCAGTCAGTTTGATACATGACAAAGATCTTGGTCTTCAATTGTAAGATATTTCTCAAGTAAATGCAGTTGCAAGTAAAACAGTTGAAGAGAAGTATGTTTAGCTTTAGCTATTTCTTACTTTTGTATGAAGAGCAACTAAACAATAAAGATTTTGTAGGGTTCTCTCATTAACATGGTTGGCCCTAAGTGAGGGATAGATTTGTACGACACTATTCTAGTGGATGACATCACGATCAAGGCAGGCAAAGTAGAAAATGATGATCACCAGTTGATTGATGGTGCATAGCCCTAAGCGACTTGTATGGCACATGGAATCGTGCATTCGAAAAAGGATCCAGGGCGATTTGTGGCACGTTTGACTTAAGTGCAACACGTATCAATTATATGGTCCCAACGAGAGTGGAAGTTGTCATATTAGAAGTGCAGAACAATTTCATTTTGTGTTTCCGTTGTTTTATCAGTGTTATAACAAAGAAATCCGTCTCTTCAATGGTGCTATTGGTGAGTCATGTGGCTTAAAGAGGTATGTGGTTGTTGCAATATATGGTTCCCACCGAGCCATTTTATGTTTTGCGGCAACCACTAGTGGTGATGCAAATTTAGATCCTTTGTAGCAAATTTAGCATCACGACCATTTTTTTTTTGCACCATCATATAGCTGTAGAACTGCTGCTGGAGGCATCTTTTACCTCAAGACACCCAAATGATAGTTTTCGCATCAAAACTATGTTTTTAGGGTTGTTGTCGAAGACGCTTTTAAACTCTATAATTAGTGTGATTAGTGAACAGAAGAATAAAACAGAAAAGCCAAAAAGTAAAAATAAATAATAATTAAAAAAAACATCGCTAGGGATCACACCTAGCACAGATTTCCTTCTTTTCATAATTCTCTAGTTGTATTCAAGCAAGAGTTCTCCCCTAGAGCTATATTTTGCTCATACTGATTCCTACTAGAAATTTGCTACAGTGTGGTGGCTGGACCAGCCCAACACTGTCGCTGAGCTTGAGAATTTTTCCCTGTGGCTTTTTTCCGCCAGTTTTAATGCTTGAGCATAATTTTCCTTTGGTTTTTTCGGTTTCCTTTTTCTTTTAACCTTTTTCTTCAAATTTCTTTGTTTCTTTCTTCAGTTTCCCTGGTTTTCTTATTTGTTTTTCCTTTTATAACACATATCTAATTCCTTCGTACATATTTTACATTTTTTATATACAATAGAGCATTTTTATACATGTTTAATATTTTTAAATACAATATTAACAGCTTTTAAATTTATTTTAGTGTTTATTTTTGCACACACATTGTACATTTTCTGTATACATTGAAAACATTTATTTATGTTTTTAATATGTTCCAAATACATATTTTGAAGATGCTTCGAAGACATGTTAAACATTTTTCAAGTACATGTTGAAATATATTTTTGGAATAATAGAATTGTTAGAGAAAATTATGCAAATAATTTTTACATTCTATAAACATTTTGAAAAATGACACAAATATGTATTTGAAACCCGTGACCTTTTCTAAAAATGTAACCGATAATTTTTTTGAATGGTACGAAAAATTTAAAAAAAAATACATAAACATTATTTACAATGTGTAAAAAAAATTGAGTCATCAATTTTTTTTAAACACACAAGTTTTTTGTTTTGTCACATGTTATCAAAATTATGATTTATACTATATGAATTTATTTATTTTAAATATAAAGAAAATAAAAAGTGAAAAATACATACATGATGGTAGCATAATGTCAACGTGACAAAACACATGGTTACAGGGCCGGCCCACTACCGACTCTATGTAGCGACGCGGCCTCCTGTCTCACAGCAACCGAGACATAAACTCGCCCGGAGTCATCGGCTCGCTACGCGGCGGCCTCCCACTAGCCATGTTTGAAGTCATTGGAGAGGGGGTGCCTAAGGCTAGGCCCCTCGTGCGGCTATCCTTTGATTAGGTGCATATTTTACTTGTGAAAACCCTACACCTACGAATGATTCACGAAATCTTCCATAAATTCTCTCCTCCCCACCCCACTGAATTTAACCGAGATGGGCCCAAACCGCTAATCACATCCCAATTGATTTGTTTCACATCAGATCGTAAGATGAATTACGTAGAAACAATACATAGATCTAGCATGCCCCCCTCCCCCCAATGTCTCGCTTAACGCAAGACGTAGGAACTCTCGCATGAAGGTAAGCACAAGATGGTCCGGCCCAGTCGCGTGGGATGCACAACCGCATTATTGTTTTTTTTTCATGTTTTTTTTTGTTTTTTTGCTTTCTTATCTTTTACTTTGGTTTATACTTCCAAATGTTCTAAATAAATATATTTTTAAAAAACATTTTACATAAAACATTTGGAAAAAACGTTAACCAAGCGTCTGAAAAATGTTTAAAAAATGTTAAATGTGTATAGAGAAGATGTTTCTCATGTATACGAAAAATGTATACAAAAAGTATACAATGTGTGGAAAACGATTGATCATGTATTCAGAAAATTTTAATCAAGCATTGAAAAAATGTCAAACAAGTATTTAAAATATTAATCAAGCATACGAGAGGACTTTTTCTTGGGGGAAGCGTACATGTAGAATGTAGGAAAGAACAAGGGAGCTAGCTATCAAATCCTGCGGTTGTACTTTTTGGACTTACGCTTGCCTAGTTTTTTTGCAGGTATAATGTAGCATTGGCAGATGTATAGGGTGGTCCAGGGACCACCCTGTCCACCTTCCAGCTACGTCACTATGTCAAGTTATGTACTGATAATCCCCAAGTGTAGGGAATCATCATAGCAATTTTCAAAGGTGGAAATGATAAGTATGAAGTGTCAGACCCACAAGGAGCTAAAGGTAAAATCAATATTCTCTCAAATCCTATCTGCCACTGATACGACTCTACGTACACCAAACATTTGCTTCCAACTAGAAACGAGAAATAAAACTATATTGTGGGTATGACGAGGGTAACTTTGCATGGTATTGAAGAGCTAAAATATAAAAGTAGGTGTTGTTATCATAAAGTTAGAATATATTACTTAAGTATTATAAATAGCGAGTGTGGAACAATGATGGGCGGTGTGCGGAATTGTCCTCGGCAATTGTTAACAAGATCGGTAATCATTATTGCAATTTCATATGAGAGAGAGGCATAAGCTAACATACTTTCTCTTCTTGGATCATGTGCACTTATGATTGGAACTCTATCAAGCATCCGCAACTACTAAAGATCATTAAGGAAAAACCCAACCATAGCATTAAAGTATCAAGTCCTCTTTATTTCCATACGCCAGGACCCACTTATCCGTGTTTGTATTTCAGTCACTCACGCAACGCTGATAATAGGCAAACCATGAACATATTGCAGACCCTACAGCAGGGACCCCTCACGCTTGTGCAACACGGAGGGCACCATAGGACAACACCAATAATAAAATATACAACTCAAACCAATCTAGATCATCAATCAACCCGAAGATAAAGAAATCTACTCAAAACATCATAGGATGACAACACATCATTGGATCATAATATGTGGCATAAAGCACCATGTTCAAGTAGGTGATTACAGCGGGGTGCGGGAGAGTGGACCGCGTAAAAGAGATTAGGGTGGTGATGATGATGGTGATGTTGATGAAGACGATCACCACGGCGATGATTCCCCTCCCAATAGCACTCCGGCGCCACCGAGAGAGAGGAGGAGAGGTTCTCCCCCTTGTGCTTCCTCCTTCATGGCCTCCCCCTGAATGGGGAGAGGTTCTTCCTCTGGTCCTTGGCCTTCATGGCCATGATGGCCCCTCCGAGATCCTCCCCCATGGCCTCCAGTGATGATGGCCCCCTCCAGCAGGGTACCAGAGAGGGCCTAGATTGATTTCTCGTGGTTCTGGAGGCTTGCGGCGGCGGAACTTTCGATCTCCCTTCTGTTCTGGGTTTTTTAGGATTTATAGGAGGGGTTGACATCGGTTTCACGTCAGGGGGCCCACAGGGAGTCCACAAGGTAGGGGGTGCACCCTAGGGGGGCGCCCTCCACCTTTGCGGTGGCCTCAGGACTCCCCTCTGGTAGCTTTTCGTTCTAGTATTTTTTATATTTTCCAAAAATATTCTTCGTTGCTTTTCAGCGCGTTCCGAGAACTTTTCTTTCTGCACAAAAAACAACACCATGGTAGTTCTGCTGAAAACAACATCTGTCCGGGTTAGTTCTAACCAAATCATACCAAAATCATGTAAAAATAATTATAAACATAGCATGAATACTTCATAAATTATAGATACGTTGGAGACGTATCATATACTTGCTGCTCACATGGCATAAATCCATGACAAAGTTATTATATACAACACAACAACTCTTTTTTTTGTTTTAATACATATTCCACTTTGCACGTCGGCATTTTGTTGTTGTAATCAATATGGCAATTTACTCCCTTCGGTCCTTTTTAGTCTGCATATAAGTTTTGTCCAAAGTCAAAGTATCTTTGACCAAACATACAGAAAAAAGTATAAACATTGGCAATGCCAAATCAATATTGTTAGATTTGTCTAAAATGTAGTTTCATAGTATGTATATTTGATATCATAGTATGTATATTTGATATTGTAGATGTTGATATTTTTTAATATAAATTTGGTCAAACTTTGCAATGTTTGACTTGACCAAAATCTGATATGCGGAGTAAAAAGGACTGGAGGGAGTACATAGAAATTTTTGCACCTATCTTGCGTGGCAAAATTTTGTAATTTGTTTTCTACAATCATGGCAAAATATAAGAATTATATGCTGTTTCTACGGTCATGTGGGAAATTTATCTTAAAATTTTTGTACACTTCATTGTAAACTTATGGTATATGTCAATTTGTAAAATTTGTGTATTGTATATTTAATACATTTTTGGACAGTTTTCACAATATTCTTTATTTTTTTGGCGCGAAAGGGATTTCTATTGGGCCAAAAGGCTAGCAATGGGCCTGAGATGTTCGTGGTTCACATGCGCCCGGGGGAGGGGGCGGCGCTTGTTGCTGTCGAACGAAAATGTCCGGCATGGCGAAATCACTAGTTAAGGCTTACCACTTGCAAAGGTCACTCCCCACCATCTCACTCGCTGACAAGTGGCACACTGCATGCACACCAATTGTTGCAACCTGAGAGTTTTTCCTTTTTAGTAGATTCGTGTATTCAAAATATTTTTATCTCTTGAACTGTGTGTCCAAATACCGAACCGTTTCACCGCTGAATTCCTCGCGTCGAGATCTTCAAAGCTTAGATCCCATGTAAATAGGTTTTGCCGAAAAAATTCACAATAAATCCAAAAACTGAGAAAAACCCCTAAATACCAAAAATAAGAAAACAAAACCAGAAAGAACAAGCAACTGAAAAAATAAATAAAAAAACAGAGCCGGTTGTGAGTTTTCACTTTTTGTTTGGAAAGCACCAATTGTGGTTTTCGCTTTTCTCGACAAAGCATTGGTTGTGCTTGTCACGGAAACATGGATGTGCGCCTCACGGCTCATAGAAGCACATACTGTACTTTACCTTTTTTGGAAGCATTATTGTACTTTTCACTTTTCGAGAAGCACTTCTCACATAATCAAATATGTGTGCTTCCCGTGAAAGCACAACTAGGATTTCGGAAAGCAATCTGTGCTTCTATAAGAAACACAATTGTGCTTTCAAAAATGAAACATAAAGACCATTTTTACAAAAACCTCAGAAAAGTTAGGCAAAAGCCGAAAGACCAAAAACATCAAAGAAAAAAAACAAAACTAACACGCGACGCGACGTGTGGCGGCAACTGGAATGCATCACACGTGACACATTAGGGCCCTCCCGCGATGCCCGCCGCCAGCCCTTGCAAGGGTGCCCGTCAGAACATTTCGTTCGCTCTCTCCGCCTTCGATCGAACGACAGATGGATGTCCCGGCTTTGGTACACACATGGGGGGGGGGGCTAGTATGGGATAAACGGAGAGGCCTAGCTGGGATCTTTTGATTGGATCAGATAAAGTGAAGGGCCCCATCCCCGCCTGAAAATTAGGGGGGGGGGGCAGTGATTAGTTGTGAAGGAAACTCCCTAAAACCCATGTAAATGTCCGTGTGTTTAGAATTATTGTGGATATCCCGGTCCATATTTGTTTAGGGTATCCTGTTCCATTTTAAAAGGAGCTTTGTTGATTGCTTAGATGCATGCAGAATAACATAATTCGATGCAAACACATCTTTGGATTCAATTCATCAACTTCTTTCGATCATGTGCAAACGAGCTACGAGCAACTACATTTGCAGTACTGCTAGTTTCAACTGCATGTTCGAGATTCGAGAAGAAGGATTACATATAATATGTGACCAGGACACTAGTTCTGGATCTACTACAGTAGTTTTTTTTTTTTGCGGGGGTACTACAGTAGTTTCTTGACTAGAGCTACACGTGAAGCTGCGTCTTGATCGCGAAGGTTTTCTTCACCATGGAGCTGGTGCACCTCCTGATTGGCTGCATCATCTTGGGCGCCTGCACCAACTGCGTCCTGCGCCGCCGTTTGGCGTCCTCTGCTTCCTGGTAACCCTGGCGGAGCTTGCGCTTCGCGGCTTCCATCTTCTCCTCCGAGCAGAACCCGGCACGGTCACCGTTGACGATGCTGGCGGCAGGATCGGACGCCTTTTTGATGATTTCCGCCGTCTTCTTGGCCAAAGGCTCGCCGAAGATCTTGGGAGGCCGCTTCGTCTTCGCGTCGGAGACATCCTGCTGCTTGCCGACGGTCGCCTTGGGCTGCGGCAGCTTCTCCTTGGCTGGTGTGAGTGTGACCTTGGCGACGTCGTCCTCGACGGAGGCCTCCCACCCGCTCACGATGCCGCGCGCGAGGAGGCGGACGCGCTCCGAGTCGTGCTCCCGCAGCGCGCGCACAGACTCGGCGAGCTCCGTGGAGATGGGCACCCCCGGTGATGATGGAACCACCCTGAGCGTCTCGAGAGACTCTGCCATGAGGTCGTCGAGAATCCCGCAGATACGCTCCGCCTGGTCGTCGTCGGCGGCGTTGCAGAGCCCTACCAACAGGTCCCCCCTCGCGCGCTGGAACACGTGGCGGGAAAATTGGTCTGGGTCGGCGGCCTCGATGGCGGCGTCCACGAGGTCGAAGGCGCCGTAGAAGCTATTCCACCGGCGGAGCATCTGCCCGGCCATGGCGGCGGCGGCTTTCCCGCGGCGATGGATTGGCTGGGGGAGTGGGGAGGATTGGATGGGGAAATTGGGAAGGAAGAAGGCGATCGCCTACCACGAGGCCCCCAATGCAGCTTATATCTCCCGCCGAGGCGGTGCCATACTCCACTCCCGGTCGAATTCGGAACCGCGTTTCGCTCCAGCTGATCGGAATCCGATCGAACAGCGGCAAACGCGCACCATGCGTTGCGCGCGCGCCACGAAAACTTGCTCTCTGAAACAGAGGGGGCGGGAACCCCATGGCCACCGTCTCGCGAAGAGCCGCTGCGGAAGCAGCCATTGGCGCCATGATGGACGACCACGCCGCTGACTCGCGTGCTCGGGAAGGGCGGCTTCCTCGTCGTCGTCAAGGCGCGCCACCGCGCCACCGGCGCGGACGTCGCTCTGAAATGCCTCGTCCGCTCGCCCGACGACGGCAGCAGCAACAGGAGGCGCCGTGCCCACGCGCTCCGCTCCACCGCGACCTGGTGGCGTGCCGCGGCCACCCCCTCCGTCGTCGGCTTGCACGGCATCGCGCGGGACCCCCGCACCGGGCCGTGCAGCCTCGTGCTGGAGCACGTCGGCCCGAGCCTCAGCGGCACGTTCTGCGTGATCGCCGCGGGCCGTTTGCAGAGGAGGAGACGCGCCGCGTCATGCGGTAGCTCCTGAGCGGCGCTAGGAGGATGCACGAGCGCGGCATCCTCCACCGGGACATCAAGCCCGGGAACATCCTCGTCGGTGGCGATGGCGTGGTGAAGATATACGACCTCGGGCTGGCCGTTTCCATGGCGAGCGCGCCGCGCTCCGCCGCGCGCGGTCAGGCCGACACGCTCTGGTACATGGCTCCGGAGATGCTCCTGGGGAAGCCGGACTACGACGAGCTCGTGGACGCCTGGTCGCTCGGCTGCGTCATGGCGGAGCTGCTCGCTGGCGAGCCACTGTTCGCTGGCCACAGTGCGACCGATCAGCTCCGGAGAATCTTCCGCGTGGTCGACAGCACGTGCATGGCATCCAGGCCGCTCGCCGCCGCGGGGCCGAAGTGGCAGCCGACTGCGCGAGCTGTTCCCCAAGGAGCGCCTGTCGCGCGACGGGTTCAAGGTTTTAGAGGGGCTCCTCGCCTGCGACCCCGGCGAGCGTCTGCCAGCGGCCATGGCGCTCCAGTGCCCATGGTTTGCTGGCACCGCCGACGTCCATTGTACAAAGATGATTTATATTTTGTACTTGGGAGTGCATTTCCCTTCCTCCAATGTACAAAGGTGATTTATATTTTGTAATGTATATTGACGAGTTTACTGCCAGGGACGAACGCATGCACCTTGTAAGCAGGCTTGAAAGGTGTACAAAGCTTGAGCTGTAATGGAATTGTAAATGAGTTGGTTTGACATAGTGCCATATCACTGTGCTATAATACTGCAGAATGCAGACCAGTACACGTCTCCACGACACGCGACATGCAGAGACGATCGGTGATCAACATAGAAAACAATTAGCCTTTTGTCGGGAGAGCATCCGGAAATAAAATGCTGGTTGTTCAACAAAAGCATCCGGAAATAAAATGCTGGTTGTTCTAGGGACATTTCCACTCAAAACATCGAACATAAACCGTTTCTTGCTGTTGCATTGCACAGCAAACAAGGCCAACGGCACCCCTGACCTCTACAGAACCGATGTTCCCGTTGACAGCGTTTGCTACCATTGCTCAAGGATATCTGGCGGACGCAACTAGACACAAAATTAGTACACCAGTGGAATACATGGTTTATAATATACGTAGTATGGTGGTAACCAATACTAGTGTCCTGTGATTTAGTAAACCCTTTCTATCAATTTGAAAACACCAAA